>JAUNZM010000904.1:1200000-1800000 GCA_033459285.1 Clamator glandarius | reverse complement strand
GAGAAAAATAAAGCGGAAAAAAAAAGAAATAAACCTTAAAGAAATCTTGAGGAAGCTGCAACAACTTCAGAAGACTGAAGGTAACTTTGAATGTGTCTAGATCAAAAGGTAAGATGGCATTTAGCATCATGCTGACAGAAAAAGGAATTCCACCTGAAGAGCCCCTGGAGGGAACTAGTTTATGCAAAGGCTTCTCAGTCATCAGGAAAGCTCCCTCCTTCATCACCACCATTGCTCTCTGAGCTACCAGGACTCCTAGGAGCGATTTCGGCTTCTTTCTGCATTAGCGTTAGACAGACGTATTTCAAATGAGGCATCAGCTGAACAGGAGAACAAAGGGCATAAACAATCAAAGCCCTTCAGCAGCTTGCTTTACAAGTTACCCATAAATCTTTTTAAACTCTTCAGTCAAATTGCGGCTGCCCAATTTTTGCCCCCAAGTTGCTCCTACCTTAGGCAGATGTACATATGAGGAGAACTGAGGCTGGTCTGCTTAAGATTTTTCATGGATGCATTTTGCAATGCACACAGCAAAAAAAAAACCCCACCTCTGCCTTTTTCCCTTCTTCAGGTACATACTACAGAGTAGAATAAAAGGGCCGACCATGCTCTTACAGCTGCTCCACACTGTACCCACCTCTGTGCATGGAAGGTGGGTGAAAGAGATGATGTCTCACAGCTGGGACTGAAGGAGAACTGAGCACAGCGGAAACACTGAGCAGAGAGTCTCCTGTGGACAAAAACTGTTGAAATGACATCACATCCCAATCAAACCCTTTTCAGGATGGGAATGAGACTAAAGAACAAATTAATATACGTAAGAAAAAACCTGAAAACCCCAAAATTGCATAACTAAGAATATTCTTAGGCTACAAGCAAGGAACATTAGTGCCCTATTGCTGAGTGCTTTGTTTCTAAGCAGCGGCTCTGCTACTGTCTTTACCAGACTATGTCCTTTTTATGCAAGATAAGCAAATATAACTGAGTTTTACAAACCAAGACACATATTTGCATTGGCTGTCAGGGCTGTAGTTCTAGATTTTCTCCTTATAGCGGTTGAATGCATCGCCTGATGTGAAAAAAGGATACTGCCACCCCACTAAAGTCAGGAGAGCTGAGACCCTTCCAGTAATAAGCCCGTCCCAAGGAACAACAAATAAACACTTGACCACCTCAGCAAGGAAAAAGTTGTCTTTGTGCTTGGCATTCTCCTTCAGTCAAAACATATAAAACCTAGTTCTTCTGATACATAAAGTACAACAGCGGTACATAGAGTATATTTATATCTACGGTATATAAAGTTGTTCTTATCTTCTTTCCATCCTGCCTTCTAAATACTCAGTTTTGTTTTATGACCCCCAGTTACAAGCTCCTGTTATTCTTTGAATTGCTATAAAGCTGACGGTCTCCATATGTTCAGAGCAGCTTGCGATTAGCATACCTTGAGCTTAGAAACTGCTCTCTATTAAAAATACGGACACATTAAAGCATAGCGTGTGTTCATCTCGCACAGTGAGGTTCAGATGATCGGGTCAACAGAGCCTCCTAGTTATCCTATAAAAAGGCCTTCTGTGCTCCACCACTCAGCTGCAGAACTGCAGAGAAATTTTATACTTTCTTGGAAAGTGTTATATTACTTCATACTCACCTGTCATGTCATTTTTGTAAGAAATAAAGATAAAGAAAAAATAACAGTAATAAAATAAAAAAAGCTAAAGTCTGCTGTGTTATAACCACTCAGTTGGATTTCTTAATCAAGCTTCTAGCCACAGCACCAAAAAAAATACAAAGATGTGAAAGTTTTAATACAAACTCATGTGTATTTTGCTATGCCAATTGTCTCATTTGGTGAAGTTTCCATCAAATCAAGGGTCTGCTGGAGAGAAATTTTTGCTTAAAGGTGTTTCTGTTCTACCCTAGAAAAGTACAAGAAGCTATGCTTTCAAAGGAAATTGAAGTAGAGATGAAGATTTGGCTTATAGTTCTTAAAAAAAAACAGTAATGAAATGGATTACATAATTTTCTTCTTTATATAGCTGTCAAGGCAAAAGCAGGTCTCTATTTTAACCAGATTTCCATCTGAACAAATACCCTTCTCTAGCTGAGGGCTGTTTTCCATTTTAATCACAAATATTCTGTCGATAACCACCTTGAAGATGCAATGGAATCTTTTAAATACATCAAAGTAATTGAAGCACAAAAATTACTGCCAACAAGTAGACACAGGGCAACAGATTCTAGCCAATCTGAAGTGCTTTTTGGAAGTGATAATACTAAAGTAAAAAAACCCCAAATTATTCATATTGCTGCATATATTGCTTAAAAGTGACACAGGTAACAACAACAGTGCCTTCACTTGACTATATGAGGAATGAATTTTGCCCAAAGGATGGGGTCTGGCTTCACATTTAGACAATCCCAATGTGAAAGTAGGTGTTCATAGGTAGGGCAGGTGGCTAAACACTATAGTCAATAGAGATTTTGGATAGATGCATCATGCCCATGGCCCAAGCAGGTATAAAAAAAGAGGTAAGGTCTGCTCCTTTCTGCATATAGCTGCTCAGGCAGGAGGGTGTCTCAGGGTATCTCAAACAGCTCTTGAAACCTATATTTAAGCAAACAAAAATATTTTCTTTGTCAGAAAAGCCATAGTATCATAGAATCATAGAATAACCAGTTTGGAAGAGACCCACCGGATTGTCGAGTCCAACCATTCCTATCAAACACTAAATCATGGCCCTCAGCACCTTGTCCACCCATCCCTTAACACCTCCAGGGAAGGTGAATCAACCACCTCCCTGGGCAGCCTCTGCCAGTGCCCAATGACCCTTTCTGTGAAAATTTTTTTCCTAATGTCCAGCCTAAACCTCCCCTCGTGCAGCTTGTGGCCATTCCCTCTTGCCCTGTCCCCTGTCTCTTGGGAGAAGAAGCCAGCACCCTCCTCTCTACTATCTCCTTTCAGGAAGTTATAGAGAGCAATGAGGTCTCCTCTCAGCCTTCTCTTCTCAAGGCTAAACACCCCCAGCTCTCTCAGCTGCTCCTCATAAGGCCTGTTTTCCAGCCCCTTCACCAGCTTTGTTGCTCTTCTCTGGACTCGCTCCAGAGCCTCAACATCCTTCTTGTGGTGAGGGGCCCAGAACTGAACACAGGACTCGAGGTGCGGTCTCACCAGTGCCGAGTACAGGGGGAGAATAACCTCCCAGGACCTGCTGGACACACCGTTTCTGATACAGGCCAAGATGCCATTGGCCTTTTAGGCCATCTGGACACACTGCTGGCTCATGGTCAGTTGGCTGTCAACCAACACCCCCAGGTCCTTCTCCTCAGGCAGCTTTCTAGACAGATTTCTCCTAGTCTGTAGCTGCACAGGGTTGTTGTGCCCCAAGTGCAGGACCCGGCATTTGGCCGTGTTAAACCTCATGCCACTGGAATCTGCCCAGTGGTCCAGCCTGTTCAGATCCCTTTGGAGCCTCCCGATCCTCCAGCAGATCCACACTTCCACCCAGCTTAGTGTCATCTGCAAACTTGCTAAGGGAGCACTCGATGCCTTCATCCAGGTTGTTGATAAAGACATTGAACAGGGCTGGACCCAGCACTGAGCCCTGGGGAACCCCACTTGTCACTGGCCTCCAGCTGGATTTAACTCCATTTCCCAGCACTCTCTGGGCCCGGCCATCCAGCCAGTTTTCCACCCAGGAGAGTGTGCGCCCGTCCAGGCCAGAGGCTGACAGTTTCCATAGCAGAATGCTGTGAGAAACTGTGTCAAAGGCTTTACTGAGGTCCAGGAAGATACATCCACAGCCTTTCCCTCGTCCATTAGCCGAGTCACTTTGTCATAGAAGCGATCAGGTTAGTTTGGCCAGACCTGCCTTTTGTGAACCCGTGCTGACTGGGCCTGATCACCTGGTTCTCTTGCATGTGCTTCATGACAGCACTCAAGATCACATGTTCCATGACTTTCCCTGGCACTGAGGTCAGACTGACAGGCCTGTAGTTCCCTGGATCCTCCCTGCGACCCTTCTTGTAGATGGGCACAACATCAGCCTCCAGTCCAGTGGATCTTCCCCAGTCTTCCAGGACTGTTGGAAGATGATGGAAAGGGGTTTGGACAGCACATGCGCCAGCTCCTTCAATACCCCTGGGTGAATCCCATCCGGCCCCATAGACTTGTGGGTGTCTAGTTGGGCTAGCAAGGCTCTGACCACCTCCCCTTGGACCACGGGAGCCTCATTTTGCTCCTCTAGCTCCTGGGTTTGTACAGAAAGGGAATCACTTTCTTTACAGTTAAAGACTGAGGCAAAGAAGGCATTAAGTATCTCAGCCTTTTCCTCATCCCCTGTCACTGTTGCTCCTTCTGCATCCAATAGGGACTGTATGGTCTCCCCAGTCCTCCTTTTATTATTTATATATTTATAGAAAGATTTTTGTTATCTTCCACAGACTTTGCCAATCTGATTTCTAGTTGAGCCTTAGCCCTTCTAATCCTTTCTCTACACAATCTCATTTCCCTCCTGTAGTCCACCCAAGAGGCCTGTCCCTTCTTCCAGAGCCCATAAACATTCCTCCTCTTCTTGATATCACTCAAGATCTCACTGTTAACCAAGCTGGTTTTTTCCCCTGCCGGCTTTTTTTCCGGAACATGGGGATGGCTTTCTCCTGAGCCGCTAGGATCTCCTTTCTGAAGAGCTCCCAGCCCTCATGGGCTCCCTTGCCCTTAAGCACTGTCTCCCATGAGACTTTGCCAACCAGCCTTCTGAAGAGTTCAAAGTCAGCCCTCTGGAAATTCAATGCTACTGTCCTGCTAACCACCCTCTTCACTTCACCTAGAACAGAAAACCCTATCATCTCATGATTGGTTAGTCCTAAGCGTCCTCCTACTGCCACATCCCTCACAAGGCCTTCTCTGTTCACAAACAGCAGGTCCAGGAGGGCACCTTCCCTTGTTTGTTTGTTCACCAGCTGTGCAAGGAATTTGTCTTCCACGCACTCCAGGAACCTCCTAGACTGCTTCCTTTCTGCTCTATTGTACTTCCAGCAGATATCAGGAAGATTGAAGTCTCCCACAAGAACAAGAGGCATCAGTCTAGAGATTAACCCCAGCTGTTTATAGAAGAGCTCGTCAGCGGCTTCTCCTTGGCTGGGTGGCCTGTAACAGACTCCCATCACAAAATCTACCTTCTTATGGGCTCCTCTGATTTTAACCCACAGGCACTCAATCTCCTCATCGCCACAATCCATTTCAACAGTGTCCAAGTCCTCCCTTACAAGGAGGGCTACCCCTCCTCCTCTCCTTCCTTTCCTATCCCTCCTGAAGAGTTTGTACCCCACCATATCTACACTCCAGTTATGTGAGTCATCCCACCACATTTCCGTGATGGCAACGACATCATAGGCTCCTTGCCCTACAACAGCTTCCAGCTCTTCCTTCTTATTCCCCATGCTGCATGCATTGGTGTAAATGCACTTCAGCTGAGCTGCTGAGCCATCAGCCCTCTTAGAGGGAACAGAGTTTGTTCCCATTTGCCTGGTAACTGGAGTAACTAGCACCAGAGTGCCCCTATCTCCCTTACCACCCCCAGGTGTGTTCACCCCCACTTTCTGTGTGGTGCTGTACTGGTGGTCCTCACCAGCACACCCTCTATGAATCACCAGTGCCGCACGTCCAGGCTCGTTACTGTCTAGCTTAGTCTCAAGCCCTCCCCCTTCACATCTAGTTTAAAGCTCAGTTTATGAGCTCAGCTAAGTTTTTAGCAAGGGCTTTAGCCCCTCTAGGAGACACACGTGTCCCATCCTTAGTAACAAGGCCTGGGGGTGCGTGAGCCACCCCACGATCAAAGAAGCTGAAGCCCCTCTCCTCAAACCAGGCTTGGAGGTAGTCATTAATCGAATTCTTCTTCCTAGGAATCGAATTCTTCTTCCTTCATAGGAATGACACTAGCTCCAGGCCATATATCTGATGCTTTGCCCTTTCCCTGTGCTATATCTAAAGTCTGAACCTAGCTCACTGTGATAGTTTTGCCATTGCCAGATAAGCCAACCATACGGTATCTCCATCTTCTGCCAACATTTAGGAGCCACATTTAAACAAAAACAAAACTAAGAACAAAAGGTTTATCCAAATAAATTGTAAATGTGGTGCTGTGAGACATAGGTTGGTTGGTATGCTGGTGTTGGGCTGACACCTGGACTTTATGATCATAGAGGTATTTTCCAACCTTAATGATTCTATTATTCTATAACAAAAAAAAACCCAAAGAAAATTCACAGATATGGTACAAGAAATTCAGTTTGTCCCTCTTTGTTTTGAATAAAGAGGGATATGGCTGGGTGTAGACATCACCTTTTCTCTTTTGGAGTTTCACTGATATCTTCCTCAAAATCCCTTAAACACCTACTTGTTGGTTTATGTTTTTATTCCTTTACTGCAGCCCTAAAGCTGTTGGACTTAATGATCTTAAAGGTCGTTTCCAACCTAAACTGTTCTGTGATTCTCTGATCCTGTAAATTTATGTACACATGAGCTGGTCATGCTGGGTGTCTTGTGTTGTCACTAACTTTTTATCTCGACTGGAAAATGATTGATTGCACTAAGTTGTGGAATTGCATTAATGCCACCAAGAAAAAAAAACAGATATATTCAGGAAATCATAATCGTAAGGCTTTTAAAACTATAATAAATGAAACTAAGGGAATTCAGAAAACTGCTGAGAAACAAAGACAAGTCTATGAGTTGACCTGAGCTACCTAAGTTTTATTAGACAAGCATTTACATTCATGTATAGATACAAATGTAAAGTAAATTACCTGTGAATATAAAATGCTTTCCTATCTCCAATACGATGATGGGGCAGATAATGATAGATTCATTCTCATGATGTGGAAAGGCAAAAAGGGGGAATAAACTGAGCATGCAGAGTAAATATATTTGATTTACGATACTTAAATATGGAGTCATATTTTATATTGCATTCTGAATGAAAACAATGTTGATTGATAACAAAGAAAATCCCAACCGTTGGTTTACTAAAAGACATGAACACCACATCCTAAAAAATTCAGAGGGAAATGAGAAAAATTCTTTAAAAATGCCTTGATTTGTTTTCATTTCCTTATTCTGTGTGATTAAACTAGTTACAAATAAGCATTAACTCACTGCTAACATAGATCAGAGCCAACAACTGCCAGGTGTTGGATGCATCATACATACTTGTTACACAGAATGTGACAACCTAATGCAGACTGTAACACAACCTAGAGGAAAAAGCTATCTTTGTCAGAAGTGATGCTAGGCAAGGCTTCTGTAAGAAAATTAAGACTATCAAAATTATCTGTCTCATGACAGTCACTAGTTCTACATGTAGATCTCAGAATCAATTTCATTTGTGCATTTGTTTAGCTAATTAATACAGAGAATTCCATGTTTTGAATCATAACATAAAGTTCAGCACTAGAGACAGTAGCCTAATCTGCAGGATAAAAAAAAATCTCTGTTCCACTGAAAACATGAATGAAATATGTGAAACTAGTGTTCTATGAGCTGAACTCTTCTCTTTTTAATTGAGTCAAACAGCAACAGTGCAGCATCCAATAGTAACCATACTATTACTATTATTATTATTATTATTATTATTATTATTATTATTATTATTATTATTATTATTATTATTATTATTATTATTATTACTAGTTTTACTATCACTGAGGATGTGTTTCTGCTGCACAAGCTACAACAAACAGATAGTTCTGCTCCAGAAATGTCTAATGCAAGACACAAAGACAAGTGGAAGATGTGATTCCCTGGAATTAATAAATGAGGAAGACATCAATTCACTGATCAGATCTCTTCTGATCTCAGCCTGTGGGACCACCAGAGCATGAGTCTCCATAGTAGTCTTCTCAATTATCATGCCAATATCAGTCTGTTGGAAAAAGAAGGAAGCTGGTGAGGGAGCTTCAGTGAAAGAAATTTACAGAGATAGGGCTAAAATTAGTGACCACTCCTCCCAATCTAGAGGGAAGCTGTCACATCGATGTTTCTTCTGTGACCTGCTGTGGATCCTCACCCAGAAGCATTGCACTGTCCTGCCCTCTGCTCCCCAGTGCACTCCTACTCATTCATGCACCATGGGGATGGAGAACGTCCCCAAGTAACGTCATGGTTAAAGCCATCTTGATGGGAATGATCCCTCCAAAGACATAAAGGAAAGATTTACTGCTAAAACTGTGAAATATAGTCAGGGACTACAGTGGAATTTATAAAAAAAACAACTATGGAAACTAATTCAAGGATGAGGGATATTTTTATGTGTTTTCCAGTATGTTGCCCATTAGCATTCATATTTTGAACTCTTCTCTTATATCCACTTCTCCTCCTCTGCCTTTTATTTCATATAAAGGCAAACGTCTCTCATAATCCTCTAGCTCCTGAAACCAGGACTGAAAAATGCCATTTCTGAAGGTCACATGAAAAAGAGATGTCCATGTCAAAGCAGCTCTGGAGGGCTATTGATCCATCCTAAAATAACTGTCCCAGGTAGATTGATGAGATCTTTACCTAAAAGCATCTCCAAAGAGCTCGGTAGCTACCTGGGCTAAACCTCTATCTCTTAGAAGGACACAGCTGAGTTGGAAGAATCCTACTTCTGATTTCACCTCAAAATACAAAAAATTCTTAGAGTTTACATAAACAGCAAGACCAGGTAAACACTGCACTTTTGTGCAATATTAACACATGATTTTTTTGACTTTTGCTTAAAAACAAAAATATTGCTTAAGCCTTTGCACCTACCCACCACACACAGAGAAACACTCGCCCTTGAGTGCCATTGTCACCACTGTTGTTTTTAATGGAAACACATGCCACGTCAGGAGGAACACAGTGCACAACAGTGGTTATTCAGCTTTCTCTTTTTCTAAATAAGTGAGAAATAAGGCATTCATTTCACAAGCCTATGCTGTGCTTTAATAAATACTACGCAATTTCAAATTTTAGCACTTATGCATGTGAAGGTTGGTTGAAGGAGATAGTCACATGTGGCGCTTGATTATAGTATTTTATCACTCAGCTGAACATCTACTGTTTAGCATAGCAGTTGGAGTGCTTCTTTTCATGTCATAACAAAGGTTGCCCTCAGATAGTAATTACACCCTTCCTAATAAAAAGAAAGGCGTATTGAAACTGCCTGAAAAGTGCAGAAGTTAGAGACGAAGTTTGGAGAAAGAGTTTGCCATCTCTTTGCATGTGGCACTTGGTTTGCTTTCTGAGTTGCTGTGCTGCAAAGTGGTTGATTTGCCTTGAAAAAGTCTCCTCAAAGCTGGAGACATTTAAAAAAAAATAGCTTGGGAAAAAGAAAGTCTCCAGAATTACAAAAAAATCACAGCTATTTTAACATCTCTGTAAAAACCGTACAAATCTAGGTTGAAAAATCATGATATGATCTTTTAAAAGCACAGAAAGGCATGATGAAATTGAGATGCAGAGCAGAGCATATTCAGTGGAGTATATTCGAAGCAAAGCTGCCCCTACTGAGTTCAGTGGTTAAGCATTCATGGCTTTACCCAGGAGCTGTATGTGCCAATATGGGTTATATTTTCTAGTAACATTTCTGAATGCATTTTATTATGGCTGTCATGGTGTATGTTGCTGCTTTTGTACTTGCAGCATAGCAATCGGTTTGATGAAAACAATTTGTGGGGCTTTTTAATGCAGTTCAGGGCACTAAATCACAGATCTGCACCTCTCTCTTCCGTCTGAAAATTCCAGGTTAATTTTATTTCTGATCTTTTGGATTTCTTTTTCTGTTCTGACTTTCAAAACTATTTATCAGTGGTTAGCAATCTCATTAACAAGTGTCTTACAAATTGCAACATAAGGATCTTAGCTTTACCTCTGCAGATTCCCAGGGATTCTCTTTTGCTTTTAAACTAACAATGGAATTAACCATTTTAAGTCCTCAAATTTCATCATCTTCTTCACAGTTGGAGAGGGCTGTCCATGTATGTTCTTTATTTTTGGCATACATTTAAGTACAATTTTTCACATTTCCCACAACTGAGTAATAACTTATACTACATTTTGCTACTCGTCTCCTTTCCCTATACATATTATCTAAATATGCTTCTCCACCCTCTGTGTACTGTGCAGGTTCCTTTCTATTCTCCATGGGTTTGGATCCACCTTTTTATTGATTGCAGCCGCGTCTTCAAACTAGGGTGTCAGATTTTGACATATTTCTACATGAATAAACAGAATTTCCATTTTCTGTGGTGTCTAGGCAGTAACATCATGCCATGGCAGGTACTATTTGATCATAAAATTGGATCTTCCCACCCATTTTAGAAACATGCCTTCCCTCATGCACAGCATCCACAACTTTTGCTAAATAAAGCTGTGTAGCTCTGCACAAAACTGGTTAGCCCTTACAATTTGATGCTGCATTTCATGCTTAAGTAACCATTACTTTATTAACATGTGTGGTCAAAGAGATATTTTGACACCCTTCAGGAAATCTGCTGATTGTTTGCTCTTTGCTATGGAAGCTGAAATATTCACCTGTTTGTGTTTAAGTAGCAGATGAAAAGTACTCCCAGGTGCTTTGAACCAGTCAAAAACACACCATAGGAAATGTCCACAGAGGAGAAATATGGGCTGCCCCATCAGAAATGGCATAAGACAAAGCCTGCCAGTGAGCAATGCACAACATTTTTCTTGTACATCCAGGAGCCGATGACAATTCGTGTGTCTTTCCTTATCTGTGCTGCAGGAACATTCCCACCTGCCAGATAGAAAGGGAGGGAGAGGAGACGAGCCAATACATCAGATTTGTGCCATGTGGGAGAATAGAGATAAGCCCTTCAAGCAGAGACTTCCTCCCCGTTTTGCAGCACTGTGGCTGCAGGTGATATCACTGTTGTGGCTCAGGAAGCTCTGGTGTCAGATGTGCACATGCTCATACATGTATGAGGGCACGTGTGAAGTCCTGCAGATACCCAGCTCGGCTGGTGATTGCTGCACAGTTTGAGGCTGGTGCAGAAATCAACCCCACCGCCACCACTGTAATCTTTCTTTCACTCTCCAGATGTGGGGTGGTAAGTTTATAGAGAAGAAAATGAGAACAGCCTAGACAGCAGGTTGCCTCTTGCAGCCTGTTAACATTACAGATGTGTGGTCTGGCAGAGGCACAGTGTTTGCTGCACTGCGGTGGAAGTTGTTCATGTTTTTGCACAGTCGCTTGCCTTCAGCTGTTTGCACAGATCATTTCTGAGCTTCAAGTCGCTCACTGCAGCAGCACCCTCTGTACCTTGCTCTGTGTCTGATCCCAGTAGCTGCTCTTTCCCGCATCCCACTGGCTAAAAAACACCTGTCTGCTTGGTAGAGGTGGCCCATACCAGCCCAGGTGACAGACAGTGTGACACTGTACAGCCACAGCTCACAGCACACTCCTTACCAGACTGCAGGCATTGTCTGAAGTGCTGCTCTGCAACCAAGTCATTTTTACGAAGTTTTCAATTTGTATTATCCCATGTTGAGGCTCTGGAGTGAGTCCAGAGAAGAGCAACAAAGCTGGTGAGGGGGCTGGAGAACAGGCCTTATGAGGAGCGGCTGAGAGAGCTGGGGGTGTTTAGCCTGGAGAAGAGGAGCCTGAGGGGAGACCTCATTGCTCTCTATAACTACCTGAGGGGAGGTTGTGGAGAGGTGGGAGCTGGCCTCTTCTCCCAAGTGACAGGGGACAGGATGAGAGGGAATGACCTCAAGCTCTGCCAGGGGAGGTTTAGGATGGACATTAGGAAAAAAATTTTCATGGAAAGGGTCATTGGGCACTGGAAGAGGCTGCCCAGGGAGGTGGTTGAGTCACCTTCCCTGGAGGTGTTTAAGGGACAGGTAGATGACATGCTGAGGGACATACATGGTTTAGTGTTTGATAGGAATGGTTGGACACGATGATCCGGTGGGTCTTTTCCAAACTGGTGATTCTATCATTCTATGTGCTTCCTAGTAATCGATTACCTTTCTGGACAATTGGGAAATACATTTATATGTATGCATATACATACATGTTTGAATACACCAGACCTTGAGATGCTGCTGGGGGGTTTCTTCAGGTAATTCTTTACCACCTCAGAAGATCTTCTGCTCACAGATGTGGTTCCTGACAAAGGCATACGGTATGACAGGATACTTGCATTCCCACTTCTGGGATGTTTTTTCTTGCCTCTGCCTGTGCATCAATTCCCAGTGAGCTCCCAGGACCTCAGGCAGCGCAGCTCTGTTCATGCTGGAAGCGGCATCTTGTAGCATCACTTGCATCTGGAGTGGCTCTATTCACTTTATGTCAAGATGGAAGTGTGCTCATTTTATGTAGAGATGGGCTGATACGATGCAGTGTTTGCAGTTGTTGGTGATGTGATCTGATGACTTGAGAAAAACTCTCCACTTATGTATCTCCATGTTACTATGGAATCTGGCTAATTCATAAGCATTTGCTGGCTTAGGAAGTCCTCTCCCTGACCATCATGTGAAGGACTGGACATCAGAAACCTAGCAAGTTTAGGAGCATCTTCACATCAATTAAATCATCCATCTCAGACACAATTTCTGATCAATAAATTGAGGGGTTTTGGACAGAAGAGACAGATCTGAGAAGAGAAAAGAGGATTCAATTTTTTACTGCTGTCCTTGTGCCTGATGAAATATCTCATGTGCAAGAGGTTATTCAAAAATGCTGTATATTTAGTCCTACCTGGAATGATGGTCAATCCAAATAGGACCATAAATAAGACTCTGCTTTTATAGCAAGGTCACATTGGTGGGTCTTTGCCATCTCCAACAAATTCAGCAGCTGTTGCAAGGGCTTTGCTGGGAAGCCCTGCAAACTTGCCTCAGGCAGTGGGTGGCAAACTCCACTCTGCAGAAAAGAGCATGAGAGATTCAGGACTTGCTGTGGTTTTGTCCCACATATTTTATTCAGTCTCGTGGACTGCTTCTCATATGCTCAGGCTCAGACTCATCCTCTCTGGATATAGGTGCTAAGCCCAGGTAAATCAGAGAGAAGCACAGTCACCTCTGGTGCTCCTGTGGTCAGTGGAAGGAGGAGCTTGGAGACAGCACTGATCTCAGCAACTCGAACCACCTGGTGCTGTTGATCTCTCTCTGCCCATTGTGAGGAAGCCCTTCCAGGGAGAGTTAGCTCAGCAAGGGGAGGAGAACTTGGGACAAGCCCTCAGTGCTGATAATCCTGCTTGTCTGTTCGCGCCAGAGATCATCTCAACATCGTACTGAAATAGCTTTTGAAATAAATCCAAGTTCATCATGGGTAAGGGTGTTATAAATAAGGAGCATTACAAAAGCACTTTTCTATGAGCTAAAGCCTGTTTGATACTCCTTAGGCACAACACAATTCAAGTCTGGTGTAACAGTTGTGCTTATAGCAAGAGGTCATTCATACAAGTCTTGATTTGTCCAGGGATGGGTTGTGCTAGTCAGCTTGGCACTTCCCAGCTCTGAGCCACTGGGGACGCGGCATCAGTGCTCCCCATTACCAGAGACAAACTGAAAGCTGCAAGGAGCACCTGACCCCTGCCTTGCCGTCCACAGCCAGTTTTCTCAGCACTTGTTCCTTTGCCATGTCTTCATATACATTAATACAATAATGGCACAGAAACCATCTTTTCCAATGCTTGAAAAACTGTATGGTAATGTTTCTTTTAAAGTCAGCAGGCTCCAGAGCACCCTATTGCTATTAACATTTCCTGCTATCTTTGCGCAGAGCTATATCTGAAGCATGTAGCACAGCAGATACACGGCACACATGTGACAGGGATATGTGTGAAATACTTGACAGAGACAAGGTGAGTCAGGTTTGTTTTATAGATTATGAAAGAAGAGCTGAACTCATGCTGCGCTGTCAATCTTGTCTATTTGCTGTTGCGGAATCATTCCTGGAGGCTGTCCAAGCTCAAGCGGAAGCTCTCAGGAAGGACAGAAAATTGGCAAGTGCCAGATGATAAATATTTTAAGCCCCCATGGACTGGCCCAGTGCCAGCGCAACATTCCCCTGTGAGCACGGTCACCACTGGAGTTTGGGACTGGGGAGAAGTGTAACTGTCACATCCCATCCAAGGAGGGGAGTTATGCAGTAAAATCCTGGAAAGCATCAAGAGCCACAAACCGGGCTGTTGTTGCAATGATGTCCTAAAAGCATCATGGTAAAATTCAGGACCTTTTCCACCTAGGAAGAGAATTTGTGAATGTTTAAAGTTCTGAGTGTTGCTTACTGGCTGCAGAAGGGAAAAATCTCCAAGGAAGAGCAACAGGAATGCAGTTCTTCAGGAAAACAGGGGCTGACACTCACCACCAAAATTGTTTTCTACCAGCAGGTCCTCCCTTTTAAGACAAGAAGTTGGTCAAAAATTCATGGCCATTAGGAGATGAACCAACTAATGGAGTCTAGTGTTTCATTGCCTCCTGCTTGGATTTAGTGAACATGTGAGCTCCTCCTTCCTGAACCACAGTGACTGTTTGCTTCTCCTTTTATGTGCCCTTCAGCCAGTGCTCAGTCTGAAAAGCACACTAGTATTTTTCTCAAGGGCCCTGTCCCTGGAATCTTGTTCTCAGAGCTGGAGTGGTTTTGCTGTCTCCTCTGGTCTGTTCTGCCTCTCCCACCCCAGAATGCATGCAACCCAAAACCAGCCCCCTGCCTTCTGTACCTTTCTGCCAGCAGTGCCAGATCCCTGGGGCTGCAGCAGGAACTATCAGAGTTTAACTGTTCCTTACAACCCCTAAAATACAGGCTGATGGATACCAAATTTACAGTGACTTATGAACAGCATATACCACGTCAGGAGAGGACCAGGAGGTTGCTGTACCCGTAGTATAAACTGCAAAGCTTTAGTAAGCGGAAGAAAGCGATACCTTAGAGAATTCATTTCTCTTCTCTCCTCCAGGCTGTGCAGTGCAGGTACAGTTGCTGCCACTGACAAGACCTGTGTTTTGGATTCAGGTGTGTGGTAGCAGCGATGTATTTCACAATTAAAATAATGGGTTCAGAGACAACATGTGAATCTGTTACAAAACAGCAAGGGATTTATATAAACCTTGTTTTGTTCTAGCAATAAATTCTATTTCTTCCAGCTTGTCTTACCCTAAATATTCATCTTATTGCTGTGGAATTGGTATTGACTAGCACACAAACTATAATGTCATTCTATGCTTCCTACTTCTCACAAAGCTGTCTTTGTGTTGGCTTAGATTCTCAGGAAATTTCAGTGTTCCTTGCAAAACATTGAATCTACAGATAAAAAAGGATTTCTCTCAGAGATTAGACCAGAGGGAATGGAAACATTTAATACAAATTTACTGGAACAGAGAACCAGCAGTGGTTTGGAAAGAGCACTTGCACTGTTTAGCAGTTTCAAAGAAAGCCAGTTTCACTTGGTTTAATCTTTACGTAGGTCCTGTCCCCACTTCCTGACATCCTCGCTCCCATCATTAGGATCTTTCAGTCTTTCCCAACCTTCTCTGTCCTAGAGGCCACATGCTGAGGATACAAAATCTTGGAGCAGCTCAGGTAGCTGACAACTGCACTGCCTTAGCACAGCGCTACAAACAGAGCCGGCGGAGCTCTTGAGGGCATCAGACACAAGCCTCTGTCCACAGGAGGAGCAGTTACCCTCAAACTCCTTCTGGCAAATGCCAGTCCAAGTTTAGCTGTAGTGCATGATGTAGCAAATGCTTCTCATACAGTCTCACTCCCTTATCCAGACTGTAAAAAATTGCATTAATTTTAGCTCTACCATTATGCTGCTTTTATTGAGGATTCAAGACTTGTGGAACACTTTTTGTTCTGTTTATTCCCATTTTCTCATTAAAAATTGAAGCTGGGCTGCACACTAGAATTAAGTGTGTTGCTCTGAAAGGCCAAATCCCACTCTCTTTTCTGGCAGTGACAAAATTCCCATTAGTCTTATTGGCACAGCACTGAGCCCTAAAGCTAAAAGTAGCTCCATGAGTGACAGGACTGTTGCATTCAGAATTAAATGCTCTTCCTGATGCCGAGCTGGGTTTCTCTCTTTGCTGTCATTTGTGGAAAATAATGAACTCTTCAGATGCCATCCCTGCAGGTCTGTGCCTTTCTTCCAACCTCTTCGTGTGACTTGGATTGCTTGGCCACCACCACAGAAATGCTGATAAGCTGACAGTGGCACATCTGAGCCACAGACAGTTGGGTTATGTGGGGAAGGAGGTGGACACAAGGTCAGTTCAAAGTCTGAGTGCACAGGGAGAAGATATATAAAAAATTCCTCTTACCAGCAGTCCTTGGGCATGCAGGACCTCTCTTTCAAATCGCAAGATAGCAAGACACACAATGGATTTTCTAGATGTTTCTTGCTATTTTTCTTGTAAAAATCTGCTTCGCCTACCCAGATAAATCTTGAAGAAAGAAACATGTTGTTTTCTTTCCCACTGAACTGTTTTCAGTTCAGAAAAGAAAAGAAGTCATTAGTCCATGATGACTCTTAAGAGTCTGTCATGTACCTTGTAATTTAGTGTCTCTCAGAAGGACCCAGCTGATGAAATACAGAGACTACATGGTGTCAAGTTGTACTTTCAATGAAAAGTTTGGGAAGAAAAACCTTAAAGACACAAATAAAGTTTAAGCTTAAAGTAATTAAAACAAATAGCAACACACCACCTAAAAATCTCATGTTTTTTTAAAATAAAATCTCTTTATTTCAGAGCCGCAGGTGTAATTTTTGATGCTTGTAAAACATGGTCATGCAAATAAAATATTCATAGTATCTGCTTGTCAGTAGTGGCATCTCTTTGTAAAACTCTCATATATTTCTGTGCTTCCCCTCTGGCAAATATACAGATGGGATAATGTGTGCTGAAGTAGTGATCCAAAGGTTTGTGTTACATGCTGCATTTAGCTACAGCAGGACAGCTAAATGGACAGAAAATCCTGGACAGCAAAGCCTGCTCCCTATGAAGCTGCGATCTTAGTGTAGCTATTTTCATCTCTCTCCTGCTAAGCTTTTTGATGGTCGTAGCTCCTGGACCAGATGAGGACTCCTCCACAGAGTCCTCATGCAAAGCTGTGCTTGGAGAACATAAATCTCCCTCTCTTCCCAAGGCATTGGTTAGGCTCCAGATTAACCTGCAGACTAAGACTAGGTAGTCAAAAGCTACTGCTGGCACGTCACCCGCGCTTACAGGCTTGTTTATGCCACGACTCTATGCAAAGAAATGCTCGACATCTACTGTTAAGGTCAAGCCCCAGAGTAGGTTTCAAATCATCTCATTTAAATGTCCTTCTAAGTACTTTATTCTTACATTATAAAGAGGTTTAATAACAGCTTTCAGTGGTTTATGTAAGTGGAATCCAGAAGAAAAACCCACAGAAATCTTGATTAATTGCCCAGCAGCATTATCTGACCCAGGGTAGAGTTCTGAAGAACAGAATTTTTACAGTGCAAAGTAAGGCTTACATCAACTCAATGTCTAGATTGGGAAAACAAAGAAAACTGAACCTATCTTGTGTTCTTCCTTTTTCTGAAAAATCTCACAGTGCACTTATTTGGCTGGAGAGTGCAGTGATGCCTTCAGCTTAAGAAGAATCTTTTAAACTCCTTGAAACAGTACTTTACAAATACCTATCCAAGGTCAGAATTTAACCTGATAGTCATATTTTGTTAACAAACAGCTCTTCTTCTGATGTAAAAATAGCATTTAGATGAGCTTGCATAGTGTTTTAAAATGTAGCAGCACGAATTATTGCCATATATGTGACTTCTAAAGCTTTTTGTTACTGCTTGTCACCCCTGAATTTTCAGCACACTTTGGATTCTTTCTCAGAGTCTGGTTTACATGCAGGAATCTGAGCTTTTCATATTCAAAAGCCCGACTCCAGCCAACATGCATTTGGGGTACCTGAGGAATGGAAAATGAGCAAATAATGTGCTGCCAGTGACTCTTTAGTCAAACTGACCAATCCATTTAAGAACAGGGGTGACTTGCAAGAGCACCCAGCATAGTAAAAATGTTGAAGTTTTTAAGACATTTTCTTTGACAAGAAAATGAAGATAAAAGTAGCAAGATGTCAAAATGCATGAATTGTGAATTACCATTTCATATTCCAGTGAAGCGACATATGAATAAAGACAAAGGCACCTTGCTGCTAAAAATAACCCCTTGTTTTTAATGTTGATATGCAGCTGTAATGAGAGTGTTCAGCATTTTTCAAGTCTATCAGCTTTTAAATATATCAGGTTATGTCAACCTGAGAGAAGAAAATCTCACTGACTTTTAAAGAAAATATAATATTTTACTAACTTATTTCTGATGTTGGAAACAAAGTGTATCCTCCAAACCAAAGGGACATCAAAGGCAACCTATCACCTTGGTATTATGCAAAGCATGAAATCACATTGCACTGAAGAGAGCCCATGGGAGAGAGAAAAGTACTTAGTGTCAGGACCACTTCAAACAATGTAGGATCATCATCCTGCTGCACAAGTGGGCTTTCACATGTAAATCTGCTATGATTAAATTAATATTTCAGAGCTTAACACTGTCCTTTATCCTTTGCTTAATGAAGGACTAATTCCACTGAAGCTAAAGAAATTACATGCATGCAGTTGAACCCAGAATCAGGTTCCCTAGACATTTTGGATGATCTTTTGGTCTTGGAGGGCTCTTTGGAGCCTGCACTCTCAAAGCTCTCCCCTCTTCCATTGAAGCCCCTGACAACATTCAAAGCAGGCATAAAGTCAATTTACTAATGAGAAAACATGCATTTATACTTGGACTCCATGGGAAAAAGAGCCTGTTCACTCAGGAGCAAAGGTTATACCAAATGTCATATTTATAATAGGACATGGCCATTTCATAAATTTTCAGCACAAGTTGGCAGTGTCCAAACACATTTATCATTGATAAAGTTTCAGAAGTTGATTTTAAAAAAGGAGGATTTTAGACGATGAAAAGAGAGCGGGAAATGCAACTCATAATGAAGGAAAAGCAAATAGGAGGGTATTGTGCTACTTTTTTGAATGACAAGTAAACTTTCTATGTCTTCACTGCAAGAGGAAAAGAAGGAGTTCATGACTGAGAGGCACTTCAAAGGAGGTGTCACAGCACAGAATCCTAGTGGAGACAAGGCACAGGTCTCTGGTATAGCTAGTCAAGGCATGCTTTATACCTTTATCTCACAAGTTACAATGAGATTAAAACCACAGTGCTTCATTTCTGCAGAGTCTGTATGTTAACATAGTTATCTTGATGTCTAAGAACATCTTCGTTTTCCATATGAATAGCTGCGAGACCAAGAACTTTTAAGTATTCAAGCAGAATATCTAGCTATATTATTTTAAAGGCTCAGGATTTACCAGGCAGATACTTAAGAACATAAACTATCCCTGCAGGGTAGGGATGAAGCAAGGGTTTTGTGGTAAGGTCATAGTTGTACAGTTCTTGTCCCAAATACAGCATGCAGAAACAGTTCACAGCCCTAAAAGAGATTTAAAAAAACCATAAACCACTGTCTTGCCAGTTAACTCTCATTTATTCTTTCTTGTTTTGTTTCCTTACACCCCATCACTTTTCCAGTACTCAGGCATGCTGCTGCTCTGTAAATAAAGAACATGACAAAATGGCTTTTGTATCCAGGCTAACAATCTTAGAAAAAGAAGTCCTCTTGTTCTCCAAGTGACCAGTTCAAGATGAGCACAGCATCAAAGAATCAACATATAGCTGAGGTAGGAAGGGACCTCTGGAGATCATCTGGTCCAACCCCCCTGTTAAAGCAAGTCCACCCAGAGACAGTTGCCCAGGACCATATCCAGATGTCTTTTGACTATCTCCAAGGATGGAGACTCCACGACTTCCCTGGGCAACCTATGACAGTGCTGGGTCACCTTCACGGGGGTAGCCTAGTTCATTCTGGAGAAGTATATATTGGCCTTGTGGTCAAAAAAACATTTATCTTACAAATGGCTTTTCAGACCCACCCAGACTACAATGACAGCTATGATGAAGATTTTCATAACTAGTGAGACTTATTCCTAATGTTCACTGGGAATTATGGATCTACAAGGGTTAATTATGGTTTTACAAGGGAATTATGAGCAAATGCCTATAACCAGGGAAATGAGTGAACCTTCTGTCCCATATTGTACATCCACAGCTATGTCTGTGTGAGACCCTTAGCTGGCCTAGAGAGTTTCAAATTCCGCTAGACCCACAGATTTAGACAACTGAACCCACTCTAGACCTACTTCAACTATAAAAGATGCTTAAGCACTTCAAACTCTCATAGCTACCAAAATGCAAATACATCAAAGTAGTTATGTCAGTCTTGATCTGAATCCCATCCCATCTCTGTTCACATCTAAGTAGATAAATGTTATTGAATATTCTGCACCTGAGCAACTTACATTTTTAGCACTGACACAGAAATAAAAAGCTACTGTTGAGAGTTTTTAAAGGAAACACAAATTTTGCTTAGTTTCAGCTCTTTAACCTCTGCTGATACAAGTTCAGAGTAGACAGGGCCATAGCTTAAGTAGTTATTAGCTTATGTGATCCCCTGACAAGTTACTAATTACTGAAGGTGGAATTGGTTGAAGTCCCCAGATGCTGTGCGGACCTCCTACTAATCGCATTCTGGGTTCTGAAGAGCATTCTCCGCACCAGGCTATTATATGTTAAATGCTGCTGCACCTAGTTTTTTTATTTCTTCTAGATTTACCCCTCTCAAAGCAGGATGTATCTTGGCAAAACTATTTTAGACCATTGTATTAAAAGCCATTACACCATGTCACATGATGTCGACCCTACTCTCTGCTGGGAAGTAGCATGATATGCCCCAGTTTAGCGGAGTACTAAGCCATGTGGTTCATGACCTGCCCTGCAGGCTGTGAGACCTTCACATGAGGGACTCTTCAGTCACAGCTTTCATAGCAAAAGGGCTAGGAAGGGGAGACTGGAAATAATGTCTGATAGGTGGTTTGGGGCAATGCAAGATTTGATTCCCTAGAAATTCTCATTGCTGCTCAGCACATGACGCTGGGTCCTTGGAGGAAAGGCACTGCAGCCAGCTTCCCCATCCAATACCTTACATTGGCACACAAATGGTGTTAGAGGAGGTCTAGCATGGCCCATACATCCATACTACAAACAGACCCTTGCTCTGATCTGGGCCATCCCTCTTCATCTTGAGTCCTGTGTATGCGTGGGTGCAAGGTGCAAACTGGGGCTAAGCGTGAGCTCTGCCTGGTGCACAAGGGCAGAGGAGGTGCACTCGGTGGGCTGATACTTTGCCCCTCATCTCTCCCTCAGAAACCATCCATATTTAAGCGAAGGTTTGCCTTATTATAAAAAGCAGATATCTTCAATATTTGCTCCTTGTCACTGCCGAAGGTTTTTAATACCATCATTCTGGTTTAAGCTTATTTAGTGCTAATCAAATAACTGAAGATTTACCAGACACATAAAAGCTAAAATTCAGTGATTTATACAAAAACAACTTCAAAAATTGAATTTCTTATTATTAAAATTATTGATTTTATCTGAATGTGACATTCCCTGCAGGTTAATTTTGATCTGGTCGGGAAAGTGAGCAGTTATTGAGGTTATTATGTCAACATTCCTTGAATTAAAACAAGAAGCTAATTACTTCTAGAAGTATATGGCTTTTATTATGCATTAATTAGCTAATAATTCACCCATCCTGCATTTTAATATTCAGTTAGCAAGCTCAGATTGGTTTTACAAGAACTTTTGTGTTTTCCCAAATTAAGACCTTTACTACTTACTGAAGAGTTCTAAACAATAAATAAATATTTCATGAGGTCTTGAGACAAGCATCTAATTTACACTTTTTAAAGAAAACTGTTTATTGAGGAGCAGAATGAAATTGGGAACTGAAGCACATTCTCCTCAAACCCAGCTTGGAGCCTAGGGGGAAAAAAAAAGATGTTGGTTTAATACATCATGTAATTTGCTGGTGTCAGAAGGTGAAGGACTGCAAGTGCCTCACGCCAGCTAACTCCAATTGCTTTCCCCTTTGGAATGCAGTCGCAGGTGACTCAGAGGGTACATGCAAAAGAAATGAGCTGTGCCTGTAACCAGGAAGATGAGCAGGAGGAAGAGGGCAGGAGGCAAAGGGAATCCTATCTCTCTACATCTTTGGGAGGAAACCAGAGCTTTAGGGCTGCAAAAATCAAAAGAAGAAGCTGGGTCTGGTGAAGCAGAGGAGCAAGTGGCTAGGAGTGACCATCCCCATTTGGTTTCTGTGAAGATTCTCTGTTCAGTGTTAGAAAAAAGCAGGTGTAAATTTTCTTGCCATTGTCGTGTAACAGGGGCAATGGGCAAGTGGCAGATAAACCCCGGCTTCCTATAGGGAGTCAAGCTCCTCAAAACCTCCTGCTCTAGCTTCCTCACTAGAAAACAGTCAAATCCCGACACAGTTCAGCAGCAATAGGAGATAACATAGTTCCTGCCTCCAGGTACCTCTGGTAAATCTCACCAGGAATAAAAGTCAGGAGATGACAACACCCAGAGGCAGAGGAGGGCTGGGTGACACAAGTCCCTCTCAGCACCATATGTAGGGCAGCAACCCCCAGTGTGGTGCAGACAACAGTGCTTCTG
Organism: Clamator glandarius; assembly: GCA_033459285.1. NCBI lineage: Eukaryota > Metazoa > Chordata > Aves > Cuculiformes > Cuculidae > Clamator > Clamator glandarius. Next base: position 1,777,352 of record JAUNZM010000904.1, on the reverse strand, counting down.
AAGGGCATCCCATTCTTCTCTGGCATGGGGACACGGGGCATGGTCTTGTCCCAAAGTAGCCCTGTGGATGGAACCTGCCCCATCTTCAGAGCTGACCAGCAACACATGAACCACACTCATCTGCTTCGAAAAGACTTTGTCTCTCTGGAGCTGCATTTGCTGCTGTCACGAGGCACTGGGAAACTGCTGCAGATAGTTATTACGAGGGAAGAAGGGTGAGATCTAATGAACTAAAATACAGAACTTAGGATACAGACAGCTAAGAACCTAAGAAACTTTATATAATGTTTTATACCTTTTATAGGACCTTGAAGAACATTTGTTTCTTTATTTTTAATGTGTGTGCTTTGTACTGTGAGTTCCTCTCTCAGGCATGATTTAAATATTAGCACGTGTTTTGCTTTATTAAAGTGTTATAGAAATCTCCCCAAGCCACTGTGTAAAGTTACTAGTTACAGATGTATAAAGACAGTGAACATTACGTTCCTGTGCCATCTCCTCGGAACAGGACATCTGATAAATCACGGCTGCAACTTTTTCTCTTTCTGTTGTTCCCTGAAGCCTAAAGGGAGGTTGCAGAAGTCCCTGAAAGATCAAGGCAGCAGGGAGAGTAAAGCTCTTCCTTGGCAGAGCGAGCAGAGGTGACTCTAGCGCTCTCACTGTACCTGGATTCAAGGTGGCACAGCATTCCCAGTGTCATTGCTGGTACCAGCTGTGGTCAGTGCAGAGGACATATGTTGGGAAGGCTTTACATACCTGAATCACATGCTTAAAATTGCACAGATGCTTGAGTATTTGCTGCAACAGCACCTCTTCCTCGAGGGTACTGTGCCTTGGGATGAGTCAACCTCTGGAGATGCCTGCTTCTCTCCACCAACATACCCAGCATGACTAGGGTATATTGATATCTGACCATGGCTGGGCAAGATAACATCTACTCAGACATTTTTGGAGTGAGAACAGAGAAGGAGCTGCACCCAGTAACTGACTGTGAGCCATTTGGTCTGATGTTAGTGTAACTTCTCCTCAGATGTTGTCATGGGGATAACATTGGTCAGATTTGTTGGCACAAATCTCAACTGGAGTTCTACATAACAGAAGATCTTGACTGCAGAAGAAAGTGGCCTTCAGCCCATGACTGGGAAAGGGGTCTCTGGCACTAACACAGCCTGGTTGTTTTGTGCAGTACAGAGGTAGGGGCCTTACTGCACTTTGCAGATGGTACTGTCTCTGAGTCCCTCTACTTCAGATGAAGGTACCCAAGAAAGAAGTGTCTTTTCAGCAGAGGATGGTCCAATACTCACAAATCATTCCACATCAGAAGGGACAACATTTTGAGATTTCCAAAAACCAAACCAAGACACCAAAATATTATATCTGGGATCAGTGGAAAAACATATATTCTAAGTACATGCCTTAACATTTTTATATTGCAGGAAAAATCATAGAATCATAGAATCATAGAATAACCAGGTTGGAAGAGACCCACCAGATCATGGAGTCCAGCCATTCCTATCAAACACTAAACCATGTCCCTCAGCACCTCATCCACCCATGTCTTAAACACCTCCAGGGAAGGTGACTCAACCACCTCCCTGGGCAGCCTCTGCCAGTGCCCAATGACCCTTTCTGTGAAATTTTTTTCCTAATGTCCAGCCTAAATCTCCCCTGGTGGAGCTTGAGGCCATTCCCTCTCGTCCTGTCCCCTGTCACTTGGGAGAAGATGCCAGCACCCTTCTCTCCACAACCTCCCCTCAGGTAGTTGTAGAGAGCAATGAGGTCTCGCCTCAGCCTCCTCTTCTCCAGGCTAAACACCCCCAGCTCTCTCAGCCGCTCCTCATAAGGCCTGTTCTCCAGCCCCCTCACCAGCTTTGTTGCTCTTCTCTGGACTCGCTCCAGAGCCTCAACATCCTTCTTGTGGTGAGGGGCCCAGAACTGAATACAGGATTCGAGGTGCGGTCTCACCAGTGCCGAGTACAGAGGGAGAAGAACCTCCCTGGACCTGCTGGTCACACCGTTTCTGATACAAGCCAAGATGCCATTGGCCTTCTTGGCCACCTGGGCCACTGCTGGCTCATGTTCAGTTGGCTGTCAACCAACACCCCCAGGTCCCTCTCCTCCTGGCAGCTTTCCAGCCAGGCTTCTCCTAGTCTGTAGCTGCACAGGGTTGTTGTGCCCCAAGTGCAGGACCCGGCATTTGGCCTTGTTAAACCTCATGCCACTGGACTCTGCCCAGCGGTCCAGCCTGTTCAGGTCCCTTTGCAGAGCCTCCCGACCCTCCAGCAGATCCACACTTGCACCCAGCTTAGTGTCGTCTGCAAACTTGCTAAGGGAGCACTCGATGCCTTCATCCAGGTCGTTGATAAAGACATGGAACAGGACTGGACCCAGCACTGAGCCCTGGGGAACCCCACTTGTCACTGGCCTCCAGCTGGATTTACCTCCATGTTACATACTGAATAGGAAATACATATATGCTATTATAATGAACATTTTGGTTTAGTAGTCTGGATTGCAGTCTAGTAACCTTATGCATTGATAAAGTCATAGTGAAGTGTTTTGGCTTGTTGTCATTGAAAATACCAGAGAAATGGATTTGTTTCCCATAAAACCTTATTTCAATTAAACAGCATTTTTCACTGAGACCTAGTCCTTCAAGAATATTCAGGCAGCTTTAGCTATGACAAGATGGATGTATGGATTACAAGTGCTCCTGCAGGTCTCAATTTGTCTCCTATATAAACATATACCACGTTGCATTTGCAGATAAATCTTATTCCCCAGTATAAAATAAGGGAGAAAAAAATCAGATTAAGGGAGATTATTTTATTGTTAGAACTGTTAGAAAATAGATTGATATGTTGTCAGAGCGAAAAAGAGACCCAGAGAGTGAAAGCTAGGGCTGAAAATGTCAGACTTAAAATAAATCTAGCCAGGCATGTTGAATTTCAAATTGTTCTATAATGATGCGGTGACACTCTGAGCAATAATTAAGTTCTCTATTGTTTGCATTCAGTGAAGAATCTTTTAATATCCTGCAATTTATCATTCTAAAACTGAATAGAAATGTAATTCTCTCCATTCTAAATAGAGCTGTAATTGTTAAAGGAACGGTAAAATGCATTAGTTATTCACTCCAAATCGCTGGCATTGTTATTCTTGGGACATAGTTTGGTAATTTGTTGATAAGATATTGAGATTATTTCATTAACAGGCAAATTCTGAAGGAGTTTAGATTGGTTATTAGGAAAAAATTCTTCTCAAAAGAATGGTGAAGCATTAGAACAGTCCGCCTAGAGAAGTGATGGAGTCACCAACCCTGGAGGTGTTAAAAAAACACTTCAGGACATGCTTAGTAGGCATCTTGGTGTTGCGTTGATGGTTGGACCTGATGATCGTAGGGGGCTTTTCTAGCCTTAACAATTCTATGATTCTGTGACTCTTCAATTACTAAACAGTGAGCATAATAGAGACCCTCAGACCTCCCAGTGAGGTGGTTTGGGATCTCTTTGTCTGAACTCCTTCTGACACAGGGTATTTCAGGGCCAAGGTCTGCCCTTAGCTACTCTAGCTAATGACTGTGCTTATTCTAGTGGGGTTATCCCAAGCTCATGATGGTGTAGATAGCAGCAGAACAGGGCCCTGGCAGCAGCACACTGACTGGTTGCACACCATCAGCTGCTCACGCTTTTTCTGTTTGAAGCTTGCTGCCCAGACTGGGCGTGCGAGATCAGTTACTCTCCATCACACTGAGGCAGCTGGTAGGATGGAGTCACCTTCACTCAACTTCAGACAACTAAAGTTTTAAGTTTTGTATTTCAAGTTTGCCCCAAAGTTTACAACTTTCTTAGATCTTACGACTTCAGCATAAAGCCACTGCACTTCTTCAAAGAAGCAGATACTCAGGTTAAACAGCTGCTGACAGTTCCTAACTAATTGTTTTGGCACAGAAAAGAATGTCGTGATCACTCAGGCAAACCACTGTTTCACAGCTAAAATGTATTCTCTCTTAATGCATATAGATGATGCGTGTCATTTCAAGCATCCTCAGAAGAACAAGTCTCTTTCATTCCCGCTCTTTATGAGTTTCTGCTGCAGAGACCTCCTGGCAGCTGTTGTCATTGTTCATCAAGTGATGTCCATTGCATCAGGAGGCATTTTTTAAGCTGACCCTCTAGGATACAGGAAGTCTAGTTATGAAAACACTTAATCTGAGAACTAAATGCATCATCTGCAGGGTCAGCTGATGAACAACCGTGTGGTGACAAGTATCCCAGAACAAGGCAGGGAAAAAATGAGAGGCTGTCAAAACTGGGAGGAGCTGCTGCCTGCCAGATGTAAAAGATGCAAGAAATCTGCTGATGCAAGAGGCAGGGTCCCTCCCCTAAATTCCCACAGCATCATTTCTTCCTCAGAAACAGTTTGCATGCAGGCAATTGTCCACCATCCCCTTTCACATCCTGGGGATCTGAGTCAGAGGCTCTTCAAACACGGCTGAAAACTGCAGGACCCCTGTCCTCAGAGGGAGCCTCCGTTGTGAAGGCTGCTGTCTGGACAGAGAATGCACAAGACAAAGTGGGGACACAATGCTACCACCACACAGCATGTATGCCCTGGTCCTCCCCTGGGCACAAATTGGTCTGTACGCAGATTTCCAATGAGAAGAGACATGGTCTTCAGAAAGGACCTGCGTGTAGAGAGTGATGGAAGAGAGAAATCATGGAGTAACGAGTGGTAAGAAACCAAAACAGGCAGCTGCCAAAACCTAAGATATGTAAAAATACTGACTATGGAAACACAGTTAAGACAAACCATAATGTTGTTTAGCACAGGTTTCAGTGAGTTAAAAAAAAGAACCTTTCCTCATCTGGGAAAGAGAACATAGAAGAACTGAACTTCTCACAACAAGGCAGCAAATAATTACTTTGCCTTATTACCTTGTCACCTACCTCTCTCCCTCAGTCCTCATGAGCCATCACTCATCTCAGTGCCAATGTCACAGATCTGATTGATAGCGGAAACCAATTCTGTTGTTGGGGCAATCTGAAGCAGGTGGTCCTCAAAGGATTGAGTTCTACTCTAAGCCAAGTACGCTGACCAGGGAATGAGCAAACAGCTCCGACACCTCAGGCTCTCCTCTTTGGCCCTGATCTGGTGTGCGAGAAGAAATGAGCAATATGCAGGCAGAGAAAGCAAGGACAGTAGCTACCCAGGGTGGCCACAATGCTAGGATGAAGAAAAACCAAGGAAAGGCAGTTAACACTAAGGAAACTATACAAGGATGTAGTCTTTCTTTCCTCTAAATTCCCTGAGAGACAGACTCTTTGGACACTATGCTTCCAATCTCAAGCTCCCATTTCTAAGCTGTCTTACTTATCTTTACAATTTTTTTCAGGAGTGAATCTCATATTGTAGAAAAAAAATACAAGACATTGTTCTAGGATTTTGTATTCTTTCTTTTTAATTCTACAGAAGTTACCAGAGACATTAATTAATGACACCAGGGACTCTAATCATTATTATTCCTATTTCTCATTATTGTGTCTTAAAATACAAAGTGCACTTGTATTTATTATAAATCTTCAGCTGTGCCTGACTAACCATACAGTTAAAGGACACAAGCAGCACAGGTGAATAAGAAGCAATCTCCGCCCGTACATTTGCAATACCACAGGTTTCTGAATTGCAGCAGTATCAAAAAGCTATTCTACCAGATTCAAAAGCCAATTTATTACTGTCTCAGAAAGAGAAGCAGCATAGTTAAAAATGCACAGTAACTTGCTGTTGTTGAGATCAATCAACCACAGCCAGCACTGGCTGTTGTATTGACAGGCTAAAAACATGAGCCTGCCTGCTGCATCAGCTCCAGGATTGCTTGCTGCGATCTCATCAGCCTGGAGACAAGCATCAACATTGCCAGCCAGTGTCCCCATGGAGTTTGCAAAAATCCATCTAAGAGTATCTGGTAACTCAGGGGCAAGCAGAGGAGTATTTAACACTTTCTTAATAGCAGTCAGAGCTGCTAAGATGAACTGGAGGTTGAAACCCTGAAAAAAAAAAAAAAAAAGCTACCACCACGGTGAATCCCTGATCCTCATTGTCACAAATATCGTGTTTCCCAGTGCTCCTTCATTCCAAGGGGACATCTGAAATAAGGGACCACCGTCACCGTAGCTTTTTGCACATGAAGAAACCTTGTTGTATTAGAGTGAAAAGCCACTTTGTTATCTAGCATAGATCAGAAATGTTGTGAATGCTCTAGCCCAAACCACCTAGTCAGATGATCTAAGCAAGATGCCTTCTGATGATAGGCTGAAACCATAAAGATGTTTTTAACCAAGACAACTGCCATATGGTACGTCCTGTACATCAAACAGTGCTAAGCTGTCTCTTGGCTTTCCCCTCTAAACCTGCCTTCTCTGCAAAGATGTAAAATCTCTTGAAAAATGGGGTCTGACTTCATCTTTATTGCTGAACTAAATGTTAGAGATTCTTTTGTACCTCTAGCTGGCTGGCATCCTTATTAAAAAAAATATTCTGTGACCCTTTCCCAGCTGCTTACTGGTTAATGCTACTGCCGTGGAATTCTTTGGAAGATTTACAGTTGGCCTGGGATTAAATCATGACACATTTTTCTGTATAAACTTATAAGTGATTAAACTTAGCGCCTGCATCTACTTAATTTAATTGTCTAGAGGTGGTCCTCTGTAATTCAGATAGTCAATACCTAGCATACACCAGTGAAATCTTCATGCTCTGTGTGAGTTTTGGTACAAAAGGACTAAGAAGTACTCAGGTAAGGGATTATGTAATGTTTCAGAAATTTGCAATAAATCAAAAATATAGAATGTAAAGCCCCCCTTTACATCCCATGTTTTCAGAGTGAGCCTCATCTCATCTGTAGTAGTTACCCTATCGTTTACTCTGAAACAAGTTTACTGTGAAATAATGGTCTTGGAGTCATCTTAGGAGAAGCAACTCAACACAAGGGCCACTACTCTTCACACCTGCTCAAAACTAGCTAATGAGTTGCCCCTGTGTGCAGGGACAATAGCCTCACATGGCAGCTCGGCTTCTCTTTCTCTCAACTTTGGGTCTTCCCAAAGGCCAGGAAAGAGAAAGAGGAAACTTTAAACATTGTTGTACATTCTCAAGGAAATTTTTAAATATGGGAAATTCAAGGGAGGCATACTGCTGATTTCTCCCGGTCTGGTCTTTTGCTGGACTTACAATGGTTATTGTTTAATGCATTATATTCTCTGCATAGATACCAAAGTGCTATGTTGATGGCTGTGACATAGGAGGCAAGATAAGGAAAATGAATTTCAGTCTGTGGCAGACTGAAAGGTCTGTTAATCTGCAGGAAAATTATATCGTTTCGGAAAGAAGTATTGTAACCATGACATCCTTGCTACAGGGATAATATTATCCATCCTTCCATGAACCTTTACGATAGTTAAAAACCTTTGGGCAGAAATGCTTCTCTGTTCAGCTCCATCTTTTAGAGCATTTGAGTATGCTAACTGAATACTTACAGGTGAACTCTCAACAAAATATCTAATCAGTGTCACAACTGCATTCTTATTATCTCAGAACAATCTCCCCAAAAGCAGACATCCTTATTTACAAGAATAGAAGACTTTTCTCTAAGCTGCAGCAACTTGAATGCATCATCTCATTCATCTCTGTATTCCTGATGAATTAAGTCTAGACTACCAGTCAGGGGGTGGTGAGAAACTGCCTTACGCAATTATCTGTATTTAAAAAGTGAGTGTAGGCATTGGAAATAAACAGCAGGGAAAGGCTCTTACTCAGACTATGCAATAAAAGGCAATCATATCTGTGATTTGGGTTTCTTGTCTCTAACCTCACAAGTCAGCTTTGCTGTCACCAGAGAGACCAGTGGAAATTTTTCATTTTGAGTAGCTCACTCTTCCTTCACTTTATGCCAAACTGGACCCTCCCGAAAAAGAAGTATGCCTAATTTGGTTAGATACCAAATGGGATCTCAAGTTTTGACCACATAGGTGGTATTAGAGTCAGCTAATTTTAACCAGAGTTTATAAGGGGCTTGACTCTCAATTCTGCTGCATTTCTATCAGATAATGATGCAGGCTGTTTTGTTGGGAGTATCTAGATTTGCATCATTACTTGAGTTCCAGCCTGGCTCAATTTCAATTTCACTCTGTTTGTCCTTAGGAAAGCTACGCTTGTTTTGTTGAGCAAGAGGACTGAATATTCAAAAACATTTCCCCAGGGTATGAACGAGGAGCTACTTGGCAGGGATAGAAGTGGCAGTTTGGGAGCCAAAGTCTGTAAAAGTTTCGAATCTAAATGTTCTCTCAATCCTCTGGTTTCCAGGAGTGTTTTCATGCACAGATACAAATGGAAATACTATGCAAAGAAGTACAGGGATAGTGAAACAACATGTTCATGCCACTTTTGTTAAGTAGAAGTGTTACACTGCAAGGGTTGGATTCTGCTCTGACTTTGCGCCATTAAATTTTAAGATTTCTGTGATGCTCCTCTTGACTTCTGTGAAGATCTCCAGCTCATCTTAACTTCTGTGAAGACCTCCACAACTGATGGCCTAACCCAAATCCCTCTGATTTAATAGGAATGTTTCCTCTAACTTCAATTGGGCCATTACAGAAAGCAATGTAATAAGCCAAATTGAGATTTCAAAGTCGGTATTTAATTTAGTATCTTAATAACTTTGCTTTGCTGTGGAAACTGAGGACCAAGATCTCAATCTATTAAATAAAGTCTTCCCTTAGCATTTCTGTGCTGAACCAAAATCAAACAGGCCTGTGTAATTAATGTAAAACAGACTGATAGGAGTGGTTAAAACAAATAACTTACAAACATTCATCTTCTGCAACTCAGAGATACAGGAAAGTGTAAGGTGTTATGTGTGTGGTGAATGCTTTGACAGATCTCATGAGGAACAGTAAAATAGGGAAGGAGACAGGAAAATGTGATACAAAACAAATTAAAAACCACATATAAATGTTCAGTGCTGCACTTTTTTCGACTGGACCAGCTCTTAAAACACAATTTTCTCGACATCAATTTTACTTGAAATTTTTTAGCACTTCCCATAACAGGTCCTTTTTTTTTTTTTTTTGTAATGCAGCTAAGTAACTATATTGCACAAATCCATAGGAGAGCTGAAAAACAGAAATGATGTCTGGACTGAGTCATTACGATAATTTTATTGTTTGTTCCTTGTAATATCTTTTTTCTGTCCTGAAACCCTAGGTATCTCAGCAGCTCATTCACAGCAGCTTTCAACTTCTCCTGTAAGATGTTCCAAGCATCTTGGCTGTCCAGCAAGAAGCTAACCCCAGTATTTGCTCCTGAGGCATTACAAGAGCTCACTGGACATAAGCCTAACTAAGGGTGCTAAAACCTGCTAGGATGTAAACCAAAACACCTGCAGGCTCAGAGTAAATTGCACCGTCTATGCTGGTGAAGAGGCAGATTGTACAATGAGTGTGACCTTCACAGCCAGATTGCTGTTAAAAACACACACCAAGTGCAGGCAGATGTATAAAGTGCTGCACAGCAGGAATTAAGTAGGAAGAATTAAGTTGGGCCGGTTCATCCCTTCCCTTATATTCTTTGAAGGTGCAGAAGCTGTCCCTGAGGGTGACCATGGCCAGAATCCCATGTTGCATGACAAAATGGGAAAGTCATTTTTCCATGTGCCTTGCATAAGAGATGTTTGATTCAAGTGACTAGAACAACACGTGTTCCTAAATCACTTGGAACACACATAACATTTTTACATGCATTTTGTAGACATCTCATTCATGGGACAATCTGATAAAATCAGCAATATGTTTGTACAAGCCTTCGCAGAAATCATCACTGCCAGCACCCAAAGACATTTTCTACCAGCCCTGTCTTGGCCATCACGGCTCCTGCGAGGAGCTTGGCATAACTGAAATTGTGGCCAGGATAAGGCCTGGCAGCCTATGAATACTGCCAGAGGTATTATACCCAGTTCTCACACAGGGATGGAGGAGAAGCACTTCTACCATTTCTCTATTTGCACAGCTGAGCAGGGATTGGTACATTTGGTCTAATGTCTTGGAGCAAATTTCTTGCTCTCTCACATTCCTTGCACAGAAAACATTTGCTTAAATCCATAGAAAAAAAATTGTTCTTCTATTTCTGTGTGAACAACAGAGGAGGCTGACACACTGTGTGGTTTGTCTGCTTCATATGCCATCCTATCATAGGGTTGGCTCAATGACCTAGTCAGAAATAGAAGTTGGAAAAACCAGACAGGTATATGACATCTCTAAATAAATCACTCTGAGGTAAGGAACAGCAACCTGACAATTGGCTAGAAAGATAGTATTTTCAGCTCCCAGCTATAATTAAACAAATCATTTACCTAAGGCAGAAGATTACAAGCTTCCCCTGCAGAAAAGGTTTTGGTTTTTAATTAAGTTGCCAAGGAGCTCCTCTCACAGCCAAGTCTGAGAGATCTTGAACTTGCAGGATTGGTCTGAGAAGGTCTATGTTTCATGAGAAAGACTACATACTTTAATGAAGACTTAAATGGACAACCTTTTAGACATTTAACTTCTTTTCTCTTCTTACTGTGTATCTTTGAAAATATAAGCAGCACAGTTATTTGAGTAGAGATGCTCTGAATTACAGTGGTCTGCCATGAGCGACTCTCTCCCAGGAGGGATTTTCCCAGTGGTGAGGAGCTCACTAGCAGTGCAGGTGAGGGATAGGACCCCACGGTGGCCAGAGGGGTCTGGGAGGAAAGAGAGGTGGGGACTGTGGTCAAAGAGGAGCGTAAGTGACATCCATTCATGCGAAGACCTTTCCGAACAGCTCTCCTCTGCAGCATCTCCCACAACCCTGGGCAGCCACCCTGCATCTCACTGCCACCTCCTCTCTCGAAGATCAGTAGCCCACGGACATATAAGCTATAATGTAAATCAGGGCCATACATCACTGCCACATTTGGGCAGGTAAATAGGGAGGGCAAAGGGAAAGACAAACGCCGCTGCACAAACCCAGTGTCATACATGTCTGCCTATGTAATAACATTTTCTCTATCTCCCCCCACTCCCATACTTCATTATTTACTGATTTTATTATTCAGATGTCTAATTGTGCTATTCTCAAAAGTATTTATATAATAGTCAGTGAGCTAAACAAAGCCACGTTATGCAGTACTGTACTGCTGCCTTGAGCACAGCTCCGCAGCAAGCTCAAAGATGGGATCTCTTATGCCTCAGCAATTCTTCCTTTTCCAGTAATGTTCAAAGTGTATAATTACATGCCAAATAATGAGTTACTTTATTCTACATTTGAGAATTGCCAGTGTTACATTTCCTAGTGTGCTCCCAGAAGAAGGCAGCGTTTCCATGAAAGCAATATGCTGAAATGCAACTCAACATTGCTCCAGCCGAAGGGTGCTGCTGGGGTCATCTCCAAACACTGCCCAAAGCTCTCGCACTTAGCATGGATGGATGAGGGAAGATTAGTAGCATGTTTTAGAGTTGTTCCGTAGGCTCTGGTTGGTGAGGGTCAGAGAGGAGCAGCTTACCTACCTAGAGACTACGTCAGCACAAGGTATGAAGAACGTAACCAGGTGAAACTGGGATATTTCTGTCTAGAATTGCCAAAAAATCTTTTTTGTCCTAAGAGCAGGCAACATACTGCAGTTCCAATAGGGACAGAAATGTCTCCCTTAAGTATTTCCAAGAACCCTCTTGCTTTTCCAAGGAAATAAACAACATTCTCTGAAAAACATGTTGCCTTCCAAACTCCAAATAAACCTTCACTCTTTACTCATAATCCAGTCAATCCCTCTGCTTCACTTGATATCCTCTTCCCCCTAAACTCCTCTTATGTCCCTTCCAGTCCCCACTATTTTACAAATACTTGTTGTCCTACAGCAATGATAACTAAGGTTTCCAGAAGTAATGACAGCAGTCAATACATCCAGGAATCTCTCTACCTGATAAGGAGAATAGAGAGCTTTCTGTGTTCTACTTATCTTAGGTACCCCGAGTCCTCCACTGAATCTGCCCATGGGCACCCTGTGACTGGGAATATTCAAAACTTGGGCCTTGCAGGCAAGGCGTAATTATGAGACTTTGTGTGGTTTTGCTTGTATGAGAAACTTCAGACTCCAAAGAGAACAGTTGTATCCCTGAGTTTGTCTTGTTTTATCTCTTATCTGCATATATATAGTTTCTTTCTATGAAATCAACATTAATCACCAGGAAAAACTGCTGTGGAAAGAAAAGGCATTTATTGTCCTGTGAAGCTTTTACACACAATTCTCTCCCTCTAGGCACTCTGTCGCGAAGTGGGGCAACCAAGTTCTCTAAGAACCCTGGCATGGTCTGTGCGCTCCTTTCAGACTGTGTATTTCTAATACTTTCTGTCTCTAAATAAAACACCAAAGAAACCCGGCATATATTGTGCATCCAGTCACCACCTGATTTTTAATGCTCCATTTCTGAAGAATCTTTTCTGCTCCACAGATTTTTAAATTTATGTTGGCATTGTGTGTCTGGAAAAAAGAGATGGTTCAGTGACAGAACCACTTAAGCAGGCATTTGCCTTCAGGCACAGAAAACTTATGCAAATCTTGCATTGCCCTTCACCTACCAGCTGTCAAAAGCCAAGGAATGAAGTGGGATTCCCCGATTTAAGATTTTATTTAGAAAGGATGGAAAACAACTACATTTAAACCCTTAAAACTGAGAGGAATGCCTAGGTCAGGTGTCATCCAGCAACTTGTTTCCAGACAGATGTTGGGTGGACAGGACTGAAGTGTGTATACATTTGTCACTCTTGCAGAATCAATCAGACAGATGTTTATTGACTTCCTGAGACAGAGGCTGCATCCAAACAACTATGTTTAACAGTTACTGATGGAGCTGTGTTAAAGGATTTTCACCAGACTGTGGGTAACTCTAGTCTTGCTTTACTAACAACTCAGAGTTGGGCCATCACCTCAGTGAGTGGCAGAGCCCACACAAAATCATCAGAAATGTATATACATTATAAAATAGGTATTTTTTTTTCTTCTTCAAAATGTTCTTGGTGTTTTCCCATGAGCTTTCATTTCTCTATTGTTCATTGTACTTTGAAGTCACTACCAGTTCCACCTTAATAATTCATCTCTGCTGTCTTATTTCAGTTATCCCTCAAAAGTGATGCTTCATGTTTCTCCACCAATCTTTAAAATCACTTATCTTGAGACATTTCTACCTGTTCTTTAAAACTTTAAAGAAAACCTCAAGCAGTTCCACTAATTTATTTTTATATTTAATCTATGCCTATACTCAAGTAGTTTAACCTTTTAACCATTAATTACCATTAAATCTAATACCTACTCTAGGTTTGACATTTCTTGCACAATCTGTTGATTCAGCTGGCCCTGGGCTTTAAAACAATCATAGAAAAGTATAGACATAACTGAACAGTATTCTTCTAATTGCCTTAAAGATTACCTTCCCAACACAGGTTCTGGTTGTACTCTTAATACTCTATCCTTAACAAGCTGTTGTCCACTAATACATGTAATCCCTTTCTGAACCCATTTCTACTGGCTGTGCCCATGATGTCCTGCAGAAATGAGTGCCGCAACTCTAACTGGGCTGCAGAAAGATACCTCTGCACAAGCCACCTGAAAACATCACAGGAGTGACCACTAATTCTTGTAGCACAACTCTCACCTATACCTTTCTGTCCTCTACTTCCTCTATATCTTGGGAGATTAAGGAATCATTTGACTCAGCTGAGTCACACCAGATGAAGCCGGTATTTGAGATCTGGGGGCCTGAACAATTTCTACAGCATCGAAACGATCATCTCTGTTTAACTGTCAGGATTTTTTTTTAGTGATTCTGAATGTTCCCTCTACCTTTGAACTTGAAGATTAGCTCTTTCCTGGGCACTAATAACAAAGCCAGGGTCCGTTGCTATCTATATGTTTAGTTAGGGACATATAGTTATGAAGTCCTTACTGCAAGAAGAGCTCTTTACACAGAATCAAAAATTAAAGTTGAAAACAAACCCAATTTTCCAGCCAAAGAGGTGAAGATTAGACAAATAGTAGGACGATCGCACACTGCTTTACAGTATCTCACCTCTGAAAAAGCTGCGGCTCAGCTGCCTGCCTGGTAGCACAATTTTCCAACCTTTTTATTACCAGAGGTGAAGTTTTCCACCCACAAAGGATCAGTGTTTATATCCTTTGCAGGTTCTTGTCATAGGTCTTAAGAGGGGCTAAAGTAGTGCTTAAATTTTATACTGATCTCAAGAGAGGGAGCACTCACTAAGTCCACATTTGCTCAAGCTAGAGACTTCTGGGAGAAATCCCTTTTCTATCCATGCTGGAGGGCACCAGCTCCACAGAGGCTCTGGCTGACACAGCAGATGGTCCCTGGTTGCTATAAGCCATCTGCATACCTGCAAACAGTTCATGGAGGTGACCTCCTGCCACAGGTGTCACCGCAAGAGCTTGAGGAGCTAAGCATGACCCTGTGTTTTCAAAGAAGCAACATAAATACAAAAGCAATTGCATTTCTGAGCCACCCTAGAATGAATAATAGCTAGATGAATTCTGGTTTTCGTGTTACTTAACTTATTTTAAGAATTGATACCAGAAGATATAATGCTGTACATAGCAGAACCAGGAAGAAACAAAGAAAATGGTTCTGTGAGGAAGTATAAATCCCAGGAATTACAGACTTTGGCAGCTGTAGTGGCACTAAATTTTTAAAATATCTTTAGAAGCTAGAGGCTCTACATGTGGAAGTCAAATTCTCTTTCATTATCGAGGTCTCTGAGGAATACTAAGAAAATGGAGAGATCAACCAGACATTTAGCAGTGCGTGGGCACTGGGACATAAAACATATGTAATAGAATAAATAGAACCTTCTGTGTGTGCACACTTATATGTATGCTCACTTGCATTAGCAAGCCTATAAACAGTGTATATTCACATTCTATAAACAAAGCATTTCACTTCATTGCTTGTGCCGGCAATGTACTTTCCTATCATTAGTGTTCATCATGCTGGCACTTCTGGGAGGGGAAATTAATAGTGAACAGGTCACAGAACATACCAAGGGACGTAAATAAGCCTTATACTTTCCATATATAAGGAAACAATTGTTACAGAAAAATGTACTTAGTGTGAGCCACAGGAATTTAAATTCAACTGCATTTGTATATTGATGACCACTGGTAAATGTTTTTTTCTATGTAGTATGGAAAAGTATTAGAATTCTTAACTACATCTCAGAAAAATGTTTGGTAGCTGATCTATGTAACAGCTTTAGAAGGCAATTTTGTGCACAGAGTTAAAGATAAAAAGACTAAAACTAGTGTTTACTTAATATACAGGATTCCTTTGGGGAAGCATTTATCTGTACTATATGAGCTTGTGATTTACTTTTTGAGGTTGACAACGGAAGAGTATGTTCCATTTTGGTCAGAGATGCAGTGCTGTAATGTACTGCCTTCTACTTTTCCTCAGGACTGCTCTCTTCCTCCGAACTCAAGCATTCTAACATTTTTAACCTCATCATGGTTAATGATATTATTGCAATTCTAAATAACATTGCACAAATATTTATATGGAAAAGTTCAACATGAGAATAAGGAAAAAAAAGTCATCGTTTTTAGATGTAATTTGATTTGTTTCCAGCAAAAGAAATTTATAATTTTCACTTTTCCTTAACTTTTTTATTTAGGTGTTACTTATTTCAGACTTTTTAATCAAAAGCCTCTAGTTTAACCACATTTTAGCTATTTTTCTTAAACCTTTTAACATATATCTCATTTGACTAGATTTAAATAACTTGCCGAACTAACTAAAAGATTAGAGACTGAAGGAATTGTTTCCCTGACTTTAATTAGACAGACAGGCTACCTCTGGAGGGCTTCAGAGACATCCTCCTCTCCACTAAGTACTTTCTGGAGTGACTTCATTCAACTTCCATGGTTTAGGTGCATTTTAAATGATCAGATTACACAGTACACAAATAATAAAGTCCCAGCCTTAATGATAAAGTCCCAGTCTTACTGACTGGAAAGTAATTGGGCAATTGTTATTCCAGATACTAGTACAGAAATGCATTTAAAAAATTATAAATAATATTCGGTAATATTTCTTCTCAATTATACACAGAATTTGTTGCATCAACTCAGCAGCAGTAAGTCCTTGCTAATTACCTACATCCCCTCCATGATGCTATGAGAAGAGGATCACTGAAGCCTCTGAATAAATAGGTTTCATCCATACCTTAGACTATGGGTTTTACATCCAGTATATGGTTTCATTATCCTGTAATAGGAGAGTCAGTTTTCATATTTTAAGAGTGTGGATTGGATACATGCATGATATTCAATTTTTCATTGGGACTTCCAAAAGCATCTAAGCACTTGAAATTGTCAGAGGTTTGTTCCTGGTACCCAACAGCTCCTACACGACCTTCATGGCAACCATCTGCTGTGTTAGGCTCGTAAACACTTGCTAAAAACTGGCCCCACAATTTTACTAAGGACATTTTTGGCCCAGAACTTGTTTTTCAGCCATTCGGTTTGACAAGATTATTTTCCCAATATTAAAAATCCACCTTCGAAAATACTCCAGAGGTGAGAAACCATTCTTTTGATGAGCCACCAATCCAAACACTGGAAGTGATGACATTAAAGTAACTTCAAATGCCAGCCAGATATAGCCTCAACCCACTGGTGTTGGGCTGACCTTAAAATTTCTAACTAGTGCTAAACCAGACTCTTCCTCCCTCCCTCAAGTGCACCAGGAAATAGTATTTACCAAGGATGTTTTGAGTTTTTTTTCCACTGCAGAGTAGTTTTGCTCCAGTAAGAGCACTGACAGGTGTCTCAGTGGTAAGGCATGAGCAAAGCATGAGGCTCTGATTCATTTTCAGGTGGGTTTAGCTAGGATGGCTGCAGGAGTCATTGTCCTGCTGCTCCTGAGCGGCTGCTGCCAACTGAGCCAGAGAAGCTCAGTGATAAGCGTGTCCTCTCTCGTGCACTGCAGCACAGGGTGACACAGAGGCTGTTTGCAGTGGTACATCAGTCTGTGAATTGTGGCCTTTAGGGGTGAGTGAGCATCCTTTTTGGCTTTTCCTTCTCTGGGAATACCAACCACTGCAAGAGTGGGGACTGCTGCAGTTTCCCAGATAGCTCTGCCTGTAACACAGACAACTAAATGCAGCTGGAGCACAGGCATGCAGTGATGCAACAGCTACCAGCCTTCAGAGATGTAGCTGAAAGGAGGCTCTTAAAAGCAAAATTCCTCAGGACAAGTAAAAAGTCCAGAATGGGAATGAGTCTTGTAAGTGGCATGGACCAGTTCCTTCTCCTGCTGTCCACTGAGATGAAAAGCTGGTGAGAAGTAGCTGCCATCTGTAACACTGAATGGGGGAGGACAGACTTTGTGACTGTGGCTGCATTACTAAATTAAATAATACCAGAGATCAATGTCCAACCCAAAATCAATTGGAATGGTATTGGAATGTTACCAGTGTTAAACTGGATCAGGGTAAAAAAATGGTAAAAAATCAATTGCATATGTGATTGAGTTGCAGTGCTTGGTTCTGTGCTACAGCGCTTTTTGATTTACTGGTAGGTGTATGTTCTCCACATAATCCTGTACTGATACCACTCAACAGACATTGGTTTCTGGGAATTTTGCAGCCTTGAACCCCATTTTCCTCTTGGTTTGGAAACTGCCTCTGATGTTTGCTACAGTCAAAGCTTCCAGGATTTATATGAATTTCTGCAGTAATTCAAACTCTAGCTGCTGATACCTTGTTGCTCAGCCTCTAGAAAAAGAAAATCCAATGAACCACAACCCCCTCCACACAGCAGGGCCTGTCATTATCTTGCTAATCAAAACAAGAACTGTCAAAGGACCTGCTGAAAGGAGACTTATGTATATACGTCAAGCTTGAACCAATTAAAAAATTGCTCATTGACTAAATCATTAAACAGTAGGAAGTAGAAATGAAGCTTTAAATTTAGCAAAGATGTTACTGCTAATTATTAACCACAGTCTTTCATTACGCAGTTGCCTGTCATTCTAATGAACTGTATGAACAAAATAGGATAGAATATAATCTACTAATCAAATTGTAACCAAATGATGTCCCATCGAACAAGTATGTGGTCATTTTCTCGAAAGATCAACTGGTGGCTTTATCTTGCTGTTTCTAATTAGCTGAGGCTTGTCTGCTTGAAAATAACATGGATTATTTCCATATCACATTCTTTATTGTCACAAATAAGGACAGAAGAGTACTCAGCACTTGAACTAGAAGCACTGCCATAGAATTTAACTCTGCTTGCTATCTTTGTTCTCCTTTCTGTGATAAGGGACAATTATCTTCACAGGACAAAATCTGCCTATGTGACTCAAGTTTGATCCTTGTCACAGCCAAAGGAGTTGTTTTGTGCAGTTGCTACACAATTTACCACTCTGTGTGCTGGGTTCAAGGCAAATTTAAGCAACTCTCATCTGCCAGACCCATTGAATACAAAAGGCAGATCGATATTCAATTGCTCCATCCAATTGCAGCAAGCTAGTCATTTCAAAATCAGCTATCATGATTTTACTGAGGCCAGTGGTTTCTCCTGTGAATGATGAAATTGTTAAGGTAAATGCTGCCTTTGTGAACTTCAGGGAAACAGCTGAAGGCAATGTTTGTAGTTGTCACGCTTCCCAAGAAAATGTAGATTAAAATGGACTTTTTTTTTTTTTTGTAAGGCTTGAATCAAGCTGAATCCAGGAGACCAATTCTTTTCTGTGGCTCTTTAAGTTTTTCTACCTAGGATTGCAAATCTTAAATGGCTACCAGGGAAATCTTACTCTCTGGGATCACTGTGAAATCCTGCCATTGCCTTGGCTTAACTCCAAGGATTCCTAGGAAAGGATATTCAAATTTGAGCTTGCATCTAAAAATACACCAATGACAAGTGCCTTCCTCTCAAATGCATTCCTGTCTCCTACGGTTAAGGACACCTATTACAGAGGATCCCAGTGTGACAAACCAGGCAAGAGTTAAAATAGTGGGATTTAATGGAAAGTTTGTTGCCTATGCGTCAACCACTCAGCCATGCTCACTTCAGAGTCAGGAGGCAATTGCAGAGGGCAATTAATTTGACCCAAGCGAAACTGCCTCCTGGGATAATCTGGTTGTGTCTATGGACTACAAAGAATGTCTTAGTATTGACTGAGCCAGACCCTAGACAGATAGTCAAGTAGGGAATACCACTTTATATCTATCTTTCATGACACGAAAACAATATTATGCATTGGTATCACTTACAGTTATGTAAGAAATAGCAGGTTTGGTTTTCAAGTCTGCATAATTATTTTCTAGGCTCCCTCTTTGATGAGGACCTCAGTACTTGACAGGAATGAACTTCCCTCGATTGTCCTTTCCTTTTCAGAACCACTGAAATGCACCAACACTTGAATCGGGGTTTCACAATATTTGGGGGTTTTAACAGGTAGCTTTAAAAATCCCTGTCCTGCACTGCTTTGTTTTGCAGTTCTGAGCACATCACAATTCAGCACTTCCTGGAGTTAATTAAGGGTTATCATTTTAATTTGCTCCAGAGGTTCATTTTAAGACAGATCCAAAAATGGCTAAAAGAGCACTTGATGATGCTTTTTTCAGAAAAAGATCATTAATTAACCTTCCTCTTTTCTGTGCTTGCTAAAACCTGCATTCCTCTTTCTGCTAATGCTTCATCTCTTAACCTGCCATTTAACCTATGTCTTTAGCTCTCAGATCCAAATTCTCATCTTTTCCTGGCTTGCAGACAGGTTAAAGGGCTGGTCCTTCAGTCCTTTATATCCTCCTCTTAGAGCTGACTAAAGGAAAGATTTTGAAAGCTGCTGTGAACTGCCAGTATTCTCCCTTGTTACTGCCCCTCTCCTTTACTACCAGTGAATTTCAAAGGTTTCTTAGTGCAACACCTTGATTTGTATCAGATTTTTGTGACTAATTAGCATTAGCAATTTAGTAGAAAGCCATCCAAAAGTTAACAGCCATCTTGTCAGGACAATTAAAGGGATTGAGGAGAGGGGCAGGAGGGTATGGGGTCTGAGGGGATGAGGTGCGAGGGATGAAGTGTGAAAGGATGGGTGTGAGGAAAGGGGTGTGAGGGAATGGGCATGGATGTAGTGTACCTGGACTTCAGTAAAGCCCTTGACACTGTTTCTTCACGGTATTCTGCTTGAGAAGCTGGCTGCCACTGGCCTGGATGGGTGCACCCTCTGCTGGGTAAGAAACTGGTTGGATGGCTGGGCCCCAAAAGTGGTGGGAAATGGGAGTTAAATACAGTTGGAGGCTGGTCACAAGTGGTGTTCCCTGGGGCTCGATGCTGTCCAATTCTCTCCAGTATCTTTATCAGTGATCCGGATGAGCGGATTGAGTGCTCCCTCACTCAGTTCACGGATAACACTAAGCTTGGAGGAAGTGTCAATCTGCTGGAGGATAGGGAGGCTCTTCAAAAGGATCTGGACAGGCTGGATTGATGGGCTGAGATTATTGCTTAGGTCACTTTGCACTTACAGAATGTTGCTGACATGCTTTTCTAGGCACCCATAGACTTGCAAGATTCTGCCCCTCAGGAGGTCCCAAATACTCCCCCAAATGTCCCTGCAGCTCAGTCATTTCTCAGGTTCCTTCTCCTTAACAACCTGTGAAATCCAGCCTTTCCTTCCAGTGCTATCTATCTGTGACTTTTGGCAGCCTCTCACATTGCCAGCTGTCACATGCAGCAATTCTTCATGTCACATCCCATAGTTTTCCACATCCCACTCAGGCAGCCTCTCCTCAGACTAGTGTCTGGTCTGACCTACAGTTCCAATAAAGTGTATCATTCTGAGAAAGGTAAGCTCATCTTGGCCAGGAGTAGGTTTATTCCATTATTTTGTATTTATTTCTGTTACTCATGACAATCCAAGGCTATCTCTTCCAGGCAATAGTAAAATTCTTCTTCAAATTATATGAGGACCTTTGTTAAATTAATAGTTGCACTTTGGGCCTGGAAGAATGAGCGGTGTCAGGCTGAGGATGAAGGAGTTGGTAGGAAAGTCATAGTAGATATTCCACTAAAATTTGTAATTAAAGTGGAGCTAGAATCTCTTTAGTTCATGTTTTTGTGATTAAATATTGTCTCTATAACTCCTGTGGTAACTCTTCAGGGGGCTATTAAAATGTCTGTATCATATTTTTTAGAAAAATATTCCCCCAGCTATTGCTAGGTAACAGTTTTAATTCCTCCATCCTGGATTTTAGTCTCAGCTTTATGGATTTCTTATCATCATCTTCAGCCCAGCCTATATGTATCTTTAGATCGCTTCTTCAGACAGAGATCAGCTTAAAACTCACCCATAAGAATGTGACCGCTGTATGTTTACCTGACCTGAATCCTAGACAATTTTTTCCCTGCCAAGAAGAGCTCAGATTGGGGAATCATTCCTGTTCTAACAAAGCAGAGCAGCAAGATCATAGCCTTTGTTGTTTTGAGACCTCTCTATCCACAAGAAGTTCTCCAGTGCTTCCCTCCTTCTTGGCCTCAGGGGATTTAGGAGAGAAGTGTCAGGATTTACCTTCTGCCTTACTAGAAACAACTTGTTCTCACACTTCACAGAATGACCAGGTTGGAAGAGACCCACTGGATCATCGAGTCCAACCATTCCCACCAATCCCTAAATCATGCTTCTAAGCACCTCATCCACCCTCACCTTAAACACCTCCAGGGACGGTGACTCAACCACCTCCCTGGGCAGACTGTTCCAATGCCTAACCACCCTCTCCGTGAAGAACTTTCTCCTAATCTCAAGCCTAAATCTCCCCTGGCGGAGCTTGAGGCCATTCCCTCTCGTCCTGTCCCCTGTCACTTGGGAGAAGAGGCCAGCTCCCTCCTCTCCACAACCTCCCTTC
This sequence comes from Clamator glandarius, assembly GCA_033459285.1. Taxonomy (NCBI): domain Eukaryota; kingdom Metazoa; phylum Chordata; class Aves; order Cuculiformes; family Cuculidae; genus Clamator; species Clamator glandarius. The sequence continues at coordinate 1,755,365 of JAUNZM010000904.1, read as the reverse complement.
AGGTAGTTGTAGAGAGTAATAAGGCCTCCCCTCAGCCTCCTCTTCTCCAGGCTGAACAACCCCAGGTCTCTCAGCCGCTCCTCATAAGGCCTGTTCTCCAGCCCCTTCACCAGCTTTGTTGCTCTTCTCTGGACTCGCTCCAGAGCTACAACATCCTTCTTGTGGTGAGGGGCCCAGAACTGAACACAGGATTCAAGGAGCGGTCTCACCAGTGCTGAGTACAGAAGGAGAATAACCTCCCCTGGACCTGCTGGTCACGCCGTTTCTGATACAAGCCAGGATGCCATTGGCCTTCTTGGCCACCTGGGCCACTGCTGGCTCATGTTCAGTCGGTTGTCAACCAGCACCCCCAGGTCCTTCTCCTCCTGGCAGCTTTCCAGCCAGGTCTCTCCTAGTTTGTACCTCTGCTTAGGGTTGTCGTGCCCCAAGTGCAGGACCCGGCATGTGGCCTTGTTAAACCTCATGCTGTTGGTCTCAGCCCAGCAGTCCAGCCTGTTCAGATCCCTTTGCAGAGCCTCCCAACCCTCCAGCAGATCCACGCTTCCACCCAGCTTGGTGTCATCTGCAAACTTGCTAAGCAAAGACTCAATGCCTTCATCCAGGTCGTTGATAAAGACATTGAACAGGGCTGGACCCAGGACTGAGCCCTGGGGAACCCCACTTGTCACTGGCCTCCAGCTGGATTTAACTCCATTTCCCATCACTCTCTGGGCCCGGTCATTCAACCAGTTTTTCACCCAGGAGAGTGTGCGCCCGTCCAGGCCAGAGACTGACAGTTTCTGTAGCAGAATGCTATGAGAAACTGTATCAAAGGCTTTACTGAGGTCCAGGGAGATACATTCACAGCCTTTCCCTCTTCCAAGAGTTTAGTCACTTGGTCATAGAAGGTGATCAGATTACTTCTGTGGCTTATTCTTAGTGCAGCCTCAAGACCTGCACCAACCTGTCTTAGGAGGTATGAACAAGGAGTGGAAAAGAAGACTAGGGCAGGGGGATGGAGGCAGGCTGCTGTAGTGGCTCCCATGCCCACCTCCCTTTGCCCACCTGTCCCAGCTGGAGAGTTCTTTTCCCCAGCTCCTCACAGCATGAACAGGATTAAGTGGTTGTGAATGACAGCTCTTTATTTCCTTGTCTTTAGAGTCTGCATTAATGAGATATGCAGATTAGCAAACCACAGTTAATTATTTTTTGACAGAAACTAGGGGAGATGAATCACTGATGATTAAAGCAAGTATAAGGTCTCTCTTTGCATGCCTTATGTAAAACAAAGGGGAAAGCAGCAGTCTCACGCAAGTGTGGTGGTGCCTGTAATACTGCTGAGGAACCAGTGGTAGATGTTTCCACAAGCATATTTCACAGCCACCAAAACAATTTGGGTTTTCTGCAACAGAAGGTTTCACAAACAACTGAGGAGTTTGTTATATGTGTGGAAACTATCTGGAGGAGCAAGTATTAGCCTGAATGGGCAGGAATCCACTTGCTCAGGTTTCATATACCTGAAGATTAGATACTGCTTTCACCTAGGTCCTTGATACAGTTGCTAGATAGAAACATGCACCTCACCTGAGCTATCTAGAATCACAGAATCAATAAGATTGGAAAGGACCTCTAAGATCACCAAGTCCAACTGTCAGTACAACACCTCCATGCCTACTAAACTATGTCACAAAGTGCCACATCTACACATTTTTGAACACCAACAGGGATGGTGACTCCACCACTTTTCTGGGAAGCTGGTTCAAATGCTTCACCACTCTTTCAGTACAGAATGTTTTCCTAATATCCAATCTAAACCTCCCCTGGCACAACCTGAAGCCATTTCCTCTCCTTGTACTACTTATTACTCAGGAGAAGATACCACCATCCACCCCCCTACAATCTCATTTCAGGTAGCCATAGAGTGTAACAAGGTCTCCCTGCAGCCTCCTTATCTCCAGACTAAACAGCCCCAGTTGCCTCAGTCACTCCTCATAAGACTTGTATTCCAGATCCTTCCCAAGCTCCATTCCCCTTCTCTGGACACGCTCCAGCAGCTCGATGTCTTTCTTGTACTGAGGGCCCCAAAACTGAACGCAGGATTCAAGGTGCGGCCTCACCAGTGCAGAATCACTTCCCTAGTCCTGCTGGCCATACCCGTTTTGATACAAGCCAGGATGCTGTTGGCCTTCTTGTCCACTTGGACACACTGCTGGCTTACGTACAGCCAGCTGTTCACCAGAATCCCCAGGTCCTTTTCTGCTGGGCAGCTTTCCAGCCACTCTTCCCCAAGCCTGTAGTGCTGCATGGGGTTGTTGTGACCAAAGTGCAGGACCCAGCTTTGTTAAAACTTATGCAGTTTGCCTCAGCCTATTGATCCAGCCTGTCCAGATCCCTCCGTAGAGTCCTTCTACCCTCAAGGAGATCAACACTCCCACCTAGTTTGGTGTCATCTGCAAACTTACTGAGGGAGCACTTAATCTCCTCATACAGATCAGTGATAAACAAGATTGGCCCCAACAATGAACCCTGTGGATTGTCACTTGTGAACAGCTACCAGCTCGATTTAGTTCCATTCACCACAACTCTCTGGGCTTGGCCATCCAGCCAGTTTTTTACCTAGGAAAGAATACATCTGTCTAAGCCATAAGCTGCCAACTTCTCTAGCAGAATGCTGTGGGAGACTGTCAGGTGCTTTACCAATGCTTTACTAAAGTTGAGGTAAGTAACACTCACAGCCTTTCGCTTATCCACTAGGCTAGATGTCTGTTTCAGTATGAAATTAGTAATCATCTCTATTTCCTTACAAAGGCAGCCCAAGATCCCTTCATCATCTATGTAACTCTTAGACATGGAATTAAAGCAGATGACCCCCATGCTAGATGCATATTTTTCTGCATTTGTCCTCTGGGCTTTTCTAAACCGTAAGAAACTCACTTTAAGAACTGGCTTTAAAAAAACAGATTAAGTGTTTTAGGAATAAAAAAAATTATTGGGTTTTGCGGAAGGAAAAGTCACATGGATGCTTTGCATCTTTTCTCCTGGCTCTAGAAGTCATGTAGGAACAGTATCTGCCATGATCCTTAAAATGCCCTCATAAAGAGACAGAGTCATGAGTAAATTCTAACGAGTGAGATGCAATAGGATGATGAGGCAAAAGATCAAAATCACCATCAACCTCTGTGGGTGCAAAAAAAGCTTATCCAAAGCCATCAAGTCTAAGGAGAACCCTGGAGGCATGATGTGTACTTAGTAATCAGAGTATTTTGTACAACTTTCCACCACAAGGAATCCAGACAAAACCACCTTGTCCACCTGATCCACCAGATCATCTTCTAGATACTTGAATGCTGTGCGGGTACCTTGGGCACGTCTTGGTACTCGAGATGATGCAGAGAGGAGAATGGGAGAAACTGGCCTTTGTGCTTAACATACTGTTTTTACAATGGAGCAGCCTTGTTTCCTAAAATGATATGATGCGATATGAGACCATGCGAGCTTTTTCTTCTACAGAAGCACTGTCAAATTCAGTGCATAAAATGTAATGTGTCACTTCCTCAGCTGGGATAAATTAACACTGATCTAACTCTTGACTTTTGTTCATTTTTAGGCTGCATTTCTCTGTTTCTGTAAAACATATGGACTAGTTCAGACAGGAATTAATCTGGGGAAGCCCAAAGACACTTGTTTTGACCCAAATCAGCTTAAACTAGCAGAATGAACTCTTCTTGACCTTGATGTAGCCATCACCTTATGAGTACTCAGTTATAAATATATGACTCAACATGTCTAATTTTGCATGAGTTTCAGTTTTAATGTTAGCAAACAGCTTATTGTGTTAATACAGTACCTCCAAAAAAATCTTACTCATGTTATCTCTGTGCAAAATCTTAAGGACTGTAGGACTTAGTCTTGTTCAACCCTTTTTACTCTTCTCCTCCTACTTTAGTCTCCATTCTCTGACATACAGCACCTGTAGGAACAAACTGTTTTGACAGTACACTACAATGATAAAATACACTGTATATCACAGGCAAGCAGCACCATCTGCCAGCTCTCTCAGAGCACTGCAAGGAGCAGCAGGCTCACACTGAACTTGGGCAATCCTGACACAGCAGTGGGTGAGAAAAGGAAGGATGGTATTCCCCAAACACTCCCCACTCCCCTATAATGCCCTATAGTAAAGATAGCTGTTCATGTGCCATCGATTTAGTTCATGATTCAAACTAATCAAGAATTTCTGAAATGCATCAAACTACAACATATTTTTCAGAACATTTTGGTTTGTTGCAATAAAAAAGCATTCAACTTAATATGTTAGTTTAATTTAAAGAATTTTTAGAAAAAGTTTTCTAAGGTCCAAGATGAATATTTGGTAAGAGAGATCCTGCCTTCACCTAACCACAGGCATTCATAGATAATCAATATTTGTTTATCCTAAATGATCCTGTAATTTCTCTCCCAGAGAATCTTGAAAATAGATCTTGGGAGATCTCTAGTCCTTCCATCTCTGTTCCTTCCCTCCATTCACCCAGAGACATTCCTTTCCAGATGTGTGAGTATCTGAATGAATATGCCTCCCTAAGCAGGCACAGCTGGCTACAGACTTTCCAAATATTCTTTTTTTAAATAACTTCCAGGAAGCGCTGCATTTTATGGTAGCACACAAGCAGGGTAGTTAGGAAACCAGCCCTCAGGATTCCTCCGAGGACTTGGATACAAGTCATCTTCCCTGCTAAATAAATAAATAAATAAATATAAAAAACTATATATAAATATACATATAAATATATTAAAAAATATATAAATAAATAAAAAAGGTAAGAATGAGATGTCCTCTAGACCTCTGGCTTCCAAAGAAAAAACATATGGCACAGCACTGATCTGCCAGTAGCAATAATTAACTTTCTTGTAGATGACATGTTTTAATTACTGACAGTGGCAGACTGAGAGAGAGGAAAAGAAGATCAGTTAGTCTGTAGACTTGTAAATTCTGGCATAGAAAATATGTGGCACAGCAAGAACCAGAAGCCAGCAGGATCCTAACATTAACATGAGGAAAACATACACCTTTTCAGATGGTTAATACAGATTTCACATTCGTCTAAATTCCATGGGTTGAGTCCAGATAGAGTACCAGCTGCTGTCTGGAGATAAGGTGCTTTGATTTCTTGCTTGTCACTCATTTGTCACTCCAATGAAAAACTGTGGAATTCACAAGACAACTGAACCAATATTTGAAAAATAAAGGGCATCACTCCAGGGAAAGCATGGATTCCACCTGTTAAGCCAAGAACTCTAGGCAGAGGGGCAGTCCTGAGTTAGTACCCTCTCTGGTTTTATTCATACAGTATACATAAAGTTACTAGAATATTAAATGAAAAAGAGTAGCCAAAAATATACATATGAGTAGGAGATGCCCAGGTTCTGGCTCGTCACAAAACCAGCCTGGCCAGGCTGTCCAGCTGCAATACAAGAGGGACCCTTATAGTGTTCATGGCAGTTCTGCATTGTGCTGGCACCTTGCCTGTGCTCAGCCTCCCTTTCCACGGCCAATGGCATCCTGGCTTGTATCAGAAACGGCGTGACCAGCAGGTCCAGGGAGGTTATTCTCCTTCTGTACTCGGCACTGGTGAGACCGCTCCTTGAATCCTGTGTTCAGTTCTGGGCCCCTCACCACAAGAAGGATGTTGAGGCTCTGGAGCGAGTCCAGAGAAGAGCAACGAAGCTGGTGAAGGGGCTGGAGAACAGGCCTTATGAGGAGCAGCTGAGAGAGCTGGGGGTGTTTACCCTGGAGAAGAGGAGGTTGAGAGGTAACCTCATTGCTTTCTACAACTACCTGAAAGGAGGTTGTGGAGAGGAGGGTGCTGGCCTCTTCTCCCAAGTGACAGGGGACAGGACAAGAGGGAATGGCCTCAAGCTCCACCAGGGGAGATTTAGGCTGGACATTAGGAAAAAAATTTCACAGAAAGGGTCATTGGGCACTGGCAGAGGCTGCCCAGGGAGGTGGTTGAGTCACCTTCCCTGGAGGTGTTTAAGACATGGGTGGATGAGGTGCTGAGGGACATGGTTTAGTGTTTGATAGGAATGGCTGGACTCCATGATCTGGTGGGTCTCTTCCAACCTGGTTATTCTATGATTCTGCAAACTGCAATGTTATTAACACCCAATCAACTATATTTAAATATTTTTGTACTGGAAGGACTCAAGTAAAACCAGCTGCTGTTTCATTTTAGCATCTTTCCTGAGAAATTCTCTATCTGTCACATCTTGTCTTTGTCACTGTATCAAACATACACAGAGCTGTCACACACACGTCTGCACTGTAGCCCTCACAATCCATACACTCACAAAGATGTGCACGTGGCAAACAAGGCTAAGAGCAACATGGAGGGTATAGGAGAAAGTCACAAGACTCTTTACAAGATAAAAGCCTTTTATTTCTGTTTTCCAATGTCTAACATTTACAGATTCTCATCTTCTTTGTATTAGCTTGATATTGAGTAACCTGTACTGTTTGGTTTCCAGAATTTATTTGCATACTTCCAAATTTTTGCAGATTCTCTGGAATCCAACAAACGTGCACAACCACACAAGTCTGCTACAGAGTTCTCTTGTAAGAGATCCACCAGCTAAAATGAATTAGAGGTGCTGATTTCATCCTGGTATCTAAGTGGTCTTTGGCCAACGGCTCAGACTAATGTTGAGTGCTGAGAGGCAGGGACAGCTCAAAGCAACAGCTGGGGTGGGGCTAGAAAGGGGCTGCCAAAGGAAGCTCAGAACTGCAGAAAGATCTCTTATAGGGGCTGTTTAGCTAGAGGAAAATCTTGGGCACCTTGCCTAAGGTCAAGCCAAGCATGGCAGTTCCATTCAGAGCCAAGGTATAAACTCAAAGCTACAGCTGCCAGGGGCTGGGAAGCATCTTTCCAAGTAAACTAAGAGCTGATGCCAGAAGTTACTTTGGCAGAGTGCTACAGCCATGTACTTTCTGCTCTGGGCTTTCTCTTTCTCTCAACCCAACACTGAAGTAAAGCACTGGCTTTACTAGAACTCTTATTTGAGGAATAATTTGTCCCTAGACAGAGTAGAGCCTGTGGTCGATGACTTAGCTTATTGTTAGGCTCAGGAGTAGGTCTGAGAGCAAGACCACAGTTAGAGCAGGTCCAGAAGAAGACAGAGAGGGATGCAAGAAGTATCTTTCCTTGAATATGGCATAAGTGGAAGAAGGTGTGGGGTGGCCTGTCCAAGGGACACTCAAGGATTAGGGAGTAGGCTGAGAGAAAAACTCAGCACAAAACTACAGCTGAAAAGGAATGGGAAAGTATCTTCCAAAGCAAACGAAGGGCTCATGCCCTAAATCTTCTCTAAGGGATACTTAGTCCAGGGGAAGCTCTTAGCTTGGGAATAGTGTGGCTTATCCTCACCTCACTCAAATTTTCTGACTTAACAATGATTAAAGAGGTTGCATACAACAGCACAGCTAATGCCACAAGGAGATAATATGCCACAACTGAAGCAACATGAAGCAATGTTAAAAGGGCGACAGATCGTTGCAACACAGAAGAAAGCACTATATATAATTTTTACTAATACTTAAGTGTATTACAGAACTCTTGTGCGATTGTAGCCCTACTTGGTATCACTGAGTGATGACGATTTCCCTGGCCACACCTAAGCTCACAGACATGGTGCAACTCGGGCAGAGCACAAAGAGCATGCAGGCTGTATTGGATATGGCTGAGATGGAGTTAAGTCTCCCTGTAGCAGCCCTTACAGTGCTCTGTTTTGTACTGGTAGCTCACAAGGTGTTGATAACACACCAGTGTTTTGGCTCCTGCTGAGAAGTGCTTGCACAGCATCAAGGTTGTTTTTCCAATTGGAAGTAGAGTCTTTCGTTTTCCTTTGCTTCTAGGCACAACCTCTGCTTTTGCTTTATTAAACTGCCTTTATCTTTACCCATGAGTTTTCCTCCATCTTATTTTCTCCCTCCTGTCCCCCATCCTGCTGAGGAGAGGAGTGACAGAGTGTTTTGATGAGCACCTGGCATCCAGCCGAGGTCAACCTGCCACACATAGAAATCTTACAAACTTCTAATAAACTAGTGGTCGCTGCTGCTTTCTGCTGTATAACAACTAATCTTTTTTATCATTATCTCGCTAATGAATAACCTATCTTGTTCTGTGACAGTGTTATCATTAGTCTTTGTTGGGTTATATGCACATAAAAACACTCCCAGACTACTTTAAATGTTCTGCCAAGATCCCCATCAGCTAAAACCATCAGAGCTGATGGGAACATATCAGAGCTGAAGGGAACATATTCTTCCCTGGTTTGTGAAATCTTACACAAACTGACAAATAGCACAGTGGCATCTAGTGGGTATTCGCTACATTAGCTGATAACTAGCAATAATTCTTGAATCATTGGGGTCATACCCTGAACTAGTGTTGTAAGGCAGCAGTATAACAAGGGTGGCAAGGAAGGGGACATGTGTAGGTCTGTCCTTCTGCCTCCATCTCCAATGGAGAGAAAACTCCTGGCACCAGGAGCTCTTCCTTTCTTAGTAGCTCTTCCAACAAACAGCTTAAATGGACTTGCCCTTGATTTCTTCCCACCTTTCCTTCTTCTGCTTCCACATACTCAAGTAAAAAAAAATCCTTTATCACCTGGGTATTTGTACTACATTGATATTTGTCTTGTTTTTTCATCTACCTACTCATGGTTTACTCATTACTTAGGAAGTAGGTCATTCCAGTTTTTCTTTCTAAATCTTTGTCACCTTGATGTCCTTCTTTAAAACAACTTCAATTTATTGGTTTGGTTTGGTTTGTTCTGTTTTGTTTTGTTTTGTTTTGTTTTGTTTTGTTTTTTAGCAAAGTAGTTTCATTTTTTTTTGTCATGGTGCAAATAAATTCAGTCATGGACTGTTCAACTAATGAGGGAATTTCTGTTGCCCATTCCACCTCAGGATAAGTAATTACAGCAGAGCAAACAAATTTGTTGGTAGCTGCCTTACACAAGCTTTTTCGAACCCCATCCCCAAAATAATTAACTCTTAATGAAAGATAGATAAGCATTTGACAATATAAACCAGCAGGAAAATGAGCCATCAAACTCTATGTCTTGGAAGAAGCTAAAACCAACAAAAAACAGATACATTTTTCCACCACAGACTCAGCCCCTTCCATTTTGTGGTTAAGGGACATTTCAAGACAGGGTTCACAGCTAACCAGCCATGAGTGACTTTTACTTCCATGATTTCATCCAATCACTTATTTAATCCATTTAAACTTTTACCATTCAAAACACCCTGCAGCAACGAGTTTGATTATTTAACAACACATAGAAAAAAGTATCTACATTTCTGAATGCAGATTGAACCAAACACCTATTACAGAATCACAGAATAACCAGGTTGGAAGAGACCCAGCTTTCTAGACAGACTTCTAGTCTGTATCTGCACAGGGTTGTTGTGCCCCAAGTGCAGCACCCGGCATTTGGCCTTGTTAAACCTCATGCCGTTGGTCTCAGCCCAGCAGTCCAGCCTGTTCAGATCCCTTTGCAGAGCCTCCCGACCCTCCAGCAGATCCACACTTCCACCCAGCTTGGTGTCATCTGCAAACTTGCTAAGGGAGCACTCGATGCCTTCACCCAGGTCATTGATAAAGACATTAAACAGGACTGGACCCAGGACTGAGCCCTGGGGAACCCCACTTGTCACTGGCCTCCAGATGGATTTAACCCCATTTCCCACCACTCTCTGGGCTTGGACATCCAACCAGTTTTCCACCCAGGAGAGTGTGCGCCTGTCCAGGCCAGAGGCTGACAGTTTCCGAAGCAGAATGCTGTGAGAAACTGTGTCGAAGGCTTTACTGAGGTCCAGGGAGATACATCCACAGCCTTTCCCTCGTCCAGCAACCGAGTCACTTTGTCATAGAAAGCAATCAGGTTAGTTTGGCAAGACCTGCCTTTCGTGAACCCGTGTTGACTGGGCCTGATCACCCGGTTCTCTTGCATGTGCTTCAAGATCGCACTCAAGATCACCTGTTCCATGACTTTCCCTGGCACTGAGGTCAGACTGACAGGCCTGTAGTTCCCTGGATCCTCCCTGTGACCCTATCAAGGCTTTGATGGCTCAGAGTGCTAGAGGTTCAAGCTAGTGTCCCAGGAAGACTGGTCTATGATTCCCCAGACCCAATCTCACTGACCTCCTTCACGGTTCGCTTAAGCCTTTGATCCATTTCTTTTTATTTAGTAACTTCCAGAATAACATTACCTGTGTAGTGTTAGTGATGCACTTTTTTCCTGAGCTCCTGACCCTGGCCCTAACCAGATATGTTTCTATTTTATTGGTACCTTTCCTGTACTGTCTATAGTCCAATGGCCAATATTCAGGTTGTACTTTCAAAATGATGTATCACACAGTTCAGTCCCGATATCAGTTTTTAAGTCTGAGTTTCCTTCACTGCCCTTTATCATTTTTTATAGTGCCCTACATATATGCATGCCTGCCAGTGCAGTAAAGGAGCCACATTAAAAAGCCTGTGCCCTCAGGTGAAAAAAAAAGGCAGAGCAGTCAATCACAGTAAACACACGGTCTGCTGGCCAGCCAGAAATACAGCCTGCCAATTGTGTTGAAGTACTCTGGTGGACTGTACTGCCAGTTCGGACTGATCAAGGTCGCTGGCAATGCTGGAGCAGGCTGGGTGTGCAGACTCCCTCTTCCAGCCAAACAAGTTTTCCACCCACCTGATTCAAGCAAGATAGTAGAGACCTACATCTATAAAACTGTTGAAATGCTCCCTTTCACAGCCACATCTGGTAAGTTTCCCTTCTTTTTACAGTTTCTCCTGGTGTATATACACCGCTGTATTTCCCAATTCCATCAGTATCTGCTTTCTCATAGTCTTGTTTGACCAAAATACTTTACTCTTCTCAATTAACCTTTAAAATCAACACTTTCAAAAGCTCCACTAAATCATAGGCAAAGGCAGGCTGGCTTTATAGGATGTGTTTATCAGGGTTCAAGGTGAATTCTCCTGTCCAGGGATAGAAGTGAACTGGTACAGCCTGGAAGAGCTGAAGAAAAGGGGGTTCTATATTCTATGACATTAAGCAAAACACAAAGAGTGGGAGCTGAGGCAGACTCACGTGCTTTAAGTGAGATGTCTGAGAATACAAATTCTTGCAAAAATACATGCTTGTAATAAGTTTTATGTAGATTCAGCCCTTCAGAGACAACTAGAAATCACTATATTTTTTTTCAAACTTATTTACATTCTTAGCTTTTCAGTGAGCTGACGTTTTGACTTTAACAAGCAGAGACGTTAAGTGGCCATAGACATGCTATGCATACACATGCAGCGCTTGTCTAGCAGAGTTACAGTGATCAGATGTGTAAACCTGTGCCACACAGCTATTAAACAAAACCCCTTGCATTGTAAATGCTTATCTCATCAGAAAGCCTTGCACAGAAATACAGTTTGTCATGCAAAAGAAAAAGCTTTAACTAGGCTAGTAATACCATGTTTACTGCATAGAGCAGATGGCAGGGATGGGCCTTCTGAGAGCTCGTTAGGATCACTGAAGGTGATCTTCAGAGTCAAAGTTAGGTATGGTTGCTCATGTTCATATGAGTTTTGAATGCCTCCAGGGATGAAGGTTCCAAAATCTCTGTGCTCTGGCATTCAGTCACTCTCAAAGTGCAAACAGTTTTTCTTGCAACAGAGAAGGACTGCACCCTCTCAGATAGGTCTGACAAATGTGCTCCTCCATCATCTGCTCCCTTGCTGCTCTTAAGTTTCAGATGAGCAGAGAGGCATCCTCAAGAATCAAGATCCTTATTGTCAGTTTTCCTTTTGCTGCTGAAACCTGAGGGTTCAGTCTATGGCATTCTAAGTTACTAAAAGTCAGGACTATTTGGGTCCTGCAAGACTCTGCCTCTGAACTTACATCTTCTGTTGTGCAGCTGGCTCAGGGAATTGAGATAGATGAAAGTTAACATTACTGAAAATAATAATATTAGCCTTTGTCTGGATGTCCTCAAATTCCTGCTGTCACTCCTTCCAGAGGCAGCAGAATGAAATGGGGCCAACCTAGCCAACCTTCTTCAAAGGGAACAGTAACACTAGTCTGGCAGCTGTTAAGGATGTAAGTACTAACAAAATAGAACCTTATTGTTTTGGAGGGGTGGGTGTATCCCCATAGCTGGGCAAGGGAGGCTTCACAGCTCAAGCAGGGATGTCAAATGGGCAAAGTGCAGCAAACAAGAATCTGGAGAAGGCCACCAGAAATCCTTCCAAAATGCATTCCAATCACACTGCCTCTCTCACGTGGCTCAGCCAAACAGCAGGTGACTTTCTATGGCAGTGTGAGTCATTGACTACCCAGCTCATTTGCTATCAGGATATAACCCAAAAAAAGGAGACATCTGCACTCGAAAACATGTCTTCTGCTGTTATGCATAAAGAATAAGGCTCATATTAGTGCACTACATGGTGTGGTGGCAGGAGGCTATATGATGAGGTCAGACTACATGCATCTGAAACTAGTTTTTTCAATGCCATTTTGAAAGTGCAGAAGTGATTATATAATGGCTGTATAACAGGCTAACCCCAAATAAGTTATACGGAAAAGAGAATGGCAAGTCTTGATGGGGACCTGAATGACCGTGACAGTAAAGACTTAGGAGAGAAAGGCCTGGATTAGAATAGGTGCATGTTCCATTTAAGTAACAGAAGAGGAAAGGTGGCTGGTTCTAGCTGTGGTGCAGATAAGGCTACAACAATCATATCTGTATTAGGATAACATTGAAGCCTGATAGCCGAGTTCACTCCTTGTGATGACCTCACAGTACTCAAGGCAAATGGGCTCCATAGCTGATGATGTCCATTCCATCCCTGAATCGTAGATGCTCAAGCCTGGGATATTTATAGTGCTACACCTGCTCATTAGTCAAGGCCTCTCAACAATTTTTCTGCCTCCAAGTCTTCCCCACATTCACCCAACAGGGTAATTTCTGGCCATGTGTATCAAATTGATACAGTTTGATACAGTTTTTGATAGTTTGATCAGTTTCTCTTTGACACAGTTTCTCACAGCATTCTGCTTCAGAAACTGTCGGCCTCTGGCCTGGACGGGCGCACACTCTCCTGGGTGGAAAACTGGCTGGATGGCCGGATCCAGAGAGTGGTGGGAAATGGGGTTAAATCCAGCTGGAGGCCAGTTACAAGTGGGGTTCCCCAGGGCTCAGTGCTGGGTCCAGCCCTGTTTAATGTCTTTATCAATGACCTGGATGAAGGCATCGAGTGCTCCCTTAGCAAGTTTGCAGATGACACCAAGCTGGGTGGAAGTGTGGATCTGCTGGAGGGTCGGGAGGCTCCAAAGGGATCTGAACAGGCTGGACTGCTGGGCTGAGACCAACAGCATGAGGTTTAACAAGGCCAAATGCCGGGTCCTGCACTTGGGGCACAACAACCCTAAGCAGAGGTACAAACTAGGAGAGACCTGGCTGGAAAGCTGCCAGGAGGAGAAGGACCTGGGGGTGCTGGTTGACAACCGATTGAACATGAGCCAGCAGTGTGCCCAGGTGGCCAAAAAGGCCAATGGCATCTTGGCTTGTATCAGAAACGGCGTGACCAGCAGGTCCAGGGAGGTTATTCTCCCCCTGTACTCAGCACTGGTGAGACCGCACCTCGAGTACTGTGTTCAGTTCTGGGCCCCTCACCACAAGAAGGATGTTGAGGCTCTGGAGCGAGTCCAGAGCAACAAAGCTGGTGAAGGGGCTGGAGAACAGGCCTTATGAGGAGCGACTGAGAGAGCTGGGGGTGTTCAGCCTGGAGAAGAGGAGGCTGAGGGGAGACCTTATTACTCTCTACAACTACCTGAAAGAAGGTTGTGGAGAGGAGGGTGCTGGCCTCTTCTCCCAAGTGACAGGGGACAGGACGAGAGGGAATGGTTTCAAGCTCCACCAGGGGAGATTTAGGCTTGAGATTAGGAAAAAGTTCTTCACGGAGAGGGTGGTTAGGTATTGGAACGGTCTGTCCAGGGAGGTGGTTGAGTCACCGTCCCTGGAGGTGTTTAAGGTTAGGGTAGACGAGGTGCTTAGGAGCATGATTTAGGGATTGGTGGGAATGGTTGGACTCGACGATCCAGTGGGTCTCTTCCAACCTGGTTATTCTGTGATTCTGTGAAATAAGCCAGCAAAAGGCCTTTTTACAGCTTCCAAACCTTCACCTCAGTCTCATCCTAAACAGATAACAAGCCTCACAGAGCATAGAATCGCTTATCTGAAGTTCCATGCATCATTCCTTTTAAGGCTGTGCAGCAGCTGGCTATAAGCAAAGCTAGTTGTTCCAGGGAGCAGTCCTCATATCCACGTTTTTACTAGCTCTAAGCCTTGCCCTGTTTTTATTGTCTCCAAAAAAAGCTTCTGTCCACTGCCTTCCAGTAATTATAGGATGCTAAGATTAAATGCATGTTAATAACTCAAATAAAAAACACACCTTCAGGCAAAGCTTGCTTTGCTGTGAACTGCATTTGTGGAACCCTCGGCCATGTCTCAGTTTTGGAGTCAGGAAGCACCCAGAATTTGTAAAGCCCGAATCCCTGTGTGCTATACTGCTCCTACTCACCTGCCAGTGCAGAAACCAGGCAAGATCCTGGAATACAAGAACATTCCTCAGATTATAACATTAACCCCCTCACTGTCTGTTCTGTACAAGTGTTCTTCAAACACTATTTCCTCTCTCTGCTAACTGATTCCAGGTTTTGTATCAGCCAGCTCCGCTGCACCCATCCATGAGCCCTTGCAGACTCACACATGGAGCGATGTCTGCTGTATCAGGGAGCTGAATGCGGAATCTGCAAAGTCCTTTCTAATCCTGCCCCTGCAATTACACATACAGTCCTAAATATAGGCTCAAGAACTAGTCTCATGAACCTCTGCAGAAAAAGTAGCTTTCCATTATTCCCCTTTCTATGTAGTCACACATCACGTTAGGTTATTTGCCAGTAATATCACAAAGCTCATGCTGCAATGGAGAAACAACATCTACATTTCTTTCAGAGACTCCATTCAAGTACTGTCTTTACTGAGATAGTTAAAGCCCCTTCGAACACATTAAAACTCTTAACACATTTTGTCTGAGTGCAGCTCATTTATCAAATATACCATATCATTCCCCTGTTTTCATTGCTACTTATCACTCTACTAATATTTGTGTTGGTGCAGGTTTTATCAGCATTATCTTACGTGCATTTCCAGAACACACATAAAAATGTTGAATAGTCCCTGATGTAGAATTGTTTCCTGCAGAAACACACTAGGAATTTACAGAGACAGTAAAGATCTGTGTTAAAAGCTTCTTAGTTGGCAGTAAATACTTTAACACATGCTTCTTAGTGCTATAGAAGTGTTGAACACAGACATTAAATGTATTGTCACATGACACTAAGGAAAAATAAAATACACTCCCTCTGTGCAGTTCTTTCTATTAGCCAATCCCCCCCCCCAAAAAAAAAAATCCATTTTCTCTGCCAATTTACAAGCCATACAATTATCCTTTAATTATTTCTGGGTTTGAAGTTTTTACCTGGAGCTAATGTCAGGCTAACTGCTCAATAGTACTCCAAGGTGTCAGCGTCATGTTTACTTTTTTCACCATACTGGTGGATCAGAGAGAAACAGTAGAGATATAGCCATTCCCTTGGGAATGACGGTTGCAAAGCAGCTCCTGTTTGCTTTAAGAGTCAGTAAAATAAGGTATAAGGTATGTTTTATCTTAAGAACTAGGAATCACTACAAGTTCGAACCTGCTTGCTCAGCAGGCTGCCATTTCACGGATGGAAATGACAAGTTGTCAGTATTTTGTAGCATCCTCAATTTCTGAAACAACTTAAGGGTGGAAATGGCTGCCCTTCTCACTACCATGCTAAAAATTTTACACTCTTAAAAAGCAAGACTTAATCATGCTGAAAAGTGCTACTTGTGAGCGTGAAGCAATGGGTGTGTGGATGGGGCCAGAATTTAGACCACTTCAGATTCAACTGCTGAAAATTTCTATTTCAATGGTACATTAGGTCCAGCTACTACCACTACACTAAAAAATTCATGGCTCACTTAATCACTGCATCCTAGCTCTGCAAAAATTTTTGTCTGGATCTGTGCCCACCAACATAACCCCAGGCTCTAGCATCTTCCTGCACCATGCAATGTGCAAAGAGAAAGAATCAGCTTTTTGAATCAGTTGTTCCCAGAGCTTTTGAGCTGGGATGCTATGGGGAGGGGATCTTTATCAGGATGCATAGTGACAGGATGAGGGGGGATGATTTTAAGCTGAAATAGGGTAGAATTAGATTAAATATTGAGATTTTTTTTTTTACTGCAAGGGTGGTGAGGCACTGGCACAGGTCACCCCATCGCTGGAGGTGTTCAAGGCCAGGCTGTATGAACCTTTGAGTAACCTGTCTAGTAAGGTGTCCCTGCCCACAGCAGAGGGGTTGGAACTGGACAATATACTCTATTAACTTTCCAAGGTCTAATTTCGTTATTATGAACTTATCTTGCTAATTTGGAGCTTTGGAGCCAGCTCTGCCTGGCCCTGCATTTGAGATGGGGAAAGGCTGCAAACAGAGGAGATTGCAGAAGCCACATCTGTTCAGCACAGATCACACTGAGCACAAGGTGTTGTCATCTCCGAAGAATTAAAGGGTCTGGGAAAACACCTTTTAAAGAAAAAAGAATGTGATTAGGAAAAAGTTCTTCACAGAGAGGGTGGTTAGGCATTGGAACAGTCTGCCAAGGGAGGTGGTTGAGTAACCGTCCCTGGAGGTGTTTAAGGTGAGGGTGGATGAGGTGCTTAGGAGCATGATTTAGGGATTGGTGGGAATGGTTGGACTCGACGATCCAGTGGGTCTCTTCCAACCTGGTTATTCTGTGATTCTGTGATCAGAGGGGCATTCTGTGTAACTTCCAAAAAATATAGAACTGCTTAGATGAAACGTAACTCTACTTCAGCTTAAATCAAAAAGATTCCATTTTTTGTAGTAGTAACTACTACAGGTAGGACCCTGGGATGGGATGTAAGAGGGGAGCTGCAGGAAGGGGTGTGTGGGGGTGGATGGGGGACGCAGAAGGGTATACAGAGGGAGGATGAAGGGCGGGGATGCAGGGGGAAATACAGAGGGGGTGCGGGGTGAGATGCAAAGGGGGATACAGGAGGGGGATGCGGGGCAGGATGCGGGAGGGGGGATGCGGAGGGGGGATGCAGGAAGTGGATGCACGGGGGGAGGATGAAGGGGGAGAGGATGAAGGGGGAGAGGACGAAGGGGGAGAGGATGAAGGGGGGAATGCAAGGAGAGGGGAAGGGGGGGGGGGGGATGCAGGGGGGGGGTGCAAGATCATAGCCTGCAGTCCTGGGAGCCGCCCGCCCCCAGTCCCATCAGGTCCCAACCAACCCCAGGATCCCTCTCTCGCCCCCGCCCCGCCCCTCCCCGCCGCGCCTGCTCGGTCCCCCCCCCCCCCCCGCCTGCGGCGCCTGACGCGGCCGCTTCCCATTGGCTGCCGCAGCGCGCCGGCGCTGCCTCCCGACCAATCAGCGGCCGACACGGCGGGGAGGGGCGGGGCCTGCGGTAGAGCGGCGAGCGGCCATGGCGGCGGGAGCGCTGTGGTGGGGTAGGAGCGGGCGGGGATCGGGAGGATGGGAATGGAGATGGGAATGGAGGTGAGGAGGAGGAGGAGACTGAGGAAGGCAATGAGGAAGGCAATGAGGAAGGCGAGGATGGGGATGGGGATGGGGATGAGGAGGAGGAGGAGGAGGAGGATGAGGATGAGGATGAGGATGGCGAGGATGGGGATGAGGATGGGGATGAGGATGGGGATGGCGAGGAGGGTGGGGTGAAGGCTCCAGGCTGTGGGTGGCTTTGGTGGGGGCAGCAGTGCATTTTGGCCAGTGCTTGTCCTGCTGACAGTAAAAGTGGTTACCATTACAGAAAGCAGAGTATTTTTGATTTACACTAAAGTAGACTTAAGTTTCATCTGAGTAATTGTATTGTTTTGGAGGTTCGACAGAATGTCCCTCTGATCACACGAGTGCTTTCAAACGAGTTTTTTCAGACCTTGTTCATTCGGGGTTGATAAGTCCTTGTGCTCGGTGTGTGATCCATGCTGAGCAGATGAAGCTTCTGTGATCCCCTCTGTTTGCAGCCTTTCCCCAGCTCAAATGAAAGGCCAGACAGAGCTGGTGCCAAAGCTCCAAATTAGCAAGAATTTTAGCTGTTGTGAAGTTCATAATATCATTAAAATTAGACCTTGAAAAGTAGTAGAATACGTATAGGATTTCAGGGAGAATTTGCCTATATGCCTGTAAGTGGGAAATTGATTCTGTCCCAGCTCTTGTCTCATTGCACACAGTTGATGGTGATCACTGCCTCATGTGCCTTGGCCCAATAAAGGGTGCTTGCTTTCCAAGACCCTAAAATGAGTCTTAGAGAATTAATTTGCTGGCATTTTTGGTATCACAAGCCACTGTGCTGCCAGGTAGGTTGCTGACAGGGCTGTTGGGGTGCAGGTAGATGGCCTAAAGATCCCAGGAACAAAAATAATTAAAGAGAATGGTGGCCATGTGGCCCAGAAAGCCAACTGCGTCGTGGGCTGCATCAAAAGAAGCATAGTCAGCAGGGCAAGGGAGGGGATTCCGCCTCTCTACTCTGCTCTCGTGAGACTCCACCTGGAATCCTGTGTCAAGTTCTGGAACCCCAACATAGGAAGGATAGGGAACTGTTGGAGCGAATCCATGGGAGGCCACAGAGATGATCTGAAGGCTAGAGCACCCCTGCTGAGGACAGGCTGAGAGAGTTGGGGTTGTTCCGCCTGGAGAAAAGAAGGCTCTGGAGGAGACTTTGAAGCAGCCTTTTTGTACCTGAAGAGGGGCTACAGGAAAGCTGGGGAGGGACTTTGTACAAGTGATAGGACGAGGGAGAATGGCTTTAAATTGGAGAGGTGGAAGATTGAGATTAGCTGTTAGGAAGAAATTCTTCATGATGAGGGTGGTGAGGCACTGAAACAGGTTGCCCAGGGAAGCTGTGGATGCCCCATCCCTGGAAATGTTGAAGACCACGTTGGATGGGGCCTTGAGCAGCCTGGTCTGGTGGGAGGTGTCCCTGCCCATGGCAGCGGGGTGGAATTAGATGATCCTTACAGTTCCTCCCGACCCAGACCATTCTATGATTTCTAACCCTAATACAAACCTGCTTTGGTTTCCAGTCTCCCCTGATCTTGGGTCTTGTGCTGCTAGGGCTGTATGATGAGGCATAATGGCTTTAAATTGGAAGGGGTAGATTTATATTAGACATTAGAGAGAACTACTTCCTAATGGTGGGGAAATTGAGGATGGGGAGGTACTGGCACAGGTTGCCCAGAGAAGTCATGGATGCCCCATCCCTGGAGGTGTTCGAGGCCAGGTTTGATGGGGCTTTGAGCAACCTCATCCAGTGGGAGGTGTCCCTGCCCATGGCAGAGGGGTTCGAACTGTGTGGGCTTTAAGGTTTCCAGCTGAAACCATTCTGTGAACTAATGACTGAAGACAAAAGGGGGAGTCCATGGGGAATTGTGCTTCCTTTTCCCCTTCTGTTGGGTCCTTTGTGCCAAGTAAATCTGTAAACATGTTCTTGGTTAGTCCCTCTCAGACCTCTTAATAGAAACACTGAGGGTGGAGGTAACTCTACACAGGGATGAAAGGGGAAGGCTCTGCTCATGGAGGGCACACTGCGCGATGGCTGAACCTCAGCACTTCCAGCTCTGCTGCAGGAGGTGTGGGTGTTTAAAGCAAGGAGTTCACCAGCATCCCATAGCAAGTGCTTTTTTTCACAGCTCTTCAGTGTTACAATGTGTTTTGTTCCAATCACAGAACGGTCTGCCAAGGGAGGTGGTTGAGTCACCGTCCCTGGAGGTATTTATGGTTAGGGTAGATGAGGTGCTTAGGAGCATGATTTAGGGATTGGTGGGAATGGTTGGACTCGACGATCCAGTGGGTCTCTTCCAACCTGGTTATTCTGTGATTCTGTGAATCAGAACTGATAATACCAGCATGGAGCTGCCTTAGTGGGTTTCACAGTGCTATTGTCTATGTGATTTGCTTATATAGGAAAACAACTTTTGAAATCAGATTATCTGAATTTTTTTTTTTTTTTTTTTTGGCCTTAATACCAAGGACAGATTTGCATTTTCCTGGCTTGGATGTTTGTATGAAAACGATCTTTTCATTTGCTAAAGATGAATTAAACCTTGAATATTTCAGTATAGAAGGGAAAATATCCCACCAGTTCATGAGTCATAGTTTTAAAAAAAATAATGCAGTGATACATGATGAAGTGAATTTCAGCATGTGCTTTCCTTTGTGAGTTCTCTTCAGCAGGTGCTTTTGCATAAGCTAGAACTTCTCTGTTTGAAGTGACAGAAATGGCTGAATGAACTCTGTTCAGCTTCTGAATGTATTCTGCTACACATCTTTTTGGGTGATGCCAATTTCAGGTGATGTTGAATTCGATTTAGTGGTCTCATTCCATCTAGAGAGAGTTATATGTCTTGAGAATGACTGTGACATTCAAGTAGCTTTTTCCATGCTAGTTTTTTTCACTCTAGCCCAGCAGCAGCTGCTACTATAGGTCACCGTAACATGCAGTGACAGCCACAGATCGCCCTGGAAGTCAGTTGATTACTGCTGATGAAGTGCTGTTTGTGTGTGGGCATATTGAAGCAAGACAGACAATCTAACATGTAGGATCACCCCAAAAGAAAGTGGGTGGGTCCTAAGGACAGAAGAAGCTGTTAGGAGGGCAGGAGTTGTGTGGTGGATAGGGAGCTGGGTTGCAGTGTGGCAATTCAGTCTTGCTCTCTGGTTGAGCAGCCTGAAAGACCTTATTTCTTTCAGCTTCTCTCACCTGCAGAATATGTGTAATAAAAATGGCTTTTCTTGAGCAGGACTGATAAAGCGTGGGTGATGCTGTGCAGCCTGCGTACCATGTGCTGTAGAGTTTCTGCATCACTGAACTGTATCTTCCTCTTGCATACAGCCTTGAGACTGTGCAGCTTCCTAAGCAAGTTATTAACCACTTGCAGCAAAATTAACTGCCTTTTGCCTAGTTCTGAGTTGGATATCTGAGCTCTTACTACCCCCGTTTTTGCTGGATTAAGAGAAGTTTTTTTGCTATGTGGATTTTGTTGCAGAGATGCTTTTCATCTTTCATCAAGTCATCTCTTAATCTTCTTGACTAGGTAAAAAGAAAGATTAGGAGGTTTTATGTGCAAAATCTGGAGCAATAATAAGATCCAGAAGTGACCAGAAGTATGAAATCTTTCTTAAGAGAAACCAATTTCCCTGTACCTTTTAATGCTATTTTTTTTCTTTTTAATATTTTGAAGGTGCTTGATCTGTTATCCAAAAAGCTTTAGCTGTTCTTCTCCAGTCTGATGCTAGAGAGACAAGTCAGTGGTGGATCAAGATCCTCCTGATCAAGAATGAAGGATCTCCCTGCCAGTACACCAAATGCTGGTCCTAAAATCAGTGTAACTCTACTGGGGTTCATTGAGACAGTCCTGCAGTGTGTGATCCTATTAAAGATGTCTATGAGTGCTCGCTATGCTAGATGCAGGGGCAATTGGCTTAGGAGTTTCTCTGAGAAAGAACTGAAATAAAATGTAGCTGATCATGGGGATCTGTATGGAAATTCCGCTAGTCTTATACTGGTAGTAGCAGCTTTGACAAAATGCTTTCTGGAAAGCCACGGCAACAGTGGCATAACTCCAGCTAGCGTTGGACACCGAGAATATATTACATGATCCTGGGGAACTGTGATTTAAGTGAGGAGGAAAAGCATGTATCTTGCCTTAACTTCCTTTTTTTTTTTTTTTTAGTAGGACTGAAATCTCTTCTTGGTGCAGTGATTTAGCCATGGCAACAGGAGAGCCATAAATATTCTGCAGAAGTGCTGATTACTTTCTTTGTGTTCTAGGCACAGTGAGCTGCACGTTATTCCTGGCAGTTAATGGTTTGTATTCGGCCAGTGATGATGTAATAGAGCTAACACCAACTAACTTCAACAAGGAGGTCATCCAGAGTGAGAGCCTGTGGCTTGTGGAGTTCTACGCCCCATGGTAAGAATTACAGCTGTGTACTTGTGTGCTGCTCTTCCATGATAAGAGCAAGCACATCTGGGGCTAATTAGTCCAGGGTTTCATTCGGTTGTTGGTACTACAGTTATTAATTTGATGGCTTCATGACTAGCAAAACAGCTGTAGTTAGGATTCCTATTCTAAATACCCTCACCGGGGAAAAGGACAGTAATTGGTTTCAAATTGGCAAATAAGGTCTAATAACAAGAGCTTCTGCCATTTTACTACTCCAATTTTTCTACTGAAATTAGTATTAAAAAGGACTAATTGAAGTGCAGCAGGTGAAAAGGCCTCTTGTTGCTGCCTTTCTGAACCTGATTCTGATTGGAAGCACAGATTTGAATTCACACTTAAAATTTCCAGTTCCCGTTGAAAAATACTGGCTTTGTGCATTTTAGTTTAGCAACTGTATCTATTGTCCTGCTCGTATCCAGAGGATGGATTTCATCTTCCATGTAAATTCTGATGATGTATATTCTGCCTTTGCACAAATCCTCTCTGCAGCTGCCATCCAGAGCTCCGTGTTCTGGAGAAAGGATTCTTTCTTTGCAAAACTTTGACTGTATCTGGACTGAGACAACCTTAGGGGAAGACTTGCTGTGCCTCTTCCAGTGTTGTTGCAGCTTTATAGGCAACAAGGATTTTTACTGAACAAAGTCTAGAACAAGTATAAGTAAATTGGCAGCTTCTGTTTCCCTGCAGACTTGTGATGCTGTGATTATATGCTAGTTGCCAGTCATCTGTTGATCTTCTCCCACAGCTGCCTCAGGAGATGTCCCGCAAATTCTTGCTAGCTAACTTACCTCTAGAATATTTTAGGGAGGGGGCCTTATCTTAGCTTGCAACAAGCAGGCTGGGGTGCAAATCTGGATTTTGGTGCTCATGTTTGCCTGTTAGGAAGGCCAGGTAGCTTTTAAGAAGCGTGTATATGTATGTATATGTGTATGCCCTTGGGTAACACATAGGGAGGTGTTTCTTTGGACATCTGAGTGATGATGTGATGTGGCATAGCTTCTTACCCTCTTCATGAGTCAATCTCAAGTCTTTCACAGTTTGGTGCGAGCCTCTAATTGCAGACCCAACAAGGCCACTCTGTGAAATAGTTATCTGAATGACAGTTACTCTTGTTTTTTTCTAAAAGGTGTGGTCATTGTCAAAGACTAACCCCTGAGTGGAAGAAAGCAGCAACGGCATTAAAAGTAAGTTTAACTTTCAAATATGGTTGTGGCAGTGGCTTGAGAAGAGTTTGGTTCTTTGTCATCTGCTTGGGAATGTGGTGGTGGGGTTTGGTCCCCAAAACAGTATCACTGTACTCATACTTGTGCAGCCAGAGCAATGGCCAAAGGCGCTTAAAGTCAGGATTTTTGTGGGGTTTATTTTTTTTTTTAAAAAGGGAGCAAGTCAGTTCTGTCCCTGTGAATTCACAGTTTTCCAGGGCTATTTTTTAATAGCACCAGAAGACATTAGAATCCAGCCATCCCCCCAAAATAGCATGTTTCTCACTTCTTCTCTGTCCTATCACCTGCCACTGAAGATGAGGAACAGCACGAACTTGAACATTTGATGACAGCATTGCAAGCTGTAGGTGAAGAGTATTTCTTCCATTACCGAAAACATGGACGTGTAGTGATTCCTTGAACTCTTGCTTATGTAGAATATACTCTCCTTAAAACAACAAAAAACCAACAAAGCCAAAAATCCACAAACCAACCCAACAAAATACTTAACTGATAAAAAAACCCAAACAATTTAAAATTTAGTTTGTCAGGATGAAGAAAGAAATGGACATATATGATGTTCAGCAGTTAAATGTTTTTGGTGGGGATAACACTTCTCTTCTGGTGACTATTTTCTTACCCTCCTAGAGAGACTTGTACATGTACAGAGTATATATATATCCAGCATATACAGAGTATGAAGTGTGTTATATCACTGTAGAAGTCTTAGGGTTTGTTTTTATTTCCATAGGGTGTAGTAAAAGTAGGTGCAGTAGATGCAGATAAGCATCAGTCCTTGGGTGGGCAGTATGGAGTCAGAGGGTTTCCAACTATCAAGATATTTGGAGCCAACAAAAACAAAGCGGAGGATTATCAAGGTAAATATGATGCTCTTTCATGCACTGGATGTCTTAAAACCTCCCCTGAATACAGTAATTATGGTAGCTGCTAATGCTGTCTTGCATGGAATTTCCTTCCTTTCTATTGCTTGTAGTAGATGAATGAATGGGGCGTGTTTTACCAAACTGTGTGTGGCTTAATGTAGGCTAATAGTCCCACCTGCAGTTTGTAGTTGGTGGGATTTTGTGGACAATTCCAAGTAATTACTCCTTTCTTCCTGTTTACTGTGAGCTTGCCACAGTTGCTCTCTGTCAGATAAGGTGGGCAGTTAAAAAGTGGAGAGAAGTCAGCCCTGCTGTTTGTCTTTGTCAGTTATGTCCCACTGCTAGTACCATCCCACAGCCCAATCTTGCTTTTCCTGAAAATTCCTTAGGATGAGCGAGTATTAAGTTGTAATTAAGTCAGGGCCTTACCTTTAACTGGCTTGATGCTTTAATCACTCAATTTTACTGTGTTGCAGGTGGCAGGACAAGTGATGCCATTGTCGATGCTGCTCTAAGTGCTCTTCGGTCCCTCGTGAAAGACCGTCTTAGTGGCAGAAGTGGAGGATATAGTTCTGGAAAACAGGTATTTGAAAGAATGTGTGTGTTTGTTTTGAGCTGGTGACCGTCCTGTACAGGAGATCAGAGCTTGTGCTTCCAATTTGTTCATAGAATAGTTGAAGTTGGAAGGGATCTCTGGAGGTTATCTCATCCCAATGCAGGGCCAGCTAGAGCAGGACTGTGTCCCATCAAGTTGTATCACCAGGTACTGAGACTCAAAGAATCACAGAATCACAGAATAACCAGGTTGGAAGAGACCCACCGGATCGTCGAGTCCAACCATTCCCACCAATGCCTAAATCATGCTCCTAAGCACCTCACCCACCCTAACCTTAAACACCTCCAGGGACGGCGACTCAGCCACCTCCCTGGGCAGACTGTTCCAATGCCTAACCACCCTCTCCGTGAAGAATTTTTTCCTAATCTCAAGCCTAAATCTCCCCTGGCGGAGCTTGAGGCCATTCCCTCTCGTCCTGTCCCCTGTCACTTGGGAGGAGAGGCCAGCACCCTCCTCTCCACAACCTCCCTTCAGGTAGTTGTAGAGAGTAATAAGGCCTCCCCTCAGCCTCCTCTTCTCCAGGCTAAACAACCCCAGCTCTCTCAGTCACTCCTCATAAGATTTGTTCTCCAGCCCCTTCATCAGCTTCGTTGCTCTTCTCTGGACTCGCTCCAGAGCTACAACATCCTTCTTGTGGTGAGGGGCCCAGAACTGAACACAGTACTCGAGATGTGGTCTCACCAGTGCCGAGTACAGGGGGAGAATAACCTCCCTGGACCTGCTGGTCACGCCGTTTCTGATATAAGCCAAGATGCCTTTGGCCTTCTTGGCCACCTGGGCACACTGCTGGCTCATGTTCAGTCGGTTGTCAACCAACACCCCCAGGTCCTTCTCCTCCTGGCAGCTTTCCAGCCAGGCTTCTCCTAGTTTGTACCTCTGCTTAGGGTTGTTGTGCCCCAAGTGCAGGACCCGGCATTTGGCCTTGTTAAACCTCATGCTGTTGGTCTCAGCCCAGCGGTCCAGCCTGTTCAGATCCCTTTGCAGAGCCTCCCGACCCTCCAGCAGATCCACGCTTCCACCCAGCTTGGTGTCATCTGCAAACTTGCTAAGGGAGCACTTGATGCCTTCATCCAGGTCGTTGATAAAGACATTAAACAGGACTGGACCCAGGACTGAGCCCTGGGGAACCCCACTTGTCACTGGCCTCCAGCTGGATTTAACTCCATTTACCACCACTCTCTGGGCCCGGTCATTCAACCAGTTTTCCACCCAGGAGAGTGTGCACCCGTCCAGGCCAGAGGCCGACAGTTTCCGAAGCAGAATGCTATGAGAAACTGTATCAAAAGCTTTACTAAAGTCCAGGAAGACCACATCCACAGCCTTCCCTCGTCCAAGAGTTTAGTTACTACTCACAGACTCCACACAGGCTGCACTCTTTGGGCAACCTGTTTCAATGTTTGACCACCCTCACAGCTGAAAAATTTTCTTTTCTGTTTAAGTTAATGTATTTCAACTTGAATCTTTTTTGTTCTGTCATTGGGCATTGCAGGGAAGAGTTTGCATGTCCCATCCATTCATCTACTCCCCTCCACTTGGGTATTTATATGCATGGATAGGATTCATGCTGAGCCTTCTTTTTTCCAGCTGAGCAATCCTAGCTTTCTCAGCCTCTTGTCATATGTTGGATGCTCAAAATGCTGATCAGTTATGACTCAAGTGTGTGTGTGCCTGTTACACTGGGGAGCCCAGAACTAGACCCAGCACTCCAGATGTTTCACACAATGCTGAGCTGAGGAAAAAGTCATGTCCCCAGACCTGCTGGCAACTCCCTCCCTAATGTAGCTCAGGAGGCTTTTGGCCATCTTTGGCACAGGGGTGCTGTGCTGGCTCGTGTTCAGCTTGTCCACCAGGACTCTCACATCCCTCTCTGAGAAGCTGCTTTTCAGCTAGTCAGTTGACAGCATGTACTGTTGCATGGGGTTATTCTTCCCCAGCTGCAGGACTTTGGGGAGCACTTGTTCTCAGACAAATCAGAGCACGCAGAACTGGGGAATTGTTTGCACATCTTGTTAGTCAGTTTGACCTGATTTCTTTCTTTCTTTTTTTTTTTCTGTTCTTTCTTAAGATAAGATTCACTTGCTCTTTCTTGCAAGTGCTGTGGGAGTAGACTGTGTGTATTGTCAGCTCTAAAATGGGAAAGTTGTATCACCTAACACTGCCTGTTCTGTATCTCTTTAAAATAAAGTTCATTTGATACAACATGACACATAAGGGATGGCTTCTGTGGGAAACCAGTTTTTGATTACTTCTGATCTGAGGATCTGTTTCTTGCAGAGCCGAGAGAGTGGAGGTGCAGATAAGAAGGATGTGATTGAACTGACTGATGACAGCTTTGATAAGAACGTCATAAATAGTGATGATGTGTGGATGGTGGAGTTTTATGCCCCCTGGTGTGGACACTGCAAAAAGTAAATGAGGTTTTTCTTTGTTAATTTGGTGCCCGCTGGTGCTCGTTTTTGTGCAGTACCCTTAATCCTCTAAAAGGGACCTCAAGTCTCTGGTATATCAGAAGAGGTGTTTTAACAAAACTGTGTGGGCCTTGGCTGTCTAAGTCACCTTGGTGCTGCTCTGGCTGCACTTCTCCAGAACAGTCAAATTCCCAGTTACCAATGGAAATCCAGAAGTTATATTAAGCTTTTAATTTCTTCAAATGCAGGACATCAGTCTCATTTGGAGTAACTTTTCTAACTGTCATTCACTGCAGAGACTTAATTTTTTTCCTGTGTGTAGTATACTACATAATGTTGGAACGTGGTATGCTTTGGTAAGCTCTGAGAGACCTTAGAGCACTCATTCTTTGTTTTTCAGTCTGGAGCCAGAATGGGCAGCTGCTGCCACTGAAGTGAAGGAACAAACCAAGGGAAAAGTGAAGCTGGCTGCAGTAGATGCAACAGTCAATCAGGTGCTGGCAGGCCGATACGGGGTGAGTGTGCTATGCAGTGGTTACTTATTCCCTTTCCATCTCAAGTAACTCAGATTTCCCTTTAATGCTTACTGAACTCTTCCTTAATCTGGCACCACTGAAATGTTTTGTGCTAAAAATATTGTGACACATACCATTTTCCCACTAAAAATTCATGTCAGTAACAGTATAAATAAATGGAGTGAGAGGACATGAATAAATATGGATGTTGCTGATAAAAAGGCTGTTTATTCCCATTACTTCTTGTACAGCTTTATCGTCTGAAGTGAGAGGTCTCTCTTTTCAGGCTGTTTGTATTCTGCGCATTTCTAGAACACACACATGTACCTGAACGTCTTGGAGCTAGTTGTGCCAGGGATTAATTCAACAGTTTTAGCTGCTTAGATCAGCCATTCTGTGAACCCAAAGTGAACTGATATTTTTTAATACAGTACATGGAGCTTACAGTGTGCTCCTTAGTTTCCCTGTAAGTGCATGTAGCTGGCAGTTAGCAGGAAGACTTAACAAGTTTTACTGGAACTGTAGCAGAGGGAGCTTAAGGTTCCTTTGTTGCTCTCTTGGCACAGTACTGTCTCCACAGAGACAGATTGGGAAATCAGTGTAGAAAAAATGTGAAGATAGTCCTCCTGGCATTTAAATTGGCAGTACTTTGTGTTTCTAAACCATGGTGAAACCCCTGCTCATCCTTGAGTCCTTAAACTT
The DNA here is from genome assembly GCA_033459285.1 of Clamator glandarius. NCBI lineage: Eukaryota > Metazoa > Chordata > Aves > Cuculiformes > Cuculidae > Clamator > Clamator glandarius. Next base: position 1,726,876 of record JAUNZM010000904.1, on the reverse strand, counting down.
GAAACACTGTATATAAACCTTCTTTTGCATTGTTGCACAAGTAGGTAGCTACAAAATTGTTGAAGTTCAGTCATAACATCCTGTGAGTCTGGATTCAATCTCTTCACTTTTGTCTTAATCTAGAACACATCAGAGTAGCAGATAATTCCACCATAAATATTCAGATTTATTTGAGTTGATGGCTTAAACTTGTCTTTCAGATTCGTGGATTTCCCACAATTAAAATCTTCCAGAAAGGAGAGGACCCTGTTGATTATGATGGTGGGAGAACTAGATCTGACATCGTTGCTCGTGCTCTGGATCTGTTTTCTGATAATGCCCCACCACCTGAGCTGCTGGAGGTACCTCTACATCATCTTCTCAAATTGCTTTTCCACCATATCTTTTGCAGCAGTTTCTACAGAACTATTCACTGTAGATAAAACAGCCTAAGTGTGATGCATGCACACCATTTTCTGGCAGAACATCAAGGGTGACAAGTCTGATCATTCAGCTTTCTGTAAAATGATTTTTACTGTGAATTTTATAATCCTTCAGTTAACAACAGAACTGATGCAGTGAAAGCCTTGACAAGATGGTACCATGGTGTCTAAATCCTCTCCTGAGGGACAAGTGAAAAAGTTGGGTTCTGAGCCCTATCTCTTTTCTTACAACAAGAGGGCTGGGATTTGCCACTTGTAAACTGCCTATTAGAAGCTGCATGATGACTAAGCTTACTTGTTGTCAAAAAAAACCCTCTGCTCTTGTATGGTGACTCCTAGTTTCAGCTCGGTAAGGGTAGATTTGAAATGGTGATCAGTTCTGGTGCAGGAATAAAAAACAATTGTACCATTATTAAAGTTTTTTTTTAAATGATATTTTAAATTGGTATTGGTAGTCTTTGTTGTCCTTTTGCAGTGTCTATTTTCTGTGTGCCTTCTACTGTACTAATATTGTGCACATTAATACATGTACTTAATTGATGGGCATATATTGGCGCTGCGTGCTTAGGAATTTTACTCATGGCAGTGCACAATCAAAATTTGAAGACTACTGTTGGAGGCTAATTGTTTCCTTTTTAAGGCAGATCACACGAAACTGGTATTGCTCTGTTAAATGTCCTCATCTTCAGCAAATGCTGCACCCTGTTGGCTCTCCTTATGCTAGCAGTACCATAAATGAGACCTACAGGCATGTACGTAGGTCTGGGTGTGCTATTTCCAGCTCTGGTCCAAGCACAGTGACTTTACATAAGAAGTGACATCTTACTGTGCTCTCTGCAAGCTTTGTTTGGTGCCACTTGTTTTCCTGTTGCTGCAAGTCTCAACAAAAGACTTCATGAACTCTTCGAAATTAGTCTTGTGTTGAGGAACCAGTGAAGTAGGAGAGGATTGTAAGCTTTTTGTGTCATGTTCTTTCAGTGCTTATTACCCTGTAGGATGGAGTTGATAGGCTGTTGAAGGGAGTTGCAGTGACAGCTGAGTAACCAAGTCTTACTCTCATTGACTTTCTGCTGCTTTCTTATAGATAATTAATGAAGATGTTCTGAAGACTACGTGTGATGCTCATCAGCTCTGCATCATTTCTGTCCTGCCTCATATTCTTGACACAGGTAGACAAAAAAGCAAGCAGGCTTCTGCATGAATTTTTCAGTTAAAGCACATATTTGTCTTTTAACTTGTCTAATTCTTTCTGACAAACAGGAGCTTCAGGGAGGAATTCTTACCTGGATGTCATGTTAAAAATGGCTGAAAAATACAAAAAGAAAATGTGGGGGTAAGTGTTGTTGTAGGCTAGGTGCCTTGGAAAAGATGTGAGCATCTTTAGAGGTAGCAGGATCCATGCTCAGGATAGTTTGTCATGGAATTTCACTGTGCTGTGGGAAGGGATGGTGTGCTGAATTTTTTCTTTCCATCCACCTCTCAAATCCTGCATTTACAAGTGATATCTAAGCATTAATGAGATATGATTAAACATCTTTTATTCTTATCCTAAGTGCTAAAGTATTTTAGGGTAGTATTTATCCAGTTTTTTTTTAGAGTCTTTTGCTGGTGGGCAAGTCTGCTAATATGACTGAGAAAAAGGAAAACTACAGTTCATGAACAAATTTCATGCTCTCAAGAGAAGCAGGCCCGCATGCTTGCCTTTTCTTTTCCTCTCAAGTGGAGTTTAAGATCTCTGGGACTTCTCTTGGAAGTGTGAGTTGTTCCGACACACTGACTGCTGTGAAAGGGGGGCAAAATGTCATTAAAGGCTGAAGGGAAATGAAGAGACTGGCCAATTCTATAAGTTCCTCAGAGAACTTGTTAACCATTAGAGGAACTGAGATCTGACAAGTGAGGAACTAATGCTGAGTAAAATATTGGTCTTACAGTCTTTGGCCAAAGATCCTTTACAGTGGCATTTGGGCAGTACTTTTGTCATGTTTAGATCTGACTTGAGCAATATTAAACCTTGCTTAATATAGGTTAAAGCGCAGCAGTTTCGTAACATAGTTCTTCCCCTGGACTGTCTTTCATGGCTGTTCTCCTGATCCGTCTTTTGATGACTGTGAGCATGGGGCTGACTTAGAGCTGCTGTTCAGAAGGGGCTTTTTTCTGTCACATGGTTCAAGACTGGGACCCTGATATTCCCTGCTGATATTAGTAATAGTTGATGCTGTCAAAGGGCAGTTCAGAGCCCAGCTTCAACTCTACAGGGCTGCAGGATATGTGTGACTTCAAAGTAACTGTAGCAAGTATCCCACTTACTCATTTTCTGTTGTGTCTTTTCCTGAAGGTGGCTGTGGACAGAAGCAGGTGCTCAGTCGGATCTCGAGAGCTCTTTGGGGATTGGAGGCTTTGGGTATCCAGCTATGGCAGCTGTTAATGCTCGGAAGATGAAATTTGCCCTTCTGAAAGGATCCTTCAGTGAGCAAGGAATTAATGAGTTTCTGAGGTATGAAGTCTTTAAGTGGCCTGAATAGTACTGTGACTCTTTAGGTCACAGTTGGGCTCTCCTGGATCAGACAAGATTTGCACAGTTAAGACAATTAAGATGACAAGCATTCAGTGGATTAAAGGAACTATTAAAATGGAAAGTGCAGCTGATAAAGCAGCCTCTCCCTCTTTCTGGTCGACAGAATTAAGTTGTCCATTTAGACTTAAATAGTAGCTTTAACATAACTTTTGAAAACGGAAATGAGCTTGAAAAATTGTCGTTCTCTGGTAACCCAAGAACTTTAATGAGATTTCGTAATCAATGTTTTTTAATTCAAATGGTCCTTTCTGCTTAGTAACTGGGAAGTCCACAATCTAAACGGGTGCTGTCGTGGTTCTGGAGGTTCTGGATGTTGCTATTTATCTGGTTCTGTCTTGCTCGATCTTCCCTATCCTGGTCTCCCATCTCCTACCTTCCCCGTTCCCCTGTCATCTGATAAACTGATCGGGGGAGCTGAAGCAATGCATCTAAAAAGTCAATAGGTCTTCTTAGCTCAGGATCCCCAAAACTACGTCTTGCGTAGCTGAGCATGAGCCAGTGCTGAGCAGAATTGGATGGAAAAAGGAAATGGAGAGGAGGAGAGAAGGAGGTGGCTGCACTTGAAACAGCAGTTAAACTGTTAAGTAACAGTTTAAGTGTGGTCGAAGTCAAGTGGGAACTTGGCTTCTGGGTAAAACACCAGCTGCTCTAAGTGTGTAAGAGCCTTTGAGAACTTACGTTAGCAATGTTATTTCTGTGTCCTTGCTTGGGGAATGGCAGAGGGCAGAAATGGTCTCTCCCCACCTTGCCATAAGAAGCAGCACATTAATTGAATGCTGTTCCTGCTGGATTAATGGAAACAGTGCTATATTCTCTCACCTGTGTAAGGGACCAAGCTTTCTTCTTAATGCCAAAAAGGGAAAGTTCTCACAGCATCAAGCAAAACATAGGATTCGGGTGCTAGAAGGGTAATAACCAGGCAGTCTGTACTAATGCATGTGAGAAACGTCTGCCTTTCTCAGACACTGCAGATTCTCTCGGCCTATAGAATCGATCATAGTGAAACCTCTCCTGGTGAGGTTAGGTGGTGCTTCCAGGACATAATAACCAATTTAGCAGCTTATATTGCATTAGATTATTGGTTTGAATTGTCTTACTACAGAGCAATACTTGCTGGAATAGTCTTATACTTGACAGTTCAGCTCAGCGGTGGTTCCTAGAGAAAGCAGTAGAATCACTGTTGGTATAGCTGGCTGTTGGCTTGCTATGTGTGGCTTTTGTCATCTAATAGGCAGCTTTAGCAATGTTGACCAAAAGTAAGGAAATCAGCACTGAGAAGAGCATAAAATTTGTAGAATTTGCACAGGGAGGAATGCTTATTCAGTCTTATTTGCCTCTGAAAGAATGCAAAGGGATTAGTTCTTCAGGATTTTACTGTTAGGCTTTTTGAGCAAGACTGACTAGCAAGTGCAAGATGAGATGTCTCAAAGTAGAAGCCAGTTACTTGGTACCCATTGTAACCTGTGAAGCTGGAAGTCCACAAAAAAACTTGCCTCGGTAGATGTGAGCAGACTTCAAAGTTAACTTCCCCTTATCTAAAACAAGTGCTGTTCCAGGTGGATGGAGACTAGAGAAATTTCTTAAACTTAACTTGTTGGATTTTTTTTCTCAGGGAACTGTCTGTTGGTCGTGGCTCTACGGCACCAGTGGGTGGAGGAGCATTCCCTAAAATTCATGCAGTTGAACCCTGGGATGGCAAAGATGGCGAGGTAAGAAGTTCTCCATCTCTAAAAGTGCTGATGACTTGCTAGGTTCAGAAGTGACTGAGCAGAGTAACTAAGAACTGGTAATGTGAAAATACTTCCAGGATTGTGGCTAGTTGTGTTTGATTCCCATTATCTAAATCCTGCCAAACACCAGATTCATCGTCTGACATTGTGGACAGGTACTCCTGCCTAGCTGTTAGGATGTAATTAAAAGTTGAATCCCTTGAGGGGAAAATGTGCTCTTAACCCATGTTGAGGGAGGGAGGTGACAGTGTATGCATTAAAGATCCAAAAATTTGTGATGACTTTGGTGCTGCAATAAGCTGACCTTACCATCAAAGTCTTAATGTCAGAAAGTTTGTAAAGTCAAGTCCATGTAATAACACTGTATTGATCATGTTCTTAAGGTTCAGCATTGCTGTGAAAAACAAAGTCATGACAATCCTTTGATCTACACTTGAGATGGAATTAAAATATAGACTGTGGTGGTATTTTTGTTCCATAGTCTAAACTGTATTTTGCCTTTATCTGGAGGATTGTTTTAGTAGAAAATGGCCTTCTAGTCTAAACTTTGACCTCTTGTCCTGTGCTTCGAGTTTTTATGAATGAAAGAGATGACAGGTGAGAGCTTTATGGGCAGGATGAATTAAGCCTTTTTCAAAGTCAGTGATGTCCCTGTATTAGGCACTTTTATACTTGTACTCAAAACCTTCCCTTTTTCATAGCTTCCAGTTGAAGATGATATTGATCTCAGTGACGTGGATCTGGATGACTGGGATAAAGATGAGCTGTGAGATCTTCAGGAAATTTCTTTTCTTGGGAAAGTTTGTGCAGCAATTTGCAACCTGGTTCACAATCAGATGGATATTCCAGTGGCCTTTTTATGGAGAAATAGCACGTGACACACTGCTATTTGATGCACTGCAGCAGTGAACTGTACACATCTCAAGAAAACATTGCAGAAATTCTATGAATTGTCATAACCAGTAAACTTGATTGTATTGTGTAACAAATATTTTGAGGACAACATGGATATTTCTTTGGAACATCTTGTTTTTTTTGTTGATAGTGTGCTGTTTGAGTGCTACTGGAGGCTGTTAGTGTAACCAATTTTAAATGATATTTGTTTTTTTTTCATGGAGGTGGAACCTGGTCAGCATCTGTTTGAATTACGGAATAAAACAAAATATTTTTCACACAGTGTTAGTCTTGTATAGAGAAACAAAGGTGCCCATGATAAAAGCTTTCCTGTTTTGGTTGAGTCCTGAACTGTAGAATAGAGAGGCTGATGCAGAGGGGAGCCCTAAACCACCCCCTTGCGATCCAACGATCTTGACAGTTTGGCCTAAAGCCTGATTAGACAGACAATCTTAGTTTAAATGCTCTCCAGTCTTCCTTTTCTTTCTCAGGGGCTCTCTCTTTGTGCCAAACTTTGTAAGATCATTAATGCAATAGAAGTGGGATTGCTGCTGCAGTGGGAGGCGCTTGGAGCTGTAGGTCTTTTCCCTAGGATTAGCAGTGAAGCTAATCCCCATTTTGAGGCATGAGGATTTCCAGGTGCTAACAGCACTGTAGTGTTGTTCTGTCTCCAGCAAATTTGATCTAATACTTTGTCACTTCTCATCTGGCATTGTTTTGATTTGAAATTGCCATTTCCTTGGAAGAGGAACCAGGACTGGGAACGGGGGTGGTTACTGCTGCTTTTTTAATAAAAATACTCTTACATTCTGTTGCTTTCTATGTCTCGTTTATCCATGTCTAATGAAGTGACCCTTGTGATCAGCTTGTTTGTAAGTAAGGAACGAAAGAGCTGAAAGTTTCCTCTTCTTTCAAGGAAATAACTTAATATGGGTATTTGTCATCTCCTGTCTGGAAGGCATCACCTGTAGCTCATCCCTAGGAAAGACAGTGTAAGAGCCTTTGGTAGCCAACAGTAACTTCATGGCTGATTGGAGGCAGGAAATGTGCCCTGGCTCCAAGCATCCCAGCAGATGAGAGCGGATGGAATGGCTCTAACTGAAATGTCTAACTAAAACTAAATTTAGGAGTACTTTGCGCTAGAAGTCATACAATAGTAAGTTCCACAGCAGTAATGAGTATCTTCTTAAGCTATTATTTTCTTTTAAATTAAAAAAAAAAAAAAAACCTTTGTTTTTTTTCTCTGATGCTTTCTACTTTTTGTGGGTTGGTTTTGTTTGTTCGGTTTTTTTTTTTCTTTTAAGTTTGCTTTGTTAGAAAAACAGGACTGTACACACCTAGGCCCATTAGCCACCACACCTTTTTAAGTTGTTTTATTTCAGGTCCAATAGATATTCTATCTTTGTAACTTACCAAAAAAATAAATACTACCATAGTACTTCCTGCCTCTGAAATATGTTTTTGTAAAACTATGAACAGGAGATATTTATGTAGAATTTGCTGTAAAAATTAGTGGAAGTGATAGAAAGGACTTAGGCAATTATCCTATCTACAGCATCCGCATTTTAATTTGACTTTCAGCAGCTCTAAAAATCATTTTTCTGTAACATTAGGGTCTTGAAAAGGAAGAGATGAAGCTTGAGCAATCTTTTTTTTTTAACTGCAGTCAAGAAGACTGAGGTCAATCTTGAAATAGACGTAAGGATAGTATTCTTGATTACTCAGTTGTAAACCAGGGATGTCCATGCCAGGCTGTAAAAGGAAACGATATGACTTTAGCACCAGTAAACAAACTTGCAGAGTTCCAAGCTTCGGTGGATTGCTTTTGTGCTCCTCTTCCACAGGTGGAATGGATTTTTATATTTGCTGTGCTTAACATGGGAAACCACTGAGAAACTGGTGTTTGCTTGGTGGTTTCAGGCTGCATAATGCAGTTATGGAGAAATTGTGCTTGGTTGCGACTTTATGAACGTATATTGTACACGAATATGTATTGTAGCATTTTTATGTGCTTCAACTCCAGAACAACTCATTTCTTTCTCCTCCCTTTGTGCACTGGGAATTTTACGCTTGCTAATTTTAGGCTAGTTTAATGCTTACTGGTTTATTCTAAATCGCTTCAGTGCACTGAAGACAGGGGAGGGATAAGTAAGTACAGCTGCTTGCTGAAGTTCTGGGCTGAGGTATTTAGTCAGTGGCAGCCTTTTACAGGGGACGGAGGTGTCACAGTCCTAGCATTTAGTTCAGAGTTCCTTCGTCTTGCTTGCTTTTATAGAGGAGTTGAAGCTTTTTACCTAGAGGAACTGACATAACTGAGCTGACATGTTTCAGTTTGATAGCTCTAAGGATGAGATGCTTCAACAGGAAATGTAAGCAGTCTCTATGCACCTCCACCATAATCTGAGCCTACTTCTTCCCAAATCCAATCGGTAGCCAACAGGGATTAGAGCTGCAGCCAAGGCTCTAGCCCCTGGATGGTGGATGTGTTCATATGGCTCAACTGAGACAAGCTACAGCATGTGCGGTCATAGCCCAAATACATACATCCATAATACTTGCTGCTGCGACTTCATCCAGGTGTTTGAAGACCACATTTAGGACATCTCTTAGGCGTTTTACAGACTTCTTATTTGGCTGCAGCAGCATTGCTTGGAAATTCACTGGGAGACCATACCTTGAAACACATAAATAGACATGCTCACCTGCTGGGAAGGGGTACCTCTCCCCTCCTGCCCTTCTTCAGTCTCCTGGCATGTTAGCTGAGGGTTTCTGCAGTGCACAATCTCAGTGGTGGTGTGCTGCCTCTTTACCTAAAAGCATTTTCTTTTTGAAGCTAAAAAGTCAGCTGAACATTGTCCTTATGTTTTCCACTTCCCTGTAAGTGCCCCCAAAGAACTGGTTTTCACTGGCTTTCTGTGTCACTGTTTTTTGTGGTCATCTGTATTGTCTCCTGGGAGCTCCTGGAGCGTGGTGTGTAAGGGATATTCCCTCCCATGAAGGAACTGTCCCAGGAGGATTTGTACATTTTGTGTTTATCCACTTACCTCAGAACAGATTCAACAAAAACTCTCAGGGCTTTTACGTGAATCCAAGCCACAAATGCTTCACTGAAGTTCACTTTCAGCCAGCGCAGCAGTGGGCCCTGTGAGTACAGACACAACAGTGTCATGGTCCCCTCACCGCATGAAGCGACTCCATAGCTCACACCCCTGAAACCATTGTGGACTGCTGAGAGAGTTCTCAGGCAGCCTGTTAGTGGCTCCCAGTTCATCAGAAACTCAAGTGACATTGAACAAATTGTGTTCTCTATCCTAAGCCTCAGTTCTCTTTAGGCTGGACATTAGGAAAAAGTTTTCATGGAAAGGGTCATTGGGCACTGGAACAGGCTGCTCAGGGAGGTGGTTGATTCACCTTCCCTGGAGGTGTTTAAGGGACGAGTGGACGAGGCGCTGAGGGGCATGGTTTAGTGATTGATAGGAATGGTTGGACTTGATGATCTGGTGGGTCTCTTCCAACCTGGTGATTGTATGATTCTATGGTTCTGAGCTAAATGGAGCTCACAGGAGTCTGCTGGAACCATCAAGCCATTTCTGAGTGAGAAGTTTTGGGGCACACCAGCAGCAAGGGTTGACATTGGGCCACCAACTTGATATGCCACTTACATATTGTTGTTTCTTATCCGAAGCTAATTTCATCAGCTCTTCCTTCTCACATTTCAGTTCCTTCTCATCAAAATAAAATTCTCGAACCATGAACCTACAATGGAAGGACATCTGCTCTCATAGCCCATAGTCGAAGTTTTGCCTCTGGACAAGCAGGTAGAGGATGTTTCAGAGTTGCTAACCATGTAACTGGTTAAAGGATGTGGAGGAGAGTGGGATTTGAAGTCCCTCCCAGAAAGCAAGTTTCCTGCTGTCAGTAGCATGAGAACAGGAAGGACAATTCCAGGATCTGTGGTTTGGTGCTTAAAAAGGATCATTGTGTCTGCTGCCACAGCTCCTTCCCAGTCTGCCTTCTCAGTGGCTTTGGGGCCAGCAGCAGCACAAATAGTAAAGGAGTCCTAAAAACAGTGATGGATTCAGCTGTACTGCACACAAACAAGCCTCGCCTTACCCTCATTCACCTCCTCCCTCGCCTGGCCTGCTCAGCAATCAGTGTTTCTTACTTGTTCTCCCTGGCTTTAGCCTTGAAGTCATCCACCACTTTTCTGAATAGGGTCACGGTGAAGAGTCCTCCCTCTGCATCCTCAGCAATCATTCTGTAGGAGGGAAATTCACTGCTGTCATTTGGCATGGCAGACCCCTCGTGCCTTCTTTACCTTCCTCCTTTGCAGAATTTTTTTTTCTGTTTGTGATACTGAACAACACCCTGATTTTCAAGAGTTACTGTGACTGAAATAGGGAACAAACACTTCACTAGCACAGCCACACTATCTCCAATGTAAAACTCCCACAAATTACATTCTTGAACCCATCATAGTACACACACTTTCTGCCTGCCTGATTTTTCTGTGTTTCCTGGCAATGTTTCCCCACTTTCCGTGGTTTTTGAGAGAGGCAGTAGTACACAGCTACCTTCTTTCTCCATGCTTTCCATTTCTTCCATTTCAAATAATACCACTTCCACCTCTTGTGCCCCCGATTGGACCTCATGGCCCGTGGGAGCTGTGCCATGGAATATTTAATTCCTAGCAAGGATTTTTTACTCCTGGTGAAACGGTAAGTGTTAATATTGCATTTGCTACTGAAAATGACTGTACGCTGAATTATCCTATTCTACAGCAGGAAGCAAATAAAGCTGCAAAGTTGGTGTTTGATATTTGTAAAAAGTAGTTTTCATGAAATTGCATGTGATTACATCTGTCTGAATTATGCCTGGATTGCTGTAAAGAATTGTTGGTCTGATTTATGAAAAAAAGCAAAGGCCTTAGCTGAAAAGGAGAAAGAGTTCAATTTTGGAAAAGGGAACAAGCAGCTCATTGTAAAAAAAAAAATGTGATGATTTTTTTTTTAACTTTCATCTGTAGTTCCCTTTAACAGAGTAATTTCTGATTGTAATTGAGAATGAAATTGGGCACATCTGCATGTTAACACAGAGATCATGTGCTGGACAAGTGATTCCTTCTAGGATCCAGCAATTTGAGGGGCTGAAAAATGACAGGGATCTCTGACACAAACAGGGACATTAATTTGGACTTTCACTTACTTGGTGGAGCGAGGCACTACCATGTCGGAGAGGGATTCATAGGTCTTCTGCCACTGTACATAGCTCGACCTTTGAGCAACACAAAACAAAGCACAGTAAATAAATACTATATACTACAAAGCAAATGTGTGGATAAATATAGTTAATTAGGCTAATGGCTTAGGGTAGGAGGGTTGGAGCTCTTCGTACTGGGTTATGTGATTAAGATACATTTAGCCTCTCATATCCTTTTCTGTCTTGTCCAGCCAGGGAGATGGTTCTCTCAGTGCTGTACCCGCAATCCTCACTTTGGTTCTTGGCATGAGGAAGGGTCCAAAGCAGGAAGCTGACAGTGGGATGAATGTGAATTTTGACACATGGTTCCAGGCTGCTTCACAATGTCCCACGCTCCAGGACCCCTGTACAAGCTGCCCTGACCCACGGGTAGGTGTGGTAGATCTGCTGTGTGCAATCCCAGAGCTGATTTGATGCCACACTGCAAACATGGCAAGTGCCGGCACTGGGAGAACGGCATCGAGGACATGGGTGGAGTTTGCAACGTGCAAAGTCTGTTTATAGGGGGAATCTGAAAGAATGTGCAGATAATAAACTCAGCAAACTTACCTCAAACAGTTTTTTGTAATGTGGTTTTTAAAGACAGAGAAGTGATGGCACTGTATGTGTGTGTGTGTATGTGCTGGGACAGGGCTATACCGAGAGGAAGGTTTGTGTAGGCTTCTGAGAAGGACAGCACGTAACTTCCCAACTGATGGTGATGGCAGTCATCCTGCATGCAGGCATTTATGAATACACAGCCAGAAGGGGCCTTGTGAGTTTAGCAGGTCTAATTTCTTTGTAATGTGGCTACGCTCCAGTAAGAATCTATTTATCTTTAACTTCTACTATTCCATCTAGAAGGCTGTTTGAGAACCCAGTCATCAGCAAGTAAAACCCTACATCACGATTCTGTCCTGTTCTGAGTTTGGGGCAGTCTTTGCCTCTTTCTTCTGTGCCAGCACAAGCCTTGGCAGAAGCTGTTCTTTCCTCCTTGCTAACAGCTCCACCCATGCCCCAGCCACGGCACAGATGAGCCGCCCCAACCTGACCCCATATCGCCTGGATGCGATGCTTGGGACTGAAACTCAATGCCACGCGGAGCGCGTGTGCATGCACTATTGCTTTACTTTGGCACCACGACGAGCAGCGTGATAAGATACTCAGAATTCAGGACAAAGTCTTCTTTATGCACAATGTCTGCTAGAGTCCGAGTCAGAAGATTTCCCCTATGGTGGACAAGACAAACGAAAAATAACATTAGCAGGAATCCAGCAGCAGCACACTGAAGGTATTGAGCTGCATGTGTAATTGCTAATAGTGTTTACTGGGATAGAAGAAGGCCAGGAAGGAGGTAGCTAAAAGACATGCCTACACTGCTAAAATGGCCATTTAGTTATTTTTACTGAAACTAAAAAGAATAAAAAAGCAGCTGATACTATTGGCAGACTATTAGTGACTGGCACTAGACTAGTTTATGCCTTTTCTCTATGTGAAATTACACCATTCCCCTGCTATTGTTTTTACAGTAAGGATGTGGAGCTTGCAAAGCGCACACTTGAAGCTCCCAGCCTGCTCCCAGCCATTGCTGCATCTTGCCGGAGGCATCCGCTTGCCTGTTGAGCTTCAGTCAGAATGAACAACTCTGTATGGACCTAAGGCATCAAAGCAATCCTGGCGTACCTGGGCAAGCACACAGAGACAGCTCCAGCTAAGAACAGTGGGAGCAGGAGGGAACTGCAGGAGAAGGTCTCTGGTGGCATTCAGTCCCCCTAGCGCTGCACACCTAGTAAGTGGATGGCTGGGGCACTAGATGTGTATGGGGAGAGAGCAGCTGCCCTACTCGCCACTGGGCAGCAGAGAAGAAGGACCTGTCATTTTTGGTTTGAGGTTTGCTGCCCCAGTCTAAACATTAATTGACTGTCCAGTAATATCTTATTAGATATTTGTTCAACCCAAGCCAGCAGGCGCTGGTAGACACCAGAGATGCCAGCATATAGGTATGGACAGGACAGCGAGAGGAAAATAGGTCTGGACCATGGTGGTCTCCATTCTTCTCACACATCACCTTGCTTGAGGTTTGGCACTGCTCCTGTTCCTCACACAGAACTTCTGCCTCTTTCCAGGTGCTTAAAGCTGATGTGGGAGCTGGAGAGATGCTGCAGGAGCGGTCTGGGAATACAAATGGTGCTGAGAAAAGGGAAATGGGGGAAACGGGAGTTCATGTCTCCTTGTCCCTCCTGCCTCTGATTATCCACGTGCACGTGGCCTGACACTAAGGTGTCTAACGCTGTCTGTGCTGAGCCAGAAACACGGGACAGTGGTGCTGGCTGGCAGTAGTGAGGCGTGGACACAGGAACTCAGCAGAGAGAAGAGAAGGCTGAGGGGAGACCTCATTGCTCTCTACAACTACCCGAAAGGAGGTTGTGGAGAGGAGGGAGCTGGGCTCTTCTCCCAAGTGACAGGAGACAGGACAAGAGGGAATGGCCTCAGGCTCCTCCAGGGGAGGTTTAGGCTGAACATTAGGAAAAAAAATTTCACGAAAGGGTCATTGGGCACTGGCAGAGGCTGCCCAGGGAGGGGGTGGAGTCACCTTCCCTGGAGGTGTTTAAGGCACAGGTGGATGAAGTGCTGAGGGGCATGGTTTAGTGATTGATAGGAATGGTTGAACTCTATGATCTGGTGGGTCTTTTCCGATCTGGTGGTTCTCTGATTCTATGAGAGAGGGGCAGATGTAACTGCCATGCAGCTTCGCCAACCCTGGTGGGCACTGTAGTCCACATGTTGCACAGGTCTCCATGAGGGACAGAGTTTTTTTTGACAAAGTCATTCTGAACCACCACTAGGAAGTATTTTTGCTACGGTTTTTGGTTGGGTTCAGCAGAGTTGGTGCCAGGCACGCTCATTTTAGCTCCATATTGAGAACAAAATGCCAAGCACTCTGGAGTTTGGTTTGAGCCCCAGTAAGTGTCCTCCTGGGATAAAGCCTGGTTTCTAGGCAGGCTGCCAGCCTGACTTGCTGCAGCAGCAGGAAAGTGAGGACCTACTGGTGTCTCGTGCCCAGAACAAGGGGCCTGAATAGAAAGAACGGCCGATACCAGCATGTGTTAGGCAAGGGCTTGCACAGCATCTTCTAAGTTGCTTTGAGTTTACTACTTACTGGAATCTACTGTTCTCTCCCCTGAGAAAATCCAGGTATCAGCACTGACAAAGGTAAAGACCATAAGCAGTCAAAGAGAGGAGAAAGAACATTTGGGAAGCCTTGACAGATCATCTGGACTAACAGAATGAAACAAAGAAAAGAAAAATTAAGTGGGATATACTAATGAGGTAGGCACAGCGGGGAGGGTGCATTGCCTGGTGCATTGTGAAGTTGATTTTCTGAACAGCATTTGCAGAGCTCCCATAGGAAACAGCTCTGTCTTTCAAAGGACTTCACCTTTTAACCCAGCTGCTATAATTTCCAGCCTCCTGAAATCTCATCAGAACAATAGATTGCATTTGGTTTTAACTCTTTCCCAAGACTCTCTGTTCATTCAGCCAATAAAATCCTGTTACGAACTGCTGTCTCCCAGGGCTGATACTGAGACATGGTGATCACACCAGCCCTTTCCTTGACTTTTGCTGGGTCTGTAGAAGCTCAGCATATCCCAACAACAGAAAAAGTTGTTCCTGCTGGAACTGCTGGAACACTGCACAGCGATGGATGTAAGCACACACTGTCCTCAGTTAAGCACTGCAGTGTTCCAGATGCAAACAGGCATGTGCTGTATACAAGAAGGATGTTGAGGTTCTGGAGTGAGTCCAGAGAAGAGCAATGAAGCTGGTGAAGGGGCTGGAGAACAGGCCTTATGAGGAGCAGCTGAGAGAGCTGGGAGTGTTTAGCCTGGAGAAGAGGAGGCTGAGGGGAGACCTTATTGCTTTCTACAACTACTTGAAAGGAGGTTGTGGAGAGGAGGGAGCGGGGCTCTTCTCCCAAATGACAGGGGACAGGACAACAGGGAATGGCCACAAGATGTGCCAAGGAAGGTTCAGACTGGATATCAGGAAAAAATTTTTCACGGAAAGGGTCACTGTGCACTGGTAGAGGCTGCCCAGGGTGGTGGTTGAGTCACCATTCCTGGAAGTATTTAAAAGATGGGTAGATGAGGTGCTCAAGGACATAGTTTAGTGGCAGATAGGAATGGTTGGACTCAATGATCCAAGAGGTCTTTTCCAACCTGGTAATTCTATGTTTCTATACTTACACAGTTTTTTTCTCTAGGCTTTGCAAATTTCCTTTAATGTTGTTGTATGCAGCTGATCGGGTCTTTAAGTCTGTTTCTATTTGAGTCACTTGCTAAAAAAAGTAAAAAAAATGAGTCAATGCGGTGCTTGAGGTGTTGTCCTCACTGCCCTCCTGCTACCTCTATACCTTAATGCGAGGAGACAGCTGTCAGCCCCTCATATAACCACCTGGTTATGGCCAGAGGGACCTCATGTCAGAGTCCCCCTGGGGTAAAGACCTCTGCAGAAAGTTGGATGCCATTAGCTGTCACTGTGTGTTAGAGCTGTGCCTATAGAGCAAGTCCACAGTTTCACTTGTTAACTAGATTGAGCCACACATCACACCTTCCCGAATGGACTGCCAGTGCAAATAATTCATCCCACCTGATATGTGTTTGATTTAGTGTCAGACCAATAATTTTACAAAAGAATAGAGAGCGATATGGTAGTATATAAAATAAATAAGATATTCCAATGAAGGGGATTAAAGTTCAGAAAGCCTGCTAGTGTATTCAAGTAAATCTCATGAAGTGCCTTATGCTTATAGGCTGGTTAGGTTTGAATATTATATCATTATTATTACGGTAGAAATAAAAATAGTATTAACTGCTTCAGTACAGTGTCTGCTTCTGAACCTGTTGCTGCCCAAACCAAAGGCAAACCTCTCACTGACTGCTGTGAGAGGAAAAACTGCCAAAAAACATGCTTCCCCCTGCTGACATCTTAAAATTTGGAGTATGATTTACCTTTGCTAATGCTTCTGATATATTCTTCAGCGGCTGCTTTATGGGATATTTGGCCATGTCCCATTCAAACCGTGTCAGGTAGCTAATTAAGTCAACTGAAAATGCAAAGAGATGCATTAAAGCAGGCAGCTTACCAGATGGCAGGTCAAAGTTTGGGTAGCAGTCCCCAGCTATAGCCTAGGCGTAGCTTTCACGAACGTTAGAGATGGGAGTGAACCAGAAGCCTACCTCTGAATCATCATAGAAATTTGATTTAGGTCAAATCTGCACTAATCATCTTCCTAAATATTCACAAACTTAGAAGTTGAATCAGAAATCTTTGCTGCATTACACATAAGAGTATAGAAAAAAAACGTTATTGTAAAATTAGCAGGACATAGCAATGTGCAGCCATTCTTCCTCACAGCAGAAACAACTTTGTGTAACCTCAGTCTTGATTATTGCAATATGCCTGAATTTAATCCTTGCAAAAGCTCTCAGAAGAATACTTTGTGCCCAGGACCAGCAGTAATACTTGAAGATGTTGAGAGTTTGATCAGGGTATTAAGAATGTAGCTGGTGTCACTTTTCTGTGATTCAGTCAAGTGCTCACCAGAAATCAAACCAGTTCAGGTGTAATGAGGAATTCCTCACTGACTTTGCACACAGAGCTCCTTATATCACACAAAGTCATATGGTATTGCTCTAAATGGATAAATCCAGTCACAGCATCCAACAACAGAAATTCACAGCAAGGCCTTGTGCATGCAACCCCCAAACAAGGCAGCCTGGGACCACAGGGAGCCACATCTTCTTCGTGGCATTGAGGGGAGATGACAAATACAGCACTCAGCTCCTAGAACCAGATCAGGCTGATTCACTCTGTTTGAAGATCAAGGCCCCTTAATATCAGAAAACATTAAGTCCTGGTACATTATGGTACCAAATAAGGAATTCTCTAGCAGTTCATCACATCAGACCCTGCCTGAGTCCTGAGAACCCTTAGGATACCAAGCAGACCCCTACACAGTGTTCTTGGACAGCTTTATGGGATGGGATGAAGTCATGTGTCCTGCCACAACAAACAACGGGACTGGGACTGTCCCCCTGCAGGGCAGGGAGGCAGGAGAATGAAACAGGCAGTGTCTTGATGTCTAGGTAAAGAATCCAGAGGAACTGTCACCTGCAGGGTGGCCTTCCTTCCACACCAGAGGGTTAAACATGGTGAATATCTGGGAGGTTGCTCTCAGGAGATGGAGAATAAAACAAGCTCAAGGTGCCAAGTAAAAGGAGGGGCGCACTGGGGCCAGCTCTTTGCTGCATTGTCCAGAGAGTTAATTCATTCCAACAGCAAGATTTGAGTACAAGTTCCTATGGGCTGGGCTTCCAGCATGTGGGGAAAATGCATGAGAAGAAATGTGAAAAGTTGTGTAATTGCCATACTACCAGGCTGAGGGCACTGCCCTGGCTGGCGTGATACCGAATACCCTTGACAGGAGAGTGCTATACTTTCCATGGGCTTCTCTCACCCCACAACAGAGTCAGTTTACCCTATTAGATTTCCAAAGTATGGAAAGTCTTGTGTTAGAAGGAAATAAGCTTCTTATCAATGGATAAATTGCCTCAGAGGTGGAGAGCACTGACATGATGGTGCTCTCCTCCTCTTTCTTTGAAAAACATAGCTGTGTAAACCTCCCCCACAGCCAACAGACAGGAGTCACGAGGCAAAGATCCAACCCTGCCTGCCAAGGTCTGATCAGGAACCACCAAATTCCCCTGTACAGGGAGGATTTGAGAAGCAGGCAAAACTAGGAAGGCAGGGAGAACTATCACACAGCTCGTATGTGTACAGTTCTCCAGCAGTGCTTGCCCACAGTTTCTTCCCTGAGGGGAAGGCAGGGAGGTCAAAAATACTTGAGTGACAAAGTTTGTTGAGTATTTTCAGCACGGGGTGCGTGACACAAGGTTTTCATCTTGCTGCTTCTCTTCCAAGCTTTCTTGCTTAGGCTTTGCTAAATTTATTGGGAACGAAACCTGCAAAGAGCAAGGTATTAACGGGTTGTGCAGAGGAACAAGCGTATTCACAGGCTCTTTAAAGACAGTCACTGACCTATTTATAGCTGTGGAGCTTTGAAAGGTCCTTGAAGACCCACACATGCCCTTTCTATCCTTAGCAGAATTCAAATGTTAGGCAGTTAAAGACAGCATTAGTTCTCAGCCTGTTTCACAAGTTCACTCCTGAGCAGATGCTCTGGCACTGATGCAGTTCAGTCAAGCAGCCTGATCTTAGGGAGAGCACAAAGTGCTGTGAACACACTAGCAGAACTGAGCTTAAAATGCCAGGCATTCCAAGCACCCTGGTGCTCCTGGAATGGCACCTCTCATGTATGGAACCTGTCAAGTCAGTTCTAAGAGAGTTCATATAGCTACTTATCCAGGAGAGATGCTTCCTACCTACCCCAGCAGGACCACAGGTGCCAGGAACCCCATGGCCTAAGTCTCTCCTAGCTCTGATTTACCCACTGTAAGAAGCAACATTAAACTCTTTCCCTTCAGAACACTTAATTTTTAAAAATTGTTACTTCTCATTTTGCTTTATTTTGAGATTATAAAGAACAGAGTTATTCCACCACTTACCAAACTTAAAAATTCATTTGGATTTAACATTACTATAAATGGAAGAGAATTTGGTCTGAATCTTTGACGAAAAGCTTTACTTGCATTTCACATTTTTTACTTGATCATTAGCAAGAAAGAAATTCCTGCTGTTGTGATATACCAAAATTCCCTTTAATACACAAACACATTTTCCTTCTATCAGAAAATTATTTCCATGTGGCTGTTTCCAGCTCTTGCCCACCGGAGAGTATTGTGTTTGTTCACTTAGCTTAAAGTGCAGTATTTTCCAGTACTTCACATTTTTCCTTGCACAAATCTAACCAAGCAATTGTTAGAGACACAGCAATTGTTAGAGACACTGACATCATCATGAGTACATGGACCAAACTGCTGTCAGGAATATACACAACTGAGATAAAACCAGAAAATTTGTCTAGTGAAACTCAAAACAAAATTTTAATCAGGACAGTCTAGTAGTCTGAAACAAGATCATAGGGCAAGAAATTGTGTCTCATAATTTTGTTTGATTTCACAACCTTGAGGATGTCTTCAACTTTAGAGTCCTTTTGCTAATGCGAAAGTGAGGTGGAAGAATTTGTACAGCAAAGCTTCTGCCACTTATGGAGAATGACACCAGAATATATGAGGGGAATTCTCATAGACTAAATCTGACTCATTTTTTTAAGATGCAGTCAATAATCTTGGAAATGTCTTACTTTAGTATGATTTGTTTGGATGACCAAATCCAGATAGAGGACAGAAATTAGCAACACAGCCAAGTAATGTCCATGTCCTTCTATTACAACACATGCAGAGCTGATAGGAAAAGTAAATGGTATAAAAAGAGGAAATAAAGTAAATAAGTGAAACCTGTTGTTTCTCAAGTCGTAGGGATATCGTGATCAAGCTACGAGGCTGTTGCTTGAGAAATCCATCGTAACCTGATCACTGTATCTCTACAACCAGAACAAGACTTGTCTCTAGCGCTAATACACACAAATGCATGCTTGTAACAACACCGCAACCATCAGTCCTCAACATACTTTTTAGACATTTCATTTTATCCTTTAGCCCTGAAACACAATAAGTGAGATTATTGTATTTGTCAAGCAGTTGCACTCATCAAATGTCAGTCTTACATCATGCAAGAAGACATTTCTAAAAGAAGTTCCTCCCCATCCGTTACTCAGATAGCACAGCACTGCAGGCAGTCAGTGGCTGAAGGAGTGCACACCGCTAGTTTAATTAAAGCCTCATTCCACAAGCCTGTAATTAGCATGTGTAACACATCCAATTTTGTTGTACTTTTCCAAGATAGCCGGGGGAGGAATTTGCTCTGAAAAATACTCAGGGTCTAGTGAAAAATGCAGAGATCTCGGAGCCATCAGTTTCTAAATGTTAATTTTGTCCTTGACACAGGCTCCCTTTAGGGCCAGGGGAGGGCATTTCCTCCTAACAGGGGTAGCAGTGCATGTCCTGCCAGATCCTGGCACGACCTTGTGAGTGCAACCCTGGCTCTGCGTTTTGGAGCTGTTGCCTCACACACCTGTGGTGTTAGAAGTCCATAGTTTACAACGTGATCTATCCCGGCACTGTAGGAGGGAAGGCAAATTGCTAACAGGTAACTGGGAAGAGTCAGGCAGCCATACAAAAGCTTCAGCTGCCTGCAAGAGATGAAACCCATACCGGGCACAGAAATGTGCTAGGAGTATAGAAGGATATCTCCTGCTTTCCTCTTCACTCCTCAGCTCTGGTGTTAGAAGCTACTTCAATACTAGACACCAAACACTCTCTTGGAAGCAAAGTTGGCAAAGCTTCTGCTAACTTTGAGAAAAATGGAAGCAGATGAGATGTGTCCTTAAGAAATGTCACTGATAGTTGTCCTTTCCGATGTGTGACCGTTTCAATTCTACATGTTCATATTCTGAAGCAAACACAGGCAGCATCAAAGCACTGAAATATCCACATTCACAGCACCTACCTCCACTGGCCAGAAGATTTTCCTGGACTTTATCTTTTGAGTCCTCCATAACTTCTCCTATGTACTGGACTATTTTCTTTATTATGCTTAGGTGTAATAAGAGAAGCTTTGTTAGTGAAGAAACAAAATGAATACAAAACTATTGCCACAACTAAATAAACACGGCAATGCCCAAACAAAAATTTTTTGAAGCAAGACAGGTTAATTTGCAATTCAAATGAACACAAACAATCTATGGTATACTGCAGAACTAAGTACCTTATTTCTAAATACACTGATCTCCGCAAATACATTGGCAATATCAGCTCCCTAGTGCTCTAGACTTCCAGAAAAATGAAGATTCAGTCTTCCGTACACTCAATATTCATAACAGAAACCAGAAGGCAAGAAACCCATGTTCAAAACCCTAGAAGTGATGAAGGAACAAGAGGCTATGTACAGACTAACACTAGCTGAAAATGTGTTCCATGGGCTAAATAAACCCTTAATGCTTCCTCAGATAGGGTTCGTACAAAGTACTCAGCGGAAAACAGCAATGGTCTCTTGTTTAACAGGGAGAATTTCCTTCTCATTCCTCTTCTTTAGGGGGCTCCTCCTCTCTTCTCTTTAACATGGTGGACAAGACACTCGATTAAGGTGTGGGAGAACTAGATTCGAATCCTCCTTCTGCCCAATTCAGAGCATTACTTGGAGAACACCATCTCCACAGTTACTTATTCTTTGCTTACTGTAAAAACGGATTCATCAAGTCCCTCCAGCAGTAGATCCTTTTGGATCTATTCAAAGTACCTCTCTCATACAGTCCTAGAGCCTTTATGGTTGTTTGAGTATTCTTCCTAACTCAGAATTCTTTACAGAATTTGGCCTTCAGTTCCCTCACTGTTCCAGGTTGACTTTCCTTTGTAAAAAATGCTACAGCTAATAGGTGACTGCCTGATCATGAAATCGGCAGAGACACGAAGTTGACACAATTCCTGGCATGGTGACAGGGACTGGAGCATAGTGGCAGGTTTTCACTCCCTTTCTGTCCTTACAGGGGGAGACTACTAGAGCTGCAGATGAGCTGGAGACTGAAAGGACATCTGCAGTGTTTGGACAATAGGCCTTGTGACATCCTGTGGCTTCCAAGAGTTGAGGCAAGGGACCTCAGTCTACATACAGATACCATGACAGCATCAGAGAAAAGGTCTTTCTGCAATAATTCGTAGAGGTAAAGATTCTCCCTATCTCTATTCCTGTGAAAGAACTCAGTCTTTGGAAAGGTTTTCCCATCCTGTGATAGAGAGGAAAAAATCAAGATTGCTGATGCTGCCAAAAATGCAGTAGTCAGAATTTCTGCTGTTTGGGGTCATTCAGCCTGGAAAAGAGAAGACTGTATTATGGCCTTTCAACATATAATGAAGGCTTATAAGAAAAATGGAGGAAGACCTTACCAGCACCTATGGTGACAGGACAAGGTGGAACAGTTTTAAACCAAAAGAAGATAGATTTAGATTGGACATAAGGAATAAATTCTTTATGATGAGGTTGGCAAAACACTGGAACAGGTTGCCCAGAGAGGTTGTAGATGCCTCATCCCTGGAGGTTTTCAAGGCCAGGTTGGCTGGGGCTTTGAGCAACTTCGTGTAATGTGAGATGTCCCTGCAGGGGAGTTGGACTAGATGATCTTTAAAGGCCCTTTCCCACCCAAACCATTCTTCTCATGAATCTCAACAGGCACAGTTCAGATTTCAGGAGAGATCTACACCACTGTGCTTTAGTTCACAGCCCTCTTAGGGGCTCCCACCGTCTTGCTGCAGCCGCTTACAGACCCCGTGCCAGCTTAGCGCTGCTGGAGAACACTGCGTGGTGCCCACACATAGGGTGTAGGGATCCCCATCAGCTGTGATCTTGCCAAGAACTCCTGCAACATTCAGCTGGTAGATACAGCTCATTTTCAGTTCCTTCAGGATGCCCAAGGAGCCCAAAGGAACTTGGAACAACGCAGGCCTCCAGCCCAGTTGGTAAGAACAGTATAGCAGGAGGCTAAGGACATTATGGAGAAAGCAGCCAACAGGGAAATGCAGCTTTTTCAAGGGCCTGAGCTGCTTTCATTACTGTCAAGGCAGCTGAGGGCTAACCTGATAGGTAGGAGGCTGTAAGGACTGGTCTCTCTCCACAGTATAGATGGTGGGACAGGTATAGATGGTGGGACAGGTATAGATGGTGGGGCAGGTATGTGCTTTTTTGCTCCCAACAGTCCTGGCTGCCAGGCAAACTTGTCTCCCTTCTAGCTTAGGAACCCCAAGATCCCTGCAAGCAGGATGTACACATGGGGCCAGAGCAATGTTCTCCAGTCCTTACTTAGTCTCCGTGCCTTGCCTTGCGTCCTGTGAAATGCAGGTGGGATTCACTCATCCAACACATTCTCCATGCAAAGACAGAATGCATAGCATCCAGATCTGAGAGAGAATCAGACCCCCAGAGGAGACCAGTTGACTATAATGACACCCAACAGTGAGCAGTTCTTACATCCAACCCTTAAACCTCTGTCTTTAGATGAGACGAAACCCGCCTTAAGCAAATATCATGCTCAAATTATGTGTTATGAAAGGAGAGGGTTTTAGCTAAACTACCTCAAGAAGTAGGAATAATAACCAGTAAAGAGAATAACTCCATTTAGCCTAATATTATGGCGTGGAAGACTTTCACATTTTGCTTCTGAAATTGTTGCAATGACATTGCTTTGGAAAAAAAAAAAAGAAAAAAGACTCTAACACTTTTTAAACGATCCTGTGTATTAAAAGGTGCTACCAGCCCAGCCTGCAAAACACTGCTGGAAGCAGAACCCTGCAATATGAGGCCACCAGGGCCAAATGAGGACTCGAGAGAACCCCGAGAGAACCCCCAGGTAAGAGTGACTGAGGCAATCATCAGCTTGAGAGAGCTCCATGCTGTCACAGGGTGACATGGAAAAACACTCCGCCTACCTGCGTAAATAAATAATAAAAGTGTGTGGAAACAATAGATCCTGCAAACTCTTGCCCCTTCTCTGCTGTCCTAGCAGGAGGCAGCGCTGACAGGTTTGCTCTGCCCGGCTTTACCAGCAGCTGTGTTTATCTAGCAACAGTTCAGCAGGTAGCTGTTGCAGAGGAGCAGGAACATAAGTGCTTAGGTCATTTGAATAGGCTTGTAACCCTCTGGTTGCCTTTTACTTTAAAGAAGTGCAAGTGCTTGGTATTTTAACCCTTGAATCACAATTTGGACTCAAACCCCTAGGCATTCATTAAACACAAAATGCTTTTATATTTCCTTGTGGAACTTAATCTAAGTTGGTTATTTTCTGCTATTATTCTCCTCTAATAATTTTTTCTTAGTTTTAACTAATTTTTCTTATTTTTAATCTCATCAATCCTTCTTAATTACCCATCTGGATAGGCAAACAAGGCAAATGACTCCCTGCCTCAGTCACTTATGGTGGAAGGGCCTTGCTGACCCCTTTGTTCCGTGTCTAGACCTTATTAGACCTTATTACTCTCTACAACTACCTGAGGGGAGGTTGTGGAGAGGAGGGTGCTGGCCTCTTCTCCCAAGTGAGAGGGGACAGGACGAGAGGGAACGGCCTCAAGCTCCGCCAGGGGAGATTTAGGCTTGAGATTAGGAAGAAGTTCTTCACAGAGAGGGTGGTTAGGGATTGGAACAGTCTGCCAAGGGAGGTGGTTGAGTCACCGTCCCTGGAGGTGTTTAAGGTTAGGGTAGATGAGGTGCTTAGGAGCATGATTTAGGGATTGGTGGGAATGGTTGGACTCGACGATCCAGTGGGTCTCTACCAACCTGGTTATTCTGTGATTCTGTGATTCTGTGATTCTGTGATTCTGTGTCTAGGATTTGTCATACAGTGAGTGTCATTACTGACATTAAAGAGACAATTAGTGGAGTAAAGTGGCCTTCAGCTTGAACAAGGAATTGTACCAGGTTGTGAAGTAGGGATAAAGGTAACAGAAGGAGACTGTGAGCCTAGGGAACTCACGCTGATGTTTCACTAAAAATTGCCTCTATGATCTCACATGGATCCTACAGAGACCTTTTTAGAAGTCCCAGTTATTCATAAAGTTGAGAACAGTGAAGCACTTCTTAAAAATCAGTCCTGCATGATTTTTTGCAGCCCTCAAACCCAGACCGCGCAGACACTTGCCTATCTGCTGTCCTGACTAGAGGCATCTTTCTCCACAAATTTGGTCACATCCTCACTTCATGAAGAATCTCTGCAGTATGACCCAGAGGCCTGATCATGTTTACAAAAAAAATTGGGGTCGTATTTGTGTCAGGGTCACAAC
Organism: Clamator glandarius; assembly: GCA_033459285.1. NCBI lineage: Eukaryota > Metazoa > Chordata > Aves > Cuculiformes > Cuculidae > Clamator > Clamator glandarius. The sequence goes on along the minus strand of JAUNZM010000904.1, from coordinate 1,702,110 downwards.
GGAGAAGACTTTTATGATGAATAAATTAAGTTGCCCCAAACCTCCAATCAAAAAACCAAACAAAAAAACCCCAGCAGCTTGTACTTCATTGCCTCAACAACAAATTCTGCTTTTTGCCATGAAGTATCTTTAAACCTGGCATCTTCTCAGCTTGCTGTACTTATTCTTTATACACTCAGGGCAGTTTGGCCCAAAAAACTGCCTGGACAACGATCAGCACGGAGATCATGTAAGTTTCTGCATAGGTAGGTTTAATACTGAGTCAATATTCTGATTTTCAAGGACTTTAAAAGTCTAAGAGGGAGAGCTCTGGATTTCATTCAGAAGAACTTATTCCTTACAACTCCTATATCTGGTTGAAAAGGGGCAGAAGGCTCAAGAAAAATATTCTGGGAAAATAAGATGAAAGAGGGCTTCGTATTCCTCAAACAGGTTTTACTAATATAAGTTTCTGGATGGGGCAGGAGGATGTTCTTTAGAAAATAAAAAGAACCTTTTTTAGTGGTTTCCCTTTGAGAAACAGCTTTCCTAGCAGCGCCACTCAAACTGGCTGCTGTGCAGACAAACCTGTCACTGGCTTAATTAATCCAAATTTAAAGGAATGGGCCTTTCTTTATGACGACTCCATGACAACCAACACAAGGGTTAAACAAAACCTATCCACTTTAGTTTAGTTGTAGTCCAGGCTGAACTGAATCAGACTGAGGTGAACACAAGGACATACCCTCTCATAAAAACAATGTCTGTTTCTCATTTGTAGGTAGTAAATAAGATCTATTTTACCTTTCAGCAAAGCTATCAAGTTTTCCCAACTCATCTGACAGACCAACAAGAGCATCCAGTGTCCCCACCTGTGCAAAAGATGAGAAGTAGGTGAAAGATACACAAGTCTGTCTAAGACTTCTGTTGGCAGAACTTTATTTACTTAGTGGAAAATAGTAGCAATTCCTTTACCCAAGGCCTAGGGCATAAAAAACCTTTTCCAATAAAGGAAAAAATGTATATGTAGTCTCAAGATTACATCAGTGTCTTCCTGTTTTCATCCCCATATCACCAAGTAGCACAGACTGTCCTTTTAAATGAAAAAATAGTAAATAGAAATACACACAATATGCATACAAACAAATCTGATGTATTGAGAGAACCCAGGGAAGTAGCACTTATTCAAAAGCGGGGCTCTTTTTTGCATTCTTTGCTATTACCAAAGACTAAGACTGTCACAAAACCATTTCTTCCAAGACCAACATCTTCTTTTTGCATGACTCTGTCACAGTCATAATCTTACGTTTATGGTAATGCAATATATTGCCAAAGCTTTTCTTGTAATGTTGCCAGCTCAACATTATCAAGGGTCCAGCTGAAGGAGAAGAAACAAATTTTACATAGATCAATTAGGAGAATATTAGTGGACCGGTTGCATCTTCAGGTGCTGCAAATTCTTAATTTTCTTTGACATTAATGGACTCACGCCAATGCTGGCTGGGTGAGGCCCACAGATGATAAATGCCAGCAATCTCAGGTGCACATACAAAAAGCAGTATTCCCAGTCTGAAACACTCATATGAAAATTCTGTATGTTATTACTTTGGAACAGGCCGCACTCCCCTTTTACTGCATCCTTATAGCACAAGTTATAACTGGTGACAATCTTCTTGGATTAAAGCCAGATCCTGAACGCACTAAGTGTAGCTTTGTTAAACGATGGGTGATGGCAACTCCTCAGGGAACCAAATTCTACATCTTTGGTAGCTCCATTGATTTTAATGCAGCATATTCGGATTTTTCATATCCACACAAAATAAAAATAAGGTGCTGGTTTTTTTTTTTTAAAAAAGAGAAAGTTAAGGCATAAGAAAAAATCATGGATTCATACTCTTCCTATTTATATGGTGATACAAAGCAGGGAAATGTAGCTGAATATACACATACATCCATTTTCCAAGGAGCATTGTGCATTACAGCACTGTTTTCTCTGTCAGCAGTCTTACTGGCACGGTTTGAGATACTCAGCTACTCCCTTTGCATTAGAGATCAAAGATGCCCAATACTATAAGATTTCCTCGGCTGGGTGCAAATGGAACATCGAATGCAATGAATTAGTTATTTAACTGGTCATCTTCACTCCTTATACCTACAGCTTTAAAATGCAAAGGTCACCTTTATGCACAATAATTTCTTTTCTCTCTGATCAATTTTCAGTTGACTAAAAACAAACCTTTCCTTGACTGCAACCTTTTTCTGCTCTTTGCTTATTATCCCAAAAGACAAATCCCACTTTTATCCAAAAAGTCTTTAGTTGTGGCTAGTGCTGCTGTACCACCCATGCCCAAACCCTTTCCCTGTTTACCTTTAAATCCGGAATATGGAATTTGCTGTTGCTGGACAGGTTGGATTTAGACGTCACTGCATTCATTCTCTCCCATGCCTGCAGATTTGTTTTATCTCCTGGGGCAGAAATTAGCCAGAACTCCGACATGATCTTTTATTTTCCCTTCACTCCTGATCACTGTGGAGACAAAGCAGGTAAGAGGCTAAAAAAACCACCATGCAAAAAGGGCTCTTCCCAAAGAACACAAAAAAGTTAGAACAGATTAATGATTTTTTTTCAGAAGCACAAGGCGAGTGAGTCAGCCCTGTGTCTCAGGCTGAAATGGAACATGACCTTCTCCAGAATGTCACGGAAAGAGTGGGGCTGTTCCTCCTTTCTCAGGGTTGTTCCATCCAGTTTCTGAATGAAGAAATGAAGTTCCTCCTCCCCTTTGCCCTCCCAGCCTGCTCTATTCCCCTTGCACTGTAAGCACAGTCTCCATTGTGGACTTTGGGAACTTCACTAAACCATTCAAATGTAATTAAGGAATTCTGTTTGTTAAATACCAGCTCTCACATTTTTGGACATTCGTAGGCAAAAGTGAAAAAACAAGATGTAAAATAACCTCTACTGAACATACAGGTGGCAAAATATGCTACTGGCAAGATAGAATCTTGCTTTTCCCTGTGTTTTTCCTCCCAGGCTGGATAGGAAGGAGCTGGAGGAAGGCAAGTTATGGCATACAGAGGTGATACCAGCACAACAACGCAGATACGACAATCGTGAGAATCCATGGGGGACAACTACACCAGTACCAACCAACAGATCAGGGCAGGGCAGCGAGAAGCAGAAACCACATGCAGAAATCTCATCTCTGAAGGGTCTACCCACACCTGGCACGACCTGGCTCTGAGCTGCGAGGGATGGGGGAGGTTTGACACTTGCCTCTCTTGCATCTGGCAACCCCACAGTGTCCAGGCAGCGGGGCTGGTGGAGGGATGCTGCCGGTGGGATGGGGGGAGGCTGCAGGAGCTGAGGGATAGAGGGGATGCTGCCGGTGGGATGGGGGGAGGCTGCAGGAGCTGAGGGATAGAGGGGATGCTGCCGGTGGGATGCGGGGAGGCTGCAGGAGCTGAGGGATAGAGGGGATGCTGCCAGTGGGATGGGGGGGGGCTGCAGGAGCTGAGGGATAGAGGGGATGCTGCCAGTGGGATGGGGGGAGGCTGCAGGAGCTGAGGGATAGAGGGGATGCTGCCGGTGGGATGGAGGGAGGCTGCAGGAGCTGAGGGATAGAGGGGATGCTGCCGGTGGGATGCGGGGAGGCTGCAGGAGCTGAGGGATAGAGGGGATGCTGCCGGTGGGATGGGGGGAGGCTGCAGGAGCTGAGCGATAGAGGGGATGCTGCCGGTGGGATGCGGGGAGGCTGCAGGAGCTGAGGGATAGAGGGGATGCTGCCGGTGGGATGGGGGGAGGCTGCAGGAGCTGAGCGATAGAGGGGATGCTGCCGGTGGGATGCGGGGAGGCTGCAGGAGCTGAGGGATAGAGGGGATGCTGCCGGTGGGATGGGGGGAGGCTGCAGGAGCTGAGGGATAGAGGGGATGCTGCCAGTGGGATGGGGGGGGGCTGCAGGAGCTGAGGGATAGAGGGGATGCTGCCGGTGGGATGGGGGGGGCTGCAGGAGCTGAGGGATAGAGGGGATGCTGCCAGTGGGATGGGGGGGGGGGCTGCAGGAGCTGAGGGGTGCTGCTGGTGGGATGGGGGCATGCTCCTGGTGGGATATGGGAGATGCTGCTAGTGGGATTGGGGAGATGCTGCCAGTGGGATGGGGGGATGCTGCCAGTGGGATGGGGGGATGCTGCTAGTGGGATGGGGGGATGCTGCCGGTGGGATAGGGGGGATGCTGCCAGTGGGATGGAGGGATGCTGCCAGTGGGATAGGGGGGATGCTGCCAGTGGGATGGAGGGATGCTGCCAGTGGGATAGGGGGAATACTGCCAGTGGGATGGGGGGATGCTGCCGGTGGAGGGAAGCTGCCAGTGGGATGGGGGGATGCTGCCAGTGGGATAGAGGGGATGCTGCCAGTGGGATGGGGGGATGCTGCCATTGGGATAGGGGGGATGCTGCCGGTGGGGGGAAGCTGCTAGTGGGATGGGGGGATGCTACTGGTGGGATAGGAGGGGTGCTGCCGGTGGGATAGGGGGGGGTGCTGCCGGTGGGATAGGGGGGATGCTGCCTGTGGGATAGGGGGATGCTGCCGGTGGTATTGGGGAGATGCTGCCAGTGGGATAAAGGGGATGCTGCCAGTGGGATGGGGGGATGCTGCCAGTGGGATAGGGGGGATGCTGCCGGTGTGGGGAAGCTGCCAGTGGGATTGGGGAGATGCTGCCAGTGGGATAGAGGGGATGCTGCCGGTGGGCAGGAGGCATGCTACCAGTGGGATAGGGGGGATGCTGCCTGTAGGGGGATGCTGCAGGTGGGATAGGGGAACGCTGCCACTGGGATGGAGGGGCTGCTGCCAGTGGGTTGGGGGTATGTTGCCAGTGGGATGGGGGGATGCTGCCGGTGGGATGGGGGGGATGCTGCCTGTGGGATAGGGGGGAAGCTGCCAGTGGGATGGGGGGATGCTGCCGGTGGGATGGGGGGGATGCTGCCTGTAGGGGGATGCTCCCGGGGGGCCGGGGGGCTGCTGCCAGCCCAGGAGCCCTGCCTGCTCACCTCCTCTCCTCGATCCCGCTGTCGGGGCGGGGCAGCCGCTCAGCCCAAGCCCAGCGAGCCAGCCCTATAGGGGCGGGAGCCGCCCTGCCTCTTGCAGCTCTTCAGCTTTATGCTCGCTTTTAAACTCGCAAAAATAGGGCGCTTCTCTTCGTTAAACACCGCCTGCCTTTGGAAAGCGTGTGGGTTGTGGAATAAATCAAGAAACTTTTAGGAAACACTTGTTTCTGGGACTTCTCTGCATGTTTTTTTTAACAAACACTCCAAAGCTTCAGGAGTCTACTACGAGCTAGTGATGTTTCCTCCTCTGGTGATGCTTCTTCCTTGGCTTTTTCTCTTTTAAACTCACAAAAATAATGCATTTATTTTCATTAAACACCACCTGCCTTTGGAAAGTGTGTAGGTTTTGGAATAAATGAAGAAACTTCTAGGAAACTCTTGTTTCTGGGACTTCTCTATGCTTTATTTTCCAAATACTCCAGCGCTGCACGAGTCTGCAACACAGTGGTGCTTCCTCCTCTGGAGATGCTTCTTCCTTGGCAAAATATGCTTGTGGCTTTCAGTCCTTACTAAGTCTTGATTTTGCTCTGTGTTGCCTTAGGTTTGCTTGAGGGAGTGTTTCATAGCTCATGTGAGGGAGTGTCCTGCAGACCCTTCTGAACCAGACGTGCCCTCATGGGCACGAGCACCTGAACCCTTAGAGCAGCTCTCTTGGGGTGGCATCTCTGCAAGAGAGACTTTAACCCCCTTATGCAGAGTACATGGTGCATACAATTCCCATTTTCAGACTCAATGTTCTGACCACTATCCTGTTATACAGCACTGAGGCAACCTCTCCCATTATCCCATTATCAGCGCCTTATTTTCCTTATTTGCTTCAAAACACAATGGGTTTTTTTTTGTTTGGTTGGGTTTTTTTTGCTGCTGTGTCTGTGTGCCAAATATAAATGAAGCCTCACAAGAAACTAAACAGGAGGATGCTCTTGTCTTTCCACATGATCTGCCCTAAACTGAGAGGGTTTGAGTTGCCTGGACCAGGCAGGACTGGTCATGCACAGAAGCACACCTCGTGACACCTCCAAGAACTTGAAATGAAGATCCCTAACAAGTCTAAGTATCTCCAGCATTAGGCAGAAGCAGCTGATGAAAGACATCCAACCCTTGGATTTGGATGGTTCTATCTAAATCATGCTTTAGGTAGCTAACACACAGGTCAAGGTTTTAGACTCTGAATTTATAGACTCTTTATCACCACCGATTCATTTTCCTTTGCTACTCTTTAACATTTTTAGTGATCTATAAAAAGGCAAAGTGAGCATGGGAGGAGAGTCTTTACTGAAAGATCTCCAGAAAAAGACATTGAGAAGATCTGTAGCTGAAATAACCACTCTATGATTTTTTTGCTTGCTTATGTTGGTTTATTTTTTTTCTTTTCTAGGCTAATAAATATTCAGTGTTCATAACTGTGATTATTCTACTTCTCTTCAGTCATGGTGTCTCCTAGGGCATAACAAAGGACTTTTCAGAAGTTATGCAAACAACTCTGTTTGGATAGCATTCACAGAAATAGTGATAATTGTCTCATCTTCCATTTCTTTTGTTTCTTTAGACTATACATTTTAATTATGAAGACAGTATTAGCTGACATTCAAGTAGGTACATCATACATTCCTACACACAGACTAGTGGTCTGAAAGATGCAGTAAACCTCATCATTTAGATAAGGCAGTTCTTTCCCATCTCAGACCCAGTAGAGAATTTGCATCTGATCCTTGCTGCAGTCTCAAGCCACAGAAATTTATGTGATTGCTTTTATAAAAGTTATGTCCTCATAAGCTTCTTACATTTAGACTTGTGTCAGTTTTCACTAATGCTAACAGATGTGAACTGTTATTTACTGCAGTGGTGCTAGCTGTGGGGGATGCTTCTGTATGCATGGATATCGTATAAATAAGGTAAAATCCAAGCAGAAGGGTCATCAGATTTCTAGATTCTACAATATATGTTCTTTCCTTCCTAAATGTCTTAATTGCAGGAATGTCACTTTTCTGTTTCTATTTTTTTTTTCATATAGAATCATTTGCTTTGGTTACTTTTATTAAAGTGGAAAATATTTTGCTACTTAACTTGTTTTAATAGAAAATTATCCAAGAAACATAATGTTTACACCTAAGCAATGTCCTGTTGAATGTTTCCTATTATTATATTTTCTGTTTTGACTGTGAGTTTTCTTCCCCTCCGATTATACATGTTTTTAGGCTGGATGAAGCAGCAGTGAGGGTGGAGGAGGGAAGGGGCATAGGGATATGGAGAGTGCGCGGTGCACACAGGCTGTAACGGAGCTGTGACAGCTTTCGTCTCCCCTGCCATTTCCCTGGCTGGTGCTGTGCATCGTGCCATGTGACCTCAACGCTGCCTAATCCCCTCGTGATCATCATGTGTCTTTCTGCTCCCTTTGACCCATCAATGCACTGAACCTTTCTGTGACTTTGCCTCTCTCTGTGTTCATGAATACTTCTTCAGATGTCACACCAAGGAGCAAAACTCTGCCTCCAAACAGTAACTAAGAGCACTGAAATATCCTACTTCAAGTACCTCCCCGTGTAAATTTCTCTAACTGATAACCAAAATTAACTGCCTAGACAATTATGACATTGATACTAATGGGAAAACTTATGTTTTAATCCTGCAAAACAAGAGCTACATGGCTGTAGTTTTCCATGAAACAATTTATACATCTGTTATACAAATTACCTGTTCAGTCTTCCAGTAATGCACAAAGTTTTTTTCCTTGGATTAGAAAAAATCTTTTAAAATCATATTTCCTTCTCCCATGTGGTTTATTATTATTTTAGCAATGTATTTAAAATTATAGTGTAAAATATTTCAGTGAAGGAACTCATTTAAATAACTTGATAAAGGATAATAAAATATTATTTAAATGACAATATTTTCCCATGTACTTTTAAGATTAGTGAACTACTTCTGTATAATTTCTTAGGTGTGTATCAATTTCTTAATTATGTTAAAGAATATTGGAATATTGGTTATTGACTCTCTCTGTACTGTGAAGCGTGGCAGAAACTTCCTGATGAATTGCTTTTATACACTGAAAGTGAAATGTTGCTTCAATATGAACATACCTGACAACCCACATTTAACAAAATCATATGTATATATGTACTGAAAGGGCACTGTCTGCTTATCATTAAAATCAGCAAAGGCTGCATTCAGTTTTCTCATCACTGTGTAGTTTCAGAACGCTACAGCACCATGTCTGTCACCACATAATGCACACAGCAAATTCCGACACTAGAAAAAGAAAGAAAAAGCAAGCCAATTATTTGCTCTTGGTTGAAAGCATCCTATATCACACCAGTTTGCAATTGGTACAACTACGCACTTATTATGCGGAGACGTGGTGGGATGACTCGTACGACTGGAGCGTACCCATGGTGGGGTATAAACTCTTCTGGAAGGACAGGAAGGGCAGAAGAGGAGGTGGGGTAGCCCTCTGTGTTAGAGAGGGCTTTGATACCCTCGAACTGGACTACGGTCAGGATGGGACTGAGTGCCTGTGGGTGAAAATCAGAGGAGCCCATGGGCAGGCAGGTATTGTGATGGGAGTCTGCTATAGATCACCCAGCCAAGAAGAAGGAGCTGATGAGCTCTTCTACAAACAACCGAGTGTAGTCTCAAGATCGCTACCTCTAGTCCTTGTGGGAGACTTCAATTTCCCAGATATAGGCTGGGAGTATAATACAGCAGAAAGGAAGCAGTCCCGGAGGTTCCTGGAGTGTGTGGAAGACAATTTCCTCACACAGCTGGTGAGCGAACCGACAAGGGATGGTGCCCTCCTGGACCTGCTGTTTGTCAACAGAGAAGTGGTGGGGGATGTGAAGGTTGGAGGATGCTTGGGGCAAAGCGATCATGAGATGATAGAGTTCTCAGTGCAGGGTGAGATGAAGAAGGTGGAGGTTAGCAGAACAGTCACCCTCAACTTTCAGAGAGCAGACTTTGGGCTGTTCAGAAGGCTGGTCAGAAAAGTCCCATGGGAGGCGCTCCTTGAAGGCAAAGGTGTCCATGTGGGCTGGGCGCTCTTCAAGAAGGAACTCCTAGCAGCTCAGGAGAAAGCCGTCCCCAAGTTCCGGAAAAGTAGCCGTCGGGGTAAGAAACCAGCATGGTTGAGTAGGGAGGTCCTAAGAGACATCAATAGGAAGAGGAGGGTCTACGACCTCTGGAGGAAGGGGCAGGCATCCTGGGTGGACTATAGGGAGGAGGTGAGAACATGCAGGGAAAATATCAGGAGGGCTAAAACCCAACTAGAAATGCAATTGGCCAAGACTGTGAAAGACAACAAAAAGTCTTTCTACAAATACATCAACAGCAAAAGGAGGACTAGGGAGAATCTCCAGTCCCTAGTAGATGCAGAGGGAACAAGAGTAACAGGGGACAAAGACAAGGCTGAAGTACTCAATGCCTACTTTGACTCAGTCTTTAACAGTAAGGAAAATTGTTCCCTCTGTGCACAACCCCAGGGGTTGGAAGAGAAGTATGAGGTTCCCAAGGTCCAAGAGGAGGTGGATTGCTTGCTGCCCAGGGAGGTGGTTGAGTCACCGCCCCTGGAGGCGTTTAAGGTGAGGGTGGATGAGGTACTTAGGGGCATGATTTAGGGATTGGTGGGAATGGTTGGATTCGATGATCCGGTGGGTCTCTTCCAACCTGGTTATTCTGTGATTCTGTGATCTATATTTGTTTGAATGGAAAATCTAAAAATATATCTCTACTACACACAACAACGATTCATTTTATGCAGGAAGTAAAATGTTTTGTCAATGCTGTATCATTCAGATCCTGATTTTCTTTTAGTCTGTAGTAAGTGTAGCAGGCAGATGCGGCTACTCGTAAGTTATCTGGACTGAAATCACATCCCCTCCCACTCGATCTTCTCCCATCCCACCCCACCCCATCCCATCCCATCCCCATCCCATCCCATCCCATCCCATCCCATCTTAAGTTATCTGGACTGAAATCACATCCCCTCTCACCTGATCCTCTCCTCTCCCATCCCATCCCCATCTCCATCTCCATGCCTTCCCATCTCACTCCCATCCCATCCCATCCCATCCCATCCCATCCCATGCCATGCCATGCCATCCCATCCCATCCCATCCCATGCCATGCCATGCCATCCCATCCCCTCCCACCTGATCTTCTCCTATCCCCATCCCATCCAATCCCATCCCATCCCCTCCCCTCCCCTCTCATCTCAATCCCATCCAATCCCCATCCCCATCCCCATCCCATCTCCATCCCTTTCCCTCCCCTCCCCCCATCCCTCCCCTCCCCCATCCCATCCCCTCCCCTCCCCATCCCCTCCCATCTCATCTCATCCCATCCCCATCCCCATCCCATCCCATCCCATCCCATCCCATCCCATCCCATCCCATCCCATCCCCATCCCATCCCATCCCATCCCATCCCATCCCATCCCATCCCATCCCATCCCATCTCCATCCCTTTCCCTCCACTCTCCCCCATCCCATCTCCCCCATCCCATCCCCATCCTATCCCATCCCATCTCCATCCCATCCCATCTCCATCCCATCCCATCTCCATCCCTTTCCCTCCACTCTCCCCCATCCCCACCCCATCCCCTCCCCTCCTATCTCCATCCCTCCCCTTCCCCTCCCGCCTCAATCCCATCATCCCTTCCAATCTCCCTCCTCCCTCCCGTCCCTCCCCTCAGCGGGGCGGCTGCTCCCCTCTCGGAAGCCAGCGCCGTGCGGTTCCCCCGCCCCGGAACAGGCGGGCCGAGCGGCCGCCATGCAGGTTTCCAGCCTCAACGAGGTGAAGATCTACAGCCTGAGCGCCGGCAGGAGCCTCCCGGAGGTGAGGCGGCGGCGCGGGCCCCGGGCTCCCCGGGGGTGGGTCGCACCACGCGTGCAGCTCGGCTGCCCGCGTCCCAGGGGGCGGGGCTGCTGCCCGCGGGCCCTCGGAACACGCGTGTTTGTACCTTTGCGTGGTGGGCAATGGCTAAACTCACCCTTAAAACACGATTTTGTAAGTTCCATGGTGAGGAACGCTTAGACTGACCCTTAAAACCTACACATTTGTAAGTTTTCATGGTGAGGAATGGTTAAACTGGCCCTGGAAACGTGATTTTGTAAGGTTTTGTGGTGAGCAGTGGTTAAACTGACCCTTAAACCCCACGGCTTTGTAAGTTTTCATGGTGAGGAAAGCTTAAACCGACCATTAAACCCCATGACTTCATAAGTTTTTGTGGTGCGGAATGGTTAATCTGACCCTTAAACCCCACAACTTTATAATATGGTTTTCATGGTGTGGAATGATTAAACTGACTCTGAAACTCCACAACTTTATAATATAGTTTTCATGATGTGGGACGGTTAAACTGACCAGTGAAAATTTTAAAATGATCAGGTGAAAAGAATTAACAGCCTCAATGTCTTCTATACTTCCCAGCTGGATTGTCTTTAAGTGCTTCGCTGGTTCCTTTATTAGTAATGAACTGAAGACTGTTCTATGTATTTCTTTTCAGTGGCTCTCGGACAGAAAGAAAAGAGATTTACAGAAGAAAGATGTGGGTGAGTTTTCCCATCACAGCACCCTCGGTGGTACTCGGCTGCACATCTTCAGCATATGGGTCTGGAAGGAGACCTTCCAGGAACTGATATAAGGAAGTTATGCATAGCTCATCTCTTGAAAAACTACAGAATTGAAGTTACAAATAGTTGTGGCTAGAAGGCCACACTTAAGTTTACACACAGCTTTGTATAAGTAGAATATTACTAATATTGCATTAAATCTCAGGCATTAAATATTGGGGTTGTAGATTGTAAAGAAACATGACAACTGAATTCCACATATGGCTTGTGATAAAGTTCAACTATAAGCTCTTCTGTGCGTATTCCGTTCATCTTAGGGCACAGGAACGTTGTTGTTTTAGCCTAAACCTGTTATCCAAAATAAAATATGGCTGTTTATATACTATAAGAAGTGTTGTATAAAAATCCCAATCAATCTGCAGAGTTAACAGGAGGATGGAATGCGTTACAAAGGGTTTTAGTTATGTGAACTATGAGATAAATATTTACTATTACATTAAGTATTTATTTGTTACATTGTTATCACCTCAGGATAAGCATTTATTTTGTGTGGAGGCAGCCAGGGTTAACAGATTGCATTAATCTACTTACAGCATTCATTAATTATTCTTTAAAGGGTTTCATATTTTCAAAGATACTCCCTATATTCAATTAACTCGACCTGATTCCTTAAGAAACCATTACAATATTTTGGGCTGAAACAACAGTGCTACCTCTAAAAAATAATGCTTCTTTTTTTGCTTTGTAGATATCAGAAGAAGAATTGAACTTATTCAAGACTTTGAAATGCCCACAGTTAGCACAAAGATTAAGGTATCAAGAGATGGGCAGTATATTATGGCAGCTGGTGAGTTAACAAAGCGTCTCTCTGCAGCAGAGACCAAAAGCACTCAAAAGTCTCGGTTTCAGAAAGATGTAGAATTTCAGGTAGAATAGATAAGAGTTCGTTTTAAATGTAGCATTGAACAGAATTTTGGAAGCTTACTCTTCAGATGAGATAGAGTGGCTGCCTCTGTAGTGGCATTGTGAAACGCTTCTTTTTAGAATACGGATGTTCTTGGAATCGTAGAATGGCTTGGGTTGGAAGGGACCTTTGAAGATAACTAGTCCAACCCCCCTGCCATGGGGGAGTTTTTAATACAGTTAAAAACAAAACTGCTCATAGTACAGTTAAAAATTAAGTTCGTAATTTTTTATTGTGTATACATAAATTTGCTTTAAATAACTTCTGAACATCATTGTTTGAGTATTGTTTTAAAGGATAGAGGATAATGCTACATTTTGTGACTGTCAGAGCAGGATCCCTACATGAATACTTTAGTAGGTGTTAATAGTGTAATGCGACTTGGTCTTTCTGACTTACTGGAAAATTTTAAATTCTGTATGATGTATCTGGTAAGCAGAAGAACTCACAAGTAGGGTGCTTTCAGGCATCAAAGACAAAAACTAGGCCATAAGGTTATCTTACCAAGAGGCACGCTTTTCCAATCACAAAGACTTTAAGATCAGAATACTTACAGTTGAAATGCAGTAGAGCCTGTATATGTAAGACATTATATTTTTTAAAAAAATGCAATTACGTTGTCTTTTTGTTTATTTTTTTTATTAAAGATCAAATCGTTCTTTCAGGTACCTATAAGCCAAGGATCCGCTGTTACGACACTTACCAGTTATCCCAGAAATTTGAAAGGTGCTTAGATTCTGAAGGTTAGTATAAGCTATGGCTGTTGGTACATAATATCTTTTGTATATAATTGAGGTTGGACTCAAGTAGAAATTTCCCTTCCTGTGCTGAGGGGACAGAACGCACTTCGGGTTAACAAAAGAAGCCAGAGGAAAAGGTCGTGTGGTCTTCCTCTCTTGTATTTTTCCCCCCTTCCCCTACCTTCAAAGTTCTTTCCTTTCACAGAGAGGAAAGCCCAGGCTCTAGAGGTGAGTTATAGAGTAAAGATAGTTTGTTTCCTTGGAAGCAAGATACTTAGGGATAGGTAGTGTTGTGGCCAAGGCTCTGGTTACACCTTATTTGCTACTGATTTGGAAGTGGAACAACTATGGCGAGGAAAGTAAGGAGGCATCTAGGCAAGGGGAAAGGGAGAATGTGCTGGCAGTTAGACTAGGGGAGGAGGTTAGAGCTGCTGTGGTTCTGAGTTTGAGTGCATGGATTTCAGGAATGGTGTGTAGGTGTTTTTGTTTTGATTTGGTTTTTTGTCAGAAGGTGGGGGTGTTAGAAGACTGATGGTTGAAAACTGGAACATTGGGGTGACCAAAGCAGTGAGGGAATGAGCACAGAGTAGCAGAAGTCCTAGGTGCTTGCAGAAGAATAAAACTGATCTAACTGCAATATCTGGGAAAGTGATGTGAAAAATAAAAATTGAGAACTACTGAATTAGGTCAGGAAAAGGGGATTAGAGTACAGTAGTGTTTCTTTACGCCATAGCTCAGGACTACAAGGAGTCATGTAGGGTGAAGGGACAGCACTATGACATAGAGGGTAGGTGGTAAGGGTCAGGGTTCAGAGAGGCTGGGGAGAGAAGGTATGGCAAGAGTGAGACCTGCTTAAGAAGTGTAGGAGTCATAATAGTAAATGCTTGCAGATAATTAAAGCTTAAAGTACTTTTTTTTTTTTTGAACTGGCATCCTACTAGACTGTGTAAATACATGTAATTTGAAATGTAGCATAGAGTCACTTCAGGTAACTTTAAATGAGCTGCCTAATTTAAATTGAACCAATTTAGCTGGAGCAGCTCCTCCCTATGTTCCCAACCGAGCTCATTTAGGCAAAGTTCAATATGTTGCAATGTTCAGCAACATATTGCAGTGTCAAATTTGTGGTTTATTTGAGCCTGTAAAATTTCTCTGGGGAAGTGCTGACCCCTTAAAAAGATCACGTGTGCGGGTCTGTGGATAGTAGAGCCACAGTCACATTGTCATCTATCATCATTGACAGATTACCAAAGGCAGACCACACACTCACTGAAAACTTATTTGGTTAGACCTTCTCTGAGCCAATGAATACGTGGTTGAACATCGTGTTGAGAAACATGTCAAATGTACAAGAATGATAAAAAGATTACAAGATGTTTCATATATTTCTAAAGTTTTAGAAAACTACTTACTATTTAGCAAATAAAGTTATATAATTAAAGATTTTATCACAATACCTGCATTATGCGTTGACACGCGGGGAATACTTACATGACCAAAAGTTAGCGTGAGTGTAAATGTTTTTGGGATTTATGCCAGTGTTTGCAAATAGGTTTGATTACTTAGGTGACTTAAAATTCTCTTGTTCTCTCCTCTAGTGGTTACGTTTGAGATTTTATCAGATGATTACTCAAAGGTATGTTTAATGTTCTCAGTGTAAAATGAAAAAGATGTTTAATATGTATATTAAAACGGATTTTCATATATAGTAAAACACAATCAACGCAACTTCGGAACAGAAAAGTTTTTTTCAGAAGAACAAACAGGATGAACATTTTTTTTGTACCTTCAAAATATTGTTTACTTTCTTTGTCTGTGTTTTAATTTCCTCTACCTTAAGTGTTATTGTCTGTAATAGAGAAAAACTTCAGATAATGGTCTATCCTACAAACAATGTGAAAAATGGAACTAGTTGTTCTTTTCAGTATAACATTTAGTCATGGTCCCTTGTGATCAGTGGTACGTGATATTTGAGGGGTGAGAGAGCTGTAGATAAATTGATAGCCAGATTTTTTAGTGTTTTGTAGCCATGATGGTTATAATCATATGAATGAGGCAAAAATTGTGGAAGGAAGTAATGTCTTTTTTTCCTCCCCAGGAAGTGCTGTACCTGGAGGAAAGAGTTGAGTTCTTGGGACCATCAGCCCTTTTTCAGGCCCAGTAGAGTTAGAGCTTTTAATTCTGTTTAGCACTTAGAAAAGTGGTTTATGGCCTTGAAAGCTCATCTGTTTTCTCCAGCTGCAGCAGCTGGTGTAATTAAAGATGTTACCTTTTCCTGTAAACTGTGCTGTGCTGATTCATCAAGGTGTTATGTTCCAAATTCAGTATGAAATTTAAGCATACAATTTTGCTGATTTCATTAAGACAATTTTTTTTAGTTAAACGCTTAATACTTTTTTTGAGAAAAAACTTTAGCTTTTTCAGAATAGATTTCTTTTAACAAATATTTCTGTTCGATCAGAGACATTATCATCTAGCCTTCTAGCTTTAGTCTTTTCAAAATTTTTTCTCCTGTGAGATTTCCAAGAATGTGAATGAATTCAAGTAGCAGAAGATGGTGAATGATACAGTAGCCTCCTCCTTGGCATATTTCTGGTTATACAAACCAATCAGTTATTTGGGAGACTGAGGAACATGTTGTGTTCACAAATGTGTTTCTGACTGGTTATAAACAGTAAGGCTTGTGTGTGTTTTCAGCTGAAATTGGTACTATACTTCTGACTGAAGTGCTACCTTCACAACTTAATGCAACCTCATTTTTGATTTTGTTTTCATAAAACTTAGCAAATCATTAGAAAGCAAACTAATTTCAAGGAGTTGTCAAAATGTTTTGAACATGTTTTAAAGAGGGAACAGTATTGGAGAAATTGCCTTTGAAATGCATAGAATCATAAAAATATTGATTGGAAGAGGAGCTTCAGCCATCATCTGATGCTTGAATGGTCTGTCAAAAACTGCATGCTTGGATGTCCCACAGTTTCACTGAATAAATTGTTGCAGTACCTTGATGTAAAGAATTTTTCCAGCCTGCCCAGGAAAAGCTGAATTTTTCACTGTTGCTACAGCAAAGAGTTTGACCTCTGTCATTCTTGTGACTGCCCTTTAGTTGCTGTTAGGTTGTTATGCAGGGTGCTCTTTGCCTGACCAAACAAGCTAAGACTCTTCAACCTTTCTTTGTACATTCTGCATTCTGCCCCTTGTCTGTCTTGGTAGCCCTCTTGATGCTCTCTGCATCCCTCTTGAATTGAAGAGCTCAGCACTAAACACACTGCCTCATGCTATAGTAGCACAGAAAAAATAGCTTCTCCCTATCTTGCCTCTGCCGTCCTTGTAAGGTCGCTTTTTGAGGCATGTTTCCATTTCCACATGAGGGATCAAGGTAATGCTCATATCTGAATCTGCCAAAAGTCCAAGAAAAATATTAGATTTTCAAGGCTGTTGGAGCTTCTTGCTCATATGGCGAGTAAATTAACTTAAATTGAAACCCAGACAACATTGAAAACAATGCAGATGCTCTGGGAAGCATCTACGTTTGCTCATCCTTTCTCCCCTGGCTGAGGAAGACTATCAGACGCTTGCAGGAAATGAGGCAGAAAAGTGTCCCAGATTTAATAACTCTCCAGTGCCTAGAAAAAGATAGCCAAGAGTTGAAAACTCATCATACTCCTCTCTTCACAGAGACAGGTATCTACTTTCTGAACACTGATTTTGATTTTACCTTCCCTTCCTTGTCCCCTGTAATTATGCTACCAGACCCACCACCAACTACCAAGCGTTACTGACCACAGCTTGTTTTACACAAGTTACCTCAGTCCATTTAGTAGAAATGGTTTAAATGGGTTGCAAAATTTGTGCTATATAACAAGCTGAGCACATTGTTACCTGCTTCTGTATGTTTCAGTTCTTTCTGCTTTATTTGCAGATCGTCTTCTTGCAGTGTGGCAGGTTTGTGGAGTTTCATTCGCAACACGGCCATTACTACAAGACAAGAATACCAAAATTTGGTAGAGATTTCTCTTACCATTATCCATCATGTGACCTGTATTTTGTAGGAGCAAGGTATTGCTTGAAAGCTTTATTTAATTTTGCTTTTGTTAGCAATGTTTTCCAAGACAATGAAAATTAAAATACAAGAAAAGTTAATAATTAGAAGAAATGGCAATTCCTCTCAAATTAATAATTTCACATTTTGTGAAGAGTGGAAAATAGGAGAGGACTGAGATTAAATCAGTTTCATGCTTAAGATTTTTTTTTCCTTTGATTCTTAAACTGGTACATCATGTATTTGTAAATTTGTTATAAAAATTGCATTTCAGTGTGTGTTTTAAAAGGTGATCAGCATTTAAGTAAGGAAAATTGCAAAACTTTTTCTGTCTTGTTTGGTATTTTTTGCTGCTGGTAAAGTGTGAGTCAACTCACATAATAAATAATTGAGTTTGTGAGAGGATGTACTGAAAATAAAACTAGGTCTTTAGGGTTTGAAACAAAATACATAGGAATTCATGATGTAATGTAAATCATAAGAAATTGCAAGATCTTGAAGGAATTGATGCATCTTTTCCCTGAAAAAAAGAGTAATAGGTAGGATATTGCAGTGTAATAAATATCTTGGGTGAACATGTACATTTTTCCCTGTATTTTTAACACTAAAGGATAAACATGTCATGTTTTAGAATATCAAGTCTAAAAATTGTGTGTTTGGTAAAACTGGACTGTCAGCAAGGATCTTTATAATGTCTCCTAACTTATAACAGTATTTTTCCATATTCTTAAGAGAGAGGAGTAATTCTGGACTTTTCCTTTGTAGTTCTGAAGTATACAGGCTGAATCTGGAACAAGGACGGTTCCTCAACTCCCTGCAAACTGATGCTTCGTAAGTTATCTGGAATGAATGATGTGTTAGTCTGTCTTTCCACAAGGTGGAAGCAAACTTCTGGCATGCTCACCATCAGCAGCGAATCGGAATACTGCCCTAGTGTGTTTGAGAGTTGAAAAGGAACTTATGCAGAGTCTGAGCCTCATTTTATTTTATGTTCTCTAATTCCTTGTTCTAGTTTTTATGTTTTAATTGAGTTTTCTTTTGTGCATATTTTAAAATTGCTTGATGTAGACTTGTAGAAGGTATTGTGTAACTTGATCTTAAGAGCATTTCATTAAAACCTTGCCATTATTGCTCAATTTAGCCATCATATAGAGATGTACCCACAGGGTATGTACTTTCCCAGACATGTCTTTGTCCTTCTGCTCTTGGAGTAGCCCAGAGAGAAGTTTTGTATCTCCAGTGTGTGTCTTTTTCTCTTGAAAACCCTACCAGAGCAGGAGCTGGGCTCCATATGTAGAGAGGCAGATGAGGACAACAGTCTTGACTAGATAAAGCAGCTAGCTGGTGAGCAACAGCTGGTGCTCAGTGAGTAGGAGAGTTTAATGGATGAGGGAGTATTTGGAGAGGCATAATTATGGTAGCAAAAAACCCAGGGAAAATACTGGGGCAGGAATGCTTAGAGTCTTGTGTAAAATCTTGAACAAAGGATATGAGACTTGAAGTTGTGAGAAGGTTGTAAGAGTAGGGGAATTGCATAAGTTATAGTCTTAGAAGTGGGGGGCTAAAAGTTTGAAAGCACTAGGATGAGTGGTGTGAAGAGAAATACTTGTACTTTGGAAAAATTGTTGTTGAAATACGCTGTTCCTGGTTGCCCTGTTGAGAAACGGGATACTTGGGGGGAGGGATGGGAAGACAGGCCATTCACTAGAATATGTTGGAAATGGAAACTTTGAACGTAAGTAGTCAGGAACATCTTTTGATGTAATTGAGTTACTTAAGAATATAGTGGAGCAGAGCAATTAGTTTGATGGTAGGTGGTGGGTATGGGCAGAGAAGTAAGAGAGTCATTCAGGTTGAAAAGAACCTTGGAGCCTGCTGAAGGGATGGTCACAGTGAATTCAGATGAATTTTCGCAGGTTGTGTTGAAAACTTCTAGGATGGAAATTCCACAGCCTCTATGGGCAACCCATTCCAGTGTTAATTATCTGCATGAAATAAAAATACCCTTAAATCCGACTGGAACCTTACCTGTTTCAAATAATAAGCACTGTCTCAATGGCTACAAATTCTTGGTATGATCCTCTTAAGTACGGGCAGCTGCTATTAGATAGCCATCCAGCCCTCCCTCCAGCTTTTGCTTTTTCAGCATGAGCAATAGTGTACACGATTACAGAATTATTTTTAGTTGTTCCTGTGTCAAATTATTCTGAAGTCACTAAACTTGCTTCTTTGTTTTAGAGAGATTAACGTCTGTGACATAAATCCTCTACACTTCTTGTTTGCTATGGGGACGGCTGAGGTAAATGTTTGCATTCATTTTATAAAAAAGGGAAATAGTGTTTTGGGGTTTTTTTGTTAGTTTGCATGAGGATAAGAAGAAATCACTACAGAAACCTAATTAATTAACTTGATCTCATTTTCTATGTTAAGGATAGACTTAGAGTTAAAATTTCTGAGCAACCTTGGTTGCTGAAATGCTCGAGCTTTTGCAGATGGGAGAGAAAATGTTATCTTGCTTTACAGTGTAGCCATCTGTAGAAATTAGCTAGCATGTGTATCCTATTAATCTTTGGAAATTTAGTGTTAACGATTGTCACTCAGTTTTTTAAAGTGTAGATAAAATGTGTGGAGTTCATATGCTGTTACTAGAACAACTCCTGTTAACCCAGGAAGTTTGATTAATTATCCATAATTTTATTTAAACATTTTCAAGATACTAGACATCTGTTGCATAAGCTTGAAATTATTTTTGAAACCATTTAGGGTAAAGTCGAATGCTGGGATCCTAGGACTAGAAACCGAGTTGGGCTGTTGGACTGTGCGTTAAACAGTGTGACAGCAGACACAGAGTGAGTAAAGGCTCCTTTTTCCAAGTGTATTCTACTGTCTTTTCAGAGTTTTTCTTTTAGAAACACACCCCACTTTGCATTAAAATTATCTGCCCATGGTTTTCTTTTCTGCTTTCTAGTGTGAATAAAAGCTTTTCTTAGTCATTTACTTACTCATCTTAGTTGTAGTGGCTAATTTTCTGTACAACCTCAAGCAGTGAATGTACACAATACACCTTATTGAAGTAATATTTCTTAGTGATATCTGTTAATTAATTTACATTCATTTTCATAGCTCTTTGTAATGCTGAAAAAAATATTTGCAGCCTTTATTGAAAGAATGACTAACTAAAAGCATTCTTCTTTGCAGGATAGATGGTTTGCCATCTGTTTCAGCACTGAAATTTGATGGAGCTTTGAATATGGCTGTTGGAACATCTACCGGTCAGGTAGAATTATCTTTACCTACAGCAATTTTTAGGAGATTCTCTCCATGCAATTGCCAGTCCAAGTCTATCATACATTGGGTGCACTTAATGTAGTACAACTATATAATAATAGAAGTATTCATAAGAGCATAAGTTACATGTATAGAGCAGTAATAGTAATTCTTAAACTACAAGTTAATTTTGTTAAATGCTCTTGCTCTTCAGAACATTGTAGAGACCACTTAAAATCATCGCAGCCTACACTCTGTAACTTGGGCTTCTGCAGTCTTCTTATGACTTAAGAGTCAAGTGTATGGAAGTTACCGCTTTTTGAGCCTTTATCAGTACCATCTCAACGCTACATACATGCTTTCCCTTATCTTGATGGTGGCTAACAAAGCAGAATTGATTGTTTTTCAAGTATTGTTTTTACTGTCTTATCTTTCTGTAAGGGTTCATTTAGATTCATTTATTCATTTTTATGGACAGACTTGTAAAGTGGAGTATGAGGGGTATTTTTCTGCCTTCATCAATATGTTGGTGGGCTTAGAAAACAGTTCAAGACCAGGTTGTATACATAAGTGTTGTATTTGTAATAATGTTAGTATATATCAGGCAAGTTTTATTGGAGATTGTATTTTTTTATTAAACAAACTGGTAGTTTTTTGTGTTCATGCTTTGCCTGTGAAAGATTTAAGGCCTTTCTCAAGTTCCACAGGACAGTTTGGAGATAAAAATACAGGGTTTGTTTTTTTTTTTTTGGAAGACGGGTCCTGTTCTCTCTGTTGCCTTAAAATAAAAAAATTATGTTCTTTGGTGCTTTACTGAATGGAAGTGATACTTGCTGAATGGGGAAGGGAGTCTACAGAACAACATAAGAATCTGGAAGTGAAATATTGGTAATTAAGGAGTACCAAAGCCTTTAAAACAGTTAATTTTTTCACTAGAAATTAAAAGGAGTTTAGAAAGACGGTGAGCTCTTAAATTTGCTCTTAACTTTTCTAGACTGAAGCATTCTGAGGTTAAAATATATTGTCACTGGGCTCATTTAAGATATTTTCAGAATTCAGAATTATTTCTTTCATGTAAATCCTGTTCATGTATTTAAGTAAAAGATCTCAAATCTAGTTTAATCTTTAGTGAACATCTGGAGTGTGTGGCTTCCACTTGATCTTACAATATTGTAAGTTTAATCTGTGTGTTATTCTTCCAGGTTTTATTATACGATCTCCGGTCTAGTAATCCATTAATAGTCAAAGATCACCACTATGGCCTGCCTATCAAGTCAATTCAGTTTCAGCATCAATTGGATTTAATTATCTCTGCAGATTCTCGAATCATAAAAATGTGGAATAAAGACACAGTAAGTATTTTTGTGTTGCTTGCATTCAGATTTTTTTTTTTCAAACAGCTTGAATAATAGAGCTGAAATTCACTCTAGGAAGTTAGGTTTTTAATGTGTCCTAATTTACATAGCATTTTGTTCTGTTAAACTAAGTAAACCAATTTATTGGTTTGTAAGGGAAGGTTTTCAACAGCCTGTGAGGTATAAAGATGGGAAGGTTTTCAACAGCCTGTCAGGTATAGAGATGGGAAGGTTTTCAGCAGCCTGTCAGGTATAAAGATGTAGTCTCAGGTGGTTCTTTAGCTGCTTGTTCATATCTGCCTACGATGCTTCTTTCAGTAGAAGGATTTAAACATAAAAAGTAGCCCCTTAGCCATTGCCCTGGTTTGTGTCTTTCTCACATGTGCTTGAACCACATCCAATTATGATTTTTCATCAGAGAAAACTTGGGTCATTCCAATTACCTGTTCAAAGAAGAGTTAACTTAAAAGATGGATTGGTTAGTTTATGACCTTTTAAAATCAGGTAGTGCTTATTTTTGGAGCAACTTATTTGGATGTTGTAACAGATACTATACCAGATCCAAATACCAATGTGTGCTGTAGTAATGGATTATGTTGTAATAGGCAGCATCTCCATCCCTGACTTTTGCACCTCTAAGTGAAGCAGAAATCTCCTAAGTTGCGTAAGGCTTTCTTTCATTATATTCTTTTCCTTATCTTTCTGCAAGTGCAGCTTGTACAAAAT
This sequence comes from Clamator glandarius, assembly GCA_033459285.1. NCBI lineage: Eukaryota > Metazoa > Chordata > Aves > Cuculiformes > Cuculidae > Clamator > Clamator glandarius. Next base: position 1,679,368 of record JAUNZM010000904.1, on the reverse strand, counting down.
ATGTTACCCAATAGATTCATAGCAACACTACTGTAACTTGGTTTGAGGGGCTCTCTTTATTCATTGTATTCCTTCTGAAGAACACGCACCATCTTTACTTTTCTAGCTTTACAATGAAGCATATCAAGAGCAGTTATAATAGTTTAGGGGCACTTTTTTCTTGACTATTTCAGGCAGTCATTTCTCTATTGTTGTCCTGCTTCATGAACTTTCAACAGGCTCTTATTTTTTCTGTGATCGCAAGCAGTTTTTTGTAAGTTCCTCTGCAGTTACTTTTATTGTTTAAAAGAGCAAATAAATTATCGGTTATTATTTAAAACATCTGCAGTGGCCTCTCTCCATTTTTCCTAGGTGTATATATTTCCCTCTTTGAGAATGAAACACTGTAGGTTTGTCAGGTGGCCTCTGCAGTGGGAAAAGGGAGGGTTTCTTACTGCTGGAAGGCAAAGATAGCTTTGGACGCTTTCCTACAGTATGTTCCAGCTGGCTCCATCTCTCCCAGATGCTGGTTCCTGACTATCTCTGGCTGGGAACCAACTGCAGAGGCAGACTGTGGGGTGGAGAGCATATGGCTTTGATACCAGAATAGCCCCATGCTGAGACGTGCCTTGGGGTGTGGAGCATGAGGCTTTTGTCTGGGCTGGGGGAGGACTCCTATTAATCATCAGGGAGAGACCAGAGGTGGGTGGGGTAACAGCATGTAACTGGGAGGGAAAGGAAGGGCTCAGAAAGGTAGGTGGGATTGCTGCAGGGAAAGAAAAAAGAGGAACAGCATCAAAATTTGCTCTGTTCCTGTCCTGCAGTTAGAACCGTGTAGGCATGTACTCTCATGCTTCAGATTCTGTGGCCCAGTTCTTAGCGTCTCTTCCTTTACTGGCTGTCTTGTGTTGGCTTATAAGAGCACCTGTATTTTGTCTGGGTTTTTCAGACTCTGTTCCAATTCTTCTTATTTTTTTTTTTTTTGAGAGTGCTGTTTCCCGCTTTTACCTTTTTCTTAAATAACCTTTATAACTTCAATTCTGATCTAAGCTAAATGCCACTGAATACTTTTACTACTTGGATTTTATATTTAGATCTCTTTAATACCCAGTTTATAAATTACAAGTAAAATGCTGAGCTATAATTGAGCTATATTTCTATATTTCATTTTATGTACACATGAGCAAGATAAAGGAACCAAGCTCCAGAATCAGATTCCACTCCCAATCCATCATTTCAGCTAATGATACTTACCAAAATAAAGTGATTTCAAGCTATCACATTCAGACTTAAACAAAGAGCGGGTCACACTGGTAGCATGCCAGGGATGGACCTCACCCTGCCCCTCTTTTGTATGAAATGAAATAGACCAGCTCTGACACATACTTTTGACAGGGAAGTGTGAATAAAATTATTTCAAGCTATCACATTCAGATAAAGTAATTTCAAGCTATCAGATTCAGACTTAAACAAAGAGGGAGTCACACTGGTAGCATGCCAGGGATGGACCTCACCCTGCCCCTCTTTTGTATGAAATAAAATAGAGCAGCTCTGACACATATTTTTGACACAGAAGTGTGAGCTGAGACATTAGAAGTGCGACTGTACGTTGCTGTGTCTTAAATAACCAGTAGATTATGCTTCCTTATAAGAATTTGGATGCGAGACAAAATAGAATATTAGTTCCTTGTGTTCTGTTCAGATACTTTAATAACGTTTTATTGTTCTACAAAATCTGTTCTATCTTTATTCCATTATATATTTTAGCTTCTCTAATGGCTATTCTTAATGTTTAGATTTACTACATTTAATTATATTGTTTGGAGTTCTTTATTTCCTTTCTACAATTTCAGGGGAAGATATTTACTTCAATGGAGCCAGAACATGATATCAATGATGTCTGCCTGTATCCAAATTCAGGTACATTAGATATATTAATGTCTTAATATGTTCAAAAGGGAAAGCTTGTGTTAAACCAAACTATGAACTTTTTTTCTTTTTAGCTAATACAATTTAGGTCCACTTTCTTCCTTATGACAGAGCTAGCTAAAACTGTTTGCTTGTCAGTGTCATTGTTTGCTTTGCATCTGTATTAAATCGGAGCCTCTTTGCAGTTGGGAGCTGCCATGCTGTCTATTGAGTGATTGACCTCTTTTGCCCTTTTAAATATCTAAAGTGTTTTGTTTCATAAGATTTTGGCCTCTTGTCTCAGCTGATTCCCAGGGGAGTTAGAGCTTGCTTTCTAGAACTAGGAAAAGTCTCTTTTCTGCAAGATTACGAATTTTTAGAAGTGTATACAACTATTTAATATTTCCTCATTTTAGCTGTAGCACTTACTGTGCCCTCCCTGAGACTGAATACTTCAATTTTAAGTGTAGACTCATAATTGCATCCTTTTTGTGACTGTTTTCAGGTTTACTGTGTCTCATAACATTGTGTCAAAACCAAATATTTCAGGTTCTATGTTAGGAATAAAACGATTTTACAAAGTTGTGCTTGTATGTGCGCATGTGCTTTGGTTGTGCCTCAGATTGCAGCAAGCCTTAATTTTCCCCTCTTGATCTGAATTGCTTAGTTCTTAACTAGTATGTGACACCCACTTAATTTATAGAAAGCAGTTCAGAAAAACGTTAAATAAAAATCTGAGCCACTAGGATAGCAGAGGAAAAAATTCTTGCTCCAGAGATTGCCTGTATTACAAACCCTGCTGATATTTTCATTTTAGAGAGAGGTAGCAGAAAAGACGGAGCGACTTGGACTTTGATTCATACTAGCAGCTCTAATTTAAGTTTGTAGATAATGAGTTTGAGATTTCTAGCGAGTTAAAACTTATTTCATCTTTTCTGCCAACTTCAGTTAAGAGTGCATCCTTTTCTTTTTCTTTTTTCTTTTTCGAGATGAGCACTTATATACTGATCCTTACTGAAATGGTGGGCAATTTTGACCTTAAACAGTAGCAGAACTAATAGTCTGCAGGGCCTTGCTGATGAAAGTAGTAACTCGCTTCCATGCTGCTCAGGTTTAGCCCTCTCTGAAACAGATTGGTGTTTCGCTGCTTCGGAATCACACTAGGTTTATCTGAGCCCTCAGAAAGACATCAATACTGTTTTTATTTGTGTTCCATATATTTTTTTTTTCCAGTGTCCAAGTTCAAGAAATAATGTAAGCTAGGATTGAAGCCTGCTGAACAGGGACTTTATGTCTTGGTGCTGAGGGCATGTCCTGTGTGGGCTGATTGAATGTATGAGTTCCTTTTGGGATATTTGAGAGTAACTGGACTGTGCAATGTAGAAGCAGACAAACCTGATCTTCACTCACCCATAGTGGCTACAGAGGAAATAATCATTAGAATTTCATCCAGATTTCACCTTTAAGCTTATTGATTTTATCCAAAAGAGAGCCCAGGGGTAAATTGACATCGATAACAGAAGGGGTCATGATAGGGAGTGCAACTGAAGTTATTTTTCAATGTAGAAGCAACATAATTTAGGTTAGAAGGGATGTGTGACATTGTGTATTTCGTGCTCAAAGCAAGGCTAAACTTAACATTAGATCCATCTTCAAGGTCTGATCAGGTTACTCAGGTCATAACCAGTGAAGTTTGAGTATCTACAAGGATGGACGTTACTCAGTTATGAATGCTCTGTAGCCTGGGAGTTATGTAGACATGCCTCAAGTGCTTTTGCAGGAATTATTTCCATGAGACTCTGCAGGAGGAATTTTGAAGCACAGATAGTGGAATGCATATATCATCCTAGCATTGCTTATTGGATGTTACTTTTTCACGTGTCTGTGGTCTAGGTTGTGCATTCCAGTCCTGTCTCCCACGCTTCCTCCTTCAGTCAGTTCTGCTTTTCTTATTATTCTTTATTTAACTATATCTGTTAGGTTGATGTCTTTTGTTAAGAGCTGTTGTGGGGTGAAAACCAGGCAGTTTTATGGAAGACAGGAAGGGGAAAACTAGAACACGTTGTAGTGAAAATTAAGAGGCTTAAGGTATGAGGTGCTGCCTTGTGTGTTTGTTATAAATACTGCTGCTGCAGAATTTAAGATGCTTAGCACCACCTCATGCTCATTCAATATTTAAAGGATGATTATGTTTGAACATCTGAGAATAAGGAAATACTTCCAGTGATAGGAACTTGTAGTTGTGGAGAGCTAGAAATAAAATAGAATTTAAGTGTCAGTGTGGCTATGGCTCAGTGCTGTCACTTCTGCCCCAGCGTTCCCAGAGCACCCTGGATGTTCATGAATCCAGCAAGATACAGGAAACCCAAAAGACTTTTGCCTAGCTTGTGCTCTAACAGTTTGGGTGACACTGCTGCTCAGAAAGCCCATATTCTGATCTCACTCTTATGGTCTTATATTTGCTTAAAACAGCTTTGCAGCTCATCGTTGCGTGGAAGGAAACACTTCATATTTTATCACTGATGTGGGTCCAAATTCATAATTTGTTTCATATGCTTACATGTTGTGTTTCAAGTTGAAGAGAACAATTTCAAAAATGTCATTAACCAGGAGTCATTGAACCTGCTTTTAGAATGCTTTTGTTTAGGAAAAATTGTTATCAAGGATGTCTAGATATTTTACTTTTCCATTTGATATTTATAATTTTATTACAATAGTTGTAATAATCAAGTTTTGGTTTAAAACTGCAGAAAGTAACTGATACTTAATATTAGTTGCAGTCCTATTTTATGTCAAAAAGTCTGCTGCATGTGCAATAAGGGAATTATTTTTACACTGTAGTGTCACAATCATGAAAAAAGTAAAAGATGATAATTGGAAATGTGAAACTACATTGTAATGTAGAATATTCTGAAATATTTATGGTAAATCAGGGATCACTATAATGTGAATTATTCTTTTTCAGTAGTTTTTTAGGAGTTTCATTGCAGTTGGGTTTTCCTTTTAAAGGTAAATTGTTTTACCAACCAGCTTCAGTACTACTACCTTTCATAGGAAGCAACCCCTTGTGTATCTTTGATCAAACTACATGACACAGGTCTATGGGGCCAGATGGGATTCACCCGAGGGTATTGAAGGAGCTGGCGGACGTGCTGGCCAAACCCCTTTCCATCATCTTCCAACAGTCCTGGAAGACTAGGGAAGTTCCACTGGACTGGAGGCTGATGTTGTGCCCATCTACAAGAAGGGTCTCAGGGAGGATCCAGGGAACTACAGGCCTGTCAGTCTGACCTCAGTGCCAGGGAAAGTCATGGAACAGGTGATCCTGAGTGCTGTCATGAAGCACATGCAAGAGAACCTGGTGATCAGGCCCAGTCAGCACAGGTTCACAAAAGGCAGGTCTGGCCAAACTAACCTGATCACTTCTATGACCAAGTGACACGGCTGCTGGACGAGGGAAAGGCTGTGGATGTATCTTCCTGGACCTCAGTAAAGCCTTTGACACAGTTTCTCACAGCATTCTGCCTCGGAAACTGTCGGCCTCTGGCCTGGACACTCTCCTGGGTGGAAAACTGGTTGGCTGGCCGGGCCCAGAGAGTGGTGGGAAATGGAGTTAAATCCAGCTGGAGGCCAGTGACAAGTGGGGTTCCGCAGGGCTCAGTGCTGGGTCCAGTCCTGTTCAATGTCTTTATCAACGACCTGGATGAAGGCATCGAGTGCTCCCTTAGCAAGTTTGCAGATGACACTAAGCTGGGTGGAAGTGTGGATCTGCTGGAGGGTAGGGAGGCTCCAAAGGGATCTGAACAGACTGGACTGCTGGGCAGAGTCTAATGGCATGAGGTTTGACACAGCCAAATGCCGGGTCCTGCACTTGGGCCATCCAACCTGGCCTTGAACACCTCCAGGGATGGGGCAGCCACAGCTTCTCTGGGCAACCTGTACCAGTGCCTCACCACCCTCATGGTGAAGAAATTCTTCCTAATTTCTAATCTAAATTTGCCCCTCTCCAGTTTATACCTGTTGCCCCTCATCCTAGAAATTTCACAGAATCACAGAATAACCAGGTTGGAAGAGACCCACTGGATTGTCGAGTCCAACCATTCCCACCAATCCCGAAATCATGCCCCTAAGTACCTCATCCACCCTCACCTTAAACACCTCCAGGGACGGTGACTCAACCACCTCCCTTGGCAGACCCTTCCAATGCCTAACCACCCTCTCCGTGAAGAATTTTTTCCTAATCTCAAGCCTAAATCTCCCCTGGCAGAGCTTGAGGCCATTCTCTCTAGTCCTGTCCCCTGTCACTTGGGAGAAGAGGCCAGCACCCTCCTCTCCACAACCTCCCTTCAGGTAGTTGTAGAGAGTAATAAGGTCTCCTCTCAGCCTCCTCTTCTCCAGGCTAAACACCCCCAGCTCTCTCAGCCGCTCCTCATAAGGCCTGTTCTCCAGCCCCCTCACCAGCTTTGTTGCTCTTCTCTGGACTCGCTCCAGAGCCTCAACATCCTTCTTGTGGTGAGGGGCCCAGAACTGAACACAGGACTCAAGGTGCGGTCTCACCAGGGCCGAGTACAGAGGGAGAATAACCTCCCTGGACCTGCTGGTCACGCCGTTTCTGATACAAGCCAAGATGCCTTTGGCCTTCTTGGCCACCTGGGCCACTACTGGCTCATGGTCAGTCGGCTGTCAACCAACACCCCCAGGTCCTTCTCCTGGCAGCTTTCCAGCCAGGCTTCTCCTAGTCTGTATCTGCTTAGGGTTGTTGTGCCCCAAGTGCAGCACCCGGCATTTGGCCTTGTTAAACCTCATGCTGTTGGTCTCAGCCCAGCGGTCCAGCCTGTTCAGATCCCTTTGCAGAGCCTCCCTATTTTGTTTCAATTATTGTAAAACATTTTTTTTTAAGTAAAAAATTTGATTTTTCTAAAACTGCTGCTCCCATTTACTACCACTTCATGCTTTTATTTTCATTCCTTTAAATTGATGGTGTTGTATTGTAGACTGCTTTTCAAAGTTGGTCTTATTAAAACCTTTTCTCTGAAAAAGAGTTTTCATTTATTTCTTCTAAAGTGATCAGTCCAGGCTGCTATGTAGTTTGTTAGGGTGTGGTCTCTCATCCCATGGAAATTGGTGAAAAAGTTGAAACAATGAAAATGCATGGAGTAGTCTACTCCTTCCACAGAGTTGTTCCTTTTTTTTTATTATTTTCCCTCTAGTAAACACCCATGTACTGTTCCAAAGTCTGGTTTTCCCTCCTTTAATTATTAGTGGAAGACTCTCAAGAGGAGGTTTTCCCTTTACTGTCATCTTTGAAGCACCTGCGAAATTAATTTTTATCCTTTTATCTCTAGTGATTCATATTCATTCAATGGAGAAACACTTTGTCTCCTGAAACAGTAGTGAGCATGCTGCAAGCATGTAATCTATAAACTATAGGATATACATATAGCACATTTTGTGTGTGTGTATATGTATAATATAAATTCTTGCTTTTTCCTTACATTGCCTGCAAACCTTTCCAGGTATGGCTTTTAGCCTTGGTTTGCTGACTAAGCTTTCACGTATCCCTTACTTTGCCAGCAAAGCAAACCCCCTTTTTTCTGACACTGTAAGTCCAGCTGCGTTGTGTATTTTTAATGAAAGGATTAGGTAGGAAGGATTACTCCACCCATGTTAATTGCGTTCCTCTAGTTGGGTGTAAATTATATTTCTACCCTCTGGGTGTGTAGTAATTGACCCAATTATTCATAGTCTCAGTGGCATATGTTACAGTACATTTAGATCAGAATGTTATCTAACTTGAATGCTCTTTTCTTCATATTCCATCTCTTATTACCTGGTGATCAGCTATGCTGGCAAGACAAAATTGAGATAAACATGCCAAATGTCCTTATTACTGTCATATGTGGAAGGAAATTGAGAGTCTTTTTCATTATCATAGAATCACCAGGTTGGAAGAGACCCACTGGATCATCGAGTCCAACCATTCCTGTCAAACACTAAACTGTGCCCCTTAGCACCTCGTCCACCCGTGCCTGAACATAATCTTTTGGAAGCTGGGGATTTTACATGGATTTTAATATCTCTACAGTAGTTGTCTTTATATTCAGACTATTTGCAACCCTTATTCATAGTGTTTCTTAGGAATATTCTTAGGTATTTCAATTTCTACGTTTCCCTCGGTAGGCTAGTATCACTAATATTACAGCATTTGAAGCAACTCCATCCCATGTCTCTTTTTGTGTTCAGAAGAAACTGTTGTGCTGGTTTCCCAAGCTGAGATACAAATAAAATTGTAAACCGTGTTATGATTTATGACTTTGTTTAAGCTATAGCTGTGTGTTTAAAAACAAGCAAAACAAATAACCAAAACCCAAACCTAATAATACAAGTTTACGCCCAAGGTAGGTTTTAAATGTAATACTATCTTGATTTGTTAGAAGTGGTATTATGGAATTAACTGTTTAAATTTGTTATAAAAATCAGCAGCTTGCAGTTGTCAGGGATTAGTGTTACTTGAAGTGGTGCTGAACGGTTGTTAAGATAAAGGACAAAAGGGGGTGAATATTTAGGAAACTAAATTTTGTTAACTCTGCAATCAGACCTTTCTTTCCTTCAGCATTTGACACCACAATTCATTATGGGTCCCAATTGCAAACCAAGAATACGTACTTTTTGAGCTACAAGTAATACACTCTCACTACTCTTCCCCTAACCCATGAAGGGTTCATTCCCTACAAATACTCAAATTGATGTTCTATTTTTTTTTCTGTTGGTACCAACAAATTTTCCATTTATTTTCCTGGAAAGATATTTTATGTATAAATTTTTATTTTATGTGAACTGAATGTATCAAGTATGTATATATATTTTAAACAGTAGCGTTAACCCCTCATGATCAGTATTTTTAAATGTGGAAATCTCTCTTCAGGAATGCTAATGACTGCCAATGAAGCCCCTAAAATGAACATCTATTATATACCAGTAAGTAATACAAAATTGTTGCTGATATTGCTCTTTTGAAACACAGTTGTTTGGTGCCATTCACGTGTTCATGTTGGAAAATTACTTCTGTGAATTCATGTGTACATCCTCTGGCTTTTCATGAAAAAATAAATTTAAGCTAAGCACAGTTTATTAACGTAACATACTGAATTACTAAAAGAAACTGGCCTGTAATTTGCCTTCTGCTACCAGTTCCAGAACTGGCTCATTAGTGGCAGTAAGAAATTCAAACAGAGCTTTGCCATAAAAAGAAGGTTTTGATACCTGATCAGAAAATAATTAATAAATTGGAACTACGAGGTAATGATTCACTTTCAAGATAATGATTTTGCTTTGCTGTGAAGTATTTAATTACTGTGGCACATTGTGACATAGTCATGGCAGTAAATGTTATTCTCACAAAGAAATGTTATTGTGTGGTTTCAAGTATGGCTTTTGACAGTAGCTACTGCTCAATGTCCTGCTTGGATTGTAGCTTCGCTTCAGAAGCCCCTTTACTTGAAAGACTTAACTGTAGGTTAACTGTACATTGTGTCTTGGCAGGTTGGTTTTGGGGAGACGTAAGAGCAAGCCTTCTGGTGTTAGGGAATGGTACAGAAAACTACACCTACATTTCATGTTTTGATTTTGATTCTACAGTACATTCCCTCAGGCTTTTTGGGCCTGGTAGGAAATAAATGGTAGGATATGCTGATATATGCAAATATTACATTTTAAATAGTTGACCGGACTCTAAAAATAATGTACTCTTCTTCTTAAGTAATTTTATTCACATTCTGGACAAACTATGAAGTTTGTTAATTTTAAAATATTTTTTAACTTTTTTAAATCAGCAAAGAAGTCTTTATTCGGATAGTCAACAGATAAATAAATCTTAGGATGTAAGTTACCTGTTTCTTTAATTCAGCTCTAACCAACTTTTATTTTGCTAACTGGAGCTATTCCACCCTTTGGATAACACAGAATGGGGATGACAAATATTTTGTGTTTAAGTCAAAGTATTGCCTGTAATTAGAAGCTGAACACTTTGTTTCTATTTATTTGTCCTTTGTAAAGTTTAAAGAGCAACTCTCCAAGCATTTTTTTTTCATCTATCGTCTTTTTTAATTAAGGGATTGGGGAAGACAAGCTCCCATATTTTAAAGTCTGAGAAGTTTTTAAAGCTTGAATGGACTAGTTACTCAATTTAAGTAATTCAGATGGAAAGAAACATTCCTTCTGTCAGTAAGGGTAAGGTTCAGCTTCTCTCTGAAAATTGTGCACTGAGATTTTTTTTTAATGCAGGTGTGCATGATATATGATTTTTATAGCTACAGTACATTAGAGGCGTGTACCCAAGATTGCCATATTTCATTGTCTCGACTGTCACCGGCAGTGAATGTTTGTTAGTACTTATTCTAGCCAGTATTTTTTGACTCTTCTTGCACATATTGTAAATGTAAATGAAGAATATTTTTTTTTTTACTTTCTCAAAAATCTCACTCTTGTAGAATCCTTTGTGAACACTGCATTCATGTTTGTGAAGTCAGATGAGTCATTTTTAGCTAAGAAATATAAGCACTTTATATTAGATCATAATTAACAGACATTAATTGCAAACCTAAATATTGGCTAATACTATCTAGTATTTTTGCAACATGCACTCTATTCCAATGAGAATTAACACAAATCTTTCCTTAACCCATCTTCCATTGTCACCATTTCCTGATTATTGGTACCTGAATCTGTCTGAACTGTTTTGATCATACCTTTTTATGGGTTTTATCTTCACTGCTGAACCTATAGTTAATTTAAACGTGGAATGTTCATTTTGGACAACAGAGAGGTTAGAGGTAGTGAGAAGAAGTTATAATACTCTGAAACAGAGACAGAAGTCTCACAAACTAGTAACTGGCTTTTCTATCCTGTGTGCCTTTTCACGGGCAAGACTGAGAGGGCTGGCACAGGTAGTAGTGTATAATTGACGGGTTTCTAACTGCATTTCCTAAAAAGTATGTAGGATACTGAGTCTGGTTTTGGTTGCATTTTTTAAATTTTTAATCTCTTTTTAAAATTAATAAAATATAAAATGGAGAAGTTCTGTCAGCCTTAAGCTGCTCCAGGGCATTTGTTATTAAGGAAAACTCTGTTATTAACGTGTTCATATTACAGTTTTATTCCTTGATCTTTTGGAGTAGTTATTTGACCTCAGAGATGCACACCTGTCCTTTTGGTTTCTATGTCAGTAAATCATTAAGACATGGGATTTTTCCATCCTTGGAACACTGAGTAATTTCCTTGCAGAGGCAAAGAGAATTTAAGTTGCATGTGTCTTTGGAACAAAATTTTAAAGAACTAGTGATTTTCTGTATTATCTGATCTCTTCTTAATACTCCAGTTTTCTGGCTTTTTCTAAGAACTAGGATTCACCTTTTTTCCCTATTGAATAGCTTAATTTTTATTTGTTTGTTTACTTCAAGATAGACATGAATGCTACTTAAAATGCATCCTCTGTTTTTTAGATGTTAACAAGAACTGAGTTATAGTTCTTGAATTCCACAATAGAATAAACGCCTGGGGGAAGTGCTTCTACTATAAAGGACAATGGTGTTTCAGGGCTCTTGGAACTACTTTTGTGTTAACAGAACCCATTGTGCTGCCTTAGCCCCTTGTTGCCTTCTAGTACTAGTAATTGTTCTCTTTTTTAAAGACTTCATTGGAGCAGCCACAAGGAATCTCCATGGTTTTAGTTAAGGAGGATACTTAAAATCTCAGCTATATGGTGCTGTGCTTTAGCTCTTCTAGGTTATAGAATCATAGAATCACAAGGTTGGAAAAGACCAACTGGGTCATCGAGTCCAACCATTCCTATCAATCACTAAACCATGCCCCTCAGCACCTCGTCCACCTGTGCCTTAAACACCTCCAGGGAAGGTGACTCAACCACCTCCCTGGGCAGCCTGTTCCAGTGCCCAATGACCCTTTCCATGAAAAATTTTTTCCGAATGTCCAGCCTAAACCTCCCCTGGCAGAGCTTGAGGCCATTCCCTCTTGTCCTGTCCCCTGTCACTTGGGAGAAGAGGCCAGCTCCCTCCTCTCCACAACCTCCCCTCAGGTAGTTGTAGAGAGCAATGAGGTCTCCCCTCAGCCTCCTCTTCTCCAGGTTAAACACCCCCAGCTCTCTCAGCCGCTCCTCACAAGGCCTGTTTTCCAGCCCCTTCACCAGCTTCGTTGCTCTCCTCTGGACTCGCTCCAGAGCCTCAACATCCTTCTTGTGGTGAGAGGCCCAGAACTGAACACAGGATTCGAGGTGCGGTCTCACCAGTGCCGAGTACAGAGGGAGAATAACCTCCCTGGACCTGCTGAAATAAGAAAAATAATCTTCAGAAGAAGAGAGGCACAGAAATCGAGTCTTAGAGAGCAGGAGTGTGTATGTACGCAGGTGGATGCAGACAGACCCAGCATCCTCTGTCCCTGATTGAAGTTGGCCAGACAGTGTAGAACTATGCCCAGCCTAATATACCCAGGCTCTCAGCAGGTTTTATTAGTGTGGGCACAGCGCTGTGCTAAAACAGCTACATGACTTGTGAACTAGAGCTGGCTCGTGTCCGGCCAGCTTGGAGTATGGTCTGACTGAGCTCATGTCTGACTGAATTATCTGTGTACATGTGCCCATTCTCTCCATTGCTAATGCCAAAGCTCAATTTCCATTGCAAAACAAAAAAAAATGACTGTCTTTTCAACTTCAGGATTATAAAAGAGTTGACAATGGGTATCATAATATTGTCTGTTAATGAAACAACGTGCTTCAGCTTTTCCTGCAGAATTTTCAGCAAGATAGATATGACATTTGAGACTAGGAATGTCTGAGAGAACTATGATTTTCTATAAACTCCAAAAAGCTGTGCAAAACTGTTGGAAGAGGGAAAAGGAGCTGGTTTTTGTTTTACTAGAAAAGACAGGCAGCTTTGTTTTTAAATGGCAAGATGATGTCTTATGCAGGTACACAATGCAGGGAATGACTAAAAGCCAAATTGAACCTGATGGTTAAAATGAAATGTTTGTTTTACATAGGTAACATCTCAAGTGGCTTAGCTTAGAGACTTTGTTTTCGTTTTATTTTGTTGGGCTTTAATGAGGGCAAGTGCCTCCGACTGGAATTGGGCTCTTTGCCAGTTGTTTAATGGTTAACTTGCAGTTTGCGCAAACATTTGGAGCCTGCTTCTTGCCAGCTGGCTTCCTGGTACATCACTTTGATGTGTGCCTCAGGAAGTTTGAAATGAAAGTTGTGTGCGCCTTGGGATACTTCTCAGACTACTGACTGAGAAATGTAAGTTGAGTCAATAGTGCAACCAGATCTTGGGCCAAAGGAGTGAAGAGGGGAAGAAGCTCCCTCGACACATGGTGGTCCACTGGCTGGAGGTCAAAGATGGACCAAATTCTCCTAAGTTTAATTGAGGCTGTGAGTTTCTATGATATAAAATGTTCTTCTTTTCAGGCTGTACAGAAAAACCCCAATATTCATAGCACCTGGGTGCTCTGGATGGAAAGCATGTTATTTATTCTGAGTGTTTACTACACCTTACGTGAATGTGTCTGACCTTAACATGGGCATTTCAAATCAGTCCTGTCTGCTTTACTGGACTTGAAATTTTTGGGTTACATATACATACTGAAACTGAAACTTGCTCTATTCTTTAGGCTGTTAAGAGAGCAATTAAATGTGTAATTAATTGAGTGTAATATTTTGTGTTCTGGAGTTCTTTTACTTTCCTGCAGTCTTGGCAGAAAACTCCCTGTTGAGGCTAGAAGCAATGTACTTTTGGTGTAGAGAAGATATTAAGCTCTTGAAGAAAAAATAAAACCTGGAGCGTCTCTGGCTTCTTTTCAGGTGGTTTTGGAAAATCATTTGATATCCTAGCATGCTCCTAATTCAAGGGTTTTGGAGTTATAAACTGGAAATGTTTCAAGGGCAAGTATTTCTTGCATGCTCAATGATTCAGTTTCTCCAAGAATATCTTTTTAATGGGTCTGGTTTCTAATACAATACTTGCTTTGGACATATGAATCTCCTCATTGCTAGAAATATTTATGAATTTTGTCCTCATCAAATTGGGTGGCTTTTGAACTAAACCAACCATTCCTGGTACTTCTTTCCTTTCATACATGTTGTTTTAAATTATTTTGTTTCTCCTTTTTATTAGGTCCCTTACTTGCTTGTTTTAATTTTTTTTCATCACCATATTTGTAATATACATCCGAAATGCTTATTCTTAAAAAAAAAAAAAAAACCCAAATGTGGTCTTTTTTTGGTTTTTTTCCTTAGATTTAGGAAAAAAGTTTTAGAAAAACTGTAGAAAAAGCTACTTTTTCCTTATTGGTTAATCCCAAAATAACATAATCACAGGTCAGCGTGCCAAATTCTAACTCTGTATGTTTTCATTTAATGCACTGGATAGTTGATGAAACAAATCTGTAGAGGAAACTTGTACTGAAAGAAATACAAGTGAAGGCAGTTTTTTGGTTTCTTCATTCACCTCTTTATTTCTTTTTTGATACTAGTTTGGAACAATTCCAAATTGTAAAACTAAAGGATGAAACTGCTTTGGTTCTATTGTCGGCTTCCAGATTAGCTGCTTCTAAACCTACTTGTGCCTGAACTGACTGAAGAGTTATGTTCAGTTCAGGCACAGACAGAAAAAAAACATTTATCTGAAATCATAGAATCATGGAATAGTTTGGGTTGGAAGGGACCTTCAAGATCATCTAGTTCCAATCCCCCTGCCATGGGTAGGGACATCCCACTAGATCAGGGGTTAGTGTATTCTGTCAGTGTGGTGACAGAGTGCTCTCCCTAGTCCTTTGCAAAGGGTTATGATCACCAGATATCTGTCCTTACAGTCTGTCTTTTTTCACCTAAAAAGATGTATGAGGTTTCTCTTGTGTAGCATGCTCCACACTTACCTCTATGTTCGTAACCTCTCAGAATCATTTTATCACTCTAGGGCTTACTTTCTCATATTTTCATTATTTTGGGATCTACTAATTGATTTTTTTTTCCTGTCTCCTGGGTGTTTATATGGTGGGGATGCAATTAGAGAAAAATACCTGTCCACACCTTGCACTTCATATCCTTAAGACCAGTGTTCTATATAGGAGCTGTCATTGGTATGGTTTATGGTTGCTGTTAGTTACACCAAGATCTTCTCAACTGATTTTTGGCTTCTGCATGGTAAAAGCTATGAAGGAAATGATGCAATTCTGTGTGACGTTATTTGTGTCTGGCATTTTGATGCTAATAGAACAGATAGGACTAGAGTGTGAGATTTTGGGGTTTTTTTTAGGATGTTTTCGTATCTTCTGATTGCCATTTTGGGTCATTCTGGATTAAAGCTGCCTCAACTGTTGTCTAGAATATCATATGATGAGGCCGTATTTTTCTTACGAGACAGTTCTTCATCTCCTTCAATACAGCCCTTGGCTAGGAAGTTTTAGTTAAAGTGGAAAGCATTCATGAAACTGAATTGCACTAAGAGATCTTTTTTATATCCTGAATATATAGTGTCGAAACCATTTAACTCCCTGGGGAAAAAATGTGGTAAAGTAAAAATACAGTAGCTATGACATAGAATGGGAAATGCTGATCTTAACCTTAGTTTGCTCATTTTGAGAACTATGAAATGATGGAGATGCAGGGCTGTTATGAAGTAGAGTGTTACAGTTGTGCTTTGGGGCTGTCAAATGTTAAAAGAAAAAACTTTCCATTAACAAAAAGACACTTGAGTGCATCTTTGGCCTTTAGGGTGATTTTGAGATTTGGTATATCAGTCTTTTGGAACTGTGTTTTCCATCCAGAACAGTCAAATCCTTTACACAGAAAATTGTGCAAACAATATAAAGAGAATGTCTGGTGAGTGATGCATTACCTATCTCATGGTGTTTACAAGCATAGGAAAAAAGTTGTTTATCTTCACTAACAGAAATGTGAACTTCCTACTTGTAACCTAAACACTTTCAAACTGAAAAATAACACTCTGGGCTTATTCCCAACAAAGGATATCCTCCATTTCCCATGCACGGGCTGAGAGATGCTGTACCACTTACCATGCATGTTTAGAAGGAAAGCACCAATGTGTGTGATAATCAGGAAACAATTTTTGATCTTCTTGTTTTAGATTTTTGCTGATGATGCAGTTCGACATAGCATAGATTATGAAGGTGTATGATCCCTGCTTACTGCTGTTATGAGTGATACTATGATAGTATGATAGGCAGCACTTCTTAATTATTTTTTAATTGAGAGCAGAAAGCTGGCTGTTAAGCCTGTACTTTCATATAGTTTATACCATACCCTTCATAGAGCAAAGGAGGAAACTTGTAAAAATGTAAGTTTTACTGAATTGTTCTGCCAGTTCTGTTGACAATTGCTCTGCCAGTCAATACATGGTTTTTTAGTGTTGTGACTGTTTCTTAAGCAACTGGCAGTATGGGACCCTCTGTTCTTGAGTTCCTATTTAAAGCAAACAAGTTTTCAGGGTGGAGTGTGCTTCCCTTTCTAAATGGCAGAAAATTTAAGCCGTGAGTTCTGAAAGATTTTTGTTATTTCTTAAATTGCATTTGTTCTTTCCTTTGTGCCATCTATTCTTCTCCTGGTTTCTGAAAATTTAGAGGTGCAGTTGCTCAGCTTCTGTCAGTGAAGACAGAAGCAGTCGCAGATAGTGAGAAGATATAATTGCTGAAAGGAAGTTTTGTACCATATTGTGGTCTGCCAGCATGTAATAAGAGTAAGTGTAATTTTTAGCCTTTTGGACCAGAAAAGGCAAAGCATGTGAGAATTTTCTCTGTGTGATTATTTCAAGCAAGCATTTAATTCTGTTTGAAGGCAGAGGCAAGTGACTCTTGTGGCTTATGTATATTGCTATCTTCTGAACTACAGTCAGTAGTGAACCAAATGTGTTGTAATTCAGGACTATTTTATACAAAAATAGCACCAAAGTTGTGAGGATTTAAGATTTCTATCACACAAACCTGAGAGATAAGTAAAACCATCAAGTATGTGGAAGCTTTCAGATATATGTTTGAAAGATGGTTCCAACTCAAAGAAGATAATCTTGTAAGTTACGTAAAATTTCTTCTCTCTAGCATTATCCTCTGTAAAGTGTAGGTTGGTTTATGTGGAAGTTATCTTCTTTATCTGTCTGGAGTTGCATATTCCCAACAGGTAGTTGCCTTTCCTTCCCTTTGTGCTGTCTGGCGGTCGTTGTATAAACTCACAGAGCAGTCTTCCTCCCAGATTTGCAGAGAGCAATTAAGCTGCCATGGTAAGGATTTATTAGATGCTCAGGTGCTCCTGGATTTCCAGTAGTCTGTCATTTATGTGAGTAGATGTACAGATGGATTTGCTTTTACCTTTATATCTGTAGCATCCCTCATGTTTCCCTGAAATGTAGGTCATGTCGGTATGGTCAGGAAAACAGAAAGATATTTATGCTGTAACATTCCTTGACATCTGGCTTGTGCTGCAAGAGCCTTGTTGTTGCCAGCACTTAAAGACAGTCTAATCCCCACACAATGTGATGGTTGAGAAATTTTCTGTCCCATCAGAGAAATGGAGAAGTGGATGTGCTGGGATTTTGCATTTCTGGCTTATTCTTAGCTCTTCATTCTTGTTAATTTAGATTGCAATCAGAGGCTGTTATGTACGTACCATAATCAGTACGTGTGTTACTCTCATCTTTACTAGTAGTGGAAATTTTATCTGTTGATGGCCCACACCCTTGGTATTGCTAGAAATGCTATTATATTTTGAGAAACAGACCATGTTGGAACAGGCAGAAGCTGCGTAGAAGTTCTCTCCCTGAGTAAGTAAAAGACCAAGAAATTTATGAAGTCTCCTGCTTGCTATTACTTTGCCTGTGGCCGTGCAGTCACAGTTAGTTGTAAATGCAGAAGGAGAGCTCTGTGAGGGATTTATTCTTCAAAGAGTATCGTGATGGGGTGTTCTGCTTTTATTTTTTTGTTGAACTTCATATAAAACGTGTAGATATTGTGTTTGTGTGTGGGGTTGTAGTGGTTTGGTGACATTGAGACACTGAACAGTAAATTGGCTTTGTGAAGGGTCTAATGAATACCTGAACCTATGCAAAGAAATTGGTCTGAGCAAGGAGTCAGATGTGGCTGGGAATGAGAGGTATGGATGGCTAACAATGTGGTTTCTGCCTTCTGTCTTCAGCAAGGCATTAGATCAGCTGATTGTACCTGCTCTGCACCTTTTTTTCATGTGCAAATAGACAGACAGAAGATGTTCAATGGTACAGAAGTCCTGTGAAGTGAGTCTCAGCTGAGATTATTGCACAGTTTTTAAGTAACTTACGGAAGTGCCTCTGTTATTATAGCAGATAGGCTGTAGAAGCTGCTATATTAGAATAAATAAGACCAGACTCTCAGGAACTTTCAGTCCCATTTCCAGCTAATACTTATGGGGAAAGGGCTTGAAGCAGGTCATGGTGTAACAAGTGCTTTAAGAAGCCAGTCTCTTCTTACTTCTTGAACTTTATTTGATTAGATGACTTAATGTGAAAGCGGATTCCTGTACTTCAAGTTTCTATTTTTCTGACCTCAGATCATCTAGGCTGGGGTTGTCTAAAGACCTAAAACATGCAGGGATTCTGATAAAGATTCACAGCAACAGTGGCGAGTGTTTGCCCTTAATATATGACAGCATGTCAGAATGTGGCAGGGGTATTGGTGAAAGCATCCAATCCCTTACTCTTAATGCCATTGCTGGTAAATTATAGATGACTTGTGAGAAGCATCCCTTTTCCTTCCTGTCTTGGAAGGAAGAGAACTATTCTGTTCATCCTATTTACAGTTTTGAGGAGTAACTTTCTTTGCTGAAAAATCATTTGCTGTTCTTATCCTGAAGGGCATTTTTTTCCTCAACATGACGAGCAAGAGGACTGTTGCTTCTTTCAAATGATGGTAGCTTCACCAAGAAGACTCTCGATCTGATTAACTGACTGCAGTATCAGTCAGATCAGAGAATATGGAATTAAAAAAAAAAAAAGGCCAACCCACTATAAAGCCAAACTCCTTAGGATTAGAAGAAGTGCTTACTATCTGATAACTACGAGGGCAGAAAGATTTAGTATCTCATTCCTAGAAGATGTGTGCAAGTTCCTGCAGCAGTTTTTGTTTAACATTGGAAAGATCTTAAAAGCAACTTTTCCCTTAACATGCTCTCTAAGGAGTAAAACCTCTAAATTGTTGAATTGGCAGCTTCCATTGCATAGTGAAAGGTGGGAAAACCAGCCTCTCTCTGATTAATGAATCTGCCAAAAACGTCTGAATGTGCTGGAGTTAGGTTGAGAGAAAAATTCTTTGTATAGTTCAGTGAAATTTATGAGTGTATGGGCTTAAAACCAAGCACAATGCTGTTTTCAGTATTATGCCTGTGCTGTTCAGTCTGTGTTGGTTGTACCTTTACTCAAGCTCTCATCAAGCTACTTGATGGCCTTGGAAGTTCAGTTACCATAAAAGCGTCAACTCTATACCATATAATGTAGGGTGAATCAAAGCATGAGATTATGGAAAATGAAAATATACGGGAGATTTGTTTGAAGTTTATTCCCAAAACCCATTTAGTTTAGGGAATTAAAGAATTTTATTCATTACGTTGAATGGGTTTACTCACGGGATTAACAAGGCACAATTGGTGTTGATTGCAGAAGATTCATAGGGAGAAAGTAGATTAGAAAAGAATGGCAGAATAAAATTCAGCGTCACAGATTGTTTGGAGCATGTTGGTTGCTAAGGGAAACACACTGTATATAGAAACGTAGTAGATAGAAACATAACGAGGTGAGATGATGCTAAGGCTCTTTTCTAACACAAGCTAATCTCCTGGGCTCTCTGAAGTTCTTGGGCTAGGTATGACTGAAGCCCAAAACCATAGAAATGAGAATGGAGAGCTGCAGATTTTCATGTCTACAGGCTAGAAATAATCCATCTGATTTCAGAGTGTTACCAATTGCAATTGATGTAACCTTGACTATTAACAAGGTATAATAACAAGGTATTCTTTCTTCTATTGCCTTTTCAATGCATATAGGTGGAAACTTTTCAAAGTTATTACGTATTGAGATCTGTCTAATTCTTAAAATTAGAGAACAAAACATTGAAAATGGTACTCTTAAAATGAATAGTAATTAATTACTCATGTAATTGCATTAATTAAGCCTGGCTATGCAATTAGGGAGCTAATTATGGTTAAAATGCTATTGCACATTTCAATCACTGCCCACACCCTGGGGATCACCCATTTTTCCCTCCTCCCTCATTAGACCTTCTGTAATCTCTTTCTGTTAAATGGCATGATCGAAGCTGAGAATATGCATACATAGATGTACACTTGCTTTCTCCAGCAGATGTGTCCTGCTAGAAGTTTAAAATGCTTTTTATTGTGTTATTTTATTTAAAAAAACTCCACCAAAATTAAGATTTTTATTGTTATTCTTTGTCTCCTCCAAATAATTGTTTTCGTCTCCTACAGGTAAATATGTGTGTGAGGTCATTGAGTCATATGTATAAAATATATTTAATATAAAGAAATTAAAGTGCTTTAAGTGTGGGTTCTTATGTTTTTTCAGATGGGAAAATAACACCATGAAGTCCAGTCCCATCTTGTCACCGGCAATCAGATTGTATATGCCAGATGTCATATGAAGCTTGTTTGTTTCTTCCTCCTTCTTTCCATTAAAAGGCTGTTCAGGAGTCACATTGCTCTGATGCTTAGCTAACTTTTCTAGTTTATGGTGCCACTGTGATAACTTTTCATGCTTGTGTTCTTGTGCAATCATCACTGTGTCAGAGATCATCCTAGCAGCCTTTCACTGTACTTGTGACAGTTTCCAGTCATATATCTGGAACATTATTGCCTGGAGTTGTACGAGATGTATTTTAAGTCCACTGTATGCTAATACAATGGCCTTAAGACTTCTATTGTCTGGTGATTAGATAGTATCATTTTTTCTGTTCTGTGCCTTACGGCTGATAGTGATAGGCTAAACATTTCATCCAATTTCCAGCATTTTTGATTTCAAGTGAGCTTTTTTCCCTGAGAGATTTTGACACTTCTTTTATGACAGTTTGTCACTGACAGATTTTATTGGCATTTTCCTACTGTAAGTGGCAGTCGTTAATGAAAATATTTAATGAAGTAGTCTTTGGGCTTCAGTTACAGCCTCCTTTCTGTGCAGTAATTCCCTTTTCATCATAAACTGTTTCTTTTTAGCCAGTTCCTGTCCTGCCTTACAGTTATTAAAATTCTCATCCTGACTAGTAATCGTACACGATACACTGTACCCAGAGCTCTGTTGAAATCCTTAAGGAGATGCCATTTTCGTTGTAGTCAACAGTGTTCAAATAGGACGGCAGTGGATGATTTAACAGTAATTGTACATTTTTGCTACCCGGTAAAGGTCTTACATTCTAA
This sequence comes from Clamator glandarius, assembly GCA_033459285.1. Classification (NCBI taxonomy): domain Eukaryota; kingdom Metazoa; phylum Chordata; class Aves; order Cuculiformes; family Cuculidae; genus Clamator; species Clamator glandarius. The sequence goes on along the minus strand of JAUNZM010000904.1, from coordinate 1,658,010 downwards.
CTAAAATCCACAGAAGATACCACAACAAGCAATTTGAAGATTTTCAGAAGAAAGTTTACTTTTAAAATATGTGGTGAAAGAACATTAGCTACGATTAGAGACAGGTTTTTTGTGGCTCTAAGGGCTCTGCGGAGCTAGCTGTCACATCGTTGAGTGGCATTTAAAAGTTTACAAGTCTTGTCTGGTGTTCAAGACTGAAGATAAGTAACATCTGCTGTGGGTTGGGAATAATACCTACTCCATCCTAGAGTTCATTAATTTCAGGGGAATTGCAGACTGATGACAGGATACTATTTTATACAGAATTGCTCAAGAATTAGTACAGGGCGTTGCAGAGTTGTACCACGTAATCTTTGTGGTGCTACAAGGCTATTAAGTTAAACATTCTGTAAAACAGATTGCAAAGAATTGCGGCTTTTGAAGTTGTTTTACAGCATTTAAAATATTTTTCTGTCAACATTTTTCACTTCCTTTTCTTGAACAGTTTGATCTTGTACTCATCTCTGCCTAGTTGTGTGCTGGATTACTCATCATATTTAGTTTTCTGTGTCTAAGACTTAAAAAAGACATTCCAATGTGTACTAACAAAAATTTGGCATTTGATGACACAATACTAATAAAGCCCACATCTTTACTTCTTGTGGCTTAATGTGAGACGCAAAAGGCGGTGGTGAGATGTCTCTATTGCGTGTGTATCGCAGTGGGAAGCTCACCGTGGGAGGCCTGTGGGGAGAAGCAGACCAAAGTCCCTGCCTGCTCCGTGTCGCCAGCCCACCATGACCCGGCCGCCACTCAGTATCGCAATGTGGTGATGGGACACCTCGCCATACAATGGAAAGCTGCTTTTTGGTCGCCTCACGGGTGCTGTTTCCAGTCATAGAATCATTAAGATTGGTAAAAACCTCTAAGATCATACAGTCCAATTGTCACTTCAGCATCACCATGCCTACTAAACCATGTCCTGAAGTGCTACTTCTACACATTTTGATCACCTTTAGGGATGGTGACTCCACCACTTTCCTGGGCAGCTTGTTCCAATGCTTCGACACACTTTTAAGTATTTTTCTTAATATGCGATCAAAACCTTCCCTGATAGAACTTGAGACCCTTTCCTCTTGTCCTGTTACTAGTCAATGGGAAAAGACACCAACATCCACCTCACTACAACCACCTTTCAGGTAGTTGTAGAGAGCAAGAAGATCTCCCTTCTCTGGTCTAAAGTGTCCCAGCTGCTCCTCGTAAGACTTGTTCTCCAGACCCTTCTCCCTCTTTGTTGTCCTTCTTTGGACGTGCTCTGGCAGGTCAATGTCCCTCTTGTGCTGAGGGGCCTAAGACTGAACACAGGATTCGAGGTGTGGCAGTTGGTTAAGGAGGAAAGCAGGGAGCAGCCCAGCCTCTAGCTGAGGCTCTTCTGTTGACCAGCAAAAGTATTTTCAAGGACAGTCTTGATTTTCACCAGGAATTGGTGGAAATTGTCTCAATAAGTGCTTACCTTACTGAAAATGTAATAATAATGAAAACAACAAAAATATTGGTTCAGCCACTGTTGGTGATGATGTTTGTTTTTTCTGTCCTATGAAATATTTGACTAAAAGCTGAGTGTAGGTATATACTCATTTGCTAATGGCTTTCCCGTTAGCTGTGTGCAGCTTTTCTAAAACTTGCAGAGAAGCCTATTCAGTAGATCTTAAACACTGTAGAAATGAGATCTGTCAGTTTAGTTGGTGTGCAACTACCTACCTTGCTAACTTTTTTTTTTGTTCTTGCTGTGAATTCTAGTGCATTTTCTCCCTTAGGTATGGTAGAATTCAATGTTCCCAAGCAAGTGCATTAATTAGTTCACCCAAACTCCACAGCTTCAAGGATGTTTTACTGGTTTTGTCAGGGACTGCGCACCAGGCTGAGGTGGTGCCAGTGCTGGGTGGCAGGAGCTCCAAGGGTTCCCACGTTTACTGCTGTGTGCCAGCTGGATGGAAACCCATGCCGTGGAGGAGGATGGACAAGTTTCATGTATCTGCTGACCGGTGGCATTCATATCTGGGCAGAGATTGGCAGAACCTGCCATTTTACAATGCTCTTAGCACCAACAGCCATGTCTGTCGATTGGCGGTGGATGACAGAGGAGCATTAAATTCTGCAGTTAAAATGCAGTAGTAATTAAATTATGTGAAGAACTACTCTTGCAAGAGAAAAGCATTTCTTGTTTATATTTTTGTCATCGTGCCTGGTAGTGATTGCCTACTCTGTTTCTTCCTAAGCTTTAAAAAATGTTCTGTTTTAATGTACAAAGCAAAGCTCCCAAGGTGTCCTAGGATAGGTAGGCAAGTTGTTTCAGTAGGATGGGAAAGAGAAATACGGCAGTGAAACGTAAACAGGCATCTCTGTAGGCTCTTCCTTTTTGACAGTGTACATGCGAAATATGAATAATAGTTGGACTTTCTATTTTTTCCTGGTATTCTGCCACTGCTTTTTCCGTTAAATTATCTCATTTCCCCTTACTTGTGATCTGTTCATCCAACTCACTCCACAGATCATAATGAATAATCAGGTTGTTTGGCTGTATGCATTTCATGGCACAGGTTACGTGCCGTGAAAGGTTTTACTCTCAGTATCAGATTTTGAGTACTTGGAACTGTGAGTGGAGACTCAGCTGAAGAGCAGATAAACTATTTTCCCGTATTTGTGAGACTTCTGCTTTATTTATTAATTTAAAGATTTTCACATTTAAATATTTCATCGGAGGATTGCCCTAACTGGTTGGAGTGGCCCAAGTTCAATGAGTAACGTGTGCTTTGTAAGACTTGAGCAGGTAGTGTCTTAAACATGGAAGTAATGGAAAAGGTTTATTGAAGTGATAGAGATCTTTACATGATGAGTCAGCAAGGTGGAATGAAGGGGAACTTTTTATTCAGTGGAAATGGATGTGAGTCAAGGATTCTCTAATCTCATTTCTAATAATCTTCAGCAGAGAAATTAATACTTAAATTTTATTACAAGAGATGTTTTGTTTACTTAGGAAGCAACTTGTTCTTTATAAAAAGGACAGACTTTCATACAAAACAAAACTGTGGGTAAGTTTTAGAGAAGGTTCCTCCACTCTGGTCATGCTTTGATGGTCTGGAAATGAAGCACAAAGAAATGATTTCTTGAATGCATGAAAACTAGTGGTACATTTAATGCATCTAGACTGCTTTCTTATTAATATAAAAGTTTGTCATTTAGATTTCAGGAAGTGTGTTTGGGGAATATAACTGAAAAATTTTAAATCTGAATGGAGACAAGATGGGACAAAAGCTGCTGCAATGTTGGCAAGAAACCGATCTGAATGCTTTCTTGTGTTTAAGATGTTATTGGACCAGACATGGAGATTTGGTTAATTCATTAGTAGGTAAAGTCTTTCCTGTTAGTGACATCTTAGGTCTTCCTTGGAAGCTCTTACTGACTGGAATAAAATATGCAGCACTGTTGAGAAAAAAAAAAAAAGTGTACCTCATAATTTGGTGTGTTGTGGTTCTTGGCTAGGGCTGAAATCTTGTGAAGATAAACCATGCTTGATACAGAGGTCTAAAATACAGTGTTATTGTCTGGAGTGTTGCAGTCTAGAATATTATGGTTTAGAATACAATTTGATAATATTTTTGTGTATAACTGTCTTCAAAAGAAGGCTTTTGAATGCACAGTAACGCGCTTCTTTAGAAATGAACAGTGTTGTCTCAGACTGTTACCACAATATCGTTTTAAAACAAACTATTTTATGTAGATAAAATCACTTCTAGTTGTTTCCATATTCGAATAGGATCTTAACATGTTGTTACATCACAACCCTTCCTCTGGCCATGTTGACTGCTGAGTTTTTAACATGAATTTTTAGCAACCAAATCAGAAGCCTCATCAGAAGTCTCACTCTAGGAGTAAACTGGCCACTTTATGTTCTGAAATATCAGCTGATTTGCTCTAGAGAGAAGAATGTGGTGTTGGATTTTTCCATTCAGCTAACTCACCTACTGAAATAATGGTCCTGGAACAGTAGAGTATGGCTTCATGCATCAGGACAGAGAGGAATTTCAGTCAGAACAGCGGGAGGGTAAAGTGAAGGGAGCTAATTGTTAACTTGGGAAACTGGGGGAAGCTTGTATGGAAAAGTACATTGATAGTACAATATAATATTGTTCAAATAAATCCTTTGCCTCATGGTGGAAATATGCAGTTTTTAAAAATATTTCCCATTATCTGTTTATACAGTCTGGGTCTATCCCTGAATAAAAATTACATTAAATAGATCTGTAGTGTTTTTATGTAAATCAGTCGGGTAGGATAGGATTTAACATGATTGCACAGTGAACCTAATGAGTTCAAGATCCAGCAGTGCTTTACAGATTGCTATCTATTGCCATTAGTTCATAATAAGCTCTTAATAAATCAATCGGACTGTTACCGCTTTAAACAGTTAAAGCCTCTAGATTGCTGGTCTCAAGTAGGTGACCTAAATTAAAATAATACTTATATAATCTGTAGTACTCTTTATTGGTAATGTAGCCAGTGGGTTTAATTGTGTTCTCTAACTGCTGTTGCTTTTAAGGTCAGTTTGATTTCAGAGGGATTCATTTGTTATTCCATTACAGCACAGTAGCAGAGAGCGTAGCTGTAGTGTTTTTTTTCTGTTAGAACATGCAGTGTTATAACTTTCTGTAATATCTACAGGTTTTAGGACCTGCCCCAAAATGGTGTTCCTTCTTGGACAACTTGACTGAAGAACTGGAAGAGAATCCAGAAAGCACAGTTTATGATGATTACAAATTCGTTACCAGAAAAGACCTTGAAAATTTAGGTAAAACACTTGAATATCCTCTTTAGCTGATGATTTTGATCACTGCTTGATCATTTATGCATGTAAATTCTATAATGCCATTGTGATGCATGAGGACTGTCAGAATGACACCGGCAGTAGTTTCCTCCAGTCGTCTTGGGTATTAGTATACCAAACTGATAGCTTTTTGTTCTTTGGTTCCCAACCAGTGCAACACTAGATATTTGTGTTTCTCCAACTGTTATCTTCTGTCAGCCATGAAGATGGTTGATACTTCCTGATATAGTATGTCTATCAATGTGTTGTGCGTGCTTTCAGATGCTAAGTGGGTGGCATAGGAGAAGTTGGTTTAGTTTTTGAAATATTTTTGAGGTGCTTAGATAGCATTTCGGGACTCAGAGCAAAATCTGCCAAAGGCCTTTTTGAATGTAGTCATTTCCAGAAAGAAATGTTCTAGGGCTAATAGAAACATGGTTTCAAGAAATTAGAATGCTGAAAATTATATAGCAGAGAAAGGTAGGCATGCTTCTCCCAAAGTAGTTAGTCCTTTTTCTGTCTGCTACATGTTTTGATTGCAATGTTCTACTCCACTTTAATTAATTTACCTCTGAACAGGGGTTTGGGCTTGGTCTGGCAGGAGGCCATGCAAGGAGGAGGTCATCCAAAGCACCTAGAGTTCTAAAGCAGATGGTTGGAATGTAGCCCACAGACCCTTATCCCAGTTGTAAGGCAAGAAGGCAATGTAGTATTATCTACACAGACACTGGACTGAGAATACTTATTCTGTTTTAAATTCACTATAACTCAGTCAAATTAATTTCCTCATAATTACAAGCTTTTGAATGAAGAACCAGCGTAAGGGATATTTTGTATTTCGTATCTCAGTGTCTCTTCGTATTACTAGCTGGAGTACTCTTATTTTGGAATATGCAGGGAGGTTGTTTCCTAGAAATAGTTAAAAACATTTTTAGAGACAGCTTTGCTTTCTGAGATGCACAGCGGTTTCTCAATTTTTTTTTCCATTCTCAAAGTAGTTTGTTTATTCTTAGTTTCTAGAGATTTGGGGTCTGTAGAGATTTTTTTTGCTATAAAAAGCTTTTCCTTTTCTCAGTTACGGAATTTTGTGAATATATGTGGAAGAAAAATCATAGAACTCTCAAGTATTTTCATTCTTACTTAGGTTAGGGCCTAGGGTGACAGTTTTATGACCTGATGTGGTACCATATTTTTTCAACATGTTGATTCTTCAAAGATAGTGACCCAAGGCAAAACTCTTAATTAAAAACATCTCTATTCCACACTAAAGAAGTGCTTGTCAAACATCTATGGACTTTCAAAAAGATCCTCTTGAATTTTCGTTGAAAACTTTTATGGAGTTCAGTGCATGTGGGCATTTCTTTAAGAAGTGCACAGTAGCATATATTATGACAAGAAAAAGGGCTTTTGTTGCTCTGAAGCAGTTCAATTATGACAAGAAAAAGGGCTTTTGTTGCTCTGAAGCAGTTCAGATTTCTTGCTGGCTAAACTGATTTTTTTTCATGGTTTTACTTAGTCTTGGTGTATTGGATGTGACTGTTGGATTGATGTGTTGAGTTGTCTTGAATTGGGTAAGTAAAGTGGCTAGCTTGGAATAGGAGTTATTTATGTATGAAAGCTCTCTGAAATCCTCTGTAATTTTTTTTCCCAGGCCTTGCTCATCTCATTGGATCATCATTGCTCAGAGCATATATGCATGGCTTTTTCATGGACATTAGACTTTATCATAAGGTATATAAGGCTGATTCTTGTCAATTTTTACTCTTGACCTTAAACGTGCGCTGAGCTTTTCTTGGGTGTTTTTTGTGAGATTTGTTTTGTGTTTTCTCTTTTCTTGTAGTAACGGATTGTGTCCTGTGTTAATGGTTATTTTCTCTTTACTTCCTCCTGCTTGTTCAAAGGCAAAAATGATGGCAAACCCCTTTGCCTATGAAGAATATAGAAGAGAGAAAATAAGGCAGAAGATAGAGGAAACACGTGCACAGAGAGTTCAACTAAAGGTAAATTCTCTAAAGAGGGAGTATACTTCTGGGAAAACTCTGCATAATGAGTACTGTATTCTTAAGTACGTCTCAGAGATGTAATGACTTTTGATTTGGTTGTTTGCCATCAAAGACATAGCATTGTTTATAGAACTTTTTGAATGGAACCATGAAATTCCCATGCATGTGATTCTCACAGATGAGAGAGAGACTGATAGCAAACTGTAGAAGAGCTGCTTTCATCGAATTTGCGACTGGAGTGGATAAGCCACTGGCAAAACCTGCAGTTTCTACTTCTGTCATTAAGCTAAATTACTTAAGCCATTAAAACATAATACTCTGGAAAGAGATATATAAAAATAGTATTATGTTTATAACTAGTAGCTTCCTAGATTGAATTTGTTCAACATACAAGGAGAAATAATTGCTTTTAAAGTACTGAAGCTGATGAATTGCTAGGAAAAAAAGGATACAGAAGTTCTGCATAAATTTTCTCCTAAAGTGCTGTTGCTTTACTAATACTTAGAAATATTTGGAACCAGGCACAGAGCTTTTCAGCAGGAATTACAGGACTGAATTCTGTCTTAATCACACTCTGCATGTAAAGCATGTAGATTTTTGCATGTGTAAAAGAGTAATTTACTGATTAATTGCTTTCCTCTCCTCAGAAACTTCCGAAAGTCAATAAAGAGCTTGCACTCAAATTGATTGAAGAGGAAGGAGAAGAGCAGCAGGTTGCTAGAAAAAGGAAACAGAAGGTGAGCATTTGTTTTGGAGACTTTTCTGACCGGGGTCACAGAAACAATAATACTTACAGTATTGATTTTTTTTTTGTGGTTGGGTTGGGTATTTTTTGTTATCTGGACAGATTGAAAATTCCATCATTTCTGTTTCTCGTAAATAACTTATAACCTACTAAGGGATTTATTTTGCTGTAGCTGCAGCACCAAAGAGGCTGTGTAGTAACTTAAAGCTTAACATGTTGAAATCTATGAAGATATGGCTTCGTAGGACTCCAGAAGCCCACTAAATGCAATCAATACCAAATTTTGTTTGTGTTAGTTGGTATTTTGGTGGTGACCATGACAAGACAGATGTTACATTAAAACCAAAGGTACAATTGCCTTTCTTGGCAATTATTTTATTAAATAGCCAAAATGGTTTACTCTTAGGCAACAGGAATTCTTCCTGATGTTGAAAATAATACATTTTTATTCTAAGTGTAGTATAAATTCAAAAAAGAAGCATATAGTGGGAGAAGGGGCTTTCTTATGCATAGCACTTCATAGGTGCTAATTCTTGCAGGAATACAGCATTCATAAAAGGAAGGTATTATCTTCACATAGTGTCTAATGAAATCCCATGTGGTATAGTGAGTAAGAGGCGTGACCTCACCTTAAATGCAGACTGTCTAAGCCAGTGTTACGATAGAAATGCAAGTTCAATAAAGGGGGGCTGATTTGTCTAGGAATACATATAGATTGTGTTAAGTGGCATAAAAAGAGTATACGTAAAATGCATGCTCTGATTGTTTTCCTGAAATGGCATTAGGGTCCTATAAAAAGGAATTTATTTTAGGCTTTGGGATTTAATGTTTGACTGCGTGACTGACTGCAAGTCAAACATTTGCAACACTTTCTTTGTTTGAAATTTACACTTTTTGTTTTCTGTATAATTTTTTTTTTCAAATTCATAGGTAACAATGCAAATTTAATGCTGGGGTAGGGTGAGCATGCTGGTATAAGTTTGGCAATTTGAAAGGACAGCTTTTTATAGTAAAAAGCTGTTTATTCAATGATCTTAAAATTATGATAATAGATAGTCACGTAAGCTGAAATTGTAGTTTGAACTTCTCCTAATCCAGCAGTAGCAGAATTTACACAGAGTTCATTTTATTTTTATGTGAATGTAACTGCTTTTTCCTATCTCTATGCAATGGCAGTGTAGAAAGAGTTAGAAGTTATATGCAAACACATACTTTTATGTATTTACAGTAAAACAGTAGTAGCGTTGCATAAAGACTTGTTTACCCTGATAATTTATTGTGCATGTTGTAGAATCACCCCCCTCAGGCAGGGTATTTGCCTTGGAGGTGCTGCTGATTAGTCAATAGATATCAACACATCTCCAGACTAGCTGGCTGAATGTATGAGGAACATTAATTCAAAAATATTAGTAATTGTGTATTTAAAGTGTCTATGATGTGCATAAAAATACCTGTCTTGCTTACAGGTAGCTTAGAATGATATTTATTTGATCTTTGTGAAAGTAATAAAATATAATAAGCATAAATCTTGATTTATCCTGGAAGGACAAAGCAGCTGGCATTTCATGTTCTAGTTTTGAGTTTTGTTTAATTAAAAAGGTGTTACTTACTTTTACCAATGTCTGTTTCAGAATTTTATAGCTCATGCATGCTTTGCTTCTTTTCCAGAATCTGCCTAGCCTTCTCAAAGATGATCGCTTTAAGGTCATGTTTGAGAATCCAGATTTCCAGGTGGACGAGCAGAGTGAAGAATTTAGGCTACTTAACCCTCTTGTTTCTAAAATAAGTGAGAAAAGAAAGAGGAAACTAAAGCTCTTAGAGGAACTGGAAGCACAAGAACAGGTAAAGTATTTGCCTTTTGGATTAGGAAAAATTGAGAGCTTTTTTTACTTCATTTTGAGGATGCAGATTTTTCACCCTGCAAAGAAGGAAAAACGAAGGCAATGCAAGAATGTCTTATGAGTTGGAGTCATTAAAAGAGTAATATATAATGTTACCCTAGTTTTTATATGTGAACAATATTGTGCCTACATGCATATGGTTTTGAAAAATATAAACTGTGTAGATGGAAACGATTTTGTGATACATCTTCTGCTTCATTTGCTGTTACTACTTTCGTTCAAATTTTAGTTCTCTTCAACTGTATCTATGTAAAAGCTGTCACCTACTTTAATTGCAGGAATGGCTCAAAGAAAATTAGTTGATGATTTCTTATTTTACACTATTTTTGTCTGCAGGAAGAGGAGGAAGAACCAGAAGGAAAAGCAAGTGATGCAGAAAGTTCTGAGAGTTCAGATGATGAAAAGGGCTGGGTTGAAGAGGTCAGGAAACAGCGCAAGCTCCTACGCCAAGAGGAAAAAGTAAAGCGGCAGGAAAGGTTCAAGGAGGATCAGCAAACATTACTGAAACCTCAGTTTTTTGAGATTAAAGAAGGAGAAGAATTCAGAAGCTTCAAAGACTCTGCCAAAAAACAAAAATTAATGAAGTAAGACCAATGTTCCTATTTTAATAGGTGGGGAGGACGATTCTCAAGTATTTCTCTACAACACAAGCCAATGGCCTTTGGCTTGGAAGCACCTTCTAGTAAAGCAAGATCTGGTGATTCGGGGATAGAACTAAAAGCGACATAGTTGTTCAAAGATTTGTTTTGTAGTTAAATGTCATGTTTAAACTATGGCAGAGAACGCAAATGAGATGAGTAAGAGGTTAATATTCTGAGCCATATTTAGGGATCCATTACTCTGTTTTGATTAACTGCTGCTGTCACATGTAACACCACCAGTGTCAGTATGAGGTTAACAGTCTGGAAGGATTTCATCTGCTTCTCTAGAAGGATGTAGAATGCTGCATGACTAGTCACTGTTCTGAGGGTAGGATCAAGGTGGTCAAAGAAAAATTGTTTTGTTTGGGTATTTATCCAGACTTCAAAAAGCTATGATGTTCTTACATTGTCGGGTCTCATGATTTCTTCTTTATTTTTGCAATACAAAAGAACGATTTTTTTTTTTTTTAATTTGGGATTCCTTGAGTTGATGATCAGGTGAAGTAATTGGTACTGTATAAAGAGCACATCAAACTGAAGTACTTCACTTTGAGGTGCTTAATTGCCTGCAAATCTCATTGATTTTTTTTTTCCTTTTTTGAGGTGAGTTTAGTCCTTCAGAAGATGCGATTTAGTAGAGTGTAGTCACTAATTTTAAAACATTGAAAGACAATAGCTTCAGAGTTCTTGCATCACACTCATTGCAGAACAGAATATTGACTAATGTTGGAAGCAAGTTGCTGGGCTAGATGAGTCTAGTAATAGCCATTATGTTTTTACTTAGAATGAAATTATACCGTCAAAGAAAAGGAAGTGAATAATACATAATGGGGCTGTTTCTTTGTGTCACTAATGACTGACTCTACAACCTGTTTCATTATGGAACCTTTCTAGAGATTTATAAATCATAGAATCATATTTGATAAAAACTCCCTTAAATGTGTGGGCTTTTTACGGGATTTATTGTGTAAAATGGTCTTTACTACTGAGATGGTGTTTCTGCAGTAGTCTTGTGGTCTTAGATTCCCATGGTACTTGTAAGACCTCTTTAAACAGAAGTAGTAGTGGTTATGCACTGGGATTTATAGCAGTTCTGCAGAACAGATTCCTGTTTTCCTTAGCTATTTTTTATCAGCAAGTGTTTTCACACAGGGATTTTACTTCATTCTTTATGTTCAATATACGCACTCCTTCTGGACTCTCACCTTTCTTGGACTTCTCCATCAACTTGCTTCTGATTATTTTTCTTTCTTTCTTCCAGAAGATGAAACAACTTTTTACTTTTTTTTTAAGTTTTTCTTTGTCAGGAGAAAATCCTGCTGGACATTCTGACAGAGTATTGTAGGATAAGGATATTTTTTACTTGTATTTGTAGTGATTTTGATTTAGCAAATTACTTGAAAGGAGCCTGACAGTGGTCAAATGGCACTGTGTTCTTGTTACGCTTGAAATACTTCCCTAAAAGGCAGTGTGGCTGCAGCCTACTCACATACTGTTCTTTTACACAAATTCAGCTGCTGACCTCTAAAGTAAATTCTCAAGGACACTCAATTTGTAAAGGTTTCATTTTGTTCAAAACATGGAAGGCTTAAATATGAACAAAGATACTGAAAATTAAGTAAATAAGACGTATGTAAGGAAGAAAAACAATTAGGAAAAATTTAGTACAGTGTGACACAGGACCAAATAAATTCTTTCATCTGGTGTATAGAGGGAGAAAAATTATTGCTTCAGCTCAGGAAAAACAAAAGCAAATACCACAGACCTGTCCAGTGGATGGAAGAATATCAGGGATGACAGAAGCCATGGAAAGACTTGTAGAAGAGTGCTTTTAGGGAAGAGGAGAATCTGTCTTAAGATTTGCTGCTAATTCTCTGCAGAATATTTTGCAAGTGGTGAATGATTAGGGTGGCTGAGGTTAGATACCCTCTGTGTGGCAGATGCACTTATGGGGTGTAATATGACATTAAAAAAAAGAAAAAGAGGGGAAATTGAGAATAGAACAGGATGACACAAAAATGAATGTGACAGCATTACATCCTTCATATTTAAGTTGCTGTCATTGAATTATCTTTCCATGATTGCTGTTTTTGTTTTAGTCTAAGCAGTTAGCTCTATATTCATTGATCCCATTTGTGCTCATCCAAGCATTGTTTTCAGTGCTCAAATTCTTATTGATATGTGTTTCTTACAATATATATCTGATTCTGTAACCATAATGACCTAGCCTGTGTTCTGAGCTGACTTGTTTGATTAATGAGCATTTTTACATATTAGAATTTTATGAAGAAAATACCTAAATATGTTTTCTGCTGGCCTTAACTGGGTGATAAGTAGTCAGCATAAAAATAATTAATTCAAGTAATGTTCTGAAAATTGGAAAGACTGTAGTGGCATGTACAATCTGGTGAGGCTGGCATGTTTGTCTTTGATTTGATTTATCCAAGTTATGGAATGATGGTCTGTGACCAATATAATTAAGTACCTTAATACCTTCACTATGCACTTAATGGTTAGGTGTTCTTTTTTCTCTAATCATATAATGTTCTACCTGAGGAAACAGTTTATGACTTATATAAAACTGGGTGTTTCTTTCGACATGTTCCTGACTCAGCACGGCTCCAAGCCCAGCTTCTAAAGAAGTGGTGCGTACTATAAAATTCTTCATAGACCAACAGTCTGAGCATTTCTTTGCGCAGGAAAGCTGCAAAATTTACTCATGGTTGTAAAAACCACCTTGTCTAAGATCTGTCTACATTTCATTTTCCCCTTTTGCGTTCTTAAGCTTACATGTGAAAACCTGAATACATCACCAGAGATGCAAAAGTTTGCTTTGTTTTCTTACTGCAGAAATTCCCTATGTAATAACTTAAAGGGAATCCGTAAAAGGAAAGGGGTTTTATCAGTGTGCCAAGAGTTCTTCTGATTTTCTCAATGTCCCTTTAAGAGGTTTATTATTGAAATTAGAGGTTGTGAAAATTTAAAACTACATTAGTCATACTTTATAAAAAGTATGACAGTCGATGTGTATATCTCCAGCGGTGGTCAGGAAAGTCAACAAAAACATAGCTGACATTCCTAGGTATTGCTAAAGTAGAGCAGCAGGAAAAGTCCTGAAAAACCATTCTCTTTATAATAAAGAAGAAAGTAGAGCCTTGGCAATTTTTTTATTTGTTTGTTTTTTACTGTAGGGCAGGGGAAATTTGCTTTTAATAACACTGTTAATGTAGCCCTTGAATCAATTTGTTGAGAATTATTTATTAAAAAACCCCAAAGAAGCAAGCTATTGTGTTTGTGTATCAGTGTGTGCAACTCATTATCGTTTGAGGTCTGCACACTTTCAGATAAATATAGCCTTACCTGCATTTATTCAGTAAAATTGCAACCCTGCAGCATTTTGTAATATCTCCTCATTTTAATTTTTCTCCTGACTGAAGTGGTATCTAGGCAGTCATGCTAAATAATTGCTGGGTAGTAGCCATATTTCTCCAGTTCACTTTCAAAGGGGAGAAAAATGGGACTTCACTTGAATGTAGAAATCCCACCACAGTGTTGGTGACTGATCTGCTGCCATAGTTAGCTCTAAGGCTTAGAGCTTGTCTTCCCGATTCGCACAGATGGAACAAGTTTTTACATGTACTCAATGAAAAATATACTACAGAAAGAAAATACAATCAAAGTACCTAGTCATGAGAAATAAAGTAATTCTTGACAGTAGTTTTTCATGGTTAATCTGAAAAGTCTTTGTTACATAAAATGGCTCATTAACCAAAATTCAGCAGACTTCAGAGACTTTGTGCGTCAGCCACAGTCCGTGAGCCCTTCATCCATAGTAAATGCCATTGACTTTGGTGGCTGCAAATCCTCTGTATGTTTGTGATGACTTATTTTCCTCTTTAAAGCTTGTACAAAAGATGTCTCTTGGGCTTCTTCAGAGAGACCTAATAAGACACTAATAGCAGCATCTCAAATTCCCAGAAACTAATTTCATTTACAGATAGACAGATGTTTTCTGAGCGCATCACGAAGTGAATTTGTGTGATGATGCTGTCTGTATCGTGTTCTTGGGTGGCATTACTTGCTTGTAGAGCCCTCGTTGTCGAAGGACTACCCATCTTAGGACTCACAGGTGCCTTTAGGGAGGTTGGCTGAAGCCGACACCGTCCCTGCCTGCCTCACCCCTGTGCCTGGAGGCTATTTGACAACAAGATGTATTTCCCCTCAGTTGTTCCAGTTTACAGCCCAACTAAACTGGACTCAGCGAAGCTAGTATTAGATACCAGCTCACAACCTGGAGCAACTGGGGCACATCTATGTGTTTTGCCTTTGTAGAGGCATTATCCTCCAGTGGAGGAGAGCTGAAGCTGTATGAGTTTTAGCCAGAACTACCTCCTTCTCCATGGAAATGCTGGAGTTCGGTGCCCGAGGGAGAGGCTCTACACCAGTTTGCTGACACAGGCTGCCTGGTCAAGCACCATGCACCTGAAGGTGCTCATGTGGAGATCCTCTCTGGGGTCAGGGTCTGTCTTATTTGCCACACTTGTTTGCATTGTTCCTTTTTATTTTGGAAAGTTTTTGCATTAGACTGTTGCAGGCACAGTGTCCGAACAGTCATTTTTATTTGGACTAAGTAGTTTGTCTCTACAATGAAGTAATTCACTCAATGATGAATTTATAGTGATGTGTAGTCAAGATTATTTCCCTCAAAAGTGTTTCCAGTTCAGAAATGATAAAATTTCAAGAAAACTTAAGTATATCTAGCCTTGATTGGATTTTGTGTATGTATCTGCAGCTGAATATTCCTAAGAAGGTCTAACTTTTTCTAACATTTAATAGAAAACTATAGCAATAGGAGGGTGTGGTTTCTTTCTCAACTAGAGTCCTGTTGCTTTTTTAGTAGAAAAAACAATGAACTTTACATAAATTTTAAAACTGTTTCTACTGAAAGCAATGCCTCAAGGGAATGATTTGATTTCGTGTTTCTGTTCTGTTTACTGAATATTTATTTTTTAGAGTTACGGCGTTTCAAGGATTCAGAGAAATGGAGATAAGTTTTGACTGCATTATCAGCCTTTGTTATAGTAAAAAGATGGCAAGAATAGGAACTAATGTTAATTATTCTCCACAGGAAAACTCTTGGAGATCGTTTAAAGTTTGAAGAAAAACTTGGCACGCTCGATGTGTCTGATACAACAGTAGGCAGCAAACAGGCAACATTCAAATTAAAGAAGGTGAGCTATATATATAATTTTTTAAGATAATTCACAAGTAACTTTAGTTTTTGCATGAAAGAACAGGAACTTTAAAACCGTCAAACAAATGTCCCTCTTCATTTCTTTATAAGCTGCCAGCACTTCTGCTTCTTGCCAAAGAGAATGAAAGCCTCCGGTAGTACTCTGTGTGTTTATACCCTTATAACTCAGGCAGCACTCATAAAATCTTGTGTTCCGGTGGAAAATACTGGCTTCCATGTTTTAATAATCTATTTGCAGACATACCATCAGAAGGCTGTGACCTTACCTGACTTCTGTCCCAAGACTGATTAGATCTTGGTCTTCAGGTCCAAGTGCAATCAGGATGCTGTAGGAGACAGGCTTTCGCTTGGCTGATAGTGTTGCTAGGTCACAACATAGTAAAAACAGAGCTCCTAACCACCTTTGTCGTTAGGCTTATGTAACACGGGTCACAAGAACCAGCTCTAGTCCTGTTCTGTTTGTCAAATTCCTTTTGTAGTGTGTGGCTGACTGCTGCCTATTTAGCTTTCCCAAAGGGTTTTGATTTCCCATGCTAAGGAATTTTGTAGATCACAGACAGGTGGTTACTTTATAGTGTGAACAGAGTTAAATGCGTGTGTGCGTCTGCTACTGCTGTAGAACACTGAGGGTTTTTTTTTTGCTAGAGAATTGAAGAAAAGACACATTATAAAAGACCCATATTAATTGATACTTGGGCTGACAAAATGTACTTCAATTAAACTGATTTTCCTGAGGTCAGACTCTTTGCTAGAACCCATTTCTTCTTAGCAGTGGTCAAGTTTTATTCTTGTCACAGGAATGGCTAAGTAGTTATTTGGTTGTCACATTGTTATGCCTGAAAAAAAAATTAAAATAGCCACATTGACCAAACTATTTCTACCTTATTGTTTTACCTGAATATTGTCTGTCTGCAGATGTCCTTTTTCATCTGTTTTTGATTCTTTTGTTGCTGGAATTTAAAACGTGTTAACTGTGGAACAAGCCACATATTCCTCTGCAGTGCTGTGTAGAATAACCATTCTGGAGATTTTACCAGCTGCTGTAACTGATATGTTAGTGATTTGCAGCTAATGAAATGGCCTTTGCAGGGCTTAAAAGCCACAGTCTTTTTTACAGTAGCTGTAACTTATAAAGCCCAAAGCCACAAGTTTTCTTATAGTTGATGGTGAACAATGTACTGTCACCTTTTGCTAAAAGTCCTGTGAAAGTGTGGGAGTAAGGTGGAAGAAGACAGATACGGCAGTGGTTTCGATTGTCATTTTTACTTCATTCTATCAGACAGGCTATAGCTTTGAGGTTTTAAATTATGTTTCTGCTAACATACATGGATTTTTTTCTGATTGTTACCTGATGTTGCTTTATGCTCATTTGCATAAAGAAAGATTTTTAAAAATCTAATTAAAAGAAGTATAATGCATCTACAATAGAGATCTCTTCTCCTATCAACAGAATATCAAAATGAGACCTTAAAGTTGTCTTTCAGATAAGCAAACCCTGTGTACTTGTTCTAAAGTCCCAGGGAGTGGATCAGGGACAGCTAGGAAGAAATCACTCTATACAGTGTGCTGTGTTTTGACACTCATTTTCAGAGAATGAGGAGATGAAGTTGGCAAGACAAAAGAACAGATTTTAGTGTTAGGCTGATCATCGCAGTCTGCTTTGTCATGCCTCTCCCTTAAAGCAAAGGTGTATTTAGGAGTAGATAGAAGGATTTAGTAGGGGAGAGAATTGTCATTCCACGGAATTGGTATCACTTGATCTTATAAGTCAGTGGAATTGAGACTGAATGTGCCTGCTACAGTTGTGGTATGTTAGCAGCCTCCCAAAAGCCCAGCAACCACTGACAGATCCAGCAATTAAATGGTTTCTCATTAGTACTTCACAGTTTAGGTTTCAGGATTTTAATACTGTTCCTGCAGTGTGGCATCCTGTTTTTTAATTTCAACGTGCTTTATCATAGCAAATACATAGAACAAAATAGTGGGGTTTCTAAAAAGCTCAGTACTTACACTACTAGGGAGGTGTAGAGGACTTATTAAAGAAAAAAAAGACAACATAAAGCTTGAAATGGAAGTCAAGTATACTAGCAGTAACAGTCAACATTATATTAAGTAAGATTTCTCAAGACCATTTCAGACAAACTCTGGAGAGACAGAGAAATTACTTAGGCTTTCACATGGTGGGTTTCTTATTTCCCTACTCCAAGTGGAAACGAGTCAATAAATTCCAACAAAATCTAAAGATAACTAGCTTTTATTATCATTATACTAGTATGGGCTTATTGCTACATAATTCTTTGGGGATACAGCTGCATGTCCAGTAATTCTGTCATATTGTTAATGCACTTATCCTGTGCTGCTGTAAAAATTGCCCTGATTGCTGGATTATTTTATAGCATGGACAGTTCCCGTCCAACAGTTACAATTTATGCTTAGTTTGAAGACAAGCCTTACTCTTCCAAGGAAAATAGTAGTTTTTTTGCTTTAAGAGCCATTTCATCTATGTGGCATGTAAATGAAACCCTTTCAGAGTGTTTTTGATGAAGAAAAAGAATATTAATAGAGCATGTGCCACAGCAGCAGAGATTTCTAATTATTTTTGCGTGGGAAGTCTTTCTAGAATTGCATACAGCATATCAAAGATTTCCAAGAATTTCTAAGAATGCTTTCTAGAAAACCAGTATGTTTCAGCAAATTTAGCTGAAACTTATTTAGCTGAAACAAATTTAGTTCTTTCTGTCTTTTTAAAATGCATTTGTCCAAATTTTAAATGTGGTAATCCTAGTTAATTAAAGTAGAATTTAAATAGCCTCAAATTTAGCTCTACCTTCTTAAGGTTGTTAAAAAATAAATTCTGCAGTACGATTTTACAGTCTTTTGTTAGACATTGGTTTTCATCTGAAATGCATGATTTTACTGTTTTTTAGTGTCTTTGTCTTAAATGTTTATTCGGAACTACTTGAAATGATAATTCCGAGGGGTACCCAGAATGAAGAGCTATGGTAAAAGACAAGATAGTGTGGGACCATTTACAGTAACATTTCCAGATTTCACTAGTAGGATTCTGACTTGATATATAGGTACTTGAACAGTGAGGTGATACGTAAGCTTACAAGAACCTGAGTCTATTTTTGTTTTAATATTCCAGTCGGAGCAGCAAAGGAGACAGCAGGAAGCTGAGAAACAGCATCGTCAAGAGAGAAAAATTCTTAGGCGTTCTGCCAGTCATCTGAAGAGCAAACGTGGAAGAGGACGACTGTTCCGTTGATTTATTTTATGTTGTTTTTTTAAAAAAAAAAACTTCTTTTATATAATTTTTCATTTGAAAAAGGGACTTCTTCAAATTGGGACACAGTGCCAACGTATTTTTGTTTTTATTCATTGGTTAACACAAAACCCAGGACTTGCTAAAACCTGTGTTCATTATTTAAAAGTTCATGAAAGTAAAAGTATTGACCAAAGGATACTCCGAGTATGATGTCTTATAAACTCCAGTGTGAACTGTATTTGTGCTGAAATCACCAGCAACTGGTTGTTATGTAACCCTGGATATTTTCTATATAAGAATTTATGTATACAATGAGGCTGCCTGTCTTTTATTTCACTTGAGCTGTGGGGTTTTGCTTTCCAAAATCTTTATTTGTGACTGCTCAGATATAAAATCAAGGGCAAGTTATTTTGTTTAAAAATTTATCTCTGCAAGGGCACAACAGTTTTTTCTCTTATAATTCTTGAAGGGTAACAAAACTGTGTTTTTCAAAAACTGACTTCGACTTTATATTCTTGGGCTGCCTTAATAGCCAGGAGGAGGTAGAGCAGTAGTCAGGAGGGCAACTGAGAATGCCCGATTTAGGTTCATCTAATTCACTGTATAAGGTGACCTCCTTTGCCACAACAATATACAAAAGGCAATCTTGGAAAGATACTCTTAATAAGTTAATTTTTTGAATATTACCTTTACTCAGAATCTTTAGGACCAGCTTGAGTATGTTTTGGTAAGTCACCTATGGTTCAGCACAGTTTATAGATAGTGGTTAAGTATGAGTGAAATGCTGGCAAATTGAGAAAATACCTTGGGTCTGATGCATCACCTATACTTCAGTACTTTCATACTCCACAAGTAATATAATTAACTTCAGATAGGCTGTTAGTCATTGAACACACATTGAGCCACAACTATTTGTGTAATGCTCTTTCCAAAATGCTATTACCAAGCCTAGCAGTGTGCTGTGTTTCTGTGGCTGGTATAATTGTCTGAAACAGAGAGCATCCATGAGTTTATGTATAAGACAACAAAAGAATTCACTGTACCACACTGTTGGTTTTTAATGTATGAACAAAATAGTGAAATGTGATTTAAGCTATTTCCCTGCAGAAATAGTAATATTACAATAATAATATACACATTTCTATACTCATGGGGTTTGTTTATGCAAGTAGCTCAAAGTAGGTATGATTTGAGGTTACCAGCTTCAGGAAGAGTTGTGAAGGAGGATGTAACAGCTTTCAAATCATTCCATCTTGCTTTGCAGCAGCCTTTTATGTTTGTGTTCTCCATGTCTCCATATGGAAAAATGAGTAGTAGACTTGAATTCCGGGAAGAAAGAACCGACTTCCAGATGCAGGAGGACAGTGAAAGCAGTACAGTAGTTTACCTGGGAGACTGAGCAATGTCCACGAAGAGACTTGTGATCTCAGTTTAAACATCTGCAGAAACCCCGCAGGAGCCTGCCTTGAGGAGGAGGAATGGATTAATGAACTTCAGAGGACCTCTGCACCCCTATGACACTATGATTGCTTGTAGGGCATAAGGAAGAGGCATACAGTATTAATTGACTAGAGCCATTTTCCCCCTTTGTCCCATCCTTCAGGTGAATCACTTAGTAGTTTTATCTTTTTATCTCTTTCATGAAGATTAAATACTTCTTTTGGCTTGTTTCCATAGCTAATATATTTTGTCTGATCTTGGGAAGTACGGGGTTTTTAAGCTGAATGAAAGCACATAAATCTATTAATAAACTTTAGGTCTTGATTGTTATCTCTGTATTTCAAAGCCCATTTTGCACAATGACTGGCTCTTTGTGTTGAAGAAGTAGTCCTGTTCTGTCACCAAAATGAACAATATATAGTACAGCCTGCAGAAAATAATCAGATTTGGTAGAAGGTGTAGTTTAGACAACCAGAGGAAAAGATTCCCATCTTTTAAAGACTCTTTAGGTGGATAACTGTAAACCTTGTGACATGGTTTGTAAGTTGTTCTGTCTGTAAAGGTGAGTATTGGTGACTTCCACACCCATTGTCACAGCTATAACTGAAGCATTCTCTCTCTGACCCATCCTCACTGATGGCTCTGCTTGTGTTAATCGCATTTTAGTATCGCTTACTTCCTCCTTTGTTTTTTTTTAATTTGGCCCGGATACTTGATTCAGATGGGGGCTAGTGGCAAATTTCTGTGGATATGTCATATTATCCTGTGTGTGTTCTGTAAGTGGCACTTCCATATGAAATACCTGAGTGTCCTGTGGTACAGACTGATTTGTATCCTCGCACATCGGCAGAGATAAAATTAAGTTGTCCACAGCACAGGAAGAATGTGAATTGGTTAGAGCAAATTGAGAGGAGGCCACAAGATGATCAGGAAGAGGGAGCAATTCAACTAGAAATCAGATTGGCAAAGTTGGTGAAAGATAACAAAAAATCTTTCTATAAATATATAAATAATAAAAGGAGGACTAGGGAGGCCATACAGTCCCTATTGGATGCAGAAGGAGCAACAGTGACAGGGGACGAGGAAAAGGCTGATGTACTTAATGCCTTCTTTGCCTCGGTCTTTAATTGTAAAGAAAGTTGTTCCCTTTCTGTACAAACCCAGGAGCTAGAGGAGCAATGTGAGGCTCTCATGGTCCAAGAGGAGGTGGTCAGAGCCCTGCTAGCCCGTCTAGACACCCACAAGTCTATGGGGCCAGATGGGATTCACCCGAGGGTATTGAAGGAGCTGGCGGGTGTGCTGTCCAAACCCCTTTCCATCATCTTCCAACAGTCCTGGAAGACTGGGGAAGATCCACTGGACTGGAGGCTGGGGGATGTTGTGCCCATCTACAAGAAGGGTCGCAGGGAGGATCCAGGGAACTACAGGCCTGTCAGTCTGACCTCAGTGCCAGGGAAAGTCATGGAAGAGGTGATCCTGAGTGCTGTCATGAAGCACATGCAAGAGAACCTGGTGATCAGGCCCAGTCAACACAGGTTCACAAAAGGCAGGTCTGGCCAAACTATCCTGATTGCCTTCTATGACCAAGTGACTCTGCTGCTGGATGAGGGAAAGGCTGTGGATGTATCTCCCTGGACCTCAGTAAAGCCTTTGATACAGTTTCTCACAGCATTCTGCTATGGAAACTGTCAGCCTCTGGCCTGGACGGGCGCACACTCTCCTGGGTGGAAAACTGGCTGGCTGGCCGGGCCCAGAGAGTGGTGGGAAATGGGGTTAAATCCAGCTGGAGGCCAGTGACAAGTGGGGTTCCCCAGGGCTCAGTGCTGGGTCCAGTCCTGTTTAATGTCTTTATTGACAACCTGGATGAAGGCATCGAGTGCTCCCTTAGCAAGTTTGCAGACAACACTAAGCTGGGTGGAAGTGTGGATGTGATGGAGGGTCGGGAGGCTCCAAAGGGATCTGAACAGGTGGGCAGAGTCCAACGGCATGAGGTTTAACAAGGCCAAATGCCGGGTCCTGCACTTGGGGCACAACAACCCTGTGCAGCTACAGACTAGGAGAAGTCTGTCTAGAAAGCTGCCTGGAGGAGAAGGACCTGGGGGTGTTGGTGACAGTGACTGAACATGAGCCAGCAGTGTGCCCAGGTGGCCACGAAGGCCAATGGCATCCTGGCTTGTATCCGAAACGGCGTGACCAGCAGGTCCAGGGAGGTTATTCTCCCTCTGTACTCGGCACTGGTGAGACCGCTCTTTGAATGCTGTGTTCAGTTCTGGGTCCCTCACCACAAGAAGGATGTTGAGGCTCTGGAGCGAGTCCAGAGAAGAGCAACAAAGCTGGTGAAGGGGCTGGAGAACAGGCCTTATGAGGAGCGGCTGAGAGAGCTGGGGGTGTTTAGCCTGGAGAAGAGGAGGCTGAGAGGAGACCTCATTGCTCTCTACAACTACCTGAAAGGAGGTTGTAGAGAGGATGGTGCTGGCCTCTTCTCCCAAGTGACAGGCAACAGGATGAGAGGGAATGGACATAAGCTCCGCCAGGGGAGATTTATGCTGGACATTAGGAAAAAATTTTTCACAGAAATGGTCATTGGGCACTGGCAGAGGCTGCCCAGGGAGGTGATTGATTTACCTTCCCTGGAGGTGTTTAAGGCATGGATGGATGAGGTGCTGAGGGACATGGTTTAGTGTTTGATAGGAATGGTTGGACTCAATGATCTGGTGGGTCTCTTCCAACCTGGTTATTCTGTGATTCTGTATGAGGACAGGGTGAGAGTTGGTGTTGTTCAGCCTGGAGAAGAGGAGGCTCCACAGAGACCTTATAATGACTTTCCAGTACGTTAAAGGGGCCTGGAGGAAAGCTGGTGAGGGGCTCTTTATCAGGAAACGCAGTGACAGGATGGGGGATAATGGTTTTAAGCTTAAAGAGGGTAATATTAGTTTAGCTATTACGAAGACGTTTTTCCCTGTGAGAGTGGTGAGGCACTGGAACAGGATGTCCAGGGAAATCCTAGGTGCCCCTTCGCTGGGGCTTGAAGACAAGGTCTGATGTTGAGCAACCTGATCCACTGGGAGGTGTCCCTGCCTATGGCAGGGGAGTTGGAACTAGATGATCTTCAAGCTCCTTTCCAATCCAAACCAATGAAAATTGCAATGACTGTAAATAATCCATACTAATATAAATTCAGAAATGTATTTGTCGCTGACTGTGGTTTTCAGGCTCTCATCTTCTGTTCTTTGCTTGGTGTTTTAGACTGCGGTGGATGTGCAAGGACTGAAGATCAACTCTGAGCATGTTAAGAAAGGAGTAATTTCTTCTATCTTTTGAAACAAGTAATTGCAGAGGTAAGTGCTGTATTTCCTTTGACAGTTACATTCACTAAGAGTTTAAGTACAATAATTGTGCAGCCAGATCAGGTATGAGTTTCAAATACTATTGTTCCAGGTGTGACCATGTTTCACGAGTGACATTTGGGTCATCTTAACTGTGAAGGCAAGTCCTTTTCCCATTTAATTCTTCACTGACTGGAGCAAAGGTGAAAATACCATTTCCTTATTAAAGAGAAAACTAGGCAGTTGAAGTGGGAAATACCAGCCCAGCCCTAATCAAAATTTTTATTCCCAGTTCCTGGAACCACCCTTCCCTTCCCTACAGCGGTTTCTGCCAAAGCTGCTCTGTCTCTCCTACTTATTATCTCTTGTTTTAACATCTGGCTGTTTCCTGTGGGGTGCCTATATCTACACTTCAGTTTTTCTATTAATTTCAGGATCTATAGTACAAATTTTTGCAGCTATAGCAGAGCTTTGAGAATGAGCACTAAAATGGTAGTAGTAGAAGGGTTGTGTATGGGCACAACTTGAGCAGAATGGAATTGTGTGAACTTGGAGATGTGGAGAGCTGTGACATCAAAGTGCCTGGTGGGGATTCAGATTGCTGGCGTGCACTCCTGTGTGTGTCATTGGTGATAGGCAGGGAGAAATGTTGCTTTAACCCCCCAAAACTCCACTCTTAATGCTCTGTGTGCATCTGTACCATGTGCTAGCTCTACCTCAGTAAGAGGCTGGGTGTTTTGGGTGGGGCTGCTGTGTTTTCTAATTTTTTTTAAAAATTTTGCTACTGCATTAGTAAAATTGCAAGGTACAGTTATATACCTGCATGATTACATTACACTACGTACAATTACACAAAATGCTCAACATTCAGAAGCATTCACATTTAATATCATCTCACTTCAGTGATGAATATTATGTCCATTCCATTTACCGACATTTCTTCTGTAAATGCATTTTCTTACCTACTTTTACCTTTAAATATTGCAACTTTATACCATGAGTGAAGTGCATACAGTGGGGGTCATAAAAGACACGTCTACTTCTAACAATTTAATCATCTTATGCAAATGGCAATGTTGGGAAACGTAATTATCTTGTCTATTAGGATTTTTCTAATATTCTTGTAAACTGAATCAAGAAGCAAGCTTGCAACACTCCCATCCCAGCTACTGTGTTTTTCTCCCTTCCCAGCTGTACATGGGAGGTTGCCCAACAGGGCTATGACGCGGTTGCACTGAAAATATGAGGCAATATTTTAAACAGATCTCCACAGCAAATAAATATGCTCTATCTGAGATATTTTAAACAGGTTACAACAAATCACATTTACACAATGCCATGGTAACTACATCACTATAATTTAAATATTACTAGAAGCAGATCATAGATCATAGCATCATAGAATAACCAGGTTGGAAGAGACCCACCAGATCATCGAGTCCAACCATTCCTATCAAACACTAAACCATGCCCCTCAGCACCATGTCCACCCGTGCCTTAAACACCTCCAGGGAAGGTGAATCAACCACCTCCCTGGGCAGCCTGTGCCAGTGCCCAATGACCCTTTCTGTGAATTTTTTTTCCTAATGTCCAGCCTAAACCTCCCCTGGCGGAGCTTGTGGCCATTCCCTCCTGTCCTGTGCCCTGTCACTTGGGAGAAGAGGCCAGCACCCTCCTCTCCACAACCTCCTTTCAGGTAGTTATAGAGGGCAATGAGGTCTCCTCTCAGCCTCCTCTTCTCTAGGCTGAACACCCCTAGCTCTCTCAGTCACTCCTCATAAGGCCTGTTCTCCAGCCCCTTCACCAGCTTTGTTGCTCTTCTCTGGACTCGCTCCAGAGCCTCAACATCCTTCTTGTGGGGAGGGGCCCATGAATATGCTCCTGTGCTTATGGGTTCACAAAAGGCAGCTCTTGCCAAACTAACCTGATCGCTTCTATGACAAAGTGACTTGGCTGCTGGACAAGGGAAAGGCTGTGGATGTATCTTCCTGGACCTCAGTAAAGCCTTTGACACAGTTTCTCACAGCATTCTGCTTCGGAAACTGTCAGCCTCTGGCCTGGACAGGCACACACTCTCCTGGGTGGAAAACTGGCTGGCTGGCCGGGCACAGAGTGGTGGGAAATGGTGTTAAATCCAGCTGGAGTCCAGTGACAAGTGGGGTTCCCCAGGGCTCATTGCTGGGTCCAGCCCTGTTCAATGTCTTTATCAACAACCTGGATGAAGGTATTGAGCGCACCCTTAGCAAGTTTGCAGACAACACTAAGCTGGGTGGAAGTGTGGATCTGCTGGAGGGTCGGGAGGCTCCAAAGGGATCTGAACAGGCTGGACCGCTGGGCAGAGTCCAATGGCATGAGGTTTGACACGGCCAAATGCCGGGTCCTGCACTTGGGACACAACAACCCTAAGCAGTGCTACAGACTAGGAGAAGTCTGTCTAGAAAGCTGCAGGGAGGAGAGGGACCTGGGGGTGTTGGTTGACAGTGACTGACCATGAGCCAGCAGTGTGTCCAGGTGGCCAAGAAGGCCAATGGCATCCTGGCTTGTACCTGAAACGGCGTGACCAGCAGGTCCAGGGAGGTTCTTCTCCCTCTGTACTCGGCACTGGTGAGACCGCACCTCGAGTACTGTGTTCAGTTCTGGGCCCCTCACCACAAGAAGGATGTTGTGGCTCTGGAGCGAGTCCAGAGAAGAGCAACAAAGCTGGTGAGGGGGCTGGAGAACAGGCCTTATGAGGAGCGGCTGAGAGAGCTGGGGGTGTTTAGCCTGGAGAAGAGGAGGCTGAGAGGAGACCTCATTGCTCTCTACAACTACCTGAAAGGAGGTTGTGGAGAGGAGGGTGCTGGCCTCTTCTCCCAAGTGACAGGAGACAGGACAAGAAGGAATGGCCTCAAGCTCTGCCAAGGGAGGTTTAGGCTGGATATTAGGAAAAAATTTTTCACAGAAATGGTCATTGGGCACTGGCACAGGCTGCCCAGGGAGGTGGTTGATTCACCTTCCCTGGAGGTGTTTAAGGCACGGGTGGACATGGTGCTGAGGGGCATGGTTTAGTGTTTGATAACAATGGTTGGAACTGATGATCTGGTTGGTCTCTTCTAACCTGTTTATTCTATTATTCTATGAAGGGGCCTGACGCTGTTCCATTTACTAGTATAGACACGGGCAAGAACATCAGATGTAATATCCCACATATGCATGTAGCTGGGGGCTAGTAACACTAAATTAACTGTAGTTTAGCCATTTAATGGAAGAAATTAGAAGCATCGATAAGTTTAGAGAAAGTTATTTTACGAGAATTTGAAGGAGATGATCCTTTTTTTCCATGGTCAGTATCCAAAACCATGGGAAGTTCCAGTCAAAACTGGAAGATCAAAACTTCTTCAGAGCAGAAAGGAGGTATGAGACTATTCAGGTATTCAAGAAATGTTTGAACTCACTGGAGTATGGGACTGAAAGCTGACTTCAGCAGTGGCATTTGGGATAGATGAGAGGGCAGGACTGATAGTATATGGTGGATATTTAATGTGACCAAAGTGAGGGGGATTCTGCTCTCAAGTGGAGAGAACACTGTGCCTCAGGATACCCAGGGATGACACCAGACAATCAAAACAAGTGGCTCCTTCTCTTCACCATTTTCCCAGAGAATCTTTCCTAGCTTCCCTTGTTATATGTTGTGTGCACGATGTCTACTGAAGCAATTTCTAGAGAGCAGTGCCCAACAGCGTATGGCTGGCTTGGTCTCTGGTGATGCTTGCATGTTTCCTTTTAATCACGGAAAAGTAATTGACCTTTTGTGTCAATGAAGGCTTATTTCACTTTGCCTCTGAAGATCTGGGGAAGCAGAGCTCCTTCCTTTGAAGTGGCCACCACTCCCCATGAAATTAGAGGAATTTCATAGAAGGAGATAATTTGAAAAAAGAGTAACTGTCTAGTAAGGCAGCTGGGAAAGAAGGGTGAGAGAAGAGGTGGAAAGTAACTTGAGATCTGTCCAAATGTTTCCCTTAAAACACTTTCCAACAGAGAAAAGAACCTACCAATGTCAAATTTTTCAAGAACTGAAAACTAATCTGCTCTGTTTTAGAGTTTTCAGTGAAGACTTTTCTAGGTTTTAATTTTACCACCATATTCTCCTAAAGGGCACAGTCTTGACCTGATCTGCTCTGGTTTTTTTGCACTTCAGAGTCCTTTAAAAAATGGATTCATCCAGCCAGCATGACAAGGTTACTAGAGCTGGTCAGGTAGAAACAGTAATGCAAACTCTTTCAAACTTTATTTTCTGGTCCTCCCCTCAATATCTGGAGTTACTGGGGGTTGGATAATTGGCATTATCTAATCAGAAGGCCTGAGTCAGTGAGAGTCTGAAGTGTCTGCAGCTTGTGACCACTGATACACCCAGTTGTCTGAACCTTTCTATCTTCCTTCCTTCTGGGAAGACGTGTTTTGATACTGACAGCATCAAGAAAATGACCCACAGCAGCTTTCAGGTTTCCCAGCCTCCTTTCAGTTGGTGGAAAACAGTTTTAGTGAACCCTCTTCAGAGGACAGAACAGTTATAGAAAGTTTGCTAGGCAACCTTTTAATTTCTTCAAGCTATCTTTAGTTGTTAAGTCCTAACAGCAAACTAATCTCTGTGCTAAGTAAGATAGTGGGGATGAAAATTACTATCAGTACTGATGTGGTTTTTTCTAGTGTGGTTGGCATTTGATGAAAACTAACTGATAGCAGCTGAGTGGAAATAATTTCTTAATCACAGGAAGCTTTTGGAGCTTCTGAGTTTTAGGGCATCTAAAATTAAACATCAAGATACAAACTAGGCTGAGGAGCCAGACGGGCTTTTGAATCTGTCGTTGCATAAAGTATTCGTGTAGCCAAAAAACTTCTACTGTATTATAGAATCATAGAATCACCAGGTTGGAAAACACCCATCGGATCATCGAGTCCAATCTTTCTTATCAAATACTAAACCATGCCCCTCAGTGCCTCGTCCACCCGTCCCTTAAACACCTCCAGGAAAGGTGACTCAAGCACCTCTCTGGGCAGCCTGTTCCAGTGCCCAATGACCCTTTCTGTGAAAAATTTATTCCTAATGTTCAGCCTGAACCTCCCCTGGTTATTAGATTGTGTAACTTACTGAGGTCAAAATTTCTGCCTCTTGGCTAACACAGAATTTGGACTGGTATCTAGGCTTGCTCAGAGTTCAAAGGTGCTTGAATCTCAGAACACAGGCCCATCCCTGCTTGGATCACAGCTCAATAATTTTCAGCACAAGTCTGTCCTCTTAAGAACTTGACAACAGCCATGCTCCTAGGTTTCCCCCTGCCATGCATTCTCTGAGCAATCTTCCTGCTCTTTCTTGCAAGCCTTCAGTATCTAGAAATATCTTTGGTGTTTCAGAAAGGTACCACGAGATCCATGTGAGGCCTAGGCAATGTTCCTCACCACTAAGCTGAAAAGCAATAGAACCAAAACTGTCCATAGTAATTTTACTTTCTTCCATAAATATTAAGGGTGTCTGAAAGTAAAGCAGGATACTGTGTTCAGAGGAAGCAGGACTAAGCCATGAGGCAGGCAGACATAAATAAACAAGGGTTCTGAAGAATTTCAGTGCCAGTCTCTCAAACCATCTAGTGCAAATGCCTCAAATTAGAGCAAGAAAAACTGCTCAAACAGTTTTCTTTGTAACACTGTTTTGTATATGAATTTCAAGCGCTGCAGCAGGGAAATTCTGTTATATCAATGAGGTCTCTTATGTTTTTAGCACAGAAAGAATGATACTGTGCACGCTAGCTATGGTGACCATGTTGCAAATCCCTCAAGAACAGATTGGTAGCTTGGGTTGATTAATATGTCACTGTTAGTAAAGACTCACTTTTTTCTCAAAAGTTTTTACTTTGATACATAACTAAAGCAGCCCAAAGGCAGAGAGTTAATTCAAACGACTGGTTCTTAATTTGTATTGGCTCTCACGGATGCTGCTTACTTTAATTACAGGGAACCCAATGCACAGGATGAACTGTTACTGAATCATTTCTTAGATTTATTAAGCATAAGCCAGCTTTCATCCCACATACAGAGCTTTGAGCTGCTACTGTACAATTCCTCAATTAATTTTTTTGGGCTTTTATTCCACCTGCAGGCCTTGTCTTTTCCACCTACACAGCCTCCAGAACAACAAGGTCAATCCTGCTGCTTTGACACAAGCAACTCTCACTGACATCAAAGGAGTTTTGCCTGTGTTGAGATGGTGTTGGCTGCATGTTTACTGTGACAGTTGCAAGGTACCACCTGGCTTACTGGTTGGTGTGGTTTGTTGAGGTGGTGGAGTTGAAGGGAAGGAGCATATCCTATTCATAGAATCACCAGGGTGGAAAAGACCCATCAGATCACTGAGTCCAACCATTCCTATCAAACACTAAACCATGTCTCTCAGTGCCTCATCCACCTGTCCCTTAAACACCTCTAGGAAAGGTGACTCAACCACCTCTCTGGGCAGCCTGTTCCAGTGCCCTATGACCCTTTCCGTGAAAAATTTTTGGACCTCCCTTGGCATTCAGGGAAGGGAAAATGGCTGTTTAGGTGTGATGAGTTCACTAGCCCTAACAGCTGCTGCCATGACCCCTAACGATGGCCATACAGTGAAACCCATGATTCCTGCTCTGCAACAGAAACTGTAGGTGCACTACTCTAGCAGGGTGCTCTCCTCAGGTAGTCAAATCTGCCATATGATTTGCATAGATCAGTTGCTGGTTGCCCAGTAATTTTCCAAAGTGGAAGGAGGGTGCAGAAAAACACTAGAAGCGCTGTAGGGCTTCTGCTGCTCCTTTGCTTCACACCCATTACCAATGTACGTGTTATGATTGGTCCCAAAATGGGAAGGGTCGGATCAGATGAGGACTATGTCTTGGAAGAGCAAGGTGAAAGTTCCTGAATCCACTGAGTGGTTCTTTCAGAACGTTGTCTTAACTGGCATGGGAAGGTGATGAAGTTTCAGTCTGTTCTGATGAACAAGACCTTTTACATATTTGCTTTGATTTTCTGACAGTATGACACATCGTACATCAGGAAGGTGGATAAATGCAAATGGGCTCTGTCTTAGGTAGAAGGCAGGGGGAAAAAAAGGTGCATTCCCTCCTCTAAAATTGGTAACTTAATTAAAGCCAGTATTTGTCAAAACATCTCTGTGCCCCAGCTGCTGTTGCTAAGGATTTAAAGTGTAGACACCCTTTTCTCTGAGGAGATACAATTTGAAAGAGAAAGAAGAGAATCCTTAAAAAAATATTTATAAATAACCAAAACAACTCCCCTGTTTTTTTTTCTTCTGTTTTACTTCTTATTATCTAAGGAAGACCATCAGAGTCTACTTTTGAGTAGTTTGTGCACTTGAAACTCTATGGTTCCTGCTCGCAAATAAGTCTCCAGCCACAATCAGGAACTGTTCAGGTCTTAAATGCCATTGTTGATTGTGTTTTATATGTGAAAGGCTTTGAAGTTTCCCCTGCAGAACAGTTTAAGTGTCTGTAGGTTTCGTATGTGGTTATAGGATTAGACAAGGGCAATGGGATTGCAAACTGCCAGAGAGCTTTGGGAGAGATGAACACCCGATGAAAATTTGCAGCTTCAGATGGGTTTGTACTTCTTTCAAAAAGCTTTTCTTTGAGCATTGCATAGTTATGGTTAGCCCATGTCTGCTTGGGGATGGGACACTTATTTCAACAGCAGTGTCTTCTACCTAATAGTCATTCAGCTACTGGCACTGTTTAGCTTGAGATCAGCCTTAGCTGGGTGTGGTTTCTGTGTCCTTTATACCTCAGTTTCTGTGTACTCTTCCACCTTCTTCTTGGAGCCTGAAGATTTTAGTGTCCACTACATCTACTGCCACTGCATGGTGAGACAATTCCTATTGCTTGTGCTGTGTCTGGCTCTGTGGCTTTGCTTGAGCTTCAGTCCAGCTCTTGGCTTTGAGGAAACAGTAAGATAGCTGTTCCCTTTTCATCCTCTTTGTGACAACGCTCAGGAAGAAGTTATCTCTTTTCCTGACTGAAGTCCTGAACTATTTGTTTACTCCTTGTACAGAAGCTGGCCCATGTATGCGATATCCATAAATACACAAATAATGCCCTCCACTTCTGAAATGCTATTAATAATATATTTTGCCTTTTGCTTGGTATCTGTCATTTGTCACGGCGTAAGTGGAGAGGTCCTCCTAAGGGTTAACAAGTTGTTATAGATAAGAAAGAAAGGGTGACAGCAAATGGGCAGTTTTACTGACAGAAGAAGGGTAGCAGTGGGGTTTCCCAGGGATTTATGTGCAGCCCTGTGCTATATCTGTGCTGTACCTCAACCCCCAGGGCTTCTGTACCTTGTGTGTTACATTTAGTTCTGATCCCCTCACTTTAGAAAAGGGTGCGGTATAACTGTGTCCTGAAGAGAAACAGTGGTTTCGACTGGAGACATGGAGACTTTCGTGCAAATAATGATTAAATAGTGCAAGACTTTTCAGCTTGGAAACAAAGACAGTTGGATAGCGTGTAGAGGAAGGTTACAAAACTACTGTTAAATACTCTTCATAAAGTAAGATCGGGTGCAATCAAATAAAATTATTGGATAGCAAGTTTAAGACAAACATTGGGTGTATTCATTTATATGATGTATAGATACATTGTGAACCTGGTCATCTTAGGCTATCATGGAGACCAAAAACTTAGGTACCCTAGAAGGGATGAGAGATGCTGACAAGTGATAAATCTACTGAGATTTACTGTACTTAAGAACCTGGATGCCATCCCCAGTTCAAGAAATCCTTAAACCAGCAATTGCCTGAAGCTGGAGGCGCATATCAAGAAAGAGATCGCTTTGCATTTGTTCTGTTCTTTATACTCTTCCCTACGTGTCTGCAAGGGAGCAGGTAACTTTAGTCTGCCTGTATTTGGGGACCTTCAAATGTCACTTCGATCCCATTTTCTGTGATTCTGTGGAAACCACAAGTAAAAGTGCCAAGTTATTCTCTCCCCAGCTTTGGGCTTCTAATCAGGACGTGACAGAAAGTGATCCTGGGCGCTAAAGGGAAGGAAAAGCCGAAACAAGGGCAGAGCCTGCAGTCAGCATATAATCTTCCCACTGTTGCAATCCCTGTGGAGGCTGAGGGTGAAGCGCACCAGAGCAGACATGCCAGGATGTGACTCAAAGGCCAGGCAAAGCCATAAGCTGGGTCCGTAGGTAGCGGAGCCAACATCGTGTCAGTCTGCTGTGTTCCTGGCAACCTGCCTATGGGGCAGCGCAAACGGCAGAATGAAGTTGCTTCAAGCCCTGGGAAAAAGAAATTGCAACCACTGAGCCTGTAGGTATGAGCTGTTATAACACCCCAGCAGAAGTGATGAAGATCCAAACGAAGCATCTAAGGAACGGTTTTGCAACACGTCTGGCCCATGACCTTTCCATGGAGAAAAGGACAAAACAGGAATGGGCTTAAGGACAGATAGCAGTGTCATCCCTATGTACTGCTCTTAGTTTCTCCTGGTATGAGCTAAGTTGCTGGACCCTGTGGCCAGATGCAGGGCAATGTTGATGCTAGGGAGGGCAGCTGCAGTAGATTCTGATGCTGATGCATTTCAAAGGGCACATTCTTCAAGGCAGTGTGATGGCGAAGTCAGCACTGACTGAGTCTCCCTCCTGCTCCCTCTCCTCCAACAAAACCAGACCTTATAAATAGTGTTGAAAAGTAATAGACTTGAAGAGCTAACAGACTGTGCTGGGAGAAAAAGATGACAAAAAAAAGCTCTGTAACATGCGGTTACAGAGTCAAATTGATTTCCCAAGTAACTCAAAGAACATATGAAGAGCTAGCATTTGAAAATAACAATATATAAGCAAACAGTGAATTTATTGTATATTCCCCTATGTCTCCTTAACAGTATCTGAAGATTTATGTGAGCTCCAGCCCTTTTCTCCCAGGGACTTACTCCGAGATCTTCTGTTATTAGCAAGAAAAGTAGTTTTGCCTGGAAGATAGCTGAACCTCTAACTTGCAGTCTAGCTCATCAACTCTTAGTCCAGGAGAATGGGACTATTTCTAACCACAAATACCTGAGTCTGGAAATCCCTCCTCAGGGGCAAAACAGCTTCCAGGCTCTGACTGCCTCTTGTGAAGAAACCTGAAGATGCTCTCCACGGCCTTATCATGCATGTTATGAGGCTGAGCAGTCAGAAGTGTTTGATGGCTCCTGCCTAAGTCAACCTCATACTGTCTACCACATATAACGTATGACTAACACCCAGTCTTTGAACCACAAGCAAACCACTTCAGTGGTGAATACCATTAAGGTATGTTCCACAAATAATAACTGAAAACAGTTCCTTGTGGTCCATAAAAACGTTCCACCTCCACAAGCCCTCTCCTCTTCCTATGGGGCAAGACCTTTCCCTAATGACTTTAAAACCAGAGCAACTAATGAAAATATTTTGGTTGTAACTGTTGCTGAAAACCTCAGAAGTTATTACAGAGCATGTTTCTTTCATTTGTTTACTTATTGTTATGTCATTTGCTTTCATTAAGCACAGGCATGGCACAAGGAATTAGAGCATAAAAGATGTACTTGTGGACTAAAACCTGGTTGGAAGAATGCCAGTCTGACTGCTAGTAGTCTTGGAGGTGGCATTTCTGTAAACCACCTGGAAAATAGAGCCTGACAGGTCATAACACACCTCTCCTGTTCCAAAAGTACTTCTGTATTTAACACAGACCAAAGGAATGACATCTATTATAGCAAGGCACATCCTGGAGCCTGTGCAGGAGGGAGATGATGTTGTATCAGCCCATTATTCCTTGTGTGCCATTATTAGCTCCCAGCATTAGCTCCCAGGGAAATCAAAGATCACGTTGAAATATCCTAACCAGGACCATAATGAATGTTTATAGGGAGCACCCTTTTCATTAAAAAGTGCAGTTTTGGCCTGTTAAAACTCTGACCTGAATTCATCAGATATTCTAGGCAGGACTCTTGAAGGGTTTCAGCACCACTCACAACAGGGGCCGAAAGACTGGGGTCTCTCACACAAGCTGACTAGAGAACTCTTCATCTTTTCACCTCAAGTATTTTTCAGGTATTTGGGATATTCAGGTATTTGGGATATTTCCCCTCTGTGTACAAACCCAGGAGCTAGAGGAGCAAAATGAGGCTCTCATGGTCCAAGAGGAGGTGGTCAGAGCCCTGCTAGCCCATCTAGACACCCACAAGTCTATGGGGCCAGATGGGATTCACCCGAGGGTGTTGAAGGAGCTGGCGGATGTGCTGACCAAACCCCTTTCCATCATCTTCCAACAGTCCTGGAAGACTGGGGAAGATCCACTGGACTGGAGGCTGGGGGATGTTGTGCCCATCTACAAGAAGGGTCACAGGGAGGATCCAGGGAACTACAGGCCTGTCAGTCTGACCTCAGTGCCAGGGAAAGTCATGGAACAGGTGATCCTGAGTGCTGTCATGAAGCACATGCAAGAGAACCAGGTGATCAGGCCCAGTCAACACAGGTTCACAAAAGGCAGGTCTGGCCAAACTAACCTAATCGCTTCTATGACAAAGTGACTCGGCTACTGGACGAGGGAAAGGCTGTGGATGTATCTTCCTGGACCTCAGTAAAGCCTTTGACACAGTTTCTCACAGCATTCTGCTATGGAAACTGTCAGTCTCTGGCCTGGACAGGCGCACACTCTCCTGGGTGGAAAACTGGTTGGCTGGCCGGGCCCAGAGAGTGATGGGAAATGGAGTTAAATCCAGCTGGAGGCCAGTGACAAGTGGGGTTCCCCAGGGCTCAGTGCTGGGTCCAGCCCTGTTCAATGTCTCTATCAATGACCTGGATGAAGGCCCAGCCCAGTGGTCCAGCCTGTTCAGATCCATTTGGAGCCTCCCGACCCTCCAGCAGATTGACGCTACCTCCCAGCTTAGTGTCACCTGCAAACTTGCTAAGGGTGAACTCACTGCTTTCATCCTGGTCATTGATAAAAGATTTTGAACAGGACTGGACCCAGTACTGAGCCCTGGGGGGACACCACTTGTGACCAGCCTCCAACTGAAGATAATTCCTTTTACCACAACTCTTTGGGCCCGGCCATCCAACCCAAACAGTTTTCCACCCAAACTGTAGCCTACGATTAAAACATTACTCTATGGACTATTACTCACTTACACCCAAATTAAATAATTTGCAGATCCCAGGATGGTTTCATCAGGTGAGGCTAGGTAACTCTGCACAGAATGGTGTGTGGAAGTGATTAAGAGACACTGCTCAGAGGAAGGTCTCCATCCACATGTCTTCTCTCACATAGCAGAGCAGACCTCCAAAACCAATTCTCCATTGTGTCTCTTCTCCCTCTTGGTACCAGCTCTGACAAATCTTTTGGATGGGTTTGTTACCTGCAGCTCTGAGCTCAGCCATTGGCTTTCACTGCAGAAAGAGCAGGCCAAAACTAAGTTTTCCATTTGCTTGAAATTAATTGAAATCAAGCGTTTTCAGTTTCTGGCCCACTTAAATTAATTTTTATTTGTTTTTCTGTTCAATGCTGCAAGCCCCTCCTCTGTTCCCCAGTAAAATGTGCATGTCCTTAATCCTAGGATTTACTTAAGCAACTACAGAGAATCCTGAAATGACTTCTCCTCTAGTTGCTTTGTCGCCAGCTGGAGACAATTACCAATTTGTCCAATTCTCACTACATATATTATGAAGATCAAAGGCAGCCCTCAAAACATTAGAAACTAATTTCAGTGTAATAGTTCTAATAAAATAAAAGCTGGCCACTATTAGGCAATATCTCTTTTGTATGTGGTAGCTTCTTCATTGAATTCTGAGGTTTTCTTCCTTCTCAGATAGAATTAATCATAGTTGGATCTATAGATTACTGCTACTTTAAAATCTGCAGCAGGGTGGCAGATGGGAGTAATTTGGATATGTCCCTGGCAGGAGCATGGAGAGAGGCAGAACAGGGTTAATTATTTGTTTTTTCTTATGTGATAAAATTATGCATTCAGTGTCAGAGATTTTTTGCAAGGGTCTCTCATAACATGGCTGGTTGCAGATATTGATCTGTTCTGTATCACTGCAAGCAAGAGGAGAAGAAAGTACCACAGTT
This sequence comes from Clamator glandarius, assembly GCA_033459285.1. NCBI lineage: Eukaryota > Metazoa > Chordata > Aves > Cuculiformes > Cuculidae > Clamator > Clamator glandarius. Next base: position 1,621,472 of record JAUNZM010000904.1, on the reverse strand, counting down.
CAGTCTTCTGGACAGCAAATTTGGATGATCCCAGGGAAAAGTTGCCAGGTTTCAGAACAGAGGAGTGCTGAATGTGCAAGGTGGAAAGAATTAAGGGGATAGGGAATATTGTGCCCCATTAATACAGGAGACAAAGTCAACTGTAAATCACTAAATTAGAAGATAAGAGTAACTGCTTTCTTTTAAGGTATTTCTATGTTTAGGCCCTACTTCCCAGATTAAACATCGACCCTTTCAGCTCCTTTCTGGCAAAGAAATTCAATGGCCTTCAAATCTGACCTGAGCAACCGTCTCTAAGGTGTAATGGTCTGACCAACCCCTGAGGTCTTTGCCATCACCCTCTTCTAGCCTGGAGGCTCTGATGAAGATGAAGGTCTGAAGGAGAGCCCACCAGCTCAGTCTTGCCTCAGCCCACCCCAGGCACTCATCTGGGGCAGGGGGAAGTGGCGCTGCCAGCGTGCAGCTGATGGAACCCTGGTCCTACCAGGCTGTCTGGGGACATTCCACCTTCTGCTCATTCTCCTTGTAACTTGAAATATGCATGAAAGGACACAGAAGCTGGATTTACTGTGGGGCGGTGCTGTAGGAGCACAGAAGTCCAAAGCATGGACTGCAGAAAGCGTCTGGAGAGGGGAAGGTGAGCATTAATTCCTTCTGTGGTGCCCATTGCATAAGCTTGAGTTTTGCCAGCAGTTAGTGTAAGAAGACAGACAAATCAACGATGATGAGAGGACTATGTCTGAAACCACCTTGTCTAACTCGTACCCCAGTGCTCAGCTCAAGGTTGGATGAGGACTCCTCTTGTCAGCAAGATCACAGCCTAAGAGAAGCCTGTCAGAAGCCTGTCCCTGGGGCTATTGGACAGGGCTACCCAGGGGTGAGAGGTCTTAAAGATAAGGCCCAAGGGTGGGAGCAAAGACTGTGAGAGCCTAGGAACCATCATTCCATCTCTTCTCAGGTGAGAACTAGACTCTGGCCAGCTGCATAGAAAATGCTTAATGACATTTCCACTGGACTCTTGTCATAAACATAGCTGCTTCTTTTTGGGCTGTCACTGACCTCTGTTGTGGGTAGCCCCGTCCTGAGTGGGACTTTCCAGGAGCCGTGAGTACCAACGATGTTGTCTTAGCAAATCCCAGACAGAAAAAGGTGTGCACCATACCTCATGATTTGGCCAGGGTGACTTTCCACTGAATCACTTTGCAGTGCCATCTTCCCCCTATCCTCACCCCCTGATGTATCTTGCTGTCCCAGGCGAAGGATGAGGAGACATGGTGACAGAGCAGTGCAGATACCTTCAGCTGGCCTCGTTGCCTGTGTAGTGGACAGAATAATTCTCTGTGCCATGAACTGGGTAGCCAGGAGGCAGTTGTGAGACCAATCTGTCTGAATGTGCTGCAAGATAAAGAGGATGTCTTAAACCACTGTGGCAAAATTTGTTAGAGCTGCTTTGCCAGAGACTGGGATTAAAAGAAACCTTTTCCCATGTAGTCATGCCAAGAGAGATGATCACAAACAACTGGCTGTCACTGATCTACTCTGAAGTCCCAGTTTTTGCAACACACCGATTTAAACGGTTCCATCCCCCAGTGACTCCAAGGGTACTGATCAACCAGGCAAAGCATCCTACTTACATGAAAAGCTTTGCAAGAGAGACTTGCATCTCAGAGCTGTAGTAGCTCCATCAGAGCGGCACAGAACAACACAGCTGCTGTTGAAGCCTTTGCTCTAGCTCCTGTGTCTGCATTACTTGGGGTGGTCAGCAGTGATACAGAGTGATCTCTTGTCATTTTTATTTGGAGGCGATCTTGACATCGCCTCCAAATGACATTTACTCTTCAAAATACTTTTTTTTGTAAACTGAAATAATGTATGGACTAATAATGTGAAAGAGCATGGGCCTGGGTTTAGCCCCAGCTTCATGTCTGCAACATTATAGATTTGATATTACCCACTGCAACTGTGTTGTGTACCCTGTACGTGTTGTCATGACTCTAGAGGGCCTCTCAAAGGCTAATCTGAAAGCTGATTTGTGGCAACCCACCTCGATCCCTAACAGCCATTCGCTCACTTCTGACAGTTTGCCAGGTTTCCTGACTTTCTGCCTGACTTCTTTCGGAAGCAGAAAGGAAAGATGGTATTTCGGTTGGTTATAAACCAGCTCTTCAGCTGGTCACTGTAGCTTTGCCAGTTCTTGCCAGATGGGGATTGGGAACTGGCTTTGTCAGATGAAATATTACCTAGAAAAGATTTACTGGCATCTGGCTAGACTTCGTTTGCTTTCTAAGAGATTTTCTGTTACTCATCCCAAGTACTTTGGTCCTGGATCTGGTATTATCTGACTACTGCTTTTCCTCCAGCTACTTACAGTGAGGTATTTATGTACACAATCACAGCAGATAAATCTCTTATAAAGAGATCATCATAATCTCTTTAATCAGCATAGTATAGTAATCCCCTGTAAACAGACAGGCTGCAGCAAACCTTACTAGGTCAGTGTCACCACTGATATTTTCTCTCTTCTCTTTTGTCCTGTGACAGCTCTGTAGCAGGAAGTGTTTCAAAGAGATCAGGAAATCAAATGATTGTGTGTACATACAGAAGCTGATAATATGCATCTTGCATGCATATGTTCTTTAATGATTACAAATCTGAGAAAAGCATATAAAGACAAGTTGGAAGAATGTGAACACATCTTCACTGTGAAAAAGCACATGGCAAATTCCAGTGACTCCTACCTCGGGGCATTCCCCACTAAACCAGAGTTTACCGTTTCCTTTTTGCACAGGCTTTGCTCTTCAGTACGGGAAGCTAATGCTGCTGCTGACATTGCAGAGGTTATAGTTATGTTTCTAGTCACATGTGGTATATACATTATTGTAAATGTATTTGTACAATGAGTTATTGAAATAGTAGGGAACGTGAATTGCACACCTGCCTCCAGTGAACTGTCCTTATCTGGGTTTATACAGTTACTGTAGGATCAGTAAAAAATATTTCTAAAGGAAAAAATATTCATCCAAGGAACTCCAGAAAGAGGTGACCTGTCTTCAGACCCCCTCCAGAAAACAGAGAAGAATGTCCGACCAGAGAAAAGCCAGTGGTGTTACCTGCCCACAGCCCCTGCTCCTGCTCTTCTCACCACTTTTGCACTTTCATTTTTATTATCACTTTTTGCACGCATCTTTTAAAGAAGATTGTTTCTAAGTACATGTTAGGAGGATTGGCGTGTTCATTACTGCACTGGAGGGACTCCAGGTAAAGCAAAGATACAAAATGAGGTTTGGGAAATTGGTGAGGCTCATCTAAATGGTCAGATGATGTTCTTACTTTAGGCAAGGGCTCTGTAACTCCAAGTTTGGGGCTGACTGGAGAAACCTAGAAAACATGGGAAAGAAGAGTGGAAGAGTGCCTAAGGCATCCTGGGGTTTGCCTTAGAAGAAAGGACAGTGTAACCTTTAATATTTGATTTCTTTCCTGATTTGCAGGTCAGCTTTCACAGGCCTGCACGCACTTGAACTAAAAAATGACAAGCTGTGTCCAGTCCTGTGGGTCTTACTCATGGGACTAGTCCTTACTCATCGGATCGGCCCCTGCAAGGTTGATGAGGCTGCTTGTATGATTGAGCCTTTTGGCAGAAAGGCCTGTTCATTCAGATGGGGATCTGTTTGTTTTGCACACTGTTGCTCAAAGACAGAAGGAATTTTACCCATGTGGGCACAAAAGGTCACAAGGCTGCCTGGGACAGTCCTAGAGTCCAGGACAATTGTGTCATCCCAGCAACAGTCTTCAAGGAGACATCATGAATGTGCATCCAGGCACAGGACTATTTCTGTTTCCTTGTCTGATACTGGAGTCCCCAGAACTTCCCTGCTCTAGCAGCAGATAGGACCCTCATGTCTTTTGACTTGGTATAGGATTTATATTGTTAAGTCAGTTGAGGAAGGTGGGGATGGAAGCAGAGTGTTTCCATTCATGTGGCATTCCTCTGTGTCCCTACTTTTCCCCACACAAGGAAAAATGTTGCCAGCCTAAATTACAGAGCTGCCAGGAAACGAGGAAGGGGGCAAGGTCTGGTTCCTGGCAGCTGTAGACTGTAAAACTCTGAATTGGAATTGATCCAGGTGCAAAGACCCCTCGAGCCCTGAAGATCCCGGACACCCATTTCAACATGGCATCTTCACCAGCAGTATCCTTGGCTATGGCTGCTGATACGGTATCTTCACTGCAGCAATAAATCTGTGGGGATTGCCCAGCTCAGAATAACAATGGTGCTTTCTGCCCTGCTGAGCAGGCAATAGTAGGAAGCAGCAGCACTGGAAATCTTTCTTTTTTACCTTGACTTCCCGTTAAAGCATAGTGTCTTGAAGGAAAGGTGATCTTACAATTAGGACATTTGACTGATAGGACTGAACTACAGTTCTAGTTTCTAATTATGCTTTCCTTGTGTATGTTTTTGAGAAAGTTGCTTCAACTCTGCTTTGTTTCATTGCATTTTAGGTCTTGAGCGATTCCCTATTTCAGAGGAGAATCATACAGTCATAGAATACCAGGTTGGGACCTCAAGGGTCACCTGGTCCAATCTGTCATACCAAAAGCATAGTCTAGACAAGATGGTCCAGCATCCTGTCCAGCTGAATCTGGAAAGAGTCCAGTGGTGAGGAATCCATCTGGGGAGGTTATTCCAGTTGTCGATTATTCTCATTGTGAAAAATTTTCCTCTTCTGCCAAAATGGAATCTTCCCAGAAGTAACTTGTACCCATTACCCTTTATCTTTTCCATTTGATTCCTTGTGAAAAGGGAGCCTCCACTTTCTTCGTAGCCACCCTTTAAATACCGTAACATGGTGATAAGGTGTCCTCTGAGCCTTCATTTCTCAAGGCTGAACAAACCCTGTTCTCTCAACCTTTCTTCATATGACAGGCTTCCTAGTCCTTTAATCATCTTTGTGGCACCTCTCTGGACCCTTTCCAGCCTGTCCACAACTTTTTTGTACAGTGGGGACTAATATTGAATGCCATATTCCAAGTATGGTCTGACAAGCACTGAGTAAAGTGGGATGATATCTTCTTTATATCTGCTGGTGATGCTCTTGTAGATGCAACCCAGCATCCTGTTGGCTTTCTTTGCTGCAGCAGCACGCTATTTGCTTACATCGATTTTGTTGTCCACCTGAACTCTTTGCCTTTGGTGAATCTGTCCTAGATTTTCCTGATCATGAGATTTATTTAATTTGTGATAGCCCCAAGGTGGATTTGTTCCATGACTTTCCCAGGTTCTGAAGTAAGACTGATGGGTCTGTAATTTCCTGGATGTGGAGACCTCTGTCCCATTCAATCAAATGGTGCTGACCAGACCAGGGTGGGGAAGATTTTGCTGCAAAGGCAGAGACAGAGCCCAGAACAAAAAGCCAGGAGTCAAGGCACTTAAACACCTTCGGATAAGGGATCATAAGACTTTTGAAACCAGCAGTGGGCTGCTTCAAAACCATACTCTCAGCCACCTGAAAATGTTGGTGCTTTTTTCAAGTCAGTTGTCCTACAGAATGCGAGTGTTTCTCTCCAAGGAGAGGGAGCCAATAGCATAAAAATTTGATTTTCTTTTGAAGCTTGCAAGGGACTGATGATAAAATAAACTAAATTATCTCTTTTTTTTTTTCTTTAGGGGGGCACCTTAAGTATAAATAGTATGTTCAAAAGAAGGTAGACTTGAGGATGCTTTCGTGTGATTTATGAAGGTGCCCCTCCCTTTGAATGAACTGGTGGCCGATGAATCTTGACTGAGCAATTCAAGGTACTTTTGCTCCCCAAGCACTAGCCCCATCCAGCACTGCCGGTTAGACCCCTTAGCTGCTCCAGCAGGCAGTTTGATGTCTTAGCTAGGAATCCTTTGCAAGCAGACCAAGCCACAGCAGCCTCATCTGTGCTTTGAGGAACACAAACGTGCTGAATTTGCCCATACAGCTATTCCTGCAGCAGTAACCTCTTGCAGAGAGGTGGCCAGCTGCAAGGGACATCCACTTCAGAAACTGCTCCTCCTGTTTCCAAAGGGAACACATGGTTTTGCACTTAATAGCTAAAATTAGGTAGCTGCTCTATTACAGCTGTTGATAGTTCTACTTAAACCCATGTTTCCAAGGGCTCTTACATATACACAAATGGCAACAGCCTGCTGATAAACCGGGGAATTTTTTTGTAGAAGCTTTAAAGCATCTTCCACAGACAGTTTAGCACTAATTTAACAACTACAATTCATGGCCTGTTAATTAATATTGTCAAATTGGTCAGGTTTCTGAAACCAATTTGCACGTGGTTTTAGCTTAAGCTGTTTTCTAAACCAGTCTTTAAATATATCACTATGTTGGTGCAGAAATCTGAGCACAGATACAGGTTTTTTGTTTCTTTGCACTGCACTAGACCAGCTTTTACTTGTACAACAGTGGCCGCTCAAATCAGAAGATAAAATACTTCTTTGATACTTTGAAAACAAATTTGGTAAAACCTCAGAACTTATCTTTTCTATTTAAGAATGTGCCAAATAAAGCTTGGGAAGATGAGCTTTAAAAAAGACAGGAAGTAAAACCAAACAAGTATCCAACCTCCTTTATATGTTATAAAGCAGCAGAAAGACCTCGTAAGTTAAAAATACTTTCACATCGCCATGAAATCTATTTATCTTTTCAATGTTTCCTATCTGTTTGTGTGCTTTAGTTATGCTTCTTTATGATCTCTTTTCCACTTCCAGCCCAGAAGATTAAACATGCTTTACTTTTTTACATGGTACATTTTCCCGCTTCCTGTTCTTGCCTCTTCACACTCACCCTCAGTGATCTTGGATGATCTGAAGACAAGACAGAGTGCCTGCTGTGTCTAAAGATAGTTTCTGGGCTGGATGGCTAATGTGCTACTGAGCCATTCACTATCTGCATTGCTAATTTGGCTATAAACCAGATTGGTCATGACTGAAATAGGCTCTTCTTCGGTAGCTTTCTAGGGGTCTGTTTGATATGATTTATGCATGTTCATATCAATCCAATCCCTTTAGTCACAAATAACCACTACAACTGAGCGTAACCTGCTCTCAAGCTGATCTCCTCCAAGATATTGTGAGCCTTTGGATTTTCTCCTCATGTTCTTGTTGCCCACATAGTAGCAAAAAAATGACACAGTGCTTTTCATCAACTGGAAAAGGCAAGCCTGTCAAGTCAGCCTTGTCCAGCAGTAAGGGCACAAGCGCACCCATCCTTTGCTGTCAGCTATGTTATTTGAAGCTGTTATAACCTCTTCATGGTACAGGTGACTGTCCCTTTGCTAGACATGACAATTTTCAAAGCTGTGATGCTGGAGAAGACAATACAAACAACCTCTGATCAGCTGCAGTTAGCAGCATTGGTTTGAACAGATCATAGAATCATAGAATCACCAGGATGGAAGAGACTCGCCGGATCATCAAGTCCAAAATACCAGATAGCTCTGGTATGTTAAAATTAACTGGCTGATTTTGGCACCCTCTCCAAAGGTGGAGGAGGTTCGCTGCTGCAGCTCTTCCAGTGTCTACAAAGTCCTGTTGACCTGCTGCTGCTGTGCCTAGCATGATTTGGATCTGAATCAGCTTGGACTGTCAGGCAATGCCCAATCCATGGCTTGGGCCTCAGCTTGGACCCAGTCTTAGTAAAAGGTTTGGATGTGGCCACCTTCAGCAGAAAGCTAAGCTGGACATATACGATCTGCTGGGCCGTTGACCTCAGGATCAGAGAATGAGTCTAGGTCCATTTGATGTGCCAGTATTACTGTCCCCGCTGTGCCTCACTATTTGTCCAGTGTCTGCACTCTGGTTTTTCTACATTCTAATGGTGCCATTGTAATACAAGGACACAACCTGAAATAAGAGTGGTCATTTAATAGCCAGGGAGATTTAATAGTTTATTTTAATATTAGCCAGGACATTTAATAACTCTTAAGGTTTTCTGTACCCCAGAGGCCACTCAGGCATTCCAGTTTTCTCAAGGGACACAGGAATGGACTTGATTAGATAGGCAGGACTGGAGATACATGGCCTCTGATCATATTTACAAGCAGCTTCACTGGACTCCTTGTTCTCAATGCACCATAACATAAGAAGACCAAAGGAGCTGAAAAGTGAAATGAGCTGAAAGTTTGGAGCTGTTTTCTGGTGTGGCAGATTTGCTGTGTGGCGTTTGCCAAATTTCTCTAAGCTCCAGTCTCTTGGCATTGAAAATGGAGAAAATGTTTTAGTCCCATAGTGGCTGCAAAACTCTTTGTGGAGCCATCAGCAGAGTTCTTTAGATCAGCAGATGGGAGGATTTGTGTGGTATTCATTATTTGCACCACAGACCTCCCTTTTCATCTGATCAGGAGGTTTTTTTGCCTAAGTGTCTTGTTGGAACTGCCACTGGCATCCTGGTTCTGGGCACGTACTGCACATTTTACCTGCTGTCTGAACATCGATCAAAGCTGCTGGGAAAAGAAGCCAGCAATATACTAAATACATGTCAGTTCAGATGTTTTCACATGCAGATCTTTGCTTAGCCTGCTAAAGCTCCTTGTCTCCAAGCCAAGCAATTGAAGGAATCAAGGCCCTATTTAACCTTTCTGGAAGATCTGATGCTTTGACATCCACAAAGAACTTCTTTGTTTGAGGATCTAAAGGATCTTTGTTAGATTAGGCTCAGATATTACAGCCCAGCACATGGTTGCTAGCTGTAACTGGTAAAATAGGTGATTGGGGCTGAGATGTGGGAGATCTAGGGCTTGACTGATTACTTTGCACCTCTGACCTGCAGGGACATTGCTCTGGCCACCAGCTGTGGAGTCATGTACTGTTAAGGGATGGGAGAAAGATATCATAAGCACCCTCAGACCCTCATGTTAGATTTTTGCTTTCCATAAGGTAACTTAAATAATGCTTAATCTGCAGGAAAACCAACAGAAAAAAACCCAAACCATTTTCTAGCCTCTGACTAACTAATTTCAGGCTCTGATTCTTGCTCGTATGAACAGGAGAGTTACCCACACCGAGGTACCTTTGAGTTTGTTTTGTCATGGCAGACCCTCTCTTTGAAGCCCTGTGCTGAATGAAACAATGAGTGGGTTTGAACCAGGAATGCCTTATTTTGTGAGTTAAAGAGGGAACAGTGGTCTTCCTCACAGGTTTTGAACCTGTTAAATATCATGAAAAATGTGGAGTAGACCAAATTAACTTTTCCCAGGAAATATTCTGCCTGAGATTCCTCAGTCACCATCCTGCAGACAGTTCGCAGGAGTCAGGTAAGCAGCTTCACAAGAATCAGTGCCATATAAATTTTACCCTATAAGTGTCCAGCATTCAGTAGGGCTACTGTTTTATCTCTCGTGTTGCATTCTGTTATGAAAATGGCTATAATGAATAAAATTGTAATTCCTTTTTTCATTATTCAATCCATATTAATAAAGCAATCATTTTATCTCTTTTTTTTGTTCTCTGTTGTCACTGATGCTATTTTTTCTGCTTGTACTGGAAGTGAATTTGGACCACATGAAGAACTATTGTTTCTTATATAGTAGCAATCATATTGAGCAGCTCTCTGTTCAACATGATGTAGTCAATGGCAGGAAATATTAATTACACCAACTTTATTCCATTGTCTTTGTCGCATTTGGGATTGTTACCTTGGCATGTGCAGTTGCAGACTTGCCCTTTTTTAACCCAAGTTACCCTCTAATAGATCACCACCATTCTGTAACCCAGAAAACCATGACTATGGCTTGCTGCAAGCTGAAACAGGCACCACGTGAGGCATTTCTCCAGTGTCATGCCTGGTATTAGCAAGGTACTCTACAATCTGCTTTGGCATCTTCACCCCTATAAATCTGTCTAGTGTAAAGAGGCTCATGGGTTATTTCAGGTGGAGGGCTTTCAACTACAGTGCTAAAGACCCATCTTTCATTCACATCCTCGTGTAAGCAATTCACGTTTGCTGTCTGTAAGGACATCACAAGAACAGAGGAATCTTGCAAGAGCACTGAATTACCTTATGTTACCTCAGAAACCCGTTTGACTTTATAAGTACTACAATAACCACTTTTCGTAGTTGATTTAAAATGAACAACAGAATCATCCAGGTCCCACACAGTGTAATGAGTACGTTGATTGTAATTAATTAATAACACGTTCCTTTTTATTCCAGAACATGGCCAGAAAGCCAAATGTATCATTAGCATCTACTGAGGGAGTAACAATTAATTGAGTTTGCTATTTATGCCCACAAGAAAGATAATAAGTGCTTGGCATATTTTGGCTGTGGAAAGGCACTAATATATATCCTCGTGCTCTTACAGCTTATTTTATGTTGCACACAGAGGGGTGATTCTTGGTGTCCAAACCCTGGCATAAGCCGTACAAATCAATAAACAGCTGGACCAGTGCTTTTCAATTACATTGCACTCATCCCCTGTTGATGCCTTGGCAATGAGCCTAGTGCAATGTGAGGCACTGCCTCATGACCCTGAAGCCATAGGCTCAGAATACTTAAAAGGACTCTAATCCACAACTGCAGAAATATTGCCGATTACACACTTCCTTAAATATTGATTACTAGAGATGAAATGGTTCAATGAGCTGAAATGACTGCGGAATAGATGTTGCTACATAGATGTAGGCAGCTCTGGACACACTGTGATGGATGAGCCAGGCAATCTCTGTGTCGTCTAGGCCTGGCTCAGCTGTTTTCCAGCAGGTTATTGAAGCGATTTACAATTCATTTTGGTGGCCCTGCATCTGCTTCTTGTCTATTTTTTCTGAGGAGGGAAGGTCTTATTCGCTCAGGCTAGCACATGAGCAAGCTAAAAAAAATGCAGATGCCTCTGCCTAGTGAGTAGTATATAGCCAGTCATACGCCTGGAGTATATTTATGCACTGAAACACAGGACAGAGGGTCTGGTGTCCCATTCCAGGAGTGGGAATGCAAACTTTGCTTCTTTGAGATCACTTATATTTTGACCACATGGTAGATGTGCACCCAGCTGTGTGAAGAAGATGGAACTGGACCACTGTCTTCTTTTTGTCTCTGTAAGAAGGTACTGCAACCTTCTTAGGAAAAAAAAAATCAAAAAAAAACAACAAACAAATTGAGCCAACTGGAAAAACAAAAAAAAACCTCCTACCTCCTTCAAAATATACTGGACCCTGAGGCAAAAGTATACTTTTGCCTTTCAGGTACTAAGTAGGGCTAAGTTGACCACTGCCAATTGCTGGTGCACAAATCCAAGACTCTTGAGGCTCAACAGCAGTGTGGTGCCACCAACTACCTACTGTTTGGCCTTAAGGTAGTCATGTCATCTCTCTCTGCATCCCTGCTTCTTTCTCAGAATGTGCCTTTTCTGTTTAGAGAGGATTCTCTGGAGCAAGGACGAGCCCTTGACATTTATTAATATATTGCTTGGCATGCTGGAGCATGACTCCACTGAGGTCTCCCATTGCTATTGAAGTATGAAATAATTAAAACAGTATGTTAAGACTTCTTTTATGTAATGTGATCATACAGACATTTGATGCTTGCTAACTTCTACATAGAGTTTGACTTGGACCTCAAAACTGCGTGTCTTGCTTATAATATTATTTCCTTCCAGTATGCTTATACTGTCATGGTTACAACCACTGGAGAACCCTTCTGTATGTGGAAGAGTAACTAAGGATTTTTCCTGCAGGGCATTTAAACTGGAACTTGTCCCTGCATGTCCCAAAAGAGCTCTCAGTGGAAAAAACTGTACAAACATTTTAGAAAGTGGTTTCTGAATTTGGGGACCCACAAACAGACAATTTGGTCCACCTCAGAGGTCTGAACAGTTGCAAACCAAAGTGCTCGGTGCATCAGAAAATCATCTACAAGGCACATAAGGCTGGCTCTCTGAGTAAAGCTTTTTTCGAAGATCTGAGCCCGAGGGAATATCAGTCTTCTGCTGGTTGACAAGACACAGAGAAGTTCACCTTCCACCAATCAAATCAATGCCTAACTAGAAGTCACGCCATTGCAGTTAAGAATATAGTGTACGTGGGCTTTCTGCAGCCCTGGCTGGACCTGATTTGCTTTGGCCCCACTCAGAGCAGGGACAGAAGTCACTCTTGTCTGGTGTGAAAGGATGGATGAAAATACCTGATATGTTTCTTATCTGAAGTAAAACTGAGTCAGCAGCACCAATAACAGGAAAGATCAGAAACACATTCCCTTTCTGAAAGGGTCAGATGTAATAACTTCTGAAGAATAGGAATGCAGCCTTTGAGACTATGGAACGAACCACTGACAAGTGCTGGGGCATCCACTAAGATTTTAGCTCTTGTGCCACATTATTTCTGGAACTTTTACCCTCCTCGGCATGTTGCAGTCTCTTAAATGGTCCTGTTTGGCTCTTGATTCCCCTGGTGTGACCTAGAAGAGAGGATGCAAGACAGTTCTGGCTCCAGGTAGCATTAAACTCACATGCTATCAGTAAGCTCAACTTTGAACACCACTACTCTGGGCAATTTGCCTCTTTGGTGCAGATGATGCTCTGCCACATCACACAAACACATGCAAGAAATGGAGATCGTGACAATGAGATATTAACCCCCTATGAAGGAGCACAAATTAGGTGGGAAATGCTTATTTTTTAGTAAATGTCTTTCAAATAAACAGGCCTGACAGGACAGCTTAAAAAGCATTTTAATCAGTCAATTTTCCTTCTGCTGTTTAGTGCTTTGTGACTGGTAAGCTTTTCATTGCTTTACACTTCTGTGCCAGCCTGTACGGTAACTCAATAGCCTACATCAGGCTGTAGTAGTAGCAGCAACATCTGTTCTATCAAAAGCAGTTGGCAGCTTCTTGAAAGTCACCTTAGGTTTCTTGAAACAAAAGTGCAGTAACATCTGACAAAGGGTTCCACAGCTATAATGCTGTCTCTTTTCCTGTACTTCAGTTTTACCTGACATAGCAAGAGGTAAGCTTCATTTGAGGAAGACGACACTGGAAGAGTATGAGGTCATCAGAGCTACAGCTTCCCTCCTGGGGATGGGAAGCCATCAAAGGCCCCTAGACTGTGACTGGGTGCCAGCACTTCATATCACAGTGTTTCTGGAATACCGGCCTGGAAGAAGTCTTTCAGCCAGACAGGCTTTGGACCCTTGCATCTGGACTCACTGTGCTGGACTGTTCTTTTCTGCAGTTTCCTTTGTTCTGAAGAGACTGCAAAAAAATCTTTTTGTTCACCCACTTGAGCACTGGAAGTAAACACTGAATTTCCTAGTCACTACAACTCTTTCCTAGGATAGGGCCCTACTGCCTCAGGCTTCCAACAGCCCCAGCCCTGGCTTTGGCTTTTACATAGAATCATAGAATAATAGAATCATAGAATAACCAGGTTGGAAGAGACCCACCAGATCATCAAGTCCAACCATTCCTATCAAACACTAAACCATGTCCCTCAGCACCTCGTCTACCCGTGCCTTAAACCCCTCCAGGGAAGGTGAATCAACCACCTCCCTGGGCAGCCTGTTCCAGTGCCCAATGACCCTTTCTGTGAAAAATTTCTTCCTAATATCCAGCCTAAATCTCCCCTGGAGGAGCTTGAGGCCATTTGCTCTCGTCCTGTCCCCTGTCACTTGGGAGAAGAGCCCAGCTCCCTCCTCTCTACAACCTCCTTTCAGACAGTTGTAGAGAACAATGAGGTCTCCCCTCAGCCTCCTCTTCTCCAGGCTGAACAACCCCAGGTCTCTCAGACGTTCCTCATAAGGCCTGTTCTCCAGCCCCTTCACCAGCTTTTGTTGCTCTTCTCTGGACTCGCTCCAGAGCCTCAACATCCTTCTTGTGGTGAGGTGCCCAGAACTCAACACAGTATTCGAGGTGCGGTCTCACCAGTGCCGAGTACAGGGGGACAATAACCTCCCTGGACCTGCTGGTCACGCTGTTTCTGATACAAGCCAAGATGCCATTGGCCTTCTTGGCCACCTGGGCCATTGCTGGCTCATGTTCAGTCGTTGTCAACCAACACCCCCAAGTCCTTCTCCTCCAGGCAGCTTTCTAAACAGACTTCTCCTAGTATTTATCTGCTCAGGGTTGTTGTGCCCCAAGTGCAGGACCCAGCATTTGGCCGTGTTAAACCTCATGCCGTTGGACTCTGCCCAGCAGTCCAGCCTGTTCAGATCCCTTTGGAGCCTCCCGACCCTCCAGCAGATCCATACTTCCACTCAGCTTAGTGTTGTCTGCAAACTTGCTAAGGGAGCACTCGATGCCTTCATCCAGGTCATTGATAAAGACATTGAACAGGGCTGGACCCAGCACTGAGCCCTGGGGAACCCCACTTGTCACTGGCCTCCAGCTGGATTTAACCCCATTTCCCACCACTCTCTGTGCCCGGCCAGCCAGCCAGTTTTCCACCCAGGAGAGTGTGCGCCCGTCCAGGCCAGAGGCTGACAGTTTCCGAAGCAGAATGCTATGAGAAACTGTGTCAAAGGCTTTACTGAGGTCCAGAAAGATCCATCCACAGCCTTTCCCTCATCCAGCAGCTGAGTCACTTTGTCATAGAAGGTGATCAGGTTAGTTTGGCAAGAACATGTTCAGGGACATTTGAAAGAGCCATAACAGGCATTGTAAAGACTGTAGGAAGACAATCAATATTAACTAAGCTACCATGAAAAATGTATGGTTAGGAGAACATATAGATAGATAGATAGATAGATAGATAGATAGATAGACAGACAGACAGACAGACAGACAGTAGACAGACAGACAGACAGACAGACAGATAATGGCTGTGTCTACATGTACATCCATGTGCAGATCCATCTTCAGTTTTCCATTGGGCATTCACTGAGCTAAAATCAGCGTCCCCTGACTCATTAAATTCTTCTGGGACAGACTGCAGTGCTGTGACTGATCCTCTGCTTCAGTATCATGCCTCTATTATGCTGGGACTTGTAGTTTCTTCTGAGGTATCACAGACCTGCTTGAGAACTACAGTTTTTAAGAAGCAGGACAGGACTAATCCCATTGCTTTGTTCTTCTGTGTTAGAAATACTTGCTAACCCTCATTCTTATATAGCAACATCAGAAAATAAAACATTGGATCTACATGTAGATATGTTTCAGTCCAAAGTGAAAGGGAGGGTGGCTTTAATTTTTAAAGCTTGTATTGGTTCTATGAGACACAAGTGACACAGTCTTGGCAGTGCCATGGATGCTAAGGCACTGCAATTTAATTTGATCAGCCTGAGTTCCTGAGCTCTCTGCATGAAGAGATCTCCTGAGGAACCACAAGGGAGGCCATCAGGTCACAACTTACAATGTTGGACCCATTTATAGGTACTGCTCTTGGACACACATGTGCTGCTTTTTTGTCCAAAGCCTACGTTCAATTCATTAGCCTCTCATAAAAATGGTACAGTAGACATAATATTCTGGACAGAAAACTGCTGAGCAGGAGAAACTTTTAGTTGGAAAGTACCCTTTCTGCAATCTCACCCAACCCAAAACACTGCATTGCAAGTTTGAAATTGTATCGCTTTTTAATTAAGTACTGACTGATATTACCTTTAGAATCAGGGGCTGGAGATATGGAATACTAATGATTAAATATCTTGATCCCTATCCCATGATCCTAATGTTCTGCCAGTTGGCTATCGAAGTATGTCCAGAGCTCTTGGCAACTTCACAGCCTTCAGTGATTTGAGAAAAATCCCAAATGACTCCTTAGTTTATATTCCTATATTAATCTACAAGCAGTATCTATTGGTGCTGAAGAAAGGCTGTTCAGCATTTTCTCAGTTTCACAAGCTTTGAGGAACTTTGATGGAGTCTTTTCCCCAACTACAAAGTGCTTGGTATTTTTATAACAGGCTTTGGATAGGAATATGAAATACTTCTCCAGGGAGTGACAGTAGGATTCAATGTAATAAAAAGGATTTAGTCATGGTTGTGTATGAATGCCTGCAAAGTCACACTCACAACAGCATTGCCTTTAAGGGAGTTTGTGTAGTGGACACAACTGGAAAATTCTTTGTTGTTGTCCACCTCCTTCAATGACAGATTGCTTATGATTTTGTCCTGAGCTGTGTCCTGTAGTTTCTCGAGATGGTTTGCTTATGTGGTACTTGAACCCATTCAGAAGTCTATGGAGTATTTGGATTAAAAACTGAGCTGTAGTTCTCAAAGACACTTACCTGGTACTGCCACAGTGCCAAGTTTGTTCACAGGGCAGTCAAGTAAACAGCAAATGACCTAAAGACAGTTTCTGACAGACAAGTTTTAATGGTATCACATTCAACAAAACAAAACTGGGAGGGAGTAGATAGTCCTTCCTATCATGAGTTCACCCATCTGGGATCTGGGGAAAACTGGAAAAGGTAAAATGCCTTCAAGGGTGCATTCAGCTTCTGTGCTGAACCCCTCTTTTGTAGCTTTTCCAGAAATGCATAGCACCTTCATTTGCTTCAGTGGTCACTGTTCCTACCCTTAACTTTCCCTTGTTTTGGTTTAAGGAGGCTTAAGCCCCATGGTGTGGCTATTCTCATGGTTTGGTTTAGTTTAATCATAGATTTACTCTATGTGTTGCTCTTAATAGCTACAGACCACTTCACATTAAAGACTGTTTTCCTGAATATCCTATAGGAGTAAAGCCAAAGTTTCCTAAAAGGATTCATTACTTGCCTAAATTCAGCTTACTTATCCAGCATGTGTTAATCCATTTCTGGGAAGGGAGTCTCTTTGACATGCCACAAACAATATACAGGAAAAAGAATCCGCTTCAACAGCTGGTCTTTGTTGGAGGATTTTCCCTAATACCCTATTACAGGTACATTGTGCCACGTATTTATTCCATTTATTCCTACCCACTCTATGTACCTTCCTGGTGCTGTTTCCTCTTGAAGATTTCTGAGCTGAGACCAAAGTTGAAGCATGAGATCTCTCTCCTGTGGTATTTTCTATTTCTTGGCTAAAGGGGCTCTCCTGCAGTGATGTCACACTCTCTCCTCTTCCTTGCTCTGGTTTTCAGGATGCTTTGGGCTCTTCTTGCATCTCTTGAGTTGGTGAGGAAAGTTAAATGGCACCAAGGAGTGCAACTCAGTGATTTTCACCATGCTGAAAATGGAAAATTATTTCATGCTGAAAACTGGTTTTCACACTATTTCATTTCACTTCACATATTTTCCAAAATATAAAAAATGGTGAGAAAATACCCATTTTGTCTTGAGGCTCCATGTGTCTTATTGCTATTAACACACTGAGGATGGCTCTGGGAATCACACCCCAGCTGTTACTGAGGTATTTAAGGATACTTAATATGCATTTTATTGCTAAGCCAGCATTTCTGCAGTTCCTGTTCTGGTGTTTCCCAGGCACCATAATCTGATCCTTTAATTATCTCTGTTTTATTTTTGTGTAGGTAATTAACAGGATGGATCAGGGTTCTCTGTGTGAAATGCTTTGTTCAGTTTTTAAATTCAGAACTTATTTAAGACCACTTCAACAAGGTTCTGCAGCAGTTATTGCTCGTCCTGGTTTCGGTGGTGGCTGAGGCAGTGATTGCTAGCCCATCAAGGGAGTCCTTTGCCAGCTCTACTCTGCACTGGTGAGGCCCCACCTTGAGTACTGTGTGCAGTTTTGGGCACCACAGTGTATAAAGGACATCAAGCTACTGGACAGTGTCCAGAGGAGGCCACAAAGTTGGTGAAGAATTTAGAGGAGAAGCCATATGAGGAGTGGCTGAAGTCACTTGGTCTGTTCAGCCTGGAGAAGAGGAGGCTGGGGGGAGACCTCATTGCAGTTTACTGCTTCCCCACAAAGGGCACACAGAGCAGGCACTGATCTCTCTGGTGAACAATGATGGGACCCAAGGGAATGGCAGGAAGATGTGCCAGGGGAGGTTAAGGTTGGATATTAGGAAAAGGTTCTTCTCCCAGGGGCTGGTGGGACAATGGAAGATCTCCCCAGGGAAGCAGTAATGCACCAAGCATGACAGTATTTATGAAGCATTTAGACAATGCTCTCAAACACATGGTATCAATTTTGGGGTTGTCCTGTGCAAGGACTGGAGCTGGACAATCCTTGTGAGTCCCTTCCAACTCTGGACATTCTATGACTCTGTGATTCTACTTTGAGAGGCTGCTGCCCTCAGTTGGCCCTTGGCCAGAGGTCATAACGCCGAGCCACTTTCCCTGAAATAGGGATTGATGCAAGTTTAAATTTACAGTACCTGACTGCAAACTCTTCCACCTGAAGAGTTAACATGCTTTGGCTAGACTAGCAAGGGACAGTATCATCTGCTAGAAAATAGTAAATGGCATAAATTTCCTGTATCAGCCCCTCATTCATTTGACTATAAGACTACCTGTCCTCATTTATTCCACATATTTTTTTTTAACCTAGTTCAGTGCCAGAATCCACTGAGACAGAGTTAAGCCCTCTGAGAAGGGGTGACCTACTCCATCCACCTTGGAGAGGGCAGCATGAGGCAAACACGATACCCATACAGTACTAAGCAGAGGGGAGGAAAGATAGGTGGAATAGTTATCTTGGATTTCCCTCAAATTCAGCATCTCTTTTGGCTGGATTTTTAGGGTCAGACCTTCAGGAGGTGTAAATTCACCACATCAGTATACAGTTTTGCACTGGGAGACTCCATGACCCTGCAGCAGGAGAAAAAGGAGCAGAAATGTCGTATCAGGGAAGGGAGCATATGTCTAAAGTGCAAGACAGGCTTTAAAGAGGACAGCAAAGTGCTTTGATAGCATCATTCTAAACTGGGATGAGCTCAGGAGGGACCACACGAGCTCAAATAAATGGAGAAAGCTGTAAAACAAAGAAAAAGGCCTGTTCTCTACCCTATGCTCTACCCAGGCTTGAACTGTGATGCAGGGTGTGAAGTGCCACTGTAAAGCAATTGCAGGGAACATAAAGAGCAGGTACCTTTGCTCTTCATCACTGTCCCATGAGGGCACAGGGGTTTTACTGCCCTCCGTTGTTCACTCACTGCCCCCTCAAAGGAGTCAACAGTGTGGGATAATAGTTCCAGCCCTGCTTTGCCTGCTCCCTGGAAAACAGGTCCAAGGCCCCAGGGAAACGTGGTTTTCTGTATGGAAAACAGGATTGTCGGAGACAAGGAGGCAGGCTGGGCAACACCCTGCTGCCTGCCTCTTCTCTGTCTGTGGTTTGGGAATCTCATCACCAGTCATTTAACAACCTCTCTTCATTTGTGAGACCACTCCTTGAAAACTGTGTTCAGTTCTGGGCCCCTCACCACAAGAAGGATGTTGAGGCTCTGGAGTGAGTCCAGAGAAGAGCAACAAAGCTGGTGAAGGGGCTGGAGAACAGGCCTTATGAGGAGTGACTGAGAGAGCTGGGAGTGTTTAGCCTGGAGAAGAGGAGGCTGAGAGGAGACCTCATTGCTCTCTACAACTACCTGAAAGGAGGTTGTGAAGAGGAGGGTGCTGGCCTCTTCTCCCAAGTGACAGGAGACAGGACAAGAAGGAATGGCCTCAAGCTCTGCCAAGGGAGGTTTAGGCTGGATATTAGGAAAAAAATTTTCACAGAAAGGGTCATTGGGCACTGGAACAGGCTGCCCAGGGAGGCGGTTGATTCACCTTCCCTGGAGGTGTTTAAGGGATGAGTGGAGAGGTGATAAGGGGCATGGTTTAGTGATTGATAGGAATGGTTGGACTCGATGATCCAGTGGGTCTTTTCCAACTTGGTGATTCTGTGATTCTATGATTCTATCATCACCGATTCTTTTTTTCATCCCTTGCCCTTGATTGCCTTGACTGTGATTTATTAATTTGAGGAAGACAATGACAAGGGTGAAAATGTAAACGTTCAGAAGAGGTAGGAGGAATTCCTCTGCAAGAGGACTCATGTCAAGCTGTTGGCTTTGTGGGAAAAGCAGGTGACACCTTTCAGAGGAGTGGTCCATTCCCAAAAATCAGTCTCCCAGAAATCACTCAATGGTTCTATCTCCACATCTCCATCCCCCACACCATAGATACTGTCCCTGTGCACTTAAAGAATGTGCATTTTGTGAGTCCCTGCATACATTCATTCCCCTCTCAGTTACATGAATTCCTGTGGGAAAAATTACATCCCAGTCCTCTGAGTCACTAACCATCATATTTTCCAGCACCCTGCAAGGTGAGTGTGGTACTTCTTTTCCCCTGCTCCCTATACTGCTGCCATGCACTCCCCTTTTTACCATTTGCAAGTTTTTTTTTGCTTTGCTGTTCCGTGTTGAGGGGCATGGTTTAGTATTTGATAGGAATGATTGAACTTGATGATCCAATGGGTCTTTTCCAACCTGATGGTTCTATGTTTCTATGATTCTATGTCTTGGAGACACTGCTGCCCACCTTCTCCCCTCCAATATCCTCACAGCCCCTCTCCTGTACTTTGTCTTTGTGCCTCACGTTTTCCTCAGCAGGGAGGTGCGCAGCCTTTTCCAAACACAGAGCTGGGCCAAAGCAATGCCTTGTGAGCAGGTGGAAACTACCAAACTGTGTTTACCCACTCATCAAAGATCTTCCAGTGGAATTTTCCAAGCCTAATTCCCCAACTACATGGGATGGAAAGTGAGATAAGGAGGGAAGATCTCACCTGCCCTGATCACAGAGCATAAACTCAACACAGAGCTCTTCTCCTTCCATCCTGTCAGCCTGCATTACTTTGCCTCTAAATGCTTCCCTGTGCAGGCTGTGGCTGGTGGTGACACTGGAAAGCAGATGTTTCTCTCCTGAAAAAAAAGCAGTAGATGAATCCTGGAGTGTGTTTACATTCCTAGCAGATACACAAAGTGGAAGTGTCTTGAAATAGGAAATAGTGTCCTCGCTGAATGAGTAAAACGCATGAGATTAAAAAAACTCACTATCATCATTTCCGAGAGACTTGCCAAATTCCTCACTTCTGCATTGATTTGCACATCCTGCAGATGTGTCTGCTCAAATTTCCCTTCTGGTATTTCCCTCTTACATGGTATATCAAGCACAGATGCACATTCACCTGAATGAAGAGCTAGTTCAATTAATGATAAGTGAAATACCTACTGTCTGGGAGAGAGTGTGAGGAAAGGGATGTGACTGTGCGCACACACGTGTGTCTGCAGACTGCACAGCAGCAGATAAGCACGCTATGTGCTGTTTGGAGTTTTCTAGGTGACTGCAAATTGTTCACTGCTGGAGACGGCAGAGTTCTTACAGGGAGAAACAGCATGTGGAGGTGGGATGCCACCCAGCAGGACCTGAACAAGCTTGAGAAGTGGGCTCACGTGAGCCTCATTAAGTTCAACAAGGTCTTGCACCTGGGTTGGGACAACCCCCAGTATCAATACTGACTCAGGGATTAAGGGGTTGAGAGCAGCTCTATGGAGAAGGACACAAGAGTACTGATGGATGAAAAGCTGGACATGAGCTAGTAATGTGCACTTGCAACGCAGAAGGTCAACTGTATCCTGGGCTGCATCAAAAGTAGCCAGCAGGGTGAGAGAGGGGATTCTGCCCCTCTGCTCTGCTCTGGTGAGACCCCCCCACCTGGAGTCCTGTGTCCAGCTATGGAGTCCTCAGCACAGGAAAGTCATGGATCTGTAGGAGCAGATCAGGAGGAGGGCCACAAAAATTGTTGGTGGGATGGAATAACTTTCCCGTAAAGAAAGGGTGAAAGTGTTGGGGTTGTTCACCCTGAAGAAAAGAAGGCTCCAGGGAGACCTTATTAAAGCCTTTCAGTACATGAAGAGGGTTTATAAGAAAGGTGAGGAATAAACTTTTTAGCAGGGCCTGTTGCAATAGGAGAAGGGGTGATGGTTTTAACCTGAAGGAGGGTAAAATTAGACTAGATAGGAGGAAGAATTTCTTTTTTTGGAGGGTGGTAAAGCTTTGGAACAGGTTGCCCAGAGAGATAGTGGAAGCTCCATCCCTGGAAACATTAAAGGTCAGGCTGGATGGGGCTCTGAGCAACCTGGTCTATTTGCCAATGTCCCTGCTTGCTGCAGGGGGATGGACTAGATGACTTTGGAATGTTCCTTTCAAATCAAACCACTCCATGATTCTATGAGATGCACAGTCCTGAGTGTTATGAAGTCTCCTGTGGGATGTTGGTCTGACTCTATTAACACAAAGATGTACACTTGGCTGTTACACTGGAACAGGCCTGGGTGAGATCTGGGGACTGTCATGCTTAAAATTTCCAAGCTGATTTCCAAATCCACTTTAAATGACAACATCCTTCCTCCTTGTCTCTCAGAGGATATCAGCATTTATCTTTACCTGCAGGTATCATTGGGAAACATTGCAAGTGAATGAGACTGGCTAGGAAAGCAAGAATATATATATACACTGGTTTTAAGAATAAGGTTCTGATTATTACTTTTTTTGTAATAACTGTGGCACAGAAGACCTGGTTATGAGCCTTCATGACAGCAGATTCTATAAAATACACGCTCTACCTCCCACTGGCTCAGACTCTGACACTAGACAGCCACATGCTGACTCCCACTTGCTGTCTCCTCTGATTTATCCAGGGTTTGAGGTCAGAGCAGGGGAAAGCTAAGGTGTCACCCAGAGTGACAATCTCTAACAGGACCCTGACCTCATTTTGGTACAAAGTCATCTGCTCAAAAAAATCATGACCATGTGACAGGCTTGGGAACATAAGATCTTGAGACAGGACAACAGACTTCATCCTCTCCTTGCATCAGTATCAATCAATCAGGCAGATGACACCAGAAGATAATTTCTCCCAAAATGCTGCTTCCAGACTTCTGTTTCTTGCAGTTTTTCTTTTTTGCCATTTCCCTGCACTATGTTTTATTTGGAGGGGTGATAGCTCTGCAAGGAGCTGTAGAAGTACCAGGTGAAAGCTGGTATGAAGTCAGAGCCCCCCAGCTTGCAGAACCTGGCTGGAGCAAGCAGCTGTAAGGAAAAAGGGGAAAGTAACAGAGTCCTTGCTTGGCACAGCACAATATTGTGTGCATAAAGAATTGTGGTGAGATTATATGAAAGATGAAGATACCCAGCAGGTAGATCCATGTGGGAGCCATGCAGACATTCTCAGCAGCAAATGTGCAGCGCTGGTCACTCTGTAACAGGCCTGGTGTTAGAATGAGATTCCCCATATTTCTCTCAAAATGTGGTCGCAGAGCATGTCAAAGGCAGGACATGCCATCTGATAGATCAGTGGTGCACCAAAACCCATCACATCTGCTGCTGCTGAAGAAGAGGAATCGTCAAAACTATTGTGGGTATCTTGACAAAGAAATTGCCAAGAAGCACAAGGGAAGGAGATAAATTAAGGAACTGCATTTTGAATGTTAAATTTGAGACTTAGGGGCTGGAAACATTGAAACTAATATTGCCTCAAGGAGCTGGAGTGCAAGTCCAATGCCAGCCACAAGTGGAAATGAATTCATGGGGTAGCTCTCCACTCGTTCCGAGGAACCCCATTGAGATTAGTGCTCTGGGCTGCTGAGAGGCCCTGGCCAGGAGGAACAATAGCAAGAATAGATTAAATGGAGAGATTAAGGTCTTGTCTATACAAGAAAAGTTGTATTAGTTTACCTAAGTGGATTTGGAGTGATGTAGTTAAACTGGAGAAAACCCCAAGCATAGGGGCTGAAGTCGGTTTAACTGAGGCTGCAGCACAGCACTGCCTCAGCACTGCTGAAGATCTGGGGCTGAATGCCTATCTAGATATCTGACTGCTCCTGAAAATGTCTTACTCTTGCTGTTATGAAACGAGGCAATAATGCACAGAGGTGGAGTGAGGACAGGTGTGTTGGAGGCTGCGACACACCAAGGTGCTGTGGTAGCTGGGGCACAGGAGGATACATCACCCTTTGTGTGTGTTCCAGCTGCAGGTGCTGGGGGCAAGGACCTCTGGGGGGCTCCAGGACATCTCCCCGTCCTCCCATTGCTGCACGAGGCAGCGAAGCGCAGCATGGGCAGCTGTGCCTGTGCACGGGGAATTCCCATGGCAAGTGCTATCATGCCACTTGGCTCAGGCACTCAAGTGTTTTTTTCTTCCATGTCCATAGAGTAAAATGCCATCAGAGCAGTAGAGGATCAGACTTTCCCTTGAATATGGTCCTAGCAGACATTACCCCTTTGGTGAAGTTTCCTCACATCTGTGCAGACCTTGTTTCTCACCCTGTGTGGCTAATCCACTGGAGGTCATTAGGATTCTATTTTGCTTTTCAGGCTACCAAATTAATGAGTTATCCTCTCAGATTCTGCCAAAAAATGCAGTAACTTTTCCTTTAAAAATCTTGCACCAGCAGTTCATTTCCAGCAGCTGAGCCCTGATGTGCTGTTACAATTATGTTATCTAGATGCCGTGTGAAATCTGTAGCAGACAAAGGGGACAGCAGAAGTCACTGGGGCCTCACCAGCGGCTCTGCATCACTCTGAGAAAACAAATTGCTATTTTTCATAGCCTGGTAGAAGTAAATAAAAAACCCCTGGTTTTGATGGACTTAATCCTGTCAGATGTTGCACACACGCTTGCATGTATGATGCTGAGTGCCTGCACCTCTACTGACATTAATATGAAACTAATGTTGATTCCATGGTTGGACTCGATGATCCGGTGGGTCTCTCCCAATCTGGTGATTCTATGATTCTAACATTGATAAGGATGTCGATTTGTTGGTAAATCACTGAGTGTCACTTGGCTCTGGGCAGGGGCGAGCACCCTCCATTTGCAAGCACATACAGAGCTTGCACAGTTCCTTCACAGTAAAAGCAAATGCTATTATTAGTTTATAAAGCAAGTTTGTTAAATTTGGCAGACGACATGCATGTGTAAATTCCCCCAAATTAATTAAAACATTTAGGGCGATGGTAGAGATAGCTGCTCATCTAATAGATAGCTTTAACAGGTTCACAAATGCTTTTATGTAATTAATTAATGCTTGGCTACCTCAGGAAAAATAATCTGGGCATGCATGTTTCCTTAAATCAGAGCAAAGGTAGAGGGGCAAATTTATGCTCTGTTTAAGCAGCTTCCACCAAATTTGGTCTGAAGCCCACTGTGGGCTCTAATTCATCTCTGGAAGACAAAGTGTGATCTGAACCGACTGTATGAGCCGAAGAAAGAAAATACATGAAATAATAAATAAGGCCATCGTGTTTGCCAGGACTGCGTGCCAGAATTTTCTTTTTGCCTGGTTTAGCTCCTCTGCTTTTGTAGTCACAGTGTGAAACCAGGCTTAGACCATGGTGGTATTGCAGTGATGCTCAGCAGTGCAGAGGGGGAGGCACAGAGTGACATGAGCCGGGTAGCCCTGCTCGGTTCCTGCAAACGAACGTGGGAGGTGTTTGGGTGCATAAGCCACCACAGCCAATTTGGTGAATTAAATTTGCCTGAATTTAATAGGATTTTTGAAAAGTGCTCCAGCCAAACAGGGACTGCTAATAATGTTAATGTGAACAGGCTCAGGAACACTGCAGAAAAGAATATGCCTGGCTATAGATGTCATGGCTCAAATGTAGCTCCTTTGCCTGTTAACCATGTTCCTGGGCTTGTGCCTTTCAATCTGGACTCAGTCCTTCACCTGCCTTGTGCTTGGGGATACAAGCACAAGCAAAGCTTGAAAATCTAAGAGGAGATGAACATAGACCTCTCAAAAAAGAAAGCCCACAGCTCAATCCAAAGAAAATTTTCTGAAATTACTGCATAATTCTAGTGTGGCTCAGAATGAGGCTGAGGAAGATAACCTTTTTTTTTTCATCAGATCCCATATATGTTGAGAGTGCTATCTGCTGGTCACTCTGCCATAGAAGTATGCATTTACTCGCTTTTTGTTAATGCTTCCTGTGCAGGACTGTCTCTAACAGGTAGAAAACTGTATTTTAGTCCTTTACTGCACCATCAGAATAATTATTTAATAAATGATTGTCCATTTTTCCTAGACACAATCATGCAGAACTAATGACCAGAGTATAAACACGCAACATAGCCTCCAGAAGAAGATGAGTAGAGAACCTCCTCTTTATTTTTCTCTGCAGGGAGGGAAGGGCATAGCTGATCTGAGTCACTGAGGGAATCAACTGTGAGACCTACCATCCCGTTTTCACTTCCTTGCTTTTCAGAGCAGCAGCACACTTTAAAAACCTTCCTTATATAAAGCCCGTTCATGTACCTGAAATGCAAAACTATGCTTTTTCTAGACAAGAGGGAGGTATCCAGCTGACCCAGATTCAGCTCTGTCCCACAAGCCTCTGTAGAGACCAGCTAGGCACTACTCAAAAACAGATCCAGCTTTCTATCAAAGATATTTCCAAGCCAGTGTAATAGTTCTCTGGTTATCACACAATCTAGACCTGTCCTCTGATGACAAGACTATTTCTCACTTGTTCATCTTTTGACCTTATGAGACTTGCAGTCCATGCTGCATGTTGTCCAGCTTTAATCTATAAATATAAATAAATATATACATCTTTCCTCCCAGCTGAATATCAGGGACATGTAATACCCTGGCGGCCAGAACAATCTTCTCTGTGTACAAGAAGAGACTTCATACCTGACACTCAAAGCCAAGTCCTACTCTCCCTGGGAGTCTACTCTAGCCACAGGAATAGTATCTACAGGGAAGCAAAGCAGATCAACATGTGCTCGGGATTAGTTTTAATGCTTTTGCTATGGGTAACCTCCCCCTGAGCATACTTGACAAATCAAACCCGTTGAAAGTTTTGGGGACTTCTGTTGCCAAAACCTGAGTTCATATCCAACCTTTTCTGCATTTCTGTCCAGAAATCTTAGGAACTTCCAAGTTATGAGATACATTCTAGTGAATGGTCTCCAAGATAAAGTGCTGCTGCAAAGCAGTTTTAGGTGGTTGGCATTTCAACCTGAACAGCTTATTACAACAGTTAAGGGATGGCTGATGGTGCTTTCCCTGTACGGAAGCATTTGGAATTTGTTTTGTTTTCATGCAGGTAGTCACCGAGGGATATGTCTTCCAGTTAACTTTCATATTGAGTGGATGCTAAATGAGAAAGCCAGCGTTGTTTCTTCCTGCATCACGTTTCAGTATTTGCTTTTCCATGACTGTGATGACCAACGGACGAGATCCCACCCTGGAAAAATGGCTTATAAACTAGATATCCTGCACAGCTGTATGTGAGAGTATTTCCTATTTATTGTCTAATGAAATTCTCTGGAGTAAATTATGGAAGAAAAACACTGGAATAAATGTGGGTCAGGTTACTCCCTTGTAAAACACACAACACTTCAAAGAGTGTGAAACGGAGTGCTCACGTTTCTGCTCTGCTTCCTTTGACCAAATCCTTTTATAGGATTACATAAATCCTCATGCATTGCACAGAAGATTTTATCTCTGCTCGCACAGGTACAATTCTGGAGTAGATCCACTAGCTCCAACACTTGCTCAAGATCTAGGTTCTGTGACTGCATTTGGGTATTGCAGACCTAAATCTGAATCACGGCCCTGTGGCATTCAACATTGCTCCCTCCTCTGACAGAAGGATCATCCTGGCCACATAAGTTAGATTTACAACTTCATTTATTCTGTGGCTTTACTTGCCTGTCTCCTATTGTTCTTTGTTTTGCTTCTTTCTTGATTTTCCTTCTGTTATTTTCCATCTCTTAGTCTTTCTCTGCTTATTTATACAGATAAGCATGTTTGTACGTACATATATGGAGGTATGATATTTCCAGCTTACAAATGAATCTCACTCTAGCCAAATATATAAATAAATATTTTCACAACACCATTCTTACCATGGAAACTTGATTTCAGAAATGTTCTAACATCCTTTGTCTTGCTTTGCTGGTAGCCTTCTGTTCAGAGGAGTCCAGCACCTCATTCACAGGGGTCTAGTTTCACTTCTACGGAGAATGGATCTCCACAGCAGAGCTGGAAAGTTCAGTGTGATGGAGGAATTTGGAGGAATAAAGGTCTGACTATTAGGCTTAATGACTGCACTCAAGTCAGTGAGCTATAATAACCCTTCTGCAGCTACAGAGGAGGATTATTGATTTTTGATGGTTGAGTATCACTTGTCCCACAGTTAAAAATGTCATGGCCAGGCCTGATATTTTGGCTACTCAAAGCCCATCAGTTTGTCTGTATGTGGAGGGATGTAAATTGCATCACTTTTTCATAGAAACATTGGAATTAAGAAGGTGGAGATTTTTTAAATGTATACTTCTCATTCGTGGTTTTGATCTTAAAGTCTGACATTAAAGAAGTCACTCTCAGAACAGCTTGTGCTTCCTTAATGGGTTTAGAGGAGAGCCTGCAATCCTTTTGTATTCTCTTCTCTGTGGCAGGAATTGAATTTGGCCTGAAATTATGGCTGTCTGTGATTAGTGGAGGATGCAGATCTTCAGGTTTCTTTTTCTTGGCCTAAACAGTGTCATTCAGATGGCAATACTATCCATGGGCAAGGTGGACTCTGTACAAAGACTGTGACTCAGCCTTATGAGGAAAACCAAGGCTTAACACGGGGAAGCAGCCATTTCACTTGCTTCACTGAAAGCTTTCCAGAAGAGAGACAAACTGTGGTTGTGTCCTGGAGAGAGACCTTACTTTTGTTCTTTCTTGTTGTGTTCCTTCATATAAATATATCCAAGACTTAAAGTATTTGGCTGTTCTTCCTGTCTGGAAACATAACAGGAGTCACGATGATTAGGTAAGTTAGCTGTGGGGGTGATGCACCTCACTCTGTCTTAACCACCTGGTAATTAGGTGTCTTGGCTTCGTAAGTTTTCTTGGCTCCAAGAGCCAGTAGAAGGGAAAAAAAGGCACCTTTATAGGGTAGTTCAGCCCCTGCCTTAAGCACTTGTCCTAGAACGGGATCACTTACTCTCTGAAGGTGTTTGCCTTACCTGTAGAGGGAACATAGACAAGTAGTTCAGATTGAATGCATGACTTCTAGAAGTATGAAATTAGGTGTCCCTGCCTATGCTCCTGCTGTCCTGTTCCTGTGAATGCTGCTGCTTCACAACTGAGTTAGGCAGCCACAGTCATGATTTCTGTCTCCAACAGACTGCTGAAATGAAATGTCCCTTCAAACACGGACACACTTTGCAGACAAATTTTCCAAAGCCCTTAGCTTGCATAGACTAGTACAGCTCTCAGCATGAATACTTGATGTAAGGAGCCTAAAAACCCATCAGACAAGGGAAAGGATTCACTCTGAGCTGCATCCTAGCAGCTCTGTGTCAAAACACCTTGGTATGTAGTTTTATCAGCTGTTTCTGGGCTGTTGTTTTATATCTAACATTGTTATGCTTTGGGACAAAGATACAGTGGTGCCTCCTGGACAGCTGTTTTTAAGTTATTAAAAACAGAACTCCTTTTTCCTTCCCTATAATACAGCTCCAGTACAAGTCTCTTTAAAAATTAGATAATTTTCTGTCTACTTCTGGCTGATGTTTGATTTATGCTGTTGTTACTGAGCCTTGTAAGATCGGGCTGCTCTTATCACAACATTTCTAGATACATAAACAGTCAAGACCAGCCATTTGAAAGTCCCTTGCTCTGTAACCCAATATTATTTCGTTTTTGCTTTGATCTTGCGCCTGGAAACAATCTTTTCCTTGAAACTCTGAAAGTTTTCACAATTCTAATAATGCATCAAAGCCAATACAGCATGTAGTTCAACAAGTCTCTGGCATTAGCTCACTTAGTGAACTCAAATAAGCATCTTTCCCCCTTATTTCAGCTTTAATTTCATATTTTCTTTGCAGCGGTTCAGGGGAATAGTGTGCTTCTGGTGCTTGGGGAAGTGAGAGGGTAAAAGTGCTGGCGAACACCAGGCACAGCGCAATCAGATGCTTCCTCCCAGAGAACTGCCAATGCCCTGAGCACCTCTAGACGTCTCGTGAGCACAGACTGCTGCTCCTGCCAAATTCCATGGTGGTTTTGGGGATGGAGACGAATATCCATTGAATAGTTACTTGATGCTATCAAACTCATTTGTCTCGTAACCAAAGTCAGAGTCCCTAGAGGTGAAATTCAGTGCATCAATCCACTGCTCCATCTACCCATCTTTGAAAGGAACATCATTAACATGCCTTACACATGAACAAATGTGGCTTTGTTCCATGTTACTTCATTAATGCATTATTTAGGCTCATAGATTTGGAAGCCAGAAGGCACCTTTATGCTCACTTAGTCTGATCTCATGAGTACCACAAACTAGTAATCTAGGCAGTAACCTGTGGCTGATCTGTATCATGTATTTTAGAAAAACAGCCAGTTTCCCATGGCAGTTTGGATGGGTCTCTCTAGATGTGCTGACTTCCAGTGAGTCCTTTGCCAAAAGGAGAGCCGAGAACACAACAGCAAAGCTGGTATTTGCTGTGCAGATCTAGGAGTTTCACCCTAGGAAGCCAGACAGGCCCAAATACAAACAAAGGTGGAAACAGCACCATTCTGTAGATGTGAATTTAGATCTAATCTTTGGCTGAGGGCCTATTTCCCCTTTAAAGTCAAAGTGGAAAGCAGTCTAATAAAGGAAGAGAATTTGCTACTTGGATATCATGGGTGAGCTCTGAAAAAATACCAAATGTTGAACTTGGTATGGGGAGAAAGATTTGTGGTTCTGAGGAAAAGAAAAACCCTGAGGAACAGTTGTAATTGTATGTTTTCCTTTTCAATTGAGAAGTCTCTTCTTGGTGGTGAGTGCATGGTCAGAAAAGACTGACCTACAGAAATGTATTTGTTTCAGTGAGGGACTGGTGAAACATGCCAAAGCCCATGAACCTGCCTAAGCTTTTTTGCCACCTCGCTTTGTGGGCTGCTGGGAATACAGGATTTTTTGAAGAAGACTAGGAAAGACTGAGTCAGTGTCTATCCCCAGAAACGGACTTGAGGAGGTGGCTCGCTCCTGCAAGGATCTGGAGGTTCTCCCAACATAATGTAATAAAAGACCTGATAACTGGTGTGTCACCCTTGGACCTGGGAAAGGAGAACACCTCCTACCTGGTCCCAGCCCTGATGTCTCAAACCTGCCTGGAGGAAGAAAGAAATGACCTTACTGAAAGGAAAATGTGCTTTGTAAGCTAAATGCTGGGTTAGGGACTGAGCAGTAGCATTCTACTCAAGGGTGTTCTATTTAATCTATATTTGAGAGCAATGTAGTAATAATTCATTCCATGGAAATTTAAGCCAAGCTGTTGCTGAATTGCTGCAGACAAGTAAGTTTTGGGACAAAGGCAGAGGCTGTTCGGACGGGGAGGGAGTTGTGATGATTAAGTTCTGGGAAGATTATTGATTTGTTGAATGAAGGTCAAAACTACTCAGCAAAAAGGCAGGAAATCTTAGCACAAAGAGGCTCAATGTGGAAATGAGGAACTTCAACACGGAGCAGGAAAAAACAGTGCACACAAGTGTAAATGAAGCATTTAGTAAGGCTAATTAAGGAAGGTCAAGGCTTTCCATGACACACATTAGTTGATACAGCATAGCAATAAACAAACACATCTCAACAGGTGTGACTGGCAGCACTGGCTCTTGTGTGATGGATAACAAGCAAAAATGGAATGATGCGTGATGAATTAGCTGAAGTGTCAAAGGAGGCTAAAGCTCCTGGGCTCTACTCAAAGAATAATTTCTTTGTGCTAAGGTCTGGCCTCTACACTGGGGCTGGCTGACACGGTCACACTGCAGCCTCCTTGCTAAGCTCTCTTAGCTTCCAAACCACAGTGGCCACATCCTAACCACCTGTTAGGAAGGTTCTCTGCCCCATCCAAATTCCCAGCCTGTGCCCAAATAGCACTTGGGAAAGCACTAAACTGACCTAGGTCAAAACCATAGCAGGGATTAAGTCCTATCCAGGGGGGTACAAAAAAAATTGAGTACAAGCCCTCTATATACAGCATGCTCATTTGACTTTGTCACCAAAGCTGCTTCTCTTCTGTGCAATTCATGAAGTTTCCCTCATTGCCCAGTGTGACTGTGTGGTTTGTAAATCAGGATGAACCCATGCATCCACTCAAAAGCCATCCTTGAGAACACTAGTCCCTTAGTGCTTAAAAATAGTAGAAGTTGCAGGTGCCTAAACCCTCTTGGAGTCTCCTTTCTGCCACCCACTGTCTCTGTTTCCCAGACTGTGGCTTTCCCAATATGAAGGTGTGGGACAGCTGTGGGAAGGCAGCTTGAGAGGTTGATGGAAGTGCAGCACCAGAGGGCTGAGGCTACAAGGAAGCACACAGACTTTTGCAGTGTCCTGGCACACGGCTTCTCACTCACGTCTTCTGTTCTCCAAAAGAAAGACAGGCACTGTTAAAACCTCTGTGGCTGCTCCCCTCAACAGTTCTTGAGATGGGAGCTTGAGGTTCCTGCCGTCTCCCTGTGGAATGTAGGCTTCTGCTCCACCCAATCCTACCTTCCTCTCCGGTGTCTGGTTATGAATGTGGCTTACCTGTCCACAAACTTGTTTGTCTATATGCAATCCTTCATTTATTTTGGTGCATTCATTAAAAGACAACACAGAAACCAGAGCTGGCACATGCAGCTCGTGCTGGCTTTAGGGAAAACCTGTGCACATTCTTTTGTTTCTGTTTTTCTTTATGCAAACAAAGTCGTAGCAGTGAGGCTGAGCTGAGTATCGAACAGTTTGCCTAAAGATCCCTGGTGCAAAACAATAAGGAGTACAGCTCTAGAGGAAAGCAGCATTTTAACAAACACTTTACTAGCTTTAGTAAAAAGCACTTCCAAGTGCCTGATAGGAGTGTAAGAACTGCCTTTGCCTGTCGAAGCTGAGAGCCACTTAGACACAAGTGAATGCTGAGGTGAAGAGTTTAGAGTCCAGAACACATATATGGGACATCTCAGTTACAAGCAGTCAGTGTATTAGGGACTCATCGTTGTGGAGCTTGAGACAACTGACCCAATAGGATGGGTGGATCTGTCCCTCATGAATTTGTCTCTCAGCCACTTAGGAATTGCAAATTTTAACGCCTGTGTTGAATCTGGGCTCTGCAGAAGCCTGTGGTAATGAATTCCACTGTGCAATTAGTCAATGGGTAGTAACATGTTTTTGTTTGGTCTGAACGCACTGCACAATGATTTCTCCAGGTGGCCTTTAGTTCTCACCTTATGAGAACACCTGCTCTTAATCCATCTACTCTGTAGGATCTTCCTTTTAGAAATCTCACTCTATTTTCCAGCACCATTTACCCTTTCCTCATTGAAAAGCTGTTCCACGCTTGCATTCATGTTTGTCATCTCCCTAAGAAAGCTTCCTGGTCCTATACAATCTCCATCACAATGGCTATAGCTGCTTGCATACCAAACACCAAGTTAAGGTTTTCAGAAATCTTCTCAGCAATGACTCCAAGTTATACTTTCTTTGTAGAAAGGCTGCATGTGTACAGCTAGAGTTGAAGTTTCTATGTGTGTCACTTTCCATCAGTTGGCACTGAATTTTACTGGCCAAGCTATCTTCCAGTCTTTTGACATTGTGGAGTTCTTTGTTATATTCTTCATCAGCAAGTTTAGGTTGATCAGCCTTGGTTCTTCCCTCTGAAAGCTTTCTCATTACACTGTCTGAAACTCCTAGTTTACATTATCTTGGGTCTGAAGATTTTTCATTAAATCTCAGGCCAGTGCCTAAAAAGAAATGGCCTGGGAGCTTGTGCGGTTGGTCCAGGGCTGAGGCAGCTGTGAACAAGTCCCTGGTGCTGGTGGGAGCCTTGTTCAGCAGCCGAAGCTGCTGCAGCTTCCCTAGAGCTGTCCTTATTGATACCTGTCCTGACAAAGTGAGTTCCACAGCGTAGAGGTGTTCCTTCTTGTGAAGTTGTCTGGTGAATGAGGCAGGGTGCTTCGCTGCACCTGTGGCACTGAGCATTAACCTCTTGTCTTCCCACAGTGACAGCATCCCTGATGTGGTTGCCTAGCAGGTCATGGACCAAGCTGATGACATGCATCTTATGCGTGAGGACACAGGGTGAAAGAATCCATGGCAGTGCTCAGCTGAAGAGTGGAATATGAGTCTGGATAAGCAGGGGAAAGGATCAAGGGTCAAGGGTGTGATTGTCATCAGCATGAGGAGCACGACTGATCAGTTTGCTGCTCTAGCTCTGGGTGGTTGTCCATAGCTGGGCTTTCTGTTTCATCTGTAAGGTTTTCCTAATGTTTCTGTGTGGATACCAGTAAAGGAAAAGTACAGAAAGGATCACAGGGCTGATCAAAGGTAGGGAATGGCTCCTGTCCAAGGGATGGAATAGATTGGGAAGAGAGATAAGTGAAGGGGAATATAGTACAAGTCCACAAAATCATGAGAAGCAAGAGGAAAGCACCTAGGGGATCACTGTGTCTTCCAGTAATAAAACTAGGAGATGCCAAATCAAGCTCCCGGACTGTGAGGTCAGTGCAAAGGAAAAGAGGCGGTTGTGCTCCCAGGGTAGGGTGAAGGTGTGGGACCAACTGCTGCCAGAGATGGTAGGTGTTCAGTGTTTACACAAACTCAAATTAATGGAAGAAATATCTATTGATAGTTATTAAATACAAAACCACATCTTCTGCTTCAGGATATCCATGAAGGATGGAAGAACATCCTGGAGCAGCTGTATTATAAGCCTGTCCTTTTATACTCTTCCCTGGCATCTCTATTTTGCCGGGAAGGGAAAAGATCCCAAGATAGACGGATCCTTGATCTGGCACACATGGACGTTCTTAGGAAGGCAGGTGTGTTCTTTCCATGAAGGCAAAAGAGGTCTCTTTTGACATTTTGGACAATTTGATTCCATCGGTCTTAAGAACTCATTGGAAAAATTTATGGTTAAGACAGCAGGTTAGGACAGCAGGGTACAAATGGCACGTACCCTCTGCTGACCTTGGCACAAAACGTTTACTAACTTGCATACATATAACTCAGATCCAGCCAAGAATACTAATATTTATTTCTGAAGGAAATACTATGCAACCAGAAAAGCTGGTAAGACTTTTTCTAAGACAGCCAGCTGTGTTGGATGGTCTGGGATGTTAATGCCCCCTGTTCAGTGCTCAGGCTGACTCAGACGTATGAGATCATCCCACTTAGCAAATCGCTGCGTGTCATTTGGTGTCAGTAGTCAAATCATAGCCTTATACTCCAAAATTTGTTTCCAAATATGTGTATATGAGAGCAATAGAGCTGTGCACACATTGACGTTGGGTGTAAGAACACTTTTTTTCATAATAGGGATTTGTTTGAAAAGAAATACAGTGTGAGATGACATAGTTTTTAGGACTGCTGAGACACTTCATATGTTTGAAACCAAGTGGGTGCAACGTGTACAAAACTCAAGGTCACCCAGAGATGTGGGCCACCCAACCTGAGAGCTTGGCTCAGCCGTGCAAGAGTCATTTCCTCAGCCTGCCAAAGCATGAAGCAGAGGTTAGCATGTGCTTGTGTATGTCATGGTGTTCATCTGATAACACCGCCTGATGGTTAATCTCTGTAATTAATTGCACATTAATATAGCTCACTGTAGCATATTGAAACGGCAATGGAGATTCCCTCCTCAGTGAAACAAAGGAGTATTATGGCTCATACTAGAATAGGTAGAATAAAGAACCTTATTTTAAACTCGTGTGATGCAACATGGTGAATTCATGTATCCCTCGTGTCGTGATAGCCATCCATCCTTCTCTCTTCTCCCTTCTGCTGACTCACATGAAGGACTTGCTTGTTAGCACTCTGATAACCTTGGATGTGGAAAGATTGTAGTTATCTCAGGCAGAATTCTGCTGAAAGTAGGAGACTGGAGAGCTGACCAAGCTGTCTCTACAACCCTGGGCAGGAGCGTTTCTGTTGGGAGAGCTGTATCATGGAGATGCCATGAGGTGGGACACTGTCCTGTCTAGGTACAGATAAGGGAGCACGCTGAAGTCTCCAAAGGAGCTGTGAAGCTTCTCTCAGAGTGTGTCTCCTCCCTCCCGTGGCTCTCTATGAGGTTCTCCGGGAGACTAAAGCAATGAATTGGTCATTTCATCCTTTTGAGCTCTTAAAGTAGAAAGTATTTCTTCACTCTGGATGTGATAGGACTACTTCTGGTCTGGGGAAGACAAAAAACTTCATGGGCTGCACCTATTTCATCTATAAATGAAACACTGAATGTTAGGCTGGGAAAAAGCAGAGTTCCTTTCTGCAGGTGTCCAGCTTGTACTATGTATACATAGTCACAGCACTCTTGAACCAATACATTCTTGATAAAAAGCGATGGTTTCAGCATGGACTAGGTGTGAAGAAACCAGCCACAGTACAATGGCTGATGGATGATAACCATTCCAATATAACCATGTAAAAAATCATGGCAAAGCAAAGTTAAACTCTGTGAGGAGTGCGCATTGGAACCCATGAGCAGGTTCTGCTCTGTTTCTTAGCCTGGCTTTGGCCCTGAATGTTGTAAATTCTGCACACTCCTTGCCTCTGAGTTATTTCTGGAAGGAAGGAAACCAGTTGGAAAAATAGCAAATCTAAAGCACATCTCTAAAAGCAGAGAAAAGGTGACCCACACTTGTCTGCCTGTAGTCAAGTGATGGGTGCCAGAAGGAAAGCAGACAAAACCCACACACATTTCTGTCACCAACAGCTTCTGTAGCACTACATTGTCATTTTCATTATATCAGGTGAAGGACACTATCAGTGATTCTTTCCTGGCAGAGGACTAATGTGAGAAATGCTTAATGCCACTTGAAAATAGAATTCTTGAGCAACAGGGTATTAAATAGAGCAAGAGGACACCTGAGAACTTGCAGTTGACCTGAGGTCAGAGGAACAGAATCCCCCTAAAATTATTGTGACAGGAGTTGGATGGACAAATTCTCCTTCTGGGACGCCCCACATTAGTCTCTAATGAAATAAATTTACTAAACAGAAGACACCACCACAGCCACAGGAGAGTGTGGACAGTTTTCTGACCTGTGGAACCCCAGGTAGTGTGAGGAAATACAATTCATGCAGGTAAATCTACAGCCCTATTATGAATTTCAGAAGAGGGTCTCAAGGCTAGGTGACATTTTATTGAAAGGCACTAAAGTGGAGATTTCTTAAGTCACTGTGAAAGACTTATGACAAACACTTATGAACATCATGTGAGGACAGGAAAAGCCTCAGATGCTTTATCCTAAATCTAAAAGAAAGGCAAATGGAAGTGTTGAGGAAAGTTCCCATTGTCAAAACCACAATTGAGTCATACAGCCTAAGTTAGAAATGCAATAAGATGGAATCCCTGAAACAAGATAGTTTTAGAAACTTTTATCCTTTGATTAAAGAAGTTACGCACTTAACCAGGCGATCCTGCATATCAAATATATTTTTGGTAAGTTGTATCTGCTGTTCAAGCATGTTGCTGTGAAATACAGGCTTTGACATGAAACCACCCAGTACAATTATCTCTAGTCCAACAAGCTGATGGAAAAAGTATCAAACACACAGGTAACAGCTGTAGCAAGACAAGGAGGAGTATCAGAAAGCAGACAAATGGAAAATAAATGGGGAAATGCTCAAGAGTTAGGAAATGGAAGTTAACATCTTGGAAGGAAACACATGTATGACACATATTAAATAAACTGTCTGAAAGGGCTGGAGAATAACAGGAATACTAAAATTCATTTGTGTGGAAATAGGGGATATGTTTTAGAGAGATTTATGTGGAGGAGTCCAGTGTAGGTCTGGGAATTCAAGTCAGGTATAGCTTCATCTCAGAGGGACAAGCATAGGAAGCCACTCTCAAAACATTTATGTCTCACTTGTGAGCAGTTGATGTGAGTAACAATAAGTGTTTCACCTTTATGGCAAAACAACCCTGTTTTTCCCAGTGAAGGAACTTCTTTTAGTTCACATCTACTGATGTTTTGTGCAACTGTAACTGGGAATAATGGTGCCTGGCTTGCCAGAAGCCAAAAGCAGGGTCACTGCTCAGAAAACCGAGACAAAAGAAGCTCCAGGAGAGCTGGGGTCCATGAAACTGTTGCTTCTCTGTGGGGAAGATGCTGCCTTTTTGGGTGGTACAAAACAATTGCCACAAGAAGCTGTGGGGTCCTTGGTTGGGTGAGGTTATCCCAGAGGAGACATGGGAAATAGGCAGCATCTCCTCCGAAGCCAGAACAGAGAGCCCTGAGCTGGCTGTTTCGCCCAAAAAAGCCTCAGATCAGCACCAACCACAGTGGGATGAGACAGCTAAGCCTCAGGGCACGGCACAGCCAGAAGGAGGGGCATTCTGGTGCTTTGTAACAGTGGTGCTGATGTCTGGCAGGAGACACCCTACATACAAGCTTGGTATACATACAAGCTACACATGCACACGCTCTCTGCTCTCTCCCATCTGGAGGAGGTTTGTGTGTGGTACATCAGCCTCTAACAGAGGTCATCCTTATAGAAACTGCTGAGAAGCAAGCTCCAGCAAAATGCTTCACAAGATCACATTTTTCAAAGAAGAGCCTGGAGTGGGCCAGGGTTTCTTTCAGAATTCAGTTGCCAGAGGAAAGGAAAGGGCTCTGAGCATTTCTGGTTTAGAATTTGAGCCTCTCTAGGTTATAGCAAAACTCATTTAATTATTCTGCCCCTGCTTTCCCACTGTGGAAAACAGACAGTGAACTTTTGATGCCAGGTGACTTTAAGAGTGTTGTAGATTATTTATCATAGTAGTAAATGCAGTATCAGTGCTAACCATGAGTGTAGAGTAGCTTTTCTGCCAGTCTGAGCACCAGCTTTAAGTAACTAATGTTTCTGAGACTTCTCTAAGCCCCCCAATTCACCTGGGACCTGGAAAGCAGAAACACTAATCGTAAACCCATCAGCAGCTTCACTGGACCAAGCACTGAACTCCTCTTCTGCAGTTTCTCAGTCTGTAGAACTGGGATGTCTGTCTGTTTTACAGTCACTTAGTGAGGATTGATTTATTGTTTAATGTGTGTAAAGAATTAAATAAGTGCTAAGTATTATTAATATCAAGCCAGAAGGGTGAGTCAATGACCCATTTCCTATCTGAGCTTGCCTTCAAGGTGTTGATGTTTCTGGCAGATTACAGGATTTGAATATCTGCCATAGGTTGTATTCATATAGCGATGCAAATAAAGTGCTTTTTGTGGGCATTGTGTTGCTTCAGGCCTTGTGATTACAGAGGAAAGATGCATAGATTAAAACTGCTTTTAGATGCGCAGCATCTCCACAGGCTATGCTGTTTAGCCTCTCTGGGAATCACACTAGTAGGGTAGACAAGTAGAGCGGAGAGGGTGTTTAGTCTAACTCCTGCTATGCTGCAGATTTCTTGTAAGTCTTTTACAGGTCAGCTGGGAAAAAGCTCATAGACACACTTTGGAAAAGTTCAGATGTCACCTGTCTGCTACAGCTGTTAAAGTAAGACGAAGCAACTGGAGCTTACCCGTGTGTCATTTAGGCAATTCAGAACTGCTGACTTCTCATTCTCTATGACATCAAACAGGGACCTCACCTACCTTTACTATTTAGTAACTGAGGACAGTAGTAGCACTAAGGTAATTCATGGAAAATATTGACTATTCACTGAGAAGCATCGTTGTTCTGATGTCTATCAATAAATTTGTTGAAGCTGATGGGATGTTGTCTCGAAGTATAATAACCTACATGTCCTCCTGAATTCTCTCCAAAGAGCTCACCAGTCAAAGTTTGCAATAGTTACTCAGATATTCACTGTCCTTCCCCCTGTTTTCCCTCGTCCCCTGCAGCCACGTCCTTTCTGGTGGAAGTGTTACTGCTGGTCCAATCTTCTCCTCTATAAAAACAATGGGATCTTTGCCACTGGCTTAGAAATGAATCTCCTAAGGGCCATATCGCAGAGGACTGATTCTTACTGGATCTGTAATGATCTTGTACTCACATAGGCCTGGTGCTAAGGGCAACTAATTGCCATAATATTCTGGATTCCTATTCATGTCTTTGCTCTATTATGGTTGTTGAACAAGAACTGCTAAATTCTGGTGTTGTCTCTTTCCTACTAGGAATCATTCTATACCAGAAGGCTTCTAGCATTACACAGAAGACACATTTATACCCCACAAATGGTTTTTTGTATAGTACAATCGAGATTTATACCCTTTCCTTATTGAATATGTCAACATAATAGCCCTAGAAAGACTGAAAACAATGAAGTTGGCTAGATACAGAATGTGCTGTCTACAAATTATGCTTAAACAGGCAAAATGTGTTCAGATATCGAAGCTGCTTGCAAAAAAGTCAGTGGAAGAGAAGACCTAAGGATCTTTTGGATCTATGAATACTTGGAGACAAAGACAGAACTGGGACAAGAAGTAATTTTTGTCTTCATTGTCTTGTTCCCTTGGTCCATTTCTAAATCTACTTCAACAGTTGCCATTCATTCTAACCAGATCTTCCACACAAGGTAGATTTTTCCATGTGGTGGTGTTGCATCTATCCTTTTTGTCCAGGCCCATCTGTTTGGCAGGTACCTGTGAAAAATAAAGGCAAGGAAGAGAAAGACACCAAGTAGTAAAAGAGGAAAAGACTTAAAGAAAAGTAGTTGACACCAGCAAAACACAGACAAAGAAATCAGGGAGACAGCAAGTGACATTCAGATAGAAGGAAGAACAACAAGATACTAAAACCCTAGAACTTACGTGTGCAGGCAAAAGGAAGCTCTATACAAGTGGGTGCTACTAATCAAGAAAAATTGCTATTTTGCTATTCTGTTGTCCTCATGTTTTCAGAGAACAGCAAAGCATGCTGGCTCGCCACATAAATTATGCTGGGATTCATTTTTGACAGCCAGTTTTAACGGGTAGCCAGAGTAAATCACATACCTGTCACATAATGCCAGACTTGACAAGATACACACAGTTAGGAGTTAGCAGTAAGCCTAAAACGCATGGAAGAAAGCACAGATCAGCAAGCAAAATGATGTCTGGATAAAATCCAGCTGATTTCCGCCCTTTAAAATTGATGGAAACAAACGTGAGACTTCTTCACTCTGTAAACGAAAAGAGAACAAGGAAGAGGAAGTGGTTCTGCTTTGCAGTGAAAAGCAGTAGAGATGAAAGATAATGTAGGTTTGGCTCCAAGACTAAATGAATGTGTTACTTAAGTTTCTCACTAAGACACCAGCATAAAACCTGTGGGCAAAGACAACTTGTCTAATGACAGAGTCTCTAAGTAAATGGAAATTGTAACAGTCATAGTGGAAGCAAAATTTGAAGGGTTTGATGTATACAAACCAAACACAGCTAACAGTATCTTTCTGGTCATTTTAAAGAACTGCTAGGTGAAACTGTGATTCAGTGAGGAGTTAGGCTACTCAATCCAGCTTGGTGAATTCCAGCTGGGGGAGTTACAGTTGTAGTGCTTCTTTTGAAGGGTGAGCAAAAAGCCATCTAGGAAACTTGAGTGATTAGTCTGACCACAGAAGTAAACAGGCTTTTGAAAAAAGCGTGAATGAGAAGTTAACTGAAGTCGTGTGGGTAAATGGAAACGAAAAATGCTATAGAGATTTACTTAAAGATGAAGAGTGTACAAATAATACGCTGTATTTTTTTGTTGTTGTACCAAACTGGATAATATTAAACATAACACAGTGAAAAAAAAATGCTTCAAAAGAGGATGGCAGCCAAGTACATCAAATGAAGAGTTAGTGGGCTGGATTGAGGAGACCCTCCATGGAGGATGAGAATTTAGATATGAAATACTTCATATCCTTATGAATGACTGTAGCAGTAATGGTAAAAATCCAGAGTGTATTAGTGAAATATGAGGATGGCCATCATCAGTGCAGAAAAGGACACTCCTAGAATCAAGCTGATTTTGCAAATTTGCAAGTACTACAAAAAAAGTGTTTCTTCTTTCAGCTGTTTCTGCACACTGCTTAGAACACCCTCCTTTTTCTAGAGGCTCTCTCTTTGTCTCCAGCAACAAAGAAATAGGTGGTTCTGCAGGAGGTTTATATCAGAGGGTAATTCAGCTTACTCCGACTTTGCCATGTTGTCTTTGCCACATTACCCAGAGGAAAAGCAAGGTAAACATTTATTTTGGCCTGTGTATGGCACTCGTAGAGCAGATCTGATGAACAGGATGATGTCACTTTTCACTTGCTGATCTCAGCCTGGGTGTAAAGGTAAGAGTTAGATAAACAGCTCTTGGGTAGATCTCTCACTTTCTGCAGTGAGATAATGAAAATCAAGAAAAGCAGGAAGAAATGGAGAAGCAAATTGTGATCTGAGCACCAAGGAGATTTGCTTGACCATGGGAATGGTCACTGTGGGGGAGATGGAAGTGGAATTTAAGACCAGGCTGACTTAGGGGCTGGCAAGAGGGCAGTAGACTTGAGGGATGTTGCATACAAACAGCCATGGTCCTTCTTGCCTTGTATCAAGGTTCTCAGAAACTGTGCCAGCAGGGAGGGATATGTGGGCCCCGTGGCTCAAGTTGGCCTGGACCATTACTCTGCTTTCCCTTGCCATGGTCAGAGCAGTCAAACCCTAAGAATTTATTCATGGGAACATAGAGTTCAGTTTTTGCCTTGACCGATGGAAAGTCTCAGACTGCTCCAGTCCAGTGAAATCTGTACTGAATGTGCCGTTATGGCAATTATGTTACAATAAGGGCTGCTTTCAGTCTCAGACCTGCTTAAGGCTGCTGCCAATATTAAGTAGACTTCTTTAAGAATGGTTCAAGAGAGCCAGTGACAGCACACTGCAGAACGGACTAAAAAGGAGCCGCCTGAAGCACCAGCCAGAAACTAGGGAAGGAGGCACGACTCACAGCTGGAACGAGCCACCAGCTGCAGGCACTTCAAGCTGCCCAGAGGCCAGAGATGAACAGCTAGGGTTTGTGGAGCGGGAGGCTGAGCCTCTTAGGCCACAGGGCTTAGAGGAAGCAGCACTCATCATCATCCTCCCTCCTCTGTTCAAGGAGAGGATGCTTTACCAATATTTTTAGAAATTCATTAGAATTGCAGCAAGCACTTCTGAAGACCATGGGTCCATGCCCCCAGAGCCACTGTGTTCTCTGCTTAAGTTATGACTAGAGCAATTTGTTTTGTTTCTTGAAGTCATCCTGCAGCAGTCAGGTGTAGCATTTCTTAACCTCTGCTGGCATTATGCAACAGATAAACTGCACCAAGAAGGCTGGCAGGCAACGCACAAAGCAGGTCTATAAAGGCATGTCAAAGAATGAGTCATTGTCAAGCCTGCAAGAGGCAAAAGGATTGATTATGAGAGCTAAGAAATAGGTTGAGATGGTGACTCACCATATCCCACCCTTTCTGC
This sequence comes from Clamator glandarius, assembly GCA_033459285.1. NCBI lineage: Eukaryota > Metazoa > Chordata > Aves > Cuculiformes > Cuculidae > Clamator > Clamator glandarius. The sequence goes on along the minus strand of JAUNZM010000904.1, from coordinate 1,578,257 downwards.
ATTCACAGACCTGCCAACTGATTCATAACTCACATTCTGCCTTGCTTTTTTCCTCCTGCCAAAGTGATCCATCAAATCATGGTCCATCAGTTAAAATTTCCACTGGAAAGAGGAGGGTTGCATTCAGGAGCACCCATCCCTTTCTGCATTCATACCTGGTAAACCTGCTTTTCTGTCCTTTAGCCTGCTGTAGAGTTCATCATTTTGGGGGAAGGAGGTGGTGTAGAGCCAGCACATAGGACACCATGAAATATGAGGGATGATGTTTCCATGTTCAACGTCTCTTTTTTTTCAAGTGAGATTTACCACATTTCATATCTTCACCATTCTTCTGAGTTCTGGAGATTTTTGGAGGGATTTGTATGTGGCCTGACAGTTGTCACTGAAGCTGCTGTCATTGCCCCACCTGGGCATTCCCATTCACTCTGCTCAAAGGACTTTCCTCTGCAAGGGGGATCCTACTCTCCTCATTGATATCATCTCCGTGAAAAAAAATACTCATGGAAAGGGTCATTGGGCACTGAAAGAGGCTGCCCAGGGAGGTGGTTGAGTCACCATCCAAGCAGGTGTGTGAGGGATGGGTGGACGAGGTGCTGAGGGGCATGGTTAAGTGATTGATAGGAATGTTTGGATTCGATGATCCGGTGGGTCTTTTCCAACCTGGTGATTCTGCGATCTCAAAAAGTACTTCTGTGAGCTATTCCTTTGCTGCTCACAGGGTGTCACTGAGTAGCCAGGAGGTGATGGGGTGGGTAGGATCATTGACTGCAGGACAGGTACAGCTGGGGAAGCCAGGGTAGCCTCTGCCCTGGCTGTTGTCTGGCCCAGAGTGCTGAGCATGCTGATGCCTGTAGGCAAGGGTTTGTTTGCAAGGAGCTGCTTGTTGACCAGGTGAGTGTCAGCAGAGCAGGTCCAGACTGGAACTTGGCGGTGAAGTGCTGCCAGCAACATGTGTCTGGCGATGACTCTGAGATGCCCAGCGAGCACGCCAAGCCCACAGGTAAGGGCCTTCTTCTCAGCAGGCAGTTTTATCAGTTGGCCATGGGAGATCACTAGCCCCTCAAGAGCAATGCCAGGATAACCCAGCCACAGGATCATTTCACCAATGTCTACTGAAAGGCATTGTATTCCTCCAGAAGAAATTCTGCAGAAGGGAAAGGCATACAGGAATTTTGTGGGGAAGGAGCCAGTTCACTGTTTGCTTCCAAAATTAGAGGACACATAAGGAATGATGAGCAGAATGCAGGAAATCACAGGTCATTGTCATTGGTTGCAACTTAACAGGCAATACAGAGCACTTCTGAAAATCCCACCTTACTTTTTTAATATGTTCCAGAGCACCGAGAAACCAGGACAGACATCTTTTAAGATCAAAAGAAAAAAAAAAAAAAAGAGTCAAATTTATTTTATTTTGCAAGGCGTAGCCTTTTTGATCTTTTGCCTACTTGCCTGAAGACTGTCAGAAAAAAAGAGGTGAAATAGAATTGTCTTAGGGAAGGGTAAATACATGTCTATAATGAGAACCAGTCAAACACACGGAGCTCTTATCTAGGATACAGCTCTAAAAATAGCGCTGTAGGGTTTCAGGAGTGTTCACACTCAAGACGCCTCAGTGAATTCACCAATCTCTTTGCTTGAGTTTCCATTTACAAGTGGTGTCATCTGCTAACACCTTTCCAGCACACTTGGCTTAGCTTCCCAAGACTCAGCTGGGTTCTCCCTGCCAAATACATCATCATCTGTAACAAAAAATCCATGAGGAAGACTCTGCCACTTGGTACTGGGATGCTGGGGGGCTTCTGCAGGAGCCAATGAGAAAAGAAGCCAGTCCTAGAGCTGCGATAAAGTTGGCAGTTAAATTTTCAGTGGCTGAGATTTAGTGATCGTGTTCTGGATGTTCGTGTTTTCTTTGCACTATTTAGTAGACAAGGAAGAGAAAGGCAACGGGGAACTTGAGTCAAGCCATAAACAGGAAAAAGTGGTCCAATTTGCTTTTCTGCAAACACAGACTTGCTAGGAGATTGGAAAATGCATCAAAGACATTAGACAAATGCAGCTGATAAAGTCACTTGTGTGAAATCGTGGTGCTTACACAGGACTGGGTGTCTGTCTAGGAGAGGGCTGCTTTTTTTCATCAATACAATTGTATCACCACCTTTCCTGCATCATCATCCCTTGAAGACACTTCAGCTGTGTGACTACTACATAGCCTCTTAATTTCTCAGAGCTGTAAGTTACATCCATTTATAAATGTAATGACTTTCAAGTGGTATTAGCTGGTATATTTACACAAACCACGTACCCATTAAGATATATTTACATGAGAACATCCTTCTAACAGCCACGGATTTCTGCATTCATAAATTGTACACTGGACTGTATCTGTGGGTCTCCTTTCTTTCTCTTGTCTCAAGATGCAGCTTCTGCAAATTGTGTGGTGAAAGCAGCAGCTCTTGGGCTTTCCCCTCCTTCCCTGGCCAAAAAACCGAGGTGGTCTTTTACCAGCTTGGTCTCATCCCCATGAAGCAATTGTACAGGTGCAGTAGAAGGGCCAGGAGAGGAGGAAACCCCAAAAGCTGCTCTCCCAGTGCTGGGTTTAACTTTTTCGCTTGGTCTGTGCGGGGCACCAAGCACAAGGGCATCGTTACTCATGGGCAAGAGCTGTGAGATGCAACATGGCTCAGGATAGGTGACAGTGGTTTGTGACAGCTCAAGTGATGCTGTTGGGGAACAAAGGTTAGGGAACTCATTCGTTTAGGAGTTTCTCAGTTACAGGTGAATGGGCACCACACATAGGACCCTGGCGGAAAGTCCAGACCCATTTGTGTGGCCATTTGTCCTCACCACAGATATGCGCATGTTGCTGCAAACAGCACTTTTTGCAGAGCTGGTGCTGCATCACAGCTCAGTGATGACAGGATGGTGTCCAGAAGGGACTCCTGGAGGGTGAAGTCCTCACTCCCAGGGATCAGGGCAACACCTCTTCCCAGCCTGTTTGTCCATCCCGGTGTGAGGCGAGGGGGCACTCACTAGCACTGTACACAGGAAACTTCATCCTGTATTTCGATCCTTATTACTTAATGCTTCAATTGTACTTAATGATGTGTTTTATTTTATATGTCGTTTTACTTTATGACTGTTCTCTTGGGTGGATTAATCTGTCATTAGTGCATCATGTTTTATAGGCTTTTCTTTTCCCCTGTTAAGTAGTTTAATAGACTCAGCGAGACACTCCTGGGTGTGTGCTCTGCGGTCTGCTTGCTCACAGCTGGGGTGTAGCTGGGTGCCCCCCCCGTACCCAGCCAACGGATCAACAGGAGCTTGTGATCAGGGTTTCTACAGTCATGGATCAGCCCTGGGAGCAAATGGACCTGACACACACAGTGTATAGGACCCAGCAGTAAGGTTGCAGGCGTGCACTTGGCCCTGCTGCTTCGTGCCACTGCCAGAGTGTCCTGTCCCTGTGAGTCCTGCCTGTCCACAGGCAGGAATTATCAACTTAGTGTGAGGCAGCGTGTCCTGTGTGTGCAGGATGAACACTGGTTCCCCCACAGCCCTGGGCAGCACAGGAAACAATGAGGGCACAAGGACCCTGTGTATTCTCAGGTAGCACATAGGAGTCTGCAGCCAAAGTGAGAGGCAAATCCAGGCTCCAGAACTGGTCCCAACTTATATATAGAATCATAGAATCATAGAATCACCAGGTTGGAAAAGACCTATCAGATCATCGAGTCCACCCATTCGTATTAAATACTAAACCGTGCCCCTCAGCACCTCATCCATCCATGCCTTAAACACCTCCAGGGAAGGTGAATCAACCACTTCCCTGGGCAGCCTCTGCCAGTGCCCAATGACCCTTTCCGTGAAAATTTTTTTCCTAATGTCCAGTCTAAACCTCCCCTGGTGGAGCTTGAGGCCATTTGCTCTCGTCCTGTCCCCTGTCACTTGGGAGAAGAGGCCAGCTCCCTCCTCTCCACAACCTCCTTTCAGGTAGTTGTAGAGAGAAATGAGGTCTCCCCTCAGCCTCCTCTTCTCAAGGCTAAACACCCCCAGCTCTCTCAGCTGCTCCTCAAAAGGCTTGTTTTCCAGCCCCCTCGCAAGTATATATTATATATACTAATAAACACATAAATAAATAAATATTAAAATATGTTTATAGCCTGTGATAAGAAAAACAAGTGAATTATGGTTGCTTAAGTCATATACACCAACAGAGTCAAGGATAAGGGCTAGTATTTCAACTTGCTGAGTGTGTTTGCCTTTACCTACAGCCACACATGTATGAGGATAGATCAGATTTGTGCTTCTTTGTGAAGAATATGAAAAACTAGTATCAATATCTGATCTATACAATAAGAGGTTTACATAAAAGAAGCACTGTGGTCTTTTTAGAGAATCATAGAGCTGGAGGAACCTCAGAAGATCATCTAGTCCCCTTCATTGCTTCTGCTCGGAAGAATGGTTTGTTGTTACTGACAACGCGCATACATAGAAACCTCTTCTTATCCACCTAAATGAATAAGAACATGAATGAAAAGCTTATAACAATGAATATGCCTATACATTCACCTTAAACACATGCGTGCATAGAGGAGGCTGAAAGCAACCATCTGCCAAGGGATAATTCATACATCTGCAAACATGATAGTCCACAAAACTGCTGACTTGTGCAGAACAGCAGCGCAGAGCATGAGCTCATTCCAAGACAAGCATTTCCCTTTGGTGAGTGCATAGCTCCCAACAGTAGGTGCTCTTGGAGTTGGGCACGGGCCTCCAAGCGATACCACACAGAACCAGATCCTAATCTCCTCTGTACTTGAAGGGCCCTGATCCTGCAGAAGTTTGAGTATGAAACAGAATTCCACAATGACAAGGTCGCTACACAGCAGGGATTGCTATACACAGCCTGAATTTTGCACCTGACTGCATACATGTGCACAGTCATGCTCCAGGGAGATCCCCTGGACATGTGAAGGGGCTTGCACAGACAAAGGACCTCCCCTGCACTTCTGGCTGCAAGACCAAGGGGAATTTTAGATCTTCTGTAAAGCAAAGGTCTCAGACAGCAGCTGAGAAAAGGTGGAAAGAAGGTAGTGCTTGATGATCATCCAGAGATCCACCTGAGGTAGCCCCACTCATGTGTGCTTACACTGGCTCCTCTGAATGATCAGTTCTGATTGTTCTGACTCTTACTTTCAGGGTACCAGGCAGGGAAGGAAGGTTTCAAAGCTCGATGCAGTCATCACGAAAGTAACCGTCTCCAGGTCCCCTCAGTCTCAGATCCAGATGCCCAAGTTCAAACCAGCATTCTGAAGTGTGTTAAAGAAATGCAGCTCACTGGGCTTTACATAGTGTTAGAATTGCATGCCGGGCTGAAGAAAATCTCCTGTTTGAAAGAAACCTCAGCCTAGACCTTCATCACAAAGGTTCTACGGATTGTGGTAAAAGGGGCAATAAGTGCAGCAATAAATATACAGATCAGCATCAGGGAATGGGATTATCCCATCACCCTCACATATGGTTTAAAATCACTTTAATACAAGCATTGCTGAGTTTCTGAACATGTTTATTGCCTATGTCAGAGATTTTCTACCCTTTTATGTTTCAAAGAAGCTTTCTTTGGAGAAAACAATGACAATGATTTTGAGGTGCTATGTGTTTTATTTTCATTCCTTTCTTGAAGGAAACAAGCTTTGCTTCTTCTAATGAGCCTGTACATCTCTGAGTTCACGTGCGTGTGACCAGGAAGTGGTATAATTGTAAATGGTGACTGTAAATGGTGCTCTACAGCCTAACCAGCACTGAGCAGGGACTGCTCAAACTCTTGGAGGGAAACTTTCAGATGCACTGAAGACCTGACATCTGGGGCTCAGGGGACATTAAAGATTCCCTCTGCCTGCTGACGTGTAACCACATGTTGCGGACAAACCCCAGTTTGAACAGTCACTGGCTGCCACCTGTTCCCCTTGCCCACCAGGCTGGAGGTGCAACTCTTCATTTCTCCCCTACCATTGATATTCCTATTTAGCACTGGGCACAGCAGCTACACTGAGTCCAGGGTCCTGGAGGTGTAGTTGTGAATCGTGGCCTCATTTGATGATATTAAATGGAAATAGAGGAGAAAGTCCTGTTCTTTCCTCAAAAAACACTTGGTCAGGCAAGAGATGAGAGGAGGAATAGGAGGAGATAATGAAGCAGAGCTGGTCAGAATGAAGGATATGGGTGACTTTAACAAAACAAGAACATAAATATGGTAAAGGATGGTTGAATTTGAAGGAAAATCACAGAATGAGTGCAGTTCAGCATTATTCTGCAAGGTTTTACATCCTTATTTTACTGCTTACTCAGGGAATACTTAGCCTGAATCATCCCTGGGTTATACTTTCCTCTTTCACAGCCGTCCAGCTCACAGTTCTCCTGGCTCTGGCACATTGGCAGCCATCAGGATGATTGTCCCTGAGACATGAGGGTGACATGAACACCCATCTTTGGTGGCGGCAAGAGGGAGAAGAACAAAAAAGCACAAGGAGTCACAGGAATAATCCTTGAGGACTGTTGCTAATAACGTCTTCCAGCTTCATACTTCTCTTCTTACCATTTTCCATGTGAGCTTCCTACCCACTTTGCAGTTTATGAACTAATCTACAGTGATTCTTCAGTTTCTCTCAGAGGAGCAGCTCTAAATATTAGTGAAAATCATAGGGGGTTTAGGAGACTACTCGCCCTTATAGCCACTGATTTCAGCAGTGCTCACATAAACTGCCCTAAGATGAGTCAGCAGCCACTGACATCATACCAAAAGCACTCTGTGAGGTCACAATAAAAACTGAATGATGAAATCATTTCTTAGGTCATTTCTAGGAATGGAGGATTAATTTGTTTATAGCAGGTCTTGCACAACAAAGCAGAAAAAATGAAAGGTCACTTCAAAGAGCTACCCCTTTCCCTCCAAAGAAAGGTTAGTTTCTTTCCTTTAATCCCTGTAGACATTTATGGCAGCTCAGCTGAAAAGGCAGAAAGCAGCAGTGCAATGGAGACACCATGTCCTTGAGCAGGAGGACAATGTTTCCCAGAGCACATTTGCAGTCAGAAACACTGAGATGTGGAGCACCACCCACAGACCCAAACCTCCCTCCAGCAGTCGCTGCCTTATGGTGATTCGCACTCGTGCCTGGGATCCCACAGGTTTGGGGATGAGCAACTGCAAGCACATTTTCATTAGCTGAGTTGCCAACCCAACAGGAAGAAGACTAAAAGGACAAACAAAAGTGCCATCCTTTTGTTTCCCCTTTTCCCACAAGCAGCCAGACACTGAGAGGTGGGCTATGGTGGGTCAAATGTTTTTCCTGAGTCACAGCTGTGAACTGTAGTTGTCCTCATGTTCTGCCCCATTTTACCTCATTCATGCAATTGCAGAAGAGAAATGTTTCCAAAAGGTGGGAAAGATGCCACATTTGTCCCAGGAACGTGAACCGGAGCAGAGGCAAGACTTTGGCTTTGGCACAACTGCACTTGAGGCTGGCACTGTCCTTGGAGCAGTTTTTGTAGTGACTCAAACATTCTTCCAGACAGTGGCCCTGGGGGAGCAGCTCAGGGGACTGTATGGGTCAGTAGTTTTCTTAATGCAGATTCCCTGTTTCCAAGGCTTGAGTTTTTTGTCCTCAGTTGTCCTCAGGACCAAAGAACAACCCACAGCCCAGTTGATCCTCCAGTGCAGATGTTGCTGATGCTTCTGTAGGGGAAACACTCATCCTTCTATGCTCTTCCCACTGTCGTTCTTACTTCTCTCCAGTTCCATGAGTGGAGAGGGTGAGAGCAGCCGTTTCAGTGAGGTTTTCAGAAAATCTGGTGGTGAAGTGCTTGTCTGGCAAATGTTCAGAAAGTTTTGTTCCATGGAGCGGTGAGCTGCCTCTTTCAAAGTCTTGTTGTGGCTGGAGATGGACCATGTACATAGATCCAAACCTAGATTAGGTTTAGGCTAGTACTCAGGAATTAGGCCAGAGGACAAATCAAAGTCTTAGATCTGAAGGCACCAATTTTCCTGAGAGCATTTCTTGCCAAATGTAACCTCAAGATTCTTTCTGATACCTTCTGGCAGTGATATGCTGAAGACCACTGAGTATTGAGTCTGCTACATGCACATTAAACCTCACATTAAGTTCCCTCTATCTTCTACTTCCAAAGATGTTTCTGCCAAATAGTCTTGGAGAAGGGAAGAGATTTTTATTCGCTTTTGTAACATCCACAGTTCATAATGCCTTCTCTCCTACCACAGAACCGGTGGCCATGTACAACATTCAGGCTCATTAGTGAAGTCAGTTGGTGCAATGTCAGTGTTTCAAGATCTGGTTATAACATGAAAATAGTTCAACCTAGAAAATAGTTCAACCTAGCTAAACTTGCTTTGCAAAAGGAGAGAGAAAAGCCTGATTATAAGAGACTCCTTTAAAAAGGAACACAGAATGGAACCTTGTTATTCGTAGCCATGGACCCACAATGGGTATGGACTTACTTCTCATGCTCCATAGGAAAGTGGAGAGAGAGACAGTGCCCACCAGGTCAAAAAGGGTTTTGATGAACTCACAAGTGACAAGTCCACAGAAAGATACTGATATGACTGGTCAGGGTTGTAGACCTGAATGTGGCAGTGGACCACAGGAGGTGACCATGCTCAAATGCCCTCCTTAAACAGCATCTCTTGTTGCTGTCCTCAGACACTGATTGCTGCTTGAATGAATCACTGGTCTGATGTTCAGCTCTTTTCTGATGTCCTTATAGCTCTTATGCCAGTATGTGCTTGGTATAAGATCTCTGCGTGCACAGGAAGGAGAAAGAACACAGAACTAAGTCCAGCCTAGTCATTTCTGGGAGACCTTTTCAATTCCTTCTCCACTAAAAGGCAAAATATCACAGCTGGATTTGAGTTTGAACATCACATACTGCTGAGCAGAGTTCTCATGCCCAGCTCCTGCAGTAGGTTCAGTGTGATAACAGTGCCATTCATAGAGATCAACACTCTCATATTTAAACATCTGTTTCTAAAATAGTTTAACTTGTGTATTTTCTCTACAACCTGCAAAAGTTTGGTATATGCTGAATTCAGTAGAGTTCTGATTTCAGCAGGATTTGCAAGAAATGTCTGCTAATCTTCTTTCTTTTCTTTATTTTGTTTTTCTGTAAGAAAATACAGAGAAAAAGAAGTGAGCCAAATTATCACTGCCAAATACCACAAATGAGCATACTTTGTCCATCATACATGTCATTATCTTTATTACAGCAGCATTTCATGTGGATTATAAAATGTCACAGAAACGTCATTGTTCCCTCTGTCCAAAGATGTATAACAATAATAATAGTCTCTTACAAGTTTTATTTTTCATCTGTGGATGTCAGAAGCTCTTTAAAAAGGTCAGTATCATTATCCTCCCTTTATGGCAGGGGAAAAAAGACAAAGGCCAAACTGTTCTTTCTAGCTTTAGGCATCTAGGATCCTTCCGTTAGTGAAGGCAGAGAGCAAGAAGGGTATGTGCAAGGAGATCTGAGTTCCTTTTTGTAAGGGACACATCCTCTCTGTGACCCCAACAGAGGGCTTCTACCCAGGAGACACCTGGTGACTTGCTGGCTCTTCAGTCAGATACCTAAAGTCCAGAGGATGAATTACAGCCTGGTCATTTGTGTCAGTTTTTTAGCTGTTCAACAACAGAGCATGAAACAGAACCCATCTCCTGATTCCCACCCTCATGCTGTGTCTCCTCTTTTTCTTTCTGAAATAATGGTGACAAAATGCTTCCAGCATTACCCTTGCTGTCAAGCTAGCATGGGTCTCTGTGTAGACAGGATTTAGTGTTTGGTTTGTGGCAGAACAATTTTTGCCTGCCCATGCATGATGGTATAGTAGATAAATCACCAAAACAAATGTGCACTGAATGTACTACATAGCCCTAAACAAGACCGTACATTATTCTTCAGCTGAGGAACCTGATCTTCCCCCTGCTGTGTTATGTCTGGCCACCGCTGTGCTCTGGGATATGCCAGGGAGACGTACGGTGGAAGCAGAGCAGTGTTAACATGCTTCTGTCACAGGTCTGCAGCAGCCAGAGCCACAATGAGAAATACAGTCAGTCAGCCAACCAGCTCTGCGCCCACCAAGGACACTTGCAAACCAGCTGCTGATCATGAATCACCATAAAGCATGATTGTCTTTGACCACGAAAAAGCCCTTGAATTCATCCCCTCCCTTGTGAAAATAATCCTAACATCACCAGTGTTTTCCTAATTGCCTTTTTTCTTACACAGTGGAGGGTGTCAGCATTATAGTCAGTGATTTCACTCACAGCACAGGCTGACCCAGTGCGGTTGCCTTCCCTGAGTGCTGATGATATTTTTCCTCCTGCACTTTCATTACACTTTTGTTCTCCAGGGAAAGGCTATCACAAGTATCTTTTAAATACCATGACTTCCATGTGGGAAATGCTTAAGAAACATGATACTTCTAATAAAGAAAAAAATGAGTTATTAATTTAGTTCTGCACTTAACTAACATTAATGTTAATATAAACATTAATGTAGGTATGTGTAAAACGCATAGAAGAGTCTCACTACCCACCCGCAGAGATGCGTTTGAATCTGCTATGTGTTAGCGCACACTAAACAGCATCCTACCTATAATGAGATGCCCCCAAAGTTGGGACCTAGGTTATGAAACCCACTTGTTTTGTAGCTAGCCATCCTGTCTGCTTGTCTTCTGGTCTGGGTTCACCCTATGTACCACTAAATTCACTGATTGCCTCTGTACTTGGTCTGACAAGCTCTCTGGATGCTTGTTGTCCAGTCTGAAGATCTATCTTCTCAATTGCTGTGAAAGTCCTGATCAGTGCAAAGCACCTCACCTCAAGCTGGGTTAGTTTTGAAGACTTCTTAGAAGTAGGATGGGTAGTGATGATGTATTGTCCTCCTCCCAAACAACATCTGAGTGGAGCAGGATGTATAAAGGAGGACTTTCATGCTCTGCTTAGACCACAAGAGATCAATGTTATGGATACCTCATTAACACCAAGCTGCTGACTGAGCCTAAGTCATTGTGCAATTAGGTGTAAAAGCAGGGAAACTAGGAAGTAGAAAGCCTCATTATAGCCTTCTGGTTAGGGCATTCATCTAATTGTTTGAGGATAGGGAAACCCAAGCATTTAGCAAGCTGCTCTGATTCCACAAATCACCCTACTTAGAGTAAGAGGGTAGATTAGATGACCTCCTGAAGTCCCTTCCAATCTGAATGATCCTGTGAGATCAGGATGCTTGCTCCTGAAATTGCTTTTATTCTAATGATACACACATTTAAAATGGGCAGATTATACAGATTACTTGCTTCTCCTTCCAACTGGCTGCTCTAGCCATGGGCAGCAGGCAAGTTCCTGGGCTCCCTTGCTGGTCTCACCGCTCTTGGCTTCAGCAGGAAAGGCCAAATGAGTACAGGCATTAACTGGTGATGAGAATAGTCTCAGGAGATGTGGGCTCCTTTCCCTCAAACTGAGAAGTGCTTGTGATCTCGTGCCTCATTTTGCAGGTGTGCCCTCCAGCCACCATGCACAACAGTGGACATTACTAGCATGCTAACAGCTCGCTGCTGGGGGCAAGAGGAGAAGATCTTCAGGTTTTGGTTCCTTGAACTCCTGAGAAAGACACTCAGCTTATGTAGAGGAGGCCTAGAGGCATTTGTGTGGTCAGCAGAAGGATGAGAGCACCTCAGCAGGCAAACTGAGGTTCTCTCTTATTGTCTGTCCCGTGAGAATACATGGAATGAAGGGAAGCAGGAACATCTGCCCTGGGACCAGGCACCTAAAGCTGCAGCAACACACTGTCTCATTAAAGCCATGAAAACAGGGAAAGTGGATCCAACCCACAGCAGAGACTAGGAAGCTCAGGAAGGGCAGGTGGGCTGGGAACAGGGATTGAGTGTGAGAGCTGTTCTGGGGTGAAACTTGTAGCAGAAAAGAGAGCTTAAGGGAACAGGGAAAACCTATGAACCAAAAATCAATCAGCATTGTCTAAGAATTTTTCATCTAACAGATCAGAAAAAAGAATAAACTAGAACAGAATGCTCTGAAGTTGAAGAAATAAATGAAGATAAATACAAGGCTTTATCACACCGCAGTAATCAGTTTGAGGGGTTTCAGCGGCACCCATGGGAGCCCTCAAGGGAATAACAGCAACTAGATAACTGCTGGTATGATTCAACAGTACAAACCACTACTTACTTATACTGATTAATCCTTCCATACTTCTTGCTTCAATAGGTTACTGTTTGTAAATCAAAAGTCAAAGCGTTTTTCCTGCTGTGTCACTCTGTGCTTGAGGCTGTATTCAAAGCATTTGTTGAGAACAGTGTGCAGTGAAAGCCACTGCCCAGGGTGGCACGTGCAGGTCTCTTGCACATGCATGAGGATCTGCAGAGCAGTGCAATACTGACTAGAAGAGAATAACCCTCACATTTTTAGTGTTTTTATCTGTGCCATTTTGTACACATTTGCACGTGAAAAGCTAGGTGGCTGTCGAAGGACATGTTATAAATTCATTCAGGTCCAATAGCAGCACTCCCACTCGGATTATCTTTTCACCCCATTGAAAATCAGAAGATTGTTTGAAAAGGAAGGCAGAGGTGAGTAAGAGCAGAGGAATCAAGGTCTTCATTCCTCAGAAGCCTGAAAAATACTTTGGTCTTGCAGATTGCTTCTGCTCTCCCTTGATTACAGCACTGTAACAATGCTGATAACAACAGGCCACCTGCTATACCTGTTGCACAGCTATGAATGCAATGAAAACAAAGGCCAAATGTTACCTACCCATGTAAGGACAAGGTCACCCAGGCATAATTACTAGAAGAAAGCACGGCAAGGGCTTGGCTAACCACATAGCACGATTACCGCCGAGTCCTGGCATCGGACTGCGTATTGCAGCAAAACCAACACCGCCAGTCTATTGCACTTAGTCATAAATAGTTCCTTTCTAAGCACCTCTGAAGCTCTTTTCAATATCAGCTGGTTGATCTGTACAGCCTTGCTGTGGTGAAAGGGCAGCAGTACTGATTCGGGGTGCCCTAGTCTGACCCTGGCTTGGAGCCCGAGCTCTGCTCTGTGTCAGTGACCCAGAGTCTGCTGCCAGCTTTGCTGCAGGCTGCTTGCATGGCCACAGCCAATATTTCAGGTCTGCCTCTGCCACCATGACCCACTTGCCTGCAAAAGGCAGAAGATACCTTCTTCCCACCTCTCCAGTCCTTTCTTGGGCAATTAAGCTTGGATGACTTTCACAAAGGGCTTTGTTCCTTGTGTTTATATCCGAAGGACTCTATGCTGGAGCAGAGTCTCCCTAGCCTTCTATCTTGGATTAAATTCCCTTTTTTTTTAACAGCTAATTCACATTGTATCTCTTTGATGACTCTACACCCAATGTTTTCAACACTGTAGATGCTATCTGCTGTGTATACTAACCACATATCCTTGAGAAACACTCCAACAACCAACTCATAACAAATTCTACAAAACCTTTCTGAGTCGTTTTTGGACTTTGCTATATTTTTTTTTTAAGCACAGCTTAAGAAGAACCACCAAAGCACAGCACTCACTGAGCCAGGCAGCAGTGTGTGGTGGGACCACATGTCATATCCCAGCCAAGGGGAGCAGCATCACACGGGTACCTGGTGGGTGACACGGAGCATCATGGGCTCCATACCATGCAGTGGGGTCTGCGTCACTGCTACATGCTCAGAGGTGAAGAAAAAGCATGTAGACAATAAATGGTGCAAGGCACGGCACTTCGTCAATTGCCTCCATGGGGGCACAGACTCCCTCAGCTGAGGAAGCACCCCTGGAGGCTGTACCACCCTAAAACACCTGAGTCATAATCCCCTGTCCTCCTCCTTCCTCCTGGGAGTGGCAGCAATTTGCTATCAGTGTAAGCCTGTCGAAGCAAACTGCTAACCCTGCTGCGCAGCCAAAGTGACAAGCCTACACCCTGCTGTCCACCTACACCTCGCCCTCTTGTTTGGAGAGGAAGGGAACAGGAAAGACTCCTGCTTAATCCTCCACAACTAGGCCCTGGGTCTGAGCAGCTCTGAGTAGTCAGAGGTGGTTTTTCCTTGGTTGGTTTTCTTCTTTCTTTTCTTTTCGTTTTTTTTTTTTTTTGGCATGTGGAGGAAGAATTTGTTCTTGCTCTCCAGCCCTCGTGTGGGCACGCTGCCAGGCACTGGCTCTCTGGCTGTCTTTGGCAATTTCTCCTTAAAGGTGATATTCCACAAATCATGCCATACCATCGCTGGATCTGCTCACCCAACTTTTTCCCGAAGTTTTTAAAGAGTAACTCTCCAGAGAAGCTAATATATGGCTCTTGGCAGTTTCCTCTTCATCCCTGGGGACAAGTGCAGCTCCTGGAGAAGGACCCTTCCATTTAGAAGAGCAGGCCACCTCCTGCACTCATCTAGGTCACCGATTTAATAAATAGTAGAGTGGATAATGAATAACCATTTACCACCCTGGAATCTCCATTCTGGCAACTTACGGAGAAGCAAATGTCTGTCCCAAATTCTGCATTTCCCTCCCCTCTGGACTAATGGAGCATGTGCATTAGTTCATTCAGGGATATATTCCTGGTCTCCCCATTTAACCTACTTATCTTAAACTATCTTATCCTATTTGCCCCACAATTTCTAAAAAGATCCTACCCAAGGACAAGATCATGCTTGTGAAATTTTTGTGTGTATTGGTTTAGTTTTGGCAAAGCGAGGAGGTAGTTAAAATGAGACTTATAATGGAAAGCTAGCTGCTAGCGTCTCTCCATAATACATGTCTACCTTGCAGGAGAGTTGTGAGGATTAATTAATTTGTGTTTGTTAAGCACTTTGAGATCCTAAGATCAAAGGTTCTATAGAAATGCAAATTGTTACTATAATGATAAATTCTTTATATGAGCTCATATGTTTTGCCTTAGAGGCACAGTCTCACCCTGAGTTGCGTAGGTATACGTGTAAATCTTCAAGCATTATGATGAAAATATACTCTGAGGGCCTGATCCTTCCTTTTGCTCTAACACTTCATGCA
This sequence comes from Clamator glandarius, assembly GCA_033459285.1. NCBI lineage: Eukaryota > Metazoa > Chordata > Aves > Cuculiformes > Cuculidae > Clamator > Clamator glandarius. The sequence continues at coordinate 1,563,168 of JAUNZM010000904.1, read as the reverse complement.
CAGAGTTCCCGTTGACTTCAGGCAGGTCCCATGCATGGGGACTGTGGGATTCAATGTATTTGGGGAAAAGAAAAGACCATTGTGTGGCTGCAGGTTTCATATTGAGACATATAATCCCATCTCCCTCCATAAAACTGCTGCTGCTGCTAGTAGTTACGTCCATCTTGCTAATGAAAGGACTGAGTAGATGAGAAAATTTGGAGCTGAATGTTGGCCATCAGGTTTTCAGAGATTTACTAGAGAAAAAGGGAGGTAAAACCCTACCTTAGTTGCAAACTAGAGAAAAAGGGAGGTAAAACCCTACCTTAGTTGCAAACTGCTGCTGTCTATAATGGATATAGGAACCCATCAGCATGGCCAAATGTCATTCCTGATGCACAAGACGTGCCCATTTGGCCCTTACCCCTGTGTGTTTTTGCAGGCAAATAAGGAAGACAGGTTTTCAGGCACTCACACACCTGCAGGGCTGTGCAACAGCCAGGGAACAGGTTTTCAGGAGGAATGGTCACTCAGGGTATGTCACCTACCTGCCATCATGACATCCCTCCATTTTCCTGGCACGCAGACACCTCTACTCACACCTTTTCTGGACTGGCTCAGAAAAATGTCATGAAGTTGGTTTCATAGAATCATAGAATAACCAGGTTGGAAGAGACCCACCAGATCATCAAGTCCAACCATTCCTATCAAACATTAAACCATTCCCCTCAGCACCTCATCCATCCGTCCCTTAAACACCTTCAGGGAAGGTGACTCAACCACCTCCCTGGGCAGCCTGTTCCAGTGCCCAATGACCCTTTCCGTGAAAAATTATTTTCCTAATGTCCAGTCTAAACCTCCCCTGGCAGAGCTTGAGGACTTTCCGTCTTGTCCTGTCCCCTGTCACTTGGGAGAAGAGGCCAGCTCCCTCCTCTCTACGACCTCCTTTCAGGTAGTTGTAGAGAGCAATGAGGTCTCCCCTCAGCCTCCTCTTCTCCAGGCTAAACAACCCCAGCTCTCTCAGACGTTCCTCATAAGGCCTGTTCTCCAGCCCCTTCACCAGCTTCATTTGCATCACCTAGTGGCTTACCTGGAAGCAGAACACAGATCCAGAAACGCCAGATGGAAAGCAGGTCTCCTGTACAACCTCACACTCAAAGCAGACTTACCATCAGGCACCAGCTCTGATCAGTCACAGCCTTTTCTAGATAAAAATTGAAAATCTTCAAGGATGGCCACCCCATCTCTCTAGGCATCTGTCTCAAGGCTGCACTATTCTCCTGGGGAAGAAGTTTCTCCTGATGCCCAGCCTGCAGCCCCAATGCCACAATTGATGGCCATTACTCCTCAATATAGTGCGTGGCAATCTTGGGAAGAATTTTGCACCACTTTTAAGCTACTCTTCAATTAGTAGCCTCTCAAACTGCTTTCACTAGATTAAACTAATCCTGAAAAATTGCAATCATAATCTGAAATGTGAGGTTTTCAGCTGTGTGGTGTTTCTTCATGGGTGTTTGTACTGGGTATTGTGTGAGGCTACAACTCTTACATTTCATAAAAGATAAATAAAAAATAAGGAACGAACACACTACCTCTTCAGAGTATCTTACCATTTGTGTAATCTCAAAAGATTTCTGTTGCATGAAGTCCTTCCAGGAGTAGAAGGTATGATCCTGATACTGCATTATTCCTTTCCCCTGAGATGGAAACCTTCATAAATTCTCAATTAATCTGGGAAACTGCTTGCTACGTGATACATACTTAGTATTATTACAGAAGAGAACAAATATTTGTCATGTTTAACACTTCCAGAATTGTTCTGGCTTGACCTAAAGTAGAATCAGTTTCTAACTTCAGCTAAGTTTCGTCTAAGTAACTTCATTTTCTGAAAGCTAATTGCACGTTTTTTCCAGTGTTTCTCTCTAGAAGTGATAACATGGGGCACTGTTACATACAAAGGCCATTGCTTATACCTAATCCTAAAGTGACCAAGGCCACCCTTGAGCTACTGGAGCCATAAGTCAAAGAGGCAAAAAAGGTTGCACCTGCAGGGAAGAGAGAAGACAGATGACCCCAAAATAACCAACAGACTGTTCCATCCCGTATACATCGTACTCAGTATAAAACCAAGAGATCATGAAGGTCTCATTCTTTTCTTTGATAGCTCATATCTATTGAGGACTTTGTCTTTTTGTCCCTGATCTCAGACACGTGTGTTCCTGAATCCAGTTCCTGAGCCCACCTCCTTCCTAACCTTAGATCCTTTCCCTTGTGTCTGTTCTGCAGCATTTCTGGTGATGTATAGTCATCAAGGGGTAGGGTGGGGGAGGGATTTCATATATCTGTATATATTTCACTGTATTATTATTATTTCATTCAAGCTGTAGTTTTAGTTTCCAACTCCCAAGTCTTTTCCTTTCATTTTCCTTTCCCTGGGAGTGGGGGGTGCGGGGAAGGGAATTGTGAGTCCAACTGTTCAGTTTTAGCTGACAAAATTGGCCAGGCCAGAGCTAAACCATGACAAGAATTTAGAACCTTCTAAATTTTATACTTGTCTCTCCTTTCCTCCAAATGTTCTGGGTCCTGATATTATGCACTATGCAATATATTCCCTTCTCCCCTTCACATTACTGATTCCTCCTACAAGAGATAATAACTAAAGACTAACGCTACCATAAACCCTAGGAAACTTCTGATGAGTTTCTTAGATTTTGTGTTATCAAGACTATGATGTCCTACATGTTCCTGTCATTTGTCTACCTGAAGACAGCAAAAATCAGAGGAAGAGAAGGCTGCAGCTAAAAACAAGACTCTGAGCTTCCCAGCCATCCTTACTTTTATCAGAAAGCATTAATGTGTACTCAGAGCTCTGCACTGGGACATACATTAACCAGAAGATAAACTTTTGTGAATGATGTCAGTATGTGCACCATGCACAAACAAAGTCTTAGGGACCGGGCTGCGCTCATCAACATGTATCACTGTCTGCTTCAACCCCTGTCTCCTCATGTCATATACTAAACTTCCCACCAGCAATTGTGAGTTTGCTGGAGCAGTCTGTAGCCTCACTGTGTTTGTACAATACCTGAAGATCTGATCCAGGGGAGAGATCTTAGACATTAAAGAAAGGATCAGTCTTGCAAAGTGTTCATTTCTGCAAATCACAGCCTATTTCAGGTCCTGCTGCTCCTCTCCACGTTGAAGAGCGATCTCCTCTCTGAGTGGCCATTGTAACATGTGCCAGACAAGACATATAAAGAGGTCAGCTCCAGCACCAACATCATCAGTGGTCATCGTTTGATGTGACACTTAACAGGTTCACCAGCACAGAATGCTTCCTCACTCAAAACCTGAAACCCTCTCAAACGCTGAGGCTGCTTCCAGAGTTAATCAACGCCTTGCCCATAGAGGGCTCAGACACTGGCTCTAAATTAAGTGTGACAACAATAGTGTGCACAGAAGATGCCCGTTTTTTGTCTCAGCAATGCCTTCACCATGGCAGAAGACTCTCTACGAGAGAAATTTGATCTACAGTCTGAACACTGCAATACTGTGCTAGCAGGACTGGCCATTGCCTCCCCACTTTCTGGTGTAAATAGCACTCTGCTGGCTGCACACAAAAAAATCAGTCTGTCACTTCCACAGTCTCCTTCGCATGGTAGAGACCTCTGGTTTTCAAGCCAAGTTTTGAAAGCTTGCAAGAGCTGTTCTCACTCTTCCTAACCCTCAGGGAATTTGGACATTGTCTTTGGCATAACCAAGATGAGATGAAGAATTGATTTAAATATTTTAGAAGTCCATTACCTGTTGCTTACAGAATCCATGTATTAAATATAACAAATGCTGGAGCCAAATCTTATGATCTGGCTCACCTCTGCTGGGTGCTGAGCTCATGCAGAGGATGATGCTACTCAAACATCTTGCAGTATCAAGTATATTTAACAACATGCATATGAGAGCACTGGCTTTCTTCAGTTTCTTTTTTTATCTCAAATCTGTAAATGTGAAGGACTGGAAAAGCCTCAGACACAAAACCGGTGCTGTAATGTCAGAGTTATGTGCTTCACCACATAGCGCGTGTGTGTGTGTGTGTGTGTGTATGACTCGTTTAGAACATACTGGGCTGACTTTCTCCTAAAAAAGGCAAGATAGAAAACAGAATCATAAGCATTTCTGATGTTGAGCTGCAAAGTAAAGCTTTCCAGTCACTTCACAAAGTTTTCCGTCACTTCACATGATTTTCAATCACTCCATCTCCTTTAGTTTTGCCACTGCACACACTGCTATTTTTTGTTCGTTGCTCTGACTCAAAAAAGCCATATAACATCACATTTGCAGCACTGAGTGGCAAGAAATTGCATTCAAACAGCAAAAATGTATCCTGGAAATACACTGTTTGCTCTAATGATCTTTTTTTGAATCACAGGGGCAATTCATAGCTTTTTCCTCCATGCGATAGACAACACACTGAAAGGCAGTCAGGAGCTGCTGCTCCAAGGGAAGCAGAGGTAGCCTCACAGGAGTCCCCCATGCCCATGCTCTGCACTCAACAGGCTGTAGATGGTTTCTACCTTGCATAGGTCCATGGTTTGGCACTTCTCAATAGGAATTTTACTGTCTGTCATCCTGCACAAGCCATAGAATCTCACTCTGTGCCACTTTTTCATCCATAAAGCAAGGTACTAATTACAAGCGGCCACAAGGCTTAGTTTCTTAAGAAGTGCAAAGACCCTCAGAGGGTAAGAAAGCAGTTGAGAAATGTCAGATGTTACCTCAAAGTTTCCTTCAACTGCTGTGATGGTGCTGGCCAGGGAACTCATTCCTCTCCCAGTGGGCAGTTCTCACCATCTGGCCAGTGGCTGTGGGAACCTGGGGTTTGGCTCCAGCTACTCCCAAATTCTGAGGTCTGCAAGAGCTGGGAGACCCATCACTCAGCAGGACCAGGGACCACTAGGTCACTGCTGCTGCAAAATGCAAAAGACACCCACAGCTACAGGGCAGTCCTCCCCATCCCCTGTCCCTCCATGGCAACACAGGCCCTGCTTGGAAAGAAAGGAAGGAGGGGAAACATCAGGAAGATGTGGTCACACTCTCCTGCCAACATATGCTTTTCCAGTGCCCTCTTCTGGAAAACATTTTTGGCCCACGCAGCTGCTTTGTGTAAGGTAGTTGGAGACTGGCAGTGACTTGCAAGCAGCTGCAGGAGTCTCTCCCAGCTCTTCAGACCCAGGATCTGCTCTGCTTCTGTCACCTGTGGACCAGGGCTGCTCCTCACACCTTACAGAGCAGCTTGGCCAGACCCTCATGACATCAGCCAGAAAACAGGCACCAAAGGATGTGCTTCCTTGCTCTCACTTGATGCACTTGAAGGCTGCCTTTGGCTGCCTCCTAGTAAGGAGATCCAGAGCCAGACCCCTTCCCTGCAGACCTTGTACCCTTCACAGCCAGCCCTTGCCACCAGCAGCTCTACAGGAACCCCCAGAGACAAAATCTGGGAGGGGGACTCGGCACTGGTGAGGCTGCTCCTTGACTCCTGTGTTCAGTTCTGGGCCCTTCACCACAAGAGGGATGTTGAGGCTCTGGAGCGAGTCCAGAGAAGAGCAACGAAGCTGGTGAAGGGGCTGGAGAACAGGCCTTATGAGGAGCGACTGAGAGAGCTGGGGTTGTTTAGCCTGGAGAAGAGGAGAATGAGGGGAGACCTCATTGCTCTCTACAACTGTCTGAAAGGAGGTTGTGGAGAGGAGGGTGCTGACCTCTTCTCCCAAGTGACAGGGGACAGGACAAGAGGAAATGGCCTCAAGCTCCACCAGGAGAGATTTAGGCTGGACATTAGGAAAATAATTTTTCACGGAAAGGGTCATTGGGCACTGGAACAGGCTGCCCAGAGAGGTGGTTGATTCACCTTCCCTGGAGGTGTTTAAGGGATGGGTGGAGAGGTGCTAAGGGGCATGGTTTAGTGTTTGATAGGAATGGTTGGACTCGATGATCCGGTGGGTCTCTTCTAACCTGGTTATTCTGTGATTCTGTGATTCTATGATTTTGATAATCCTGTCCTTTTGAGAAGCTGATATAACATCACTATTAATCACTCGCAGCTAATGCATCCATCAGTTCCTTGGACAATCACACCCTAGAGTGGTTCTTGCCGCCTCTTTTTGCCTGGGGACCGGTTAACGTCTGCCTGTGCTCTCCAGGCTCAGGTGCGGTTCCATGTCATCTCACATCCCTACCAGAGCATTGCTGGTGCCCTCCCCACCAGTGTCTGCCCTCCTGCATCAGCTCAGGCCAGTCAACCCAGTGAGGATGGAGCTATGGGCTCTCCTCCAGACCCAGCTGGAGGGTGAAAGAGGAGAGGGAAGACGACAGCCAGTATGGGGAATGCGGTGGAGAGCTGAGGCCAGGTGATAGCCACCATCCCTATCCCATGGAGCCAAATCTAGGGGCTCATAAGCCCCTAGATTAACTACCAGGCGAAGTGCTGTGAAAGTCCTCTGGGTTTTTGATGAGTTATCTCAGCACAGGCAACACTCATGCAGTGACAGGAATAGCTGTTGAGGGAAGGTAGTGCCCTGGAGACCAGATGATGTGGATGCTACACGCTATGACGGCTTTCCCTGCTGCCTGCTTGTTGTGATACAGAAAACCTTCCCCAATTTGTGCCTGTGTGTGGCCGCAGGCACACACGCTAAATATATTTTTTTTAAATCTTGTAGGAGCTTTTGTTTCTTCTTCCATTTCATTATTTTAACCAAAGCCAGCTTGGTCCCCAGACATTTCTTTTGGCTGTGGCCCAGCTTGCCTTTTGTTTCTTATCTGCTTGATCTTGGTGTTTTCCTTTATTTTACTCCTTCAAGGGATTCTTGTGCAGCCTTAGCCTTGCTCCCAACCCAGCTCCAGCAGCTGGGGCGGCTGAGGGGTACAAGGACATCCCATTGATCCACTTCTGCCTGAAACATGTTGAGTTTTCCAACGGGACTCAGAGGAAGAGATGGGAGGATGAGTGGAATTGATGGGAGTATGCCACAGGATGCAGCCTTTTTGGTATGTCCACAAGAGAATCCCACACCCTGCTGCAGCCAGTATTGCCCATCACCTTTCCCCATGGCATGGTGCCCACCTGCCAGCTCTGCAGAAGGGCAGGGTCTGACCAAATGTCTCTGCCTTCAGCAAGCCATGGCCCTCCCTTAGATCCTAATTGAAACAGCCGCTAGTGATTTGAAGATTGGGAGCAGAAGTGGCCCAAGGTCCATCCTGCAGTGTAAGCTGCAGAAAGGCTTTCTGCTTTTCTAACAAATGAGCTGGCAGGGTGTAAAACTTCTCTTTTTGGCATGCTAAAGGCAGCCCCATCCTTTAGAGCTGCCACTTACAGGGACAGGACAGGGACTCAGTCTCAGTCCCTGTGGGGTTGCATCTACCATGGGGTAAGACTTGAGGTTTTAAAAGAGATGGGCAGAAAGCACCCATCCTGGCAATGGTGGGAAGGAAAGTCATTCCAGGGCTAAAACGGGAGTGGGTTAACGTAAATGTGTAATTTTTACCTGCTTACAACCTTCCCCAAAGCTCATTTTTTAAACAAGCCAGTGCACGGGGAGACAAAATGACTTTCCAGCATTGTCAGAGCAACAGCAAAGGAAAAAAAGATCATAGAATCATCAGGTTGGAAAAGACCTCTTGAATCATCAAGTCCAACCATTCCTACCTGCCACTAAATCATGTCCCTGAGCATCTCATCTACCTGCCTTTTAAACACTTCCAGGGATGGGGACTCAGCCGCTTCCCTGGGCAGCCTGTTCCAGTGCCCAATGACTCTCTCTGTGAAATTTTTTTTTTCTGGTGGAAAAAAAAATGGCCTCAAGCTCCCCTGGTGGAGCTTGAGGCCATTCCCTCTCATCCTGTCCCCTGTCACTTGGCAGGAGGCCAGCTCCCTCCTCTCCACAACCTCCTTTCAGGTAGTTGTAGAGAGCAATGAGGTCTCCCCTCAGCCTCCTCTTCTCACCCCCAGCTCTCTCAGCCGCTCCTCATAAGGCCTGTTCTCCAGCCCCTTCACCAGCTTTGTTGTTCTTCTCTGGACTCGCTCCAGAGCCTCAACATCCTTCTTGTGGTGAGGGGCCCAGAACTGAACACAGGATTCAAGGTGCAGTCTCACCAGTGCCGAGTACAGAGGGAGAATAACCTCCCTGGACCTGCTGGTCACGCCATTTCTGATCCAAGCCAAGATGCCGTTGGCCTTCTTGGCCACCTGGGCACACTGCTGGCTCATGGTCAGTCGCTGTCAACCAACACCCCCAAGTCCTTCGCCTCCAGGCAGCTTTCTAGACAGATTTCTCCTAGTCTGTAGCTGTACAGGGTTGTTGTGCCCCAAGTGCAGGAGCCGGCACTTGGCCTTGTTAAACCTCATGCCACTGGACTCTGCCCAGTGGTCCAGCCTGTTCAGATCCCTTTGGAGCCTCCCTGCCTTTCAGCAAATCGACACTTCCACCCAGCTTAGTGTTGTCTGCAGATTTGCTAAGGGTGCACTCAATGCCTTCATCCGAGTCATTGATAAAGATGTTGAGCAGGACTGGACCCAGCACTGAGCTGAGAAATGGTTTGGATAACACCCTCGGCAGGCAGGGATAGAGGCAGGGGCAGCACCACTGCAGGTAGTCGTCAATGTTGACACGTGAACCCCAGGGGTTGTGACTGACACCAAATGGGATGGCTTTGGGGGGGGACAAAAAACGCTTCCCCACCGATGCCACATGAGTGATGCTCTGCGCCCCGTGGCTCAGCGTCTCCTTTCTCCAGCTCGCAGCTGGAGCCCCGCAGAGGCCATGTAGAGGTCTGGGCAAGCGAGGTCCCCGCACCTGCTGCCAGTGGGCAGGACTGGAACAGCGCACATCAACGTGCGAGTCCCGCGGGGACAGGCGACAAGGTGCGGAATCCCGCTGCAGAGACCGCCCCGCTCATCGCACGGCAGGGACGGGGTGAGCGGAGGCTTAAGAGTGGGCGGGGCTTAGACGGGAATTGGAGTGGCGTCAGGAGGTGGGCGGGGCTTGGAGGCGCCCGCGAATTGGCTGGGCATCAGAGGGTGGGCGGGGCTCTATGAGTGGGCGTAGGCTATAGTGTGCCCGATGATTGGTTGGAATGTGGTGAGTGGGCGGGGCTTGCAGGGGAAAGGGGCGTGGCTCTCCCCGCGCGTGTTCGGCGCCGACGTCACAATAGCGGCTGCCCCATCGTCCCTGCCCGGCCGGAGCCGATCGGGGCTGGTTTGAGCTGGTGAGTTGCCATAGCGACGCCGGCTGCCCTATAAATAGGGGCGCGGCAGCGGCCGCCGAGCTTTGTGCGCCGCGGCTGCCCCGCTCGCCCCTCTCCTCCACCGGCGCCGCGCCCGCTCCCAGCAGCAGCACCAGGAGGAGGAAGAAGAGACGGCGGTTGGGGCTTTGACAGCGGTCCCGGCAGTGCTGCCCGAGCGGAGGCGAGGTGAGAGGAACGGGGCGGAAGGGGCCGGCGCGGAGCCACGTGTGCGCCGGGCCGGGGCCGCGGCTCCTCCGGGCGGCGTAGATGGGTGGGGAGACTTAGGAACGGGGCAGGAACGGTGAGCAGCCGCCTGAGCTGCTGCAGGGTGGCCGTGCCTGTGGCAGGGGCTTGGAATTAAATGGATTTCGAGTTCCTTTCCGATCCAAAGCGTTCTGTGACAGTCTGGGAGAGTTGGGGTTGTTCAGCCTGGAGAAGAGAAGGCTCTGGGGACACCTTAGAGCAGCCGCCCAGTACTGAAAGGGGCTCCGGGAAAGCCGGGGAGGGGCTCTTGGTTAGGGAGTGCAGGGATAGGATGATTTGAAGCTGAAAGAGAGGAGAGTGAGATGAGATCTTGGGAAGAAACGTTTTGCTGTAAGGGTGGGGAGGCCCTGTCACAAGTTTCCCGGAGCAGTCGTGGCTGCCCCATCCCTGGAGGTGTTCAAGACCGTTTTGGATGGGGCTTGGAGCAACCTGATCCAGCGGGAGGTGTCCCTGCCCATGTCAGAGTGTTGGAACTGGGTGGGCTTTGAGGTTCCTTCCAGCACAAACCATTCTATGACAGGCTGGGAGAGTTGGGGTTGCCCAGCCTGGAAGGCTCTGGGGACACTCTAGAGCAGCCTCCCAATACTGAAAGGGGCTACAGGAAAGCTGTAGGGGAGAGATTTTTTTTACAAGGGCATGTAGTGATAGGACAAAGGGGAATGGCTTTAAGTTGGAGGGAGTAAGATTTAGATTAGACATTAGGAAGAAGCTCTTCACAGTGAGGGTGGTGAGGCATTGGAACAGGTTTCCCGGAGCAGTCGTGGCTGCCCTATCCCTGGAGGTGTTCAAGACCGGGTTGGATGAGGCTTGGAGAAACCTGATCCAGTGGGAGGTGGCCCTGCTCCTGTCAGAGGGTTGGAAGTGGATAGGCTTTACAGCCCCTTCCAACCCAGCCCATACCATTCTATGGTTCTATGATAGGAACATGCCTCGGGGTGCCATGGATCACCCTTAGGAACCCTTCCTGCCTGCCCTGAGGGTCTTGGTGTTAGGGCCAGGCTGTGGGAAGAGGCAAGCTTTAGTTAAGCTATCTCCCAGGATACACTGAGATGTCTCCTTGGGAAGCCTCGGTATCATAGAATGATTAGGGCGTGAAGGGATCTCAAAGCTCACCCAGTTCCAACCCCTCTGCCATGGACAGGGAAACTTCCCACTGGATCAGGTTGCTCAAAGCCCCATCCAACCTAGTCTTGAACACTTCCAGGGATGGGGCAGCCCCAAGTTCTCTGGGAAACCTGTTTCAGTGCCTCACCAACTTCATTGTGAAGAACTACTTCCTAATGTCTAATCTAAGTCTTCTCTCTAATTCAAAGCCACTTCCCCTCATCCTGTCACCATATGCCCTCTGATCATTGTGGCCTCCTCTGGACTCTCTCCAACAGCTCTATATACTTCTTCTGTTGGGGATTCCAGAACTGGACACAGGACTCCAGGTGGGGTCTTATGAGAGCAGAGGGAAGGGGGAGAATCCCCTCTGTTGCCCTGCTGGCATCGCTTCTTTTGGTGCAGCCCAGGACACGGATGGCCTTCTGGGCTGCGAGTGCCCATTGCTCACTTGTGTGGAGCTTCTCATCAACCAGCCCCAAGCATCAGAGGCTGCAGAGGGCCTTGCCCAGCAGCACAACCCTAGCCAGGTTGCTGGCTTAGCTGAGGGACTGCATCCATTTACAGGGAAAAGGGCTGTCAGTGAGATCGGGGCAAGAAGCCCTTTCCTTCCTTGCGACCTGCTAATTCCAGGGCCAGGATAGCCCCGGGCACCCTTTCTAGAGGCAGCTTTGGTATTTGAGTGCAGAGCCTTCAGGCATGACTCAGCTGTGTCTAAATACAGCTGCTGAATAAGGGAATGTTCTGGAGAGCAGCTTCTAAATGGGCACAAGTTGCCTTTTTTCCTGGGAAGCTGCAAACACTTTGCACACAGTCCATATAGACAAATACACTGGGAGGTTACAATTTCTGTCTACATGATCATGTTCTGTCCATATTCTGTGTGATTACACTGTAGTTAAAATAGTGCAATAAGGTGCAGATGAAAAGCTTGCAATAACTTCTTAACAAAATCTTCTGTGACTAGCAAAAGTAATTCCGCTTTAAGGTTAATAGGAAAAGGGCTTTTTGTGTAGCGCTTTGCAGAGGGGAGGATAAACTAAATTCTTCCTGATGGTGTTCACTTCACAGCTAGAAGTCGCTGAACTGCTTCCTGCCAAGCTGCAACATCTTGTTAAAATTGTCATACAATAAGATACAGCTTCTCTTCGGAAACAGCTTCCCGAGAAGTGTTTAATTTGCTGTTTCTTAAGGTCCTTTCAAAGAGGCTTTTAAGAGAAGACTTTAATCCAACTTCTGGGAGAATTAGCACTGCATGTGAATGAGGGCATGGGGAGAATGAGTCTCGGGGGATTGATGGGCTTTATTTCATTAGACTTAAAGCTTAATCTAGTTTGAATCTCAAATCTGGTTCATCTCCAATAAGTATGAAATGGTCAAAAAAATGTGTAGTACCTCTTGACACTGCAACAGTTCAGGTGTCATATGTTTCTGTAGGCTGAAATGAGGTTGCATAAAAACTGACTTTTGAAAGTCATTCAGTAGATGAAGTGTAGTGGATTTTGGTGCCCACAGTGTATCGAATTAATTCTGTTGGTCATAGAACCTTGTTAATCTGTAACAGCTATAAAGCATAAGTTATTTTTCATATCATTTATAGCCAGTCTTTTAGAAAATAGAGGGAACAGTAATGTAACCAAAGATTAGTGAAAGATTTGAAGTTTGCATCGTCTTTGGTCCAAATATGTATGACTAAATTGAGTGTAAGAAAAAAATGCTGAGAGAAGGCTGAAGGCTGGACCCAGTTATGTGAAACCTTATCTTCCCTATGAGTCACTTGCAATGCTGAGGTCTTTAAAAGGTAGCACACATTTCTGCTCAAGTTCACAGCTTAATGGAGTAGACTGTCATTCTCTATTTGGACTACCCAATGAAAGAATTATCGATACACTTTGCCATGGGCTTCATAGGTCTTGGATGGTGGAGGAACGTGCTTTTACTCTTTAGTTCTGATTCTGAGACTTGTACTTGGCTGTAAGATTTCTGTTAACAATGAAGGCTTCTTTTGGACTACTGTAAAATCTTGTTATGAAGTGTTAATTGGAATCACTAAGACTTTGTCTGCAGATCACGGTTACGAACCACTCTCTTAGGATCTATCTACCACTCCTGAAAGCTGAGGTTTTCTTTTCATGTAGCCCAAAGATCATGAACAGAACAAGGAAGCTTTAACCACCAACAGAGCAACTTCAGGGAGAGCTCTTATCTCATGACTGGTTTGTGTAGTCTGAACTGTAGTGAGGATCCAGATATTCAACTGGCTCTGACCTAGTGGAAGTTGTTACTGTTCAGAATTCAGTAACATCCTGAAATTCTGTCTGTGGTAACATGTAAACCCTCTTCCCAGAAACTGGTGAGCTACATTAATGCTTAAGAAATGTTAAAAAGAAGTAGTAAGTATTTTGATGCTGCCACTAGCCATAATGTCAACGGTTCTGACGTGGACCTGCAGGAAGAGACAAGGGAAACTTAATAGCTTTAGTACATTACACAGTTAGTGTACAGAGAAGAACTTCCCTTCAGGCTAACAAGATTATTTTGTGGAGTGCTTCCTTGGTTGTGATTAAAGTTTATCTGTTATCTATGTAAATTCCTTATCTCTGCCACTATTACAGTGATCACTATAGGAATTGTATAATTGTGAATTATATGCCCACAATGTACTGATCATATAATGTCTGTATGAATTTAAGTGAAGTAGTGAATGTAAACTCTATGAATTGAAATTAATTAATATGGATTTTTTTATATCAACAGTTTGTAATTGATTCCTTTCACGTAAACCTGAAAACTCGGAAATCATGAATAGCTTCAGCAATGAAGAATTTGAATTCACCTTCCTTGACGAAGGCTTTACTGCCAAGGATATCCTTGACCAAAAAATAAATGAAGTGTCATCTTCTGTAAGTATGATAGGAAAATCACTGCATTACTTAATACCACAAATTTATGAACTACTGGAACAAGTTGTCTTTGCATATCTTCTGCAGGGCAACCTCCTCCTCAAATGCTGACCTTTAGGCTTATCCCGTTATCCATTGTTTGTAACTTTAAGATGTGTATTTGCTCTAGGATGATAAAGATGCCTTCTATGTTGCTGACCTTGGGGACATTGTAAAGAAGCATATGCGATGGCATAAAGCCCTTCCACGGGTAACCCCCTTCTATGCCGTAAAATGTAATGACAGCAAAGCTGTAGTGAAGACACTTGCTGTTCTCGGTGCAGGATTTGATTGTGCCAGTAAGGTAAGATCTTGACTGTGTTCTGATCTGTGGTGTTAGTATATATTCACCTTTACAACCTGTGTTCATATAAGATTAAGCATAACTAAGCGATGTCACTTTTGTTGTACTGATTAGTTTGATGAGCTGTCTAGAAATATGTTTCACAAGTGTAATTATTATTTCTTCAGATGGAGATACAGCTGGTACAGAGCATTGGTGTACCACCTGAGCGAATAATATATGCAAATCCCTGCAAACAAGTATCTCAAATCAAACACGCTGCCAGCAGTGGTGTACAGATGATGACATTTGATAGTGAAGTAGAACTAATGAAAGTTGCAAGAGCCCATCCAAAAGCCAAGTAAGTTATGCTAATTGTTTTATAATTCTTGCCTGTGTTCCAAGTTTTGGAAACATCTGCTGCTGTCTGAAACTTGTTCTTCATTAGTTAGGATAGGCTGCAAAATTGTGAGAAAATAAACCTACTTTTAGCCAGTGAAATCTAATCCTGCATAGCTTACTGGCACATAAGGAAGAGACAGACAGGAAAGCTTATCTGTTCAAGCTCATTCTCATTCTAAGGTCATACCTGACTGATGATGATTTCTTTCATACTGGAATTTAAACCCTCATTTTTTTTTTATTTCTAGGTTAGTCTTGCGCATTACAACTGATGACTCCAAAGCAGTTTGTCGTCTGAGTGTTAAATTCGGAGCTACACTTAAGACTAGCAGACTTCTCCTGGAGCGAGCAAAAGAACTTGACCTTGCCATCATTGGAGTTAGGTGAGTTGATAATATCAAATATAGTCATATTAAGTAAGATGTCTTTAAATTATCTACCTGACAATAGAAATGCCTTTACCTATGGTGACATCATTCAGTTTCATATAAACTTCTTGATTAATTTGCCAAATAACTAATGTTTTATATCTCTCCTTAGTTTCCATGTTGGAAGTGGATGTACAGACCCAGAGACCTTTGTTCAAGCCATTTCTGATGCCCGCTGTGTGTTTGATATGGGAGTAAGTCTAGTTATACTTTCTCTGCAACTGCTGCTCAACTCCTGTGATAAAACTGAATCGGGTTTAAAACTGTTAGGGGGTTAAAAATCCTCTAATTGCATGTTGAAACTTTTGAGGTCATTATGGCTTACTTTGACCAGTTCTGCAAAACTGATCTGTGGATACACTAAAATCCAGCTGTTCAAACACAAGTGATAGTTGCTTGAACACAATGAGTTAGCTGTGTTCTAGGTGTTGATAAAATAAATTTATCATTTTAGCTTGAAGTAATGTAAACTAAGAACGGTTGACAGTGTTGTCCTTAATCTCATTTTAGGCTGAACTGGGCTTCAATATGTATTTGCTTGATATTGGTGGTGGCTTCCCTGGTTCTGAAGACGTCAAGCTTAAATTTGAAGAGGTACAGCTTTAAGAACTTCTCGGGTTGCAGAGTTTTTTGAATGTTGTTCTGGATTAAGCAGAATCTCGTTGATTCTATTTGTATGCAGACACATTTGTAAGAAAATTTGCCTGCTTGGTTAGAAATTGAATTTAGAGGAAAAGTGGTTTAATCTGAAAACTGAAAAGTAGATGAACCCATTAGATACATAGCCAAATGACTGCATAAACATGCAGAGATATCAAACTTGTAAAGCGGGTTTTAATTGCAAGCTCAATTCTTACTGGTGTAGACTTTTTCCACTTGTGCTTCACACTATCTGGATTGGCAATGCTCTCAAATAGGGTAAAAAAGTTAGACCTGAACCCATACTGTCCTTGTTTGTTGCCATCAAGATCATTGTCTGACCTGGTTTAGAAGTAGCTTTTGGATCATTTTTTTAATTGATCAGTGTTCTCAGTCCGCTTTCACACAGAAATACTTCTGCTTTGAGAACGGACAAGGTGACTGGGTGTTAATAGGACTTTGACTTAGAGCAGTGCTGTTAGAGCACCTGCCAGTCTACCCAAAGATGGTAATAACTGTTGGAAATAACTGTTGATGTAAGAAGCTGAATTTCAAAGGTGATAACAAAGCCTGTATTTTCAAGATCCTGTGAGATGACTTTCTAGTATGCAGTAAGCTGAGGGATATTGCATGATTAGCAGAACTAAAAGTGGACTAGAAAAGAAATTGAAGTATGGAGATTAATGCTGGTATAATGAGTCTAGAAGGAATTCTTTCCTTTAGACTTAAACAGGATCTATTTAGCCACTTAGGTTTTTAAGCTGCAGATGATGTCTGCTTTTGTTGTTTTGTCCAAACTTAATCCCAAACAAAACTTTGAATAGGAAAATAAAGCAACAGAGGCATTAGAGATTATATTATGCTAATAGGCACTTTACCTGTATATCATTGTGAGCATGAAAGTCTGACCATCTCAGACTTCTAAAATTGTACCTGAGGAACTGTTGAAGTACTAATACTGGCAACTGATTCTTCCCTAGATCACAAGTGTAATCAACCCAGCACTGGATAAATACTTCCCTTCTGATTCTGGAATAAATATTATTGCAGAGCCAGGAAGATACTATGTTGCATCAGCATTCACTCTGGCAGTCAATATCATTGCCAAAAAAATTGTATTAAAGGAGCAAACAGGTTCTGATGGTATGTAGATCATCTAGACCTAGTCTCACTTCTAGCCAACTGTACATTTCTTTCCAAGCATTCTCTTACTGGTATCTCAATTTCTTCCAGATGAAGATGATGCAAATGACAAAACTCTTATGTACTATGTGAATGATGGAGTCTATGGATCGTTCAACTGCATCTTGTATGATCATGCACATGTCAAACCACTTCTGCAAAAGGTATGTTCATTCAGAAGTATCATGTTACTAGTCATGTATTGTGGATGTAGGAAAATCCTCATCACCGCAGTCGCCTCTCAGTTCACTGCTCCCTCCATGTCAACAGAATTTTGCATTTGACTTAAAAAGCATGCAGTGGAATTAATTCAAAGCCAGTGTCGGAGAAGGACCTGCAAAGCAGGTCTTCCTCCTTTTGCCTGCAAGGTGGAATTTTTATACATATAATGATACTATTTCCATAAGCTCTGTTTTAATAGTCTAATTATACTCAACTCTCTCCTCAGCGGCCTAAACCAGATGACAGCTGCTATTCCTGCAGCATATGGGGACCAACGTGTGATGGCCTAGATCGTATCGTTGAGCGTTTTAACATGCCAGAGTTGCAAGTTGGTGACTGGATCCTGTTTGAGAACATGGGTGCCTACACTGTTGCAGCTGCTTCTACTTTCAATGGATTCCAGAGGCCAACAATACACTATGTGATGTCAAGACCTGCATGGTTAGTAATTATTTTGATCAATCAGTGCCTTTGATACAGATGATCGTAGTGTATAGTTCATGTCAGTTGGCTGCCCCTTAAAAGGGGTCAGAGTTTTGGTGCTGTAGTGGAAACC
The DNA here is from genome assembly GCA_033459285.1 of Clamator glandarius. Lineage (NCBI taxonomy): Eukaryota > Metazoa > Chordata > Aves > Cuculiformes > Cuculidae > Clamator > Clamator glandarius. The sequence goes on along the minus strand of JAUNZM010000904.1, from coordinate 1,545,891 downwards.
TCCTTGTTGTGTGAAAGAAGGCAGTGCCTCTAAACGTTTTTGCTTTGTGCATAGAACAATCTCTCTGATATATGTAATTCCAGGAGATGCTTCCAAAAGGGTAGTGTCAGAAGTATTTTCATTAGCCTGGGCTTCTGGCTGGTGTTTTCACTCTCGCACAACATATAGAGTCATTACAGATCCTTTACAGTTAACCTCTGTGACTCCTAATTAGAGACCAGGCAATCAGTTCTAATAGTAAACTGTCTTCAGAAGTGTTAGCTTGCTAAGTCCTGACTGCAGAAGATAGAAACACTGAAGAGTGCTGCTTCCCAGTATGATTTGTCTGTTTGAGAGCTGTTCCTTGGTTTAGGTTGAGCTCTGGCTCATTGCTCAATGCAGAATGCTAGATCTCCATGGGAAGTTATTGAGCAGGTAAGTAAAGAAAGCAGGAGTACCTCTTGGTTATGCGAATATTGTGAAACTGCACCTTTAACTTTAAACTAGTTTAAAGTAACATGGGTGGTCTTCTGCGCAAGAGAGGTTAACATATTTGATCTTCTATAAAAGTGGGGTTTCTGTAATATGAAGCCCTTACTCTTTGTATTTAGGTCTCCCTGCTAAAACGGTAGAGAGCATTTGGGTGGCAGTATTACCCTAAAACATGATTAACTTTGCTATTGGGTTGCTTTAAAATTTACTGAAAATGCTTAAGTTCAAGGGAATTCCTATCATGGAATAGCTTCCATAAGAATCTATAGCTTCCTCTATTCTCTTACTAGCCTTCTCTCTGTAAGCAAAGCTTGTATTGTTCCTTTATTTTTATTCTTCACATAGGACTCCAAACTTGTGCCTAATTGAACTTAAAATGGCTCTGCAGGGGAATAATCAGCTTTTTCACTGTAGCACTGCATTTCTGTTAAAATAGAGTAATCATTCTGAGACATAGTGAGCTTACTGATGCAGACATAACCATCATCTAAGGCTACAGCCCTCTTTCAGCCCTACATGGCCTCCTGCATTTTCTATTTTGATGTATCAGTGAGATTATGGTGCAGATCTTTCTAGCTCAGGCAAAAGCTTTTAGAGTGTAATCTACATATATAAAGATATACATCCAAATTTGTACCTTGATAACTGTGAAAGCTAAGGGACAAAAATGCTACATATGGCTGATTAAAAGCTGATAGCATATAGAGAGCCATGTTGTAGCACAACTTCTTGCCTGTGTAAGTCCAAAACCTCAGTGAATTGAAGTTCTTCTGAGATTGAGTATAATGTCTGACTGACTATAGAAGAATTTCCATGGATCTCACTGATAACTCATTTACATTCCTAGTCTGTCATCCATACTTTTACTTGACTGAAGTTACCCAGGAATGTGAGGGTGTGGGATAAGGGATAGTTAATGACATAAGTCTAAAATCCTGATCTAAGGAAATATTAGATATGTTCAGCCTATTGTACACAGATGTAGCTACGGTATATAGGTGCATATTTGCAGATCTGGATCCTGCCCAGAAGAAGTGAAAGCACCTTGATACTGGCTGGGCTTTAGGGCACGTACCAGTCACAAATGATCTGTAAAGACTCTGCTTTGATTTGGGTTTTTTATTTTGTTTTAATCTGGTGATATTCTCTGCATTGCAGATGAAGAGTAAAAAAAAGTTCATTTCATGCTTCCTGGCAGTAAAGAAGTACTTTGCTTAGCTTCTTTTCAGCACCTTGTAGTGAAACACTTTTTGACTGTTGCTTTTCTTTCTTTTTTTTCTGTTTTTCTAGGCAACTAATGCAGCAGATCAAGGAGCGAGGGTTCTTAGCTGAAGTAGAGGAGCAGGATGTTGCTAGTCTGCCTCTCTCTTGTGCCTGGGAAAGTGGAATTGAGTATCCAGCAACTTGTGCTTCAGCTAGTATTAATGTATAGATAATATTTAGTGATTAACTGCAAGGTTAGTAATTGAATTTAGGGCATTTGGGGGACCATTAACTTAATTCTTGCTAGAATTTTTAAGTGTTTTGGGTTTTTTTTAAAAGTTTAGGTTTGGCATAAATGCAACAAAAATGACTAGGAGATGGGTCACAATTATCTGTGTTCCTATGGAAACTATTTGAATATTGTTTTATATGGATTTTTATTCACTTTTCATGTATGCTACTAAAGATTGACCCTCAACTGTCAAACAAGTATTTGTAGCTTGTGGATGGCAGAATGGGCTAAGCTTAGTGTTTTGTGACCTACCTGTTTTAAAATAAAGTATATTGAAATAACTGGTTCTGTGTTTGGTTCATCTGTAGAAAATTAATTGGTCATGGATGGATCTCATAGCATATATGAAGACAGAGCAGGTGCTGCAAGCCGAGAGCTTATTAATAATTGAATAATACAATTGCAGTCTTTTCCCTTACCCTTGCCCTCCCAGCTTGCTGAAGTGAAGGAACCCCTTTACGGGTAGGGAAACTGATGTGTCTTTTTGTTAATACATGATTAGAAAATCTTTAGTATCAACAAGTCAAATACTCTGTGAATTCTTGTGGAATCACAGTTCCTTTTACTACTGAACACGTGTTATGCAACTGTAAGCCCAAGTTAGATACAGTGCTATTTATTGATGTTACTGTATAGCTGCTGTGGCCAGCACTGATGGCTATTGATTAATGAGAGACTATGGCACAGGCTGCGTGGCTGCCACTGACAAGCTGCTTGTTATGTGTGCAGGGATTTAAATGTCATGGGAAAACTTCAGAAGCTGAAACGATGTGGCTGACTAGTAGGTGATGACTACTCTGAAACTTGTGGCCTAGGACCTTAGCACAAAATAGATAGGAGAACAGGGCTCAACATCCTTTGTGCACGCAATGCAATCAGAAGCTCTTATTTTGTCATGAAAATACATGCTACCCTGTTAAACTTCTGACTTCAGATTAATTATGATAGATCACACTAAGTGGTAGATACTAGGAGCTAATAGGGGGTGTGTTGGTGGTAAAATGAGTTAGTCTGCTTAAGAGAGTAGGGCATTCTGACTTCTTAACCTGATGCTGGTTTTCTGCCACTTGTTGCACTAAAATTGCAAAATGTTCCTGGCAAACTAATCTGTCACAGATCTGGTTCTGTTCCATTTGCCAGAAAGTCCTGGACTGCAGACATCCCTTAGCAAATGCCTGAGAGGAAAACCTTAACATGTCCAGTAAGTAAAGCTTAAGGTAACTTAATGTGTGTGTTAAAATGTAAAGGGTCATCCAAAGGGTAGCATTGCTGAAAGAAAACGTGGATCTAGCAAAATGAGAAATAAAGCTGGTTTCTTACATGCAGCTGTAAAAGATGGTGTTTAACCTCTATTTTGTTTAACCTCTATTTCAGCTGAGACTACACTCTCTATTAGCTGAACTAGTAGGGTAAACAGAAGTGTTAGTACCTCGTTCCTGATTCTCTTGAAGCATCCTGTGTGATTACTCTTATTTCTTTATTTGCTTTACTCCTAGTTTAAGATTGTGATTCAAATAACGCCTTTATTCTCCTGCAATGCAGCAGACAGCGGTTTGGCTACTGAACTACACTGATCCAGACTTCAGTACATACACATAGAGGAGCAATAGCCTTAATCTCAAAGACCTACATCCAAACCAGGAGTATTCTTAGTTTCTGCAACTTCATGTGGAAACTTGGTGCTTCTTGTCTGTAAGCAAAAGAAATGAATGGTAACAATATAACAATTTCACATCTGAACCTTGCCCTGTGAGAACTAAGTGTGTTTGAACTGTGGGGAAAAAACCCCACTGATACACAGAAAAAGTAGTCTTGGAAAACCCGCAACTGTCTAAAGCAGATGTAGCTACTTTTTAAACCTGTGTGTTTCAAGTCTGAAGATGGTTAAGCCAGCAGAGAGTCCAGCAGTAGTAAGACCTTACATGATATCTGCAGTAGCAACTGCTGCTGGAGCCTACTCTCTTGCCCCAAAGGGCCAATGGTCTGGCTTCCTCTACTTGCAGCTAGTGAAGACCCTCTCCAACAGATAGTTTCAAGGCAATCACTTGTGGAAGCTAATTAGTAAGCTTCTCTGAGAAGAATGTGGCAAGCTGCCAGTTAGTTACTTGATCTGCATTTAACTCAATTGTTTTAGCTGTTTCATTGGGTGTTGTCTCAAAAAAACCCCAACAAACAACAAGAATCGACCCATTTATTTCTCTCTGTTGGAGGCCAGGGCAGTGGCAACATGCTAATAAGCATTTTGGTTAACCTGGGATGCTCCCCTAAAGAAATGTAGCCAACTTCAGTTCTTTGCCACCTTCTTCCCAGGTGTGCTGTAGCCTCAGCTCACGTGCTGTGAGCCGTGTCTAATGAGAGAAACAAGTGCTTAAGAACTGCTGATCTTCTTGAGCATCTTCTGTAAACAACAGGGTTTGTTAGCAGACTTGTAGTTTGTGCAGGAGTAATAAATCTTTAGAGTAATAGTGTAGTGTTTTTAAGCAAACACAAGTTTCTTATTTTAAGAAAGATTATGCTGAGTAGGTATTCTGGGCTTTGGGACACTTGAGTATAATTCTTCATGTCACAGCTACCTTGCTCCTGGCAAGGATCTTAGTGGTTCATTTCTGCTCTTTAAATTGATTTTAAAATACCCCAAGTGACAGGAATCAGTTATATGGCAATTGTGGGAATTACCTATCATTCAAGCTAAGGAATATGTTTCCTGAACCACCATGTAGGACAGCAAAGATGTAACAAAGTCAGCTGTGAACTGTGGTTTAGTTTGACCTCCCTTCCCTAAGTCTTACTTTGTTTTGCCAAGCTCATTGATCAAATCCAGTTGTTCTGACTGCATATCTTGCTCTCTGGAGCAAGCCTGCCTGATAGGGGAGGAGCTGCATGCCAGAGAAATTGAGATCAGCATGATCTGTCTTCTATAATTAGCTCAAATATCAAAGTTGGAGCCAAGAATAGCCTGTACCTTCCAGCTTGCTTCTTGCTAACTGCTCTGTACAGTGCTGCGTGTCTCACCGTGGGCTTTGCTGGCCCATTTGCAGGAACTGGCGTTCCTTCTACTATCCCCAGGGGTCACTCCTCTCGCTGGCAGTGGTGATGGTGGCAGTGGTTCTATTGGGATCACTCTTGGAAAAAGAGTAAGATCTGAGACAAAGACCAAGACATCTCTCCAAGCTGAGAATGGCTGCTAATCACCCTGTTCCTCTTTCTTGAGTGGTGAAGGTCTGAAGGTCTGAGATGAGTCCCCTTGTGCCTACACGTGGCCTGTGCTGGTGTTCATCTGACATCCTTTAGTGCAAACTTAGTTTTGTATACAAAAAAAAGCTGAGAAACACCGGTCCTCTGAAATTGCATCAGGTGGAAAATCTAAGGTGGGAACGTGTTAATGAGAATCGGGAGAATACTGAAAGGGGTGCGAGATACCGATGGCAAAGTGTGCTCTGGGACAAACCGACCTTGCATTGCTGCATGACCACTTAACTCACAATTTAATTTTTAAGTTGCTGACTTGCAGGCTACAACACAAGCCTTGCAAATAAACTATGTCAGTGCACATATCCCCTTGGAAGAGGCAAGCCTGCCACCAAATTTGGGCCAGCAGACTTACCTGGAGCTGGGAGCAGAGCTGAGCAGAGATCCTGCAGCTCCACCTACAGGATCAAGGCTTCTGGGAACAAACTCGGAGCTAAAGGCAGAGCTCTTCTTCACTGACTTCATCCCCAGCAAGGCCTGTCATTTAAACTTAAATTTTACAGCTAAACACAGCACCAGTTTGCAGTAAATCTGAAATGGAAAGCTTTCTTTCCAGATGAAAACCAACTTTCTTCCACCAAAGAAAAAAAATCCAATATCCACAAGCATTGCAAGAAGAGCTTAGACGAATATATCATTTGTCAAAAAGTGAAAGGTCATCAGCCATTGCAATAATAATTACTATTTTTAATTTTCTTTTGAAATAAGCACTGATCAATACCAAAAGAAATGAGAGTAATTTGATATAGAGACTTTGATGTGCACCCCCTGTTTTTCTTCTCAATTTGAAGGCAGTTGGTATCTCAGTGACTATGGACTGATTTCAGTACCCATGTCACAAATGCCTGCAATCCAAATTCAGCTTCTGCTAGTTAAAACACTTCTGACTATCCTGAAAATACATGGAGAACAGAAAGCAAGCACAGACTTACATTTTGCAAGCTTTTGTGTTTCTGCTAGCTTTGTAGTCCCCTGCATACAGGAGGTGTTTAGGGCAGCTAAAACACAGCAGTGCCACTTCTGGAAGGCTAATGGTGAGTGCTCCACAAAAAAAAAAAAAAAAAAAACTAAACACGTGCCTTTCAAATATGCGTTGTTAGATTCATATTCTTGGGGTGCTTTGCAAAGGACTAATTGGCTCACCCTGTGTTTGTGATACTGTGCCATATTCCGGTCAAGAGACAGCAAGGCTGCACAGCGGTTCAGCAAAGGAAGAAACACTTAAAGACTAGTGATGTAAAGAGACCATTGGTCCCAGCTGGGTTGCTGCCAACACCTCTCCACTGCTGGGGAAGGGCAGGGTCACTCTACCTACCTTGGGAATGCAGGAAGCACTTATATGAGCTGAGAAAGGGCAACTGGAGCAGCTCAGCAGGATGGATTCCCAAAGTACTTGGCAATTACAGGTGTTCTTTCATCCATCCTTGAAATCTCCCCTACCTGGGGAGAAGAACAAGATCTGGACATTGAGTGGGCTTAAGCATCACCCTTTTATATTTGGCTTCTAAGCTCACTAGCTGGGAAGAAAAAGGTATTTATCTCTAGGTTTGCACTTCTGTAAGAAATGGGATTGCAGTGCTCAAATGGGAAGACATGGAGGCAGTTTTAAGTAAGATAATGGAGATGCTGCTGGCCTTACTGTGAGGACAAGAAGAAAATAGTCTTTTGTGTTGCTAGTTAAAAAAATTCCTGCTTAAAAACTCCTGTTGCTTGATGTTGACTATAGTGCATCAGTAGCAACAGCATTTCACTGCAACAGCTCAACATATTTCTCAGCAATGATTGTGCCACTTCCCTGAAGTCAAAATTCACATTAAACCATTAGTGAAAAGTGAAAATCAAAAGAAAATCCAACTTGCCGCGGAGGCTGCTGATTCGGGGGAGGGAAATTCCTCCTGCACCCTGCCAGGGTGGCTCCCCAGGAGGTAGGTGCTGTACAACTCAATCTGCTTGTGCCATGTGGGTTTCAGCCTCCAGCAAGGTGTTTATACCTGAGTGCAAATGAAGAGAGGATGTTCCTCTGACTGGGGCCAAAGGAGATCCTAAAGATGCAGTGACTAATTAGCCAAGCAAAACCCCTCAAGATGGAGCTCAGCTCAGAAAAATAAAAAGGCATTAGAGTCCCCTCTGTCTGTCAGAGCCAGGGAAGGCAGGAGGAAGGAGAAAAATGGAAAACTTTCAAATGAATCCCACTCCTGGTGCTAGACCACAGCATGAGCAAGATTTTGTTAGCGAGAACGACTGCAAATAAGAAAGTACAATGAAAAAATATGTAAAAAGTAATAATTATACTACTGCACAGCTCAGAAAAAAAAAAGCCCAGCCAAACAAAACTCCCTTCCCATCTGTTAACAGAAATAGGAAACAGAAGACTTGAGGTTTTTAATATACAGAAACCTTCAAAATGAGTGGCTTTTAAAAATGTATTCATTAAGGCTATTACCTCAACTACCCTGTCAGCTCACATCTTCCTGCTTAGAGCCCAGTCCAAGGCTTGGCTTTTCCAGTAGCTATTTCTGTGACTTTGTTTATTCTCTTCTATCTTTCCCCCGGTTATTTTTTGTTTGCTGTTGTCAGGGGGTTTTGGTCCAGCTGTGGCTGGACACAAGCCCACGGCCATGGGTCCTTATGGGGCAAATTCCTCCTTGCACCCAGTGTGATCTCCCTGGTTCTAGCTTGTGTCCATGATCACTTAACATCAGCAATCCTGCAAAGCTACTCTATGGAAGATGGCATAAATCAGTTCCCTGGATTTACTTCTTATTTTACTTCTTGGCCACCTGGGCCACTGGTGGCTCATGTTCAGTCGCTGTCAACCAACACCTCCAAGTCCTTCTCCTCCAGGCAGCTTTCTAGACAGACTTCTCCTAGTCTGTAGCTGCACAGGGTTGTTGTGCCCCAAGTGCAGGACCCGGCATTTGGCCTTGTTAAACCTCATGCCGTTGGTCTCAGCCAAGTTCAGATCCCTTTGGAGCCTCCCAACCCTCCAGCAGATCCACACTTCCACCCAGCTTAGTGTCGTCTGCAAACTTGCTAAGGGAGCACTCGATGCCTTCATCCAGGTCGTTGATAAAGACATTGAACAGGACTGGACCCAGCACTGAGCCCTGGGGAACCCCACTTGTCACTGGCCTCCAGATGGATTTAACACCATTTCCCACCACTCTCTGGGCCCAGCCAGCCAACCAGTTTTCCACCCAGGAGAGTGTGCGCTTATCCAGGCCAGAGGCCGACAGATTCTGTAGCAGAATGCTGTGAGAAACTGTGTCAAAGGCTTTACTGAGGTCCAGAAACCACTCGGTTGGAAAAGACCTCTTAGATCTCCTGCTGGGTTCAATGCCCACATGCACATGGGGACACGGCAGGTGTCTGTCCCCAGGGGAGGTGAATCTCACTGGGCAGAAGGATGCCAGCCAGCAGGCGTGGGCCCACAGCTGTGGCTGGACACAAGCCCACGGCCATGGGGAGCAGGGGAGAGGCAGAAAGCATGTCCAGCTCCAATCTGACCACCGCGCTGCTGCGTGTCCCGGCTCCAAGCTCTTGCAGCCGTCTCAGCAAAGGGCAGGGTAAACGAAGAGACTTGAGAAGCCGCCTTCTCCTTGGTGGCTCAGAAGAGGAAAGCTGCAGAAAGCCAGTAACTGCACAGACTGCAAAGGGCGTGTGGGCAGGGGCTGTGGTGCACGGAGCGGTGGCTTGGCTAGATGGCAGCAGCAGCCCGTGTTAAAACCTTGCTCCATCTCCTCCCTCCCTCATCCCAAAACTGGGTGTTTGCTGCCACCCGCTCCTGAGCAGCCCAAGGCCTTCAGCTCTGTGACCTTCCCTAGGCTGTGGTCACTGCCCCCACCAATCATTTTTTGGAGGAAGAGAGGGAATTTATTCATTACCAGCAAATAAATTGACCTGAATTGAGGCAAGCCTAGAATGAAACAGTGCTTGCAGGGAAGTAACTCCTTAAATCTTCAGCTTCTGAGTTGCAGGGAGGATGGTGAGGAGGGAAGAGGCCAGATCAGACAGCACCAGCACGCCCTGCCCAGGACACGTCCCTCCAGATGTGTTGCCAGCAGCCCCAGGGATCCTTCTGCCTGATGCCACCAAGTTCACAGGTTTGCAGGAGGCTCCCTGGACTCATGTCTTCCAGTGCTTATTGCATGTGGAAAGTAGAGGTCATTGCTATACCCAGGGCTGAATGGCTTAGCCTGGATGTAAGCTGAGGTGTGGATGCATCCTGAGAGGTGTCCTGGGAGAAGCCAGGAGTTTCTCTCACTGTTGGCCCCTCCTGGAGAAGAAAACCACCCTGCTTGGGCAGATGATGCCAGTGGGGCTGCAGTGAGGTAAAGCACATCTCTGCTAGCCTGGCTTCCCAGTGCTGTCCTAGAAATGCCCAGGGACACAGTGCAATCATCCTCTTCCTTGCAGCCCCCCTGCACTTCCAGAGAACTGGAGCGTGTGTGTGCAGGCAGATGGGGAAAAGGAAAGATCATAGAATCACCAGGTTGGAAAAGAAACATCGGATCATCGAATCCAACCATTCCCATCAATCACTAAACTATGTCCCTCAGTGCCTTGTCCACCCGTCCCTTAAACACCTCCAGGGAAGGTGACTCAACCACCTCCCTGGGCCGCTTCTGCCAGTGCCCAATGACCCTTTCTGTGAAAAATTTTTTCCTAATGTTCAGTCTGAACCTCCCCTGGCGGAGCTTGAGGCCATTCCCTCTCGTCCTGTCCCCTGTCACTTGGGAGAAGAGGCCAGCTCCCTCCTCTCCACAACCTCCTTTCAGGTAGTTGTAGAGAGCAATGAGGTCTCCCCTCAGCCTCCTCTTCTCCAGGCTAAACACCCCCAGCTCCCTCAGCCGCTCCTCATAAGGCTTGTTCTCCAGACCCTTCATCAGCTTTATTGCTCTTCTCTGGACTCACCCCAGAGCTTCAACATCCTTCTTGTGGTGAGAGGCCCAGAACTGAACACAGCATTCGAGGAGCGGTCTCACCAGGTGAAGTGGAAGGGAACACAACTGAAGCTATTTATTACTCAGAGTTCTAAGTGCTGAGTTGCTAGTGCCTAATGAGATTTTTTTTCTGCCTGAGTGATACCATGCAATAAAGCACAGTTTGTCTTTGGGAGAGATGGATGCAGCTGAGCTGGTACCAGACTTAAGACAGAAGTGTATTGACGTCACTCTCAGGAGTCCAGTGGCAGATGTTTAGCATAGTCTCCAGCCTCAGGCCAAAGGTACAAGCTGTTACACAAATTACCAAGGCAGATTTGATGACCTGTGTTATCTGCAGGGTCAAGATAGGCTGATCGAAATGTTCCTTGCTGGCATTAATCAGCTGTGGAGCTCTTTGCCATTGGTCTGCATGGGTACCACTGACACTGTATGTGATTTAGCCAGTTACCCGCTTCCATAAGTAGCCCGAAAGTTTAAATATCATGGGAGGAGCTGAGGCACAGAAACACGGGCACACAAGATGCACAAGGAGGACTGGACTTGCCTGAGCAGAGGAGGGAGGGTTTGGAGGCCAGCTTAACCCTGTATGATATGTAGTGTCCAGGGAACCCTTTTCATAGAATCATAGAATAGTTCGAGTTGGAAGGGACCTTAAAGATCATCCTGTTCCAGCCCCCCTGCCATGGGCAGGGACACCTCCCACTGGATCAGGCTGCCCAAGGCCCCATCCAACCTGTTCTTGGACACCTCCAGGGATGGGGCAGCCACGACTTCTCTGGGCAACTTGTTCCAGTGCCTCACCACTCTCATGGTGAAGAAATTCCTCCTTATGTCTAGTCTGAATATGCCCCACTCCAGTTTATACCCACTGCCCCTCATCCTGTCACCACAAGCCTTTGTAAACAGTCCCTTCTCAGCTTTATTGTAGCTCTTTCAGGAACTGGAAGGTCGCTATAAGATCTTGGCGCCTTCTCTTCTCCAGGCAGAACACCAGTTCAGTTACATCTGAAACCGACAGCCTCCCCAAAGCTTATTTGTGGCATAAGTTTAGGATTGAGCTGAGATTTTCAGATCTCTACAAAGTGATCCCAAGATCATGGTAATTTGGACCTCAAAGTGCATGAATAAATAGACGTATTTTTTCCTAAATGTTTTCTTTGTAGTTAATAATAGGTAGTTTCACTAACATTTTCACTGCCCATTCACCAATGTGGAGAAACCCTTCTGCAATATTTTGCACCACCTCTGATTATGCTAGGCAATCCTGTATCAGTAGCAAACATATTTGTCCCTCTGTATCTATCTATCTATCCATCCATGTAGCTCTTGTCAGACTATTTAGGAATGTTACCTCTTTGCTCCTGTGGAAACCACGAATAGAATCATCAGTCAAGACTTCCATTTATAAAAGCCAGTTTTCTCTCTTCCCTAATACATCACATTTATCCTCAGATGTGCAATGCCTGTACTTGCAATAGTTTCTACCAATTTTTTTCTGGTTCAGACATCAGGCTGACTGGCCTAGAGGCCTTAGATTGTGCCCCAGAGTCATTAAAAAAAAACCCTGATAATAGTCTGGTAACGTTTGCTGGTGGCTGATATAAACATGAGATTACGTTCTCATCTTTCTACTCTTTAGGTGCAATTAGGTGAGTGCAGCCTTATCCAAGCAATTTGTTGCTGTTCAGTTTAGGAGGCTGTCAAAAAAGCCTTTCCTGCAGTGGGAGCTCTTCAGCCTGGGGGGCTGTCATTCATGGTTGGGGTGGACTCTGGTTTCAGCTATTGATTAAGGAAATGATCCGATGAATTTTGATTTTTCACTGCCACGCTGGTGGCATAAATAGTAAAACATCATTCTTCTGCAATAAAAAAATGCTTGTTAGTGTAAGGTGTATAGATGAAGGTAAAACCATGCCTTGGTCAAATCCGTTCACTTCAGTTCACCTTTTATATGTTAAATCTAAAGTCAGAGCAAGTGTTTTTTGGCACTGGTTTCATGCAACCTCTCCTTGTTCAGGCTGTCACTGTGCAACCCCATCCTCTCTCTCAGGACACAACAGGGAATACCTGTGGGATTCTTTTGTTAATCCCTACTTGGTCATCCGAGACATCCATCCAGTCTGTTAAGGGCACAGTCACTTCTCTAAAGCACCAAAAATCCTCTTGATCCCCTGGGCAGAGCTATGGAATGCATCCTTGAGCTTGGCAATCCCACCATGCTGCTCCCGGCAGCTGGGTCACAACACTGTCAACATCACCTGTTTTTACATTAAAATTAGATTTCCTCTATCTCCCCTATTTTTAAGGAAAAAGGCATGACCTGAAAACAAGCTGGTGGGCAAATCTCACCACTCTTTAATTAAGTGGGTGACTAGTGGGGCACCGGCTCCTATGTCCTTCAGGGCTCATTGCCAACTAACTTTTAATTAAGCATTGAAACCCTCAGGTTTTAGAGGGCACTGTGCAGTCCCAGCCTTATGAGGAGCAGCTGAGGGAGCTGGGGTTGTTTAGCCTGGAGAAGAGGAGGCTAAGAGGAGACCTCATTGCTCTCTACAACTACCTAAAAGGAGGTTGTGGAGAGCAGGGTGCTGGCCTCTTCTCCCAAATGACAAGGGGCAGGACGAGAGGGAATGGCCTCAAGCTCCGCCGGGGAGGTTCAGGCTGGACATTAGGAAAAAATATTTCATGGAAAAGGTCATTGAGCACTGGCAGAGGCTGCCCAGGGAGGTGGTTGATTCACCTTCCCTGGAGGTGTTTAAGGGACGAGTGGATGACGTGCTGAGGGACATGGTTTAGTGATTGATAGGAATGGTTGGACTTCATGATCCGGTGGGTCTTTTCCAACCTGGTGATTCTATGAAAAACGCACCTGCTGTGGCTATCACCTGCTGGTGTAGGCAAAGGGAGGGTGCAGGCAGGGCCACAAGTGCCCCGGTCACCTCTCATTGCCTCCTACATCAGTCAGAAAGTTTTTTTCTGCATTGGTGCAGAACACAACACAGAGATGTGCCACTTTTTCCTATTTGTGCTCTTTTCCTTCCTATATCCATAGCAGAGGAACTAACTGATCCAAAATCAGCAGCCCCTCCTAAAAAAAACCTGTTAGAAATTAAACTCATTTCCTAGAAGCACCTTTCTCTCATTTAAGGGGCTATTTTGTCCTTATTGCCATAAGGTCTAGAAATGACTGGTAATTGAAGGGTGATTTAAATTACATTATCGAGGAGGGAAGCAGTCTTGCTTCAGAAAAAGCCTGTAAGACACAGCTGTGCTGCTGACAGAGGTGAAGGCTGAAGTGGCTCATGCTCCAAGGCAGAGAGGGGAATTGTTAAGTGCAGGGGTGAACAAAGCAAACCCAGAGGCAGGACATTTAGCTTTATCCTTTGGAAAGTGTTTGTGCTTACTATAAAGCACCACAGCAAGGAACTATGCTGCCAGTGCCATCAGCTCCATCTTCTGCTGGTGGTGTCAGCTGAGAAGTGGATGGTTTCCAGAAAGCCCCCTTGCTTGGCAGGTCTAATTCCTACATGGGTGACCTGCTGCCATCATGCCCACAGGCTGCATGTCACACTTAGCCTTCCACTGCCCGTCCCATCCTCTTATTCACATGCACTTGTCCCTCTCTTGCTGATGAATTTTGCACTTGTGCAAAAGGTCCTGGTCAATGAAAGCTTGTGGGACAGCCCTGGAGAAAGAGAAGATTCGTGGCATTCCCAGTTAGAATCATAGAACCACCAGGTCATCGAGTCCAACTGTTCCTATCAATCACTAAACCGTGTCCCTCAGCACCTCGTCCACCCATCCCTTAAACACCTCCAGGGAAGGTGAATCAACCACCTCCCTGGGCAGCCTGTTAGAGTGCCCAATGAACCTTCTCATGAAAAATTTTTTCCTAATGTCCAGCCTAAATCTCCCCTGGTGGAGCTTGAGGCCATTCCCTCTTGTCCTGTCCCCTGTCACTTGGGAGAAGAGGCCAGCTCCCTCTTCTCCACAACCTCCTTTCAGGTAGTTGTAGAGAGCAATGAGGTCTCCCCTCAGCCTCCTCTTCTCCATGCTAAACAACCCCAGCTCCCTCAGCCGCTCCTCATAAGGCCCGTTTTCCAGCTCATGGCACCCTGTATTGGTATTTCTAGCTCATGGCACCCTGTATTTCCATGCCTTGGTAGATTTGTCTGGGATGGAATATTTTTCTGCCCCATCCACACACACCTCCACATCACAGATGCTTGTGCATTGCCACAGCCTGCCCATGTGCCTAGCATCAGACCTGCAGGGTAGCAATTTGAAAATCAATGCTCTGTTTAAATGCAAGCACACATGTGCGCAGACAAATGCAGACGAGGTGTTACATCTCAGCAGGATGTTCAGGTGTGTGGAGCTACAGCCCCCCTAGCTCCACACCACCAAGTGCTCAGTCACAGCCAGCAAGTCGTGGTTTCCAGGACACTTGACAGCTCATGTCACTCAAAATGCGGATTGCTGATGATTGGGTATGTCCAAAATCGCTACGTGGTCAAGAGAGAATATGCAAACAAAGGATTCTCCTCCTGGCAAGTTTCACGGTTGTCACCGTTTCCTCCTGCCTGCGGGCAGGGTCAGCTGTGAGGAGGCTTGTGGGGATTTGTGGCACACCCAGACACAGATGTGGGCTGGGGTGGGAATTAGCAGCAATTGGTGCTGGCTCAAGTGTGAAAAGGAAGTTTAAAAACACAAGCAGAATAAGAGCCCTGAAAGTCGCAGGTAGGTGGAAGCAGCGTACAAAGGCGGCTGGCACAGGAGAAATTAAAACTAGAAAGCTGATGGTGGAAATGCAAAAAGTAGCACAAACCTGCCTGGCATCAGCTACCAAAATATGGAAATTCATTATAATTATCCTTCATAGCCCCCTTTGGCCCTTTCCCTGTATTCTAGATGGTGTCAAAAACCCCTAAAATGTGGAGGAGTGCAAAGCACAATTGCCCCACAAATAATTTTGAGAGATCATTGCTACAACGGAGCACAGAAATGGGGCTTTGCCCCACTCCGTTGCCTCCTCACCAGACCAATCCCATGCATGGTTGCACACATACTTCTCAACAAGGACTTTTTGGTCCATCCAAACATCCTGATCAGCACAGGAGCTGTGAACCGCAGAGAGAAGGTGAACTTGGAGGGCAAAATCTTCAAAACAGAAGGTGAGGCTTCTCTTCAAGCAAGTTGCTTTGCTTTGGGAGGAAAAAAAAATTCAACTCCTGGCTCCTTTTTGGGTGTTGTCATAGCAACTGAGTTGGCCCCAGGCCCTGCTGCCTGAAGAGCATCACCAGGTTACCATGTAGTGGACACAGGAGAAACCACTTGGAAGCATAGTCAGAGTAGCTAGCATCTCCCTCCACAAGCATCATGGGAAAGCATCACACTTGAGAAAAAAAAAAATGAAAAATCTCCTTTTTTTTTTTTTTCCTGGTTTTCTTACCCATTTTCCAGCAGCACTGGCCTCAAGTTCCGCTAAGGGAGGTTCAGGCTGGACATTAGGAAGAAATTTTTCACTGAAAGGGTCATTGGGCACTGGAACAGGCTGTCTAGGGAGGTGGTTGAGTCACCATCCCTGGAGGTGTTTAAGGTACAGATGGATGAGGTGCGGAGGGACATGGTTTAGTGATTGATGGGAATGGTTGGACTCGATGATCCGGTGGGTCTTTTCCAACCTGGTGATTCTATGATTCTATGATTATTAAAGGGATGAGCACACTTGGGGTTGGTGAGTTGCATTGATTGAGCAGTCTTGCAAGTTTTATGGCTGTGACCCATGATGCCTCAGCCCCAAAAGACTCTGTGATCCTCGCTCGAGAGCTGGAGCCCCGTGGGAGCTCGGCTGCAGGTGGAGCAGGAGGAGTGGCTGTGAAATCTCCTATCAAGTAACTCAGAAGGGTTCAACAGCTGGCTTTAAGCTGGCTTAAGCCATCCCTGCTTAAAAACATAGCACTTTCCTCATTATCGTTAGCCCATAGGACTGCCCCAGTGGGCATAAGGGAAGCTTCCAAAGCCAGTACCCCAAAGAGGTCTCACCAGCCTTGCTGGGATGCTTGGCAGCAGCAGCTTGTTGGAGTATCACTGCATGCAATGCCAGTCAGGTGGAGGACGACACGCTGTGGGGAGAACCCCAGCCTCACAACCCATTTCTATAGCACTGGCATCTTCCCCAGCGTGTCTGCAGCCCTGCTTCTGAGTGTCACTGTGTTCCTGCGCTGCTGCTACCCGTGTCCTTCAGCAGACATCAAACCTGCTTGTCGCAAGCCTTGCACATATTAATAATTCAGAAGGAAAGCAGCAACAATGGCTGTGCAACGCTAACATCTAAATTAGCTGAGTTTATTTTGTTTTCTCCAAGGAAAGTATGTGCAGTGTTTGTGTTTTGTTCCTGGTAATTAATGGCATATTAAGACACAGTCATTGTGTTCACCTTTCCCCCAGGAACCAGCTGCCAGCATTGCGCCTGCTGCCCACAGCATCCGCTCAGCAGTCAATCAATGATTTTCCCTGAAAAGGGTCCAGGAAAGTAATGAAAAAGAATAAGGAGGAAAATCAGTGGCAACCTGGCTCTTGGCTGCGAGGTTCAGCCATCGCAGCAGCCCCACGAGCAGGACTTTTTTCGCACCAGCTGGGTCTGCCAGAAAGAGGAAAGGTCTCTTCTCCCACCACTGCTTTGTCACTGCACCTTTGCAATAAGCTGGGGAGAGCAGTGGGTCCGCTCAGGATCCCTAGTGGACCGGGAGATGTAGCCTGCTGCTCCTGCCGGCTGCAGCAGGTGGGAACTCCTGGTGTTCCTGTGAGAACAGTGCTCCTCAGCTCCGTGCCGTGATGCTCAGCACGTGGCCTATCTCCTGTTTCCTCCTAAGACACTCACAAAGCCATCTTGCCCTGGAGAAACAGCCCAAATGGAAGATGAATCCCAGTTTCAGGCACAGGATTATCTGTACCGCTTCTGTGTTTCCCCATAAGAGGCAAAGGGCCAGCATTCTAATTGCGAGAGTTAGCTGGCACACTCCTCCAAGTCTGGGTGCCTCAGACACCACCTTCCCCATGGTGAAGATGCAGTAGAAAACTTCTCAGAAGCAACATAGGTCTGTAGAAGCAAAAAAATGCAGACCCTAGGGAGGTTGCCTTCTCAGCCTCCAGAAGAGGGCATTTCTTCTTGCAAGTACACACGCTGGAGTCACCAGCTAGACAGGGCAGTTTGAACTTGCTTCCTTTGCAAACAAGCTAAGGAATGCATTACAGAGGTTTTAGGATGCAGAAGAACTATCATAGAATCATAGAATCACTAGGTTGGAAAAAACCCACTGGATCATCAAGTCCAACCATTCTATCAATCACTAATCCATGCCCCTCAACACCTCATCCACCAGTCCCTTAAACCCCTCCAGGGAAGGTGACTCAACCACCTCCCTGGGCAGCTTCTGCCAGTGCTTTACGACCCTTTTGGCAAACAGATTTTTCCTAATATCCAGTCTAAACCTTCCCTGTTGCAACTAGAGGGCATTTCTTCTTGTTCTATCACTCATTACTCGGGAAAGGAGACAAGATACCCACCTCACTGCAACCTCCTTTCCAGTAGTTGTAGAACGTGATGAGGTCTCCCCTCAGCCTCCTTTTCTCTAGACATTGCTGGAGAAAGCCTGGATGCAACTCTAGCTGCATCTATATTCACATGGGGTTTCTGGGGTATTTTTTCACTTTGACTCTGAAGAGGAAAATGCAAATAGCCACTGGAAAGACACCAGTGTTCTGATCTGGGAAACATTATGAGGTTTTGCTGTGAGTTTGACCATACAGGACTCTGAGGTAGGACCTGTCTCTGTTCCTCTTCTATTCTGCAGTGCAATTCCATCCCCGCTGCTGGGAAAGACCATGCACAGCCAACAACACCAGGGAGAAACAGGCTCACTTGCTTACACCCCATTAGCTGCAGAATGGCCTGGGTGACAGGAGCAGGAATGCAGAGGCCCAGGGAGGTGGTTGAATCACCTTCCCTGGAGGTGTTTAAAAGCCAGGTGGATGAGGTGCTGAGGGGCACAGTTTAGTGTTGATAGGAATGGTTGAACTTGATGATCCAGTGGGTCCTTTCCAGCCTGGTGATTCTATGATTCAGCGATTCTATCATTCAGTGACTCTATGATTCTAAACTTCATCTGGGATGCAATCTATCATATTCACTATAATATATCTGTGACAAACTTGGACTTAAGAGTGTGACTCGCCTTCTGCACCAAGTTCTATCATGCTGAATGTCAGACACAGTTAAGGCAAAGAAAGCTGCCAAGGTCCCAGGCAAAGCTGTGCAGGAAAGGTTAAAAATTGCTGGGGTGGGGACCCAGAAGCACAGCTGTGATCTAGCAGTGACTGGAGGCAGCTCCTGGTGCCTGGTACTAGATAGAGAAGACTCCAGAGATGTGCTCAATGCGGGAGCCGAGGATGACACAGGATGTCAGCCCTCACCCACTTGAGCCCCAGCAACACCAAACATCCAAGTGTGGGAAGGTGCGCAGCAAGGAACGAGGTGGGGACTTTGCTTCTCACCCTCAGGTGAGAGACGATACCCCCTAGTGACAGCCCAACCACTGTTTGGTTTGGGATAAATTGTTCCACCATCAGGAAGAGCCAGATTGCTGCTAGCCTGTCAAAATAACCTTGTGAGCTTACCCCTGTGTCCCTAAAGGCACCAGACATCCACTGCAACAGCTCCTCACCTCCTTCTTCTGGCCAGTGGTTTCTGACTTGTGTGACTCGGCCATCAGCCTGGGATTAACCCAATCCTCTGGTGATGCACTGGCCGCCCTTTAACCAAAGTGACCATGAGAGCGTTCAGAAGCGCATCTGGCTCCAAATCATCACACTTCATACAGGTGAGCAACAAAGGGCTGTTTCCAGGTGCACTGCTCCCAGCACCACAGGTACATCTTCTTAGACAGAGATGCTCTGTTCTCCTTCTCCTCCCCTCTTCCTTCTTTTCAATGAACCATCTCTCCCCTCACATGAGGTAACAGCAGGTTACAGTGTTAATCAGCAATATATCTGCTACCACACAGCCTGGGGATCTCAAAATGCCAGTCTGCCCACTGGACTATTAAAATCGGTGGCTGTTCCTAACCTTTAAAGATGAATAGATGTTGCCCTGCACAATGGATAAGGGACTATCCATGGAGACCATCTGCTTCGTGGCTACAGAAATGCTTGCGTTGTTCTTCACAGGAGTTTATTACTCAGGGGCTAAAAAATATGATAAAAATATGTTAAAAAGGACTTTATTTAAAAATGAAAGGCCAATGCAAACCTGACCACACAGAAACACAAGAGCGAATCCAAGCAGGTCTACCACCCAGGCTGGAGTTAAGCTCCAACCAGACAGGCACTAACCTAATTTCAAAGGCAATGACATAATTCTGAATTAGTTTAATAGGACCTGCAATTCATACAGAAAAGCCTGAATTTATGTAGTAATTAGCCAGAGCTTTCAGAGTGCTAGGTATCTTTGTGGCGAGAAAATAATTACATAGCTTATTAAAGCAAGGCAACAATGGAATGGCTGATGGTTTGGTTTGGGTTTTTTATTGTGCTAAACTCCATTTTTGCTAAGTTAGACTCCATTTTTGATTAAACCTACAATTCACCAAAACACCAAACACACTTAACAAGTTTAAGTTTTCTACTAATCACTCAGACATCACTTCACAAGTGATTAACCCCCCTACACATCAGTCCCTGCAGAAGACACCCCTGGAGCTGGATGGGTAGTAAAGTTCTAAAAGCTTTTCATTGATTTATTCATCAGGTTTGAACTCAAACGAAACATCCTGAAGGATGAGCCTGGAAATTGCTCTCCCCTCCTAGTCCTCACTACCAGCCAGGGAAGCAGAGAGGAGCTCTTCAAAGCACAGCCAATACATTCAAAGTTACCCAGTGATTGTGGATGCACAATGTCAGCCTCTGAAGCAGGTCTGATTTTCTTAAAAGAGCTGCTTGGCAGCAGCAGATAAAACCCTTTCCAGCACTCAGTTGGCCCGTAATCAAACAGTTCCCTGCATCAGCAGCCACCTTTGAAAAGCTCAGCCTTGTCAGGCTTCAGAGAGACTCCCCGGTACCCTGGGGATGCTGTGCATGATCACCTTTCCTGGGCATCTTCCTCGCTCGCTTTCCAAAAGGCAACCTGGGAGCGCCTTTCTTGCATACCCCGTGCCAGCCCCAGTCCAAAAGAGAGCTGACCCACCCTGTCCTGAAAAGAAGAAACTCTTAAAAAGCTGGGAAAACAGTGAGGGACAACCTAAAAAAGTCAGACCTGGGATTGGAAAGTTTTAAGAGGTGGAGTTTTAAGGTGGAAGAATTGGGCTGAGGGAAACAAGACACACGCGTGGGGCTGCTCAGAGGCTTGTCTGCAGTGGGCAGCAAACTCCACCATGGATACCTCAGCACATTTCTGAGCAAAAATGATGAAGTCAAAGAAATAGGAATTTTTTGACCACTAGAATTCAGACTCTTATTTTGTTCTGCAAAAACAAGGTCCAAAAAAGCTTTTTGTATGTAGGGTTTGGGTTATTTCTTTTTATCTTTTCAAATAAGAAGAGTTTGGACTTTGTTAAACAGCTACTTAAACTCTCCACAGCCACCTCTCCGTGGGAAGGGTTAGGGTGGAGGGTACGGTTAGGAGCTCTCCAGGCAGAGTTGTCCCTCTGGAGAGTTTTGTCATGGGGAGTTGGTCATAGGGAGTTGGCCTAGACCCAATTAAACTTGCTATTCACTCTAGACAGAAGTGGAAACCAGAAGAGGAGAGATATCAGGAAAAAGTGGAAAAGGTGACAAAAGTCCCACTTACAAGAGTAGGTGAATGATGACAGAACTGCTGCATTTATGAATGCTACAGCAAAACACTTTTTACATCTTTGGTACGTAAGAAAAGGATATTGTGCAATGCTTGACTAAAAATACGCCTGGCTCATTTTAAGATCACACAAACAATATTCAAATGCCACGGTCCCTCAGAGGCACCATCCTGCAACAAGGTCAGAGATGTTTTTCCACGTTCTCACAAGTGTAGAGAGATGCTAAAGCCCACAGTGGCCCATTTGTATCTAAACCTTATGCATCTAAACCACCACTACCCAGCCTATGCAAAGAGCCATTAGCATGAGAACATCTGCACTATCTTTACCACCACATCTGGCAGAGAGACAGCAAGAACGCAAATAGGCTGGAGACACACTACAAGCAACCATGGAATTTTTTTTTTTTTTCAATATTTTGCTTTTTTTGCTGGCCTTGCCCAGGGAAACTGGGCAGGCTTCTGATTAACCTCCCTTCCAGTGTCACACTCATCAGCAGGGTGTTGTGATTGAAAGGTTTAATAGCCCAAATTTGAATTTCTAGGAAAAAAAAAAAAAGAACACACTGTTCTGCTTGGCAGCACTGACATGAGCCTGAATTACAGACCAAGTCTGACCTAACAAAACATTTCTAGTTAGATATTGCAACAATCTCTTTTTGTATGAACACCTAACCACTACTAGAACATTTTACACAGCAAAAATCCCTTAATTTTTTATATATTAAAGTATTAACACCTAATCACTAGTAGGACAGTCTACACAGCAAAAATCCCTTAATATTTCAATATTAAAGTATTAAGAACTTAACCACTACTAGGACATTCTACACAGCAAAAATCCCTTAATGACATGCTTAATATTAACCTCAGGCCAAATAATTTGTTGACACTCTATCTTCAGAGAGGACAGGCTTAAGCAGCTACCTGCAGACCTGAAGAACATGAGGAAAACTGCTTTCTATGCTACCAGTATCAAACATCATTCCAACAAGACAGTCTTGATGCCTGACAAAGCCAAGATACTTCCATTTTGTAAATCTGTGGTCAAAACAGCTCAGCCAGTGGGGCTGCTGGCTTTCCCTTCATAACCTTGAACTGCTCTGCATTCAGCAAAAATTGAGCTGTCACCTTTTTCTGTCTTTGCCTAGGACCCAGCCGGGATGGAACAGGACCCATAGGCACTAACCCAGCTGCAAGAGCATGACCCCAAAAACTCTACAAAACTGGGCTGCATCAAAAGAACCGTGGCCAGCAGGGCAAGGGAAGGGATTCTGCAGCTCTATTCCTCTCTTGTGAGACCTCATCTGGAGTGTTGTGTCCAGTTCTGGAATCCTCAACATAAGAAGGACATGGAACTGTTGGAATGGGTCCAGAGGAGGCTACAAAGATGATCAGAGGGCTGGAGCACCTCCCATACGAGGACAAGCTGAAAGAGTCGGGGTTGTTCATCCTGGAGAAGAGAAGGCTCCGAGGAGATCTTACAGCAACTTTCCAGTACCTGAAGGGGCTACAAGAAAGCTGGGAAGGGAATATTTACAAAGGCTTGTAGTGCTAGGACAAGGGGGCATGGGTATAAACTGGAGAGGGGCAGATTTGGACTAGACATAAGGAAGAATTTCTTCAGAATGAGAGTGGTGAGGCACTGGCACAGGTTGCCCACGGAAGCTGTGGCTGCCCCATCCCTGGAAGTGTCCAGGGCCAGGTTGGATGGGGCCTTGGGCAGCCTGATCCAGTGGGAGGTGTCCCTGCCCATGGCAGGGGAGTTGGAACTGGATGATCTTAAGGTCCCTTCCAACCCAAACTATCCTCTGATTCTGTGTCTCGGACAAGATGGTGATATACCAGGCAAGGACCCAGCCCCGTCCTTCCCCCAAATATGCAATGCTAGGAATTCATTCCATGGGTTAGACCAAACAGGCAGTGACAAGAAAAGTAGTCTTTTATTTCAATTAATATTTCTTGGCATTAGGCAGATATTAAATAACACTGGAATGCACAAGACTATTAACATATCGACAGCAAAAGGGAGAAGGTGTAGCCAAGTCAGGAACAGCAGTGCGAGTCACGTCACCTTGGGGCACTCAAAAGCCATTTAACGCAGCAACCACCAGAAAACAGGACTCCACTGAGAAATACAAAATGAGGATGAACTCCTTTTGGGTCTTTTGTTAATATAGTAACGCTGGAATGATCGACAGTAAAAATGAACAAATATTTGCATTCAAGAATTAAACAGAGTGAAATATCCACAAACTGCTAGTCATGCATTTCTTTTGGAACAGCAATTTGCTAATGCATAAATATCACAAAAAACCAATCTCTAAGATATGAATAAATCACAGACAACTAGAAGAAACAAAAGCTGGAATTCTACTTTATGCCTTAAATAGATGACCTAAATATTTAAAATTTTACTTCACCATATATATATTATTTATATATATATTAAAAGAAAGTAAAGACCATTAGATAAGTGCAAGCAATTTTCCTCAAAAAGAAAATTGGAACCATGCCCAGGAAAGTTGCTTTTTTTTTCCTTTTTCTTTTTCCTTTTTTTTTTATTTGAACTTTCTACTCCATTCAGTCCACATATTTTTTTTTTTTTACATAGTCATTTCTGAAGCAAAATAAATTATCCACCATCTGCTGCGCTCGGTAAAAGTCCTACCTAGCATCTTCTCGGGAACTACTAGAACATCACCTTTCTTACAGACTAAGTGAAGTGGTATCTCACCAGCCATTTGAACTCCTTTGTAGCTGCATGTAAACATACCTTTCAATTAATGTTTAAAATATGTAGAGTGAATTGTAACATTATGGGGAAGCAGAAACGGAGCTGCCGAAGGAGAGCTGCACTGGTGTTAGTGATGGGAGCGAGGGCTGGTTCTCTCGGACACACGCACACACACACAATCTGGCAATGGGATCTTATCCACAAAGTGTGGAGGGATGGTTGAGAAGGCATCCGTTTGCGAGCAAAGCTTGAAGGACACAAGCCAAGATTCTCTGTGCACACTGTCCGCTTTAATCAGAATTGGCTCGCACTACTGGGGTCGCACTGTAACAACCGTACGATGGAAGGATCGCTCTTGGCACCTTTGATAAACTCTTCCAGCGACAATTTACCTGAAAGGGAGGAAAAACAAAATGGAAATAATAAAAAAACCATCAGTTGCTGCTTTTACTGTCGCTGTTGCTTAAAAAAAATCTCCTCACTGAAGCAACATATGTATATTTAATCTATCACAAAGGCATTGAGGGGAATTTAGTGCAATGCACAGCAGCCAAATCCTACTCAAGCCCTTAAGCCCAGATGCATTTTTCTTCTGAAAAACAATCTAGCATAATAATTATTATTTTTTATTTAAAAAGACAGTACCAAATATACAAACAACCATTCTTACAGCATTTGCAAGCTTTCTGCCCACAACCAGACTATACAAGCCACATAAAATATGAACACAAGGTGTGCTGCACCCATATTACTACAACATTTTAATCCTAAATAACCCAAATGTCATCACTTTGCATTCTCATGGTTTGTTATGACATGTAGGGCTGAGCAGTGATGGTTTCTCCCGCATCCATAAGCCACTTCCCATGCTCTGCAGAGGGTTCTGGAATGGGATAAGTTCCATTCAGCAGCAGGAAGAGCCAGTCTTGGGGAGAAACCTATTGCCATGTATTGATCCTGAGCGTTGCTGGTTTATACATTTTCAGTCTGGGTCAGATGCACTGACTTGGATCAACCCCTTAACAGTTTGTGGGTCTGAAAAGTTGACCTCTGGAGGAACAACCATGAAGAGCAACCATCCCAGCACCCCTTGGCTCCAACAGACCCATGGCACGTCAAGGAGGAAAGGTCCCATCTGATCTCCCAAACCTCATCCAAAGGTGACCCAGCCTCCTCGCAGGTTCTTCCTGAGCTCAGGACCAGTCCCCTCCACAAATGCACCTTGGAGCCTGTAAGAAAATTGTGCTTTGCCTTCAACCACCACTCTTCTGCTCCAGCAACTCTGAACCATGGCAGAAATCAGCCATAGCAATATTAATGAGAAATTAAACTGTTCTCACTACAAACCAGAGGAGGCAAGCATTTACTGCATCCTTGACACCACATCCAATGATCTCCCATCTACTTCATGCTCCAAGCAGAGCCTACCGCATACCCTCAGGCTCACGCGACACCCCCGGGCCACCCTTGCCCAACACAAACTGCTCCACTTGAGACAGGCAGGACCTACACACGAACGTCTTGCACTTGGCCACTGCTTGCTGCCACTTTTGGCCACGTGCCTCCAACGCGAGGGAGGTACAAGCTCATACCACTTTTCATCAGCCTCAAGATGCTCCCAGCCTGCTGCAGGAACAGGGAGAGGACTGAGCTCAGTGGCCAGCACTTGAATTAGGTTGAGTGGGAAAGAACGAGCAAACCTTTCTCTTGAAGAAATTACAGAAAAAACCTCACCCATGGCAGCTTCTGTCCTAGTGTCTGGCTTTTAAACTAATGTTCCCAAACCAAGTATTTTCTTAGAAGTTTTTATCAGCCTGAAAAGAGCACTTATAACTAAAAGGATATTTAATAGTTTTCCTCTCTCCTTGCAAGGCTTAAAAGCAAAGCACAAATCAAAATCTGTTTGCAATGTCCAACAGCCAGATGGGGAAGAAAAAGCATTTCCAGCCACCAAGAGCACACACGCTTCCCTGTGTCCATTTTTTGCTGGGCACTGCAGGGCTGGCAGGCCTGGCATGATACTGGGAATAGGATGACTTTATTTCAGCTACAAAGTACAGCAGAGGGATGATGTATGTAGTAGGTTTTGTGACCACTACTCTGTCACACATCTGCATGTGCCACTACTTTCCACAGAATAAACCCACTTTAATTATGTTATTTTAGGGCCCTCTACATGTGAAGTCTGAGCATGAAATGCTGGTCTTGCTGAAGTCCAAGGCAAAATACTCAAGGAATTCAGCAAGGCCAGGAATCTGCCTCAGGGGTTGCAGCAGCACATGCCAAAACACGGCCAATAATTCTTTTAAATAAAAACCTTTCTGTACATAAGATCCTATCTTTCCAGGTCTTCATATCTCAGCACTAGAACCAAATCTTTGCTCCTGCTGAGCACATTGGTCAGATACAGCTCCTGATTTCAATGTGGGCAGCTGCCACATTGGTCACTGCCAGGGTAATTCTGAGGGAAAGCTCCACTTCAACTGGGACAAGAGGAGAGACATTGGCCGGCTGATGGCAAGAGGAAACTGCTCAATTTTGCCTGTGTTTTTTGAGCCTAAGAAAATGAGCTGGCTCAGGTGGAGGTGTTGTGACAGGAATGCTGTCAGATAATGTATCAGATTGGCTCGGGAGCTGTTCTAACCCTTTACATGGACACTGCAGGTTTGTGTGCAACCATGTGTATACATACCACATTCCTGACCTGCATTACCAATTATAAGACCAGGAGTGCAACCCTGTCAAGGACAACAGGAGCAAAAACTCATGTCTAGTCTGTGCTATGCCAAGGGAAAATAATCCAAAGACACTGGACTCAGGGGAGTTTCGTAGGAGACTCTGCAGAAGGGGATTCAGTCATGAATGGGTGATCGCCTCTCAGCCCCCCAGCAGCAAAAGTCTCTCACTCACTGCCCACTTATTCACCCTATTCGTTATGGACTGGAGATATTCACCAAGGCCAGTGGGGATGTCTCTGGCCTCTGTCCCCCATCCCAAATACCATCCTCTGTTTGGAGCAATGCTATATTTCTAAACACTACAAAGGGGTGCCCGGTGGAGATCCTACCATCATTGTTTGTGTCCATCTGTCTGAAGATCTTGTCTGTTCGCTTCTCGGGAGTGGATTCATCTTCAGGCATTTTCATTACCGACGACACCATTTTGTAGATTGCCTGAGTATTAAAAAAAAAAAGGAAAATGAAAGGTACAGGAAAAACATAAACAAAATGATAAAGCATCAGGACTCAGAAAAAGAATTTAAGCCTGTAGCAATAAAAAAGGCAGCTGATCCTGGTAGGCAGCTGTGGGACTTTTTAAACCAAAACAAATAGGAATTTCTGACTGCAGCTTTTCTAATTTTTCTTTCTTGTATACATACGCACTTCAAAGGAAGCTTCCGTACTGCTGGGTCAGTTTAACTGAAAGTCAGGGTCTGGGTTAATGTACGAGCAGGACTGAGCTAAAATACAGGAGGTGATGGTGTGTAATTCTGTTTTCTGCAACTACGCTAAGCTATCACCTCTTCACGTACTTACTGGCTCTTAACATACACTCAGTTAAGGATATGTGGGGGGAGCGTTGTATGATTACACGTGTGTATGAATATATAGGAGTGGGTGTGTTTTCCTTTGTGGAGAGGTAAGGAAAAGCACTTTCAGACTCAGAAGAGTGTGGATAAAGAATAGATCTCTTTAGGATACCTGCAGCTCTAGCTCACCTCCCCACTCAGCCACCAGGACCAACCACCAGGGCACTGGCTGGATGCATTAGGTGCCTCCCAGTGCCCCCTGCAGTGCACTGGCAACACATCTCAGCTGCAGAGTGGAAGGCAAGTATGTCCCCCCAGTACAGTCCCCCAGATATGTGCCCCCAGCCTTCAGGGGGATGAAGACATACTACAGTCTTTCATTCACAGCTGATGTTGACTCAGCTGAAGTTTCAAAGTATTAATTTTGAGACTAATCAGGTCAGTGAAATTTGCATTTAGGGTTTTTTTTCATCCCACCAACACCCCACAAACAAATCCCCAGGGAGAACTGCAAGATTTTGGCTGCAGACCAGCTGCAAAGCACCCCGTTCATCTCTCCAGCTCCTTCCTTATCTGCCCCTCAGAGGTCCTACCACAGCTGGCAATGCCCCATCGGGGACCGTGGGCTCAGAAGCCTCCCTGGGGCAGCCACTGCTGCCACAAGAGGAGCCAGCTTGGCACATCAGACGTCTCCAGCTCCAGACGTCTTAGAGCAAAGAGATTACAACAACGCGATTAAAATGTGAAAGAGACAATGCCTCACCTGCACTATTTCTAGCATTTCCCCACGGCTGATGTACCCGTTGCCGTCCAGGTCATACATACTAAACGCCCACTTCAGCTTCTGTTCAAGCTTGCCCCGAGAGGTGACGCTCAGGGCAATGATGAATTCCCTAAAGTCAATTGTCCCATCGCCGTTGGTGTCGAAGGTGCGGAAGACGTGCTCCGCAAACTTTGACGCGTCACCGTAGGGGAAAAAATTCGCATATATTTTTTTGAACTCTTCCACAGTCAAATGGCCCGTTGGGCAATCTTTTAGGAAGCCCTTGTACCACTCCTGCAGCTCATGGTCTGTGAACTCGGTGTTCTCACGCAGGTCCTGGAGCACCTCAGGGCGAAGCTTGCTGTTCTGCTTCCCCATCCTCTTCTGGATCCGGGTTCAGTGGCTGCAAAGCAAGAGGGAGCATCTGCCTGAGTTCTGGCCCTGCTCAGCAGAGAGGAGCCGGGGAGCAGGCAGAACCCTGTGGGAAATGCAGACCCTGCATGAAGCAAGGGGCAAGAGGACAAAAAGGATGCTATAAATCACTAGGAAAATAGCTCTATTTCATCTGGCCTCTTTTCCTCTCCTCCAGGCTCCCTCAGTTACTAGTGTGCTGCTGAAGGACAGAGGAAGGCCATTTGGTAGGGACTGTTTGGGAAATATGAATCCTTATTATTAATCCTTATTATAGTTGGACTCGATGATCCGATGGGTCTTTTCCAACCTGGCGATTCTATGATTCTATAATCCTTATTATTTGGGAAATAATAATACTCACTATGTTATTTCTGTGCCGCAGTCCCACTCCTCTATTATATGGTTTGTGACATCTTGGTCCAGATCCCAACTCCCGACCCACCCTGACAGGCTGATCTGCTACGATGACCAAGCAGGAGCAGGCAGGGACAGCAGAAGCAGTGAAAAGTAAAATCCATATATTCAAAAGTGGAAGTAAGTGGGTGTGAAGTGAGAAGCAGGCAGCTCTGTGCCAGACGTTCACAGTAGCTGGATGCTCTTTGAAACCTCTTGGCTTATGCAGTGTCTCCTCACTCCCTGCTCCCCTCGCCCCACAGCAGCCTCACAGGGTGGTGGGGCTGGGTCTGTACTGCTTGTACCGCCCTGGGGATCATAGGAGGGTGCAGCAAGCCTGAGTTCAGCACGGGTCATGCTCAACAGCATCACCCTGAAAGACCTCTACCCCTTTTCCTCAACCATGGAAGCAGCACGAGCAGATAGGTCGCTGTGACAGCAGCACCGGCACAAGAGACTTCAACTTTTTCAGTAGATTGCAATCATCTGCCTTCACAGACAAGCAGAGAAAAGGGCTCTTTAAAAATGCAAAAGGGTATTTTAACCTCAGGATTTTATCAGGATGTCAGGAGGCAGATGGGTTTGTCCCTTCTCTTCACAGTGCCCATGATGCATGGGTGACTGGGTAGGTAAGGCTGCCCAGCAACAGGAAAGCTCCAACAATATGAAAGATCGTAAACTTGCATTTAGGAAACAACAGCAAAAGTATCCCAAATCATTATATATTTCTGGCTTTTATCCCGTTCAGCCTTTTATGGCTTCCCAGCAACAAGAAACAGACCTCTCAAGGGAGAGTTTGAGCTGCATCTCCTTCCTCAGACTTACGAAGTTTATTCACAAACTCCACACAAAGTCACATCCAAGCCCCTGTGACTGGTTCACCATAAGTGACATTTCTCTGCACAGCCTGTTATGCGCCTGTCAGGCTCACTCACAGCTGGTGCAGAAGGAAGGTTAGTAACAGCCCAAGACCACACGGCTACTCAGAAACTGAAAAAGCTGAGCAACAAAGCATGCAGAAACCAGGAAAAAATGTAACAGGAGCTAAGCACTTTCCAGAGATTAAAAATCCCAGGCATGCATAAGAACCTAAGAAAAAATGTTAAGGGTCAGCAAAAACTAAGTTGCTCTACAGTGGAGAGATTTTCAACAGCTGAATTTAAGCTTGTTTTATTTGTATTCCACTTAGCCTCTGCATCGCCTCAGCAATGTAAAAAATCCACATCCTGCTCTGTGGCTTAATGCTCGCAGACAAAAACCAGCCAGCTGCTCATTAGTTCAATGCACTGGGCTTAACGGAAAACTGTGTTATCACTAGCACTTCTGTTTTCTAGAAAAGCTGCCAATATTTTAGCTCGAAAGGTTTATTTTTGCCCAGAGGGTTCTGCAGCCCCCTGACATACCTCTGATTGCTCCCAACACACAGGGATGCTACAGCTCCCAGTTCCTGCCAGCATCACCCCTAGGAGAGCACTGGGCTACCCTCCAGTTAAACGACTAACTCCCAGCTGCTCCTGCTGCCTTTCCATCTTTGAATCTCCCATGCTCCAGATATTCATCCTTGCAGTGCCAAAGGCAGAAAACACAATATTCTACTCTGCCGCAGTCAATTTGCAGAAAACAGTGGCTCAGAGCAAATAATGGATTGACTGTAGTCCTTTTGTTTAAGAGCAAAAATTGTAACGCTGTGTTTCTGTCATTGGGCAAGGAGGCGCCTTAAGGTTCTGTCCTTCAGTGAAATCCTTCACTTCATGATTCCGGGCTGCTTCCTAAGAGCTACTGTCCTGGTTCAGAAGCAGTCCCTACCTTGCTAGCTGCTGTCTTGGAGTTGCCTGGGCTTTGGTGCAACCCTAGGAAAAGGGCAAAAGGAGTAACAGAGACACGTTAATGCAGGAGCTGGACTTTAAGCAGAAATTAACTCAGCTTTAATCATGCATGGGATTGGGGGACATACAGTAAAACTTCCAGCTGGCACTTAAAAGAGGATTGAAAAGGTTTAATACCATTTTCCCTGTTCCTATAAAACCTTTATTATTCCCTTAAAAACAGAGGCTGCTAGACAACAGATAGGTAAGATGTGATTCTGTGATGCTAATTTCATTTATTAGATTTTACTACTTGTACTAGCACTAAGATACATGCTGTTATTTGGATGGATGCTCATTTAATATCAGCTTCAAAAGCTTCATATTCAAGTAGACTTTGCATTCAACAAATTAAATGTTATTTCAATCCTTCCTCCTCTTTTAAATTTATATCAGAAATGTAATGTGCAATGCTCTGAACACAACCCTTTTTTACACATGAGCTTTCTGAAAGGCTTCATAATGTGTTCAACACAAATGTAACCCTGCAGTTGTTGTAACCAATTTGTTACGAATAATTAAATAACCAACATTAACATTAATTTATTAAAGTCCATCTAAAAAAAAAACCAGTTTTGATGTGAATTGTGTTGCAGGTAGCTCCTCCAAAATGAAATGCCTAAATATCTCATTAATCACGACAGCAATCCCTGCTGCTGGCATCCAACTGACATTTCATTCGATTGCTATAAAACGCTTTCATCAAATCACTCTGCAGAGGCTCAGTGGCTGATTTAGCCTCAAGACCACTCGGAGGATGCCTGCTAATGGAAATCACAGGGAATGGGTCCGAGATGCTCAGGTCAGACTTGTGATTAGGGCTGTGGGGCGTTTTTTTTTAACAAGCCCATACCAGCCAAGTCACTGACTGCAGTGGGTGTAGAAGGCAAGGGAGAAGAGACATCCTTGCACCCAATGTTGCTTGGGGCATTCAGTGGAGACCTAATTCCAACACACCTATCTCCCATTTCCCATTATATCAAGGTGAAATCCAGGGAAGTGATGCCACATACATTGCAGCAAGGTCCATCCCTGCTTAGCTTGATGAGCAAAAGCCCTCAGAGGATCAGGCACTATCACAGCACTATAAAATAAGCACAAGGAATGCTGATCACATCAAGGAAAATCTTGGAAGTTTGACTTTAGACTCTACAAATTTATTGTTGCTCATTAAAGTGATGTTTGGTCATATAAGACTAAATTAGGGGAAATGCAGATGATTTTTTGTTCCAGTTTTACAACAAAATTTTTGTTACAGTTATGGGGCGCTGTTGCCTACATCCAGCCAGGCTAGAAACCACATGACAGAGAACTCCTGCCCGAACCTCCTTCTAGGCTCATCAAAACTAAGCAACAATCTCATGGCAAAAGCCTAGCAATGAGGAAAAAAGGTCTTTTACTGAGACCAAGACGCAGGGCAGTTATGCAGCACTACGGTAAGTAACC
Source organism: Clamator glandarius (assembly GCA_033459285.1). Classification (NCBI taxonomy): domain Eukaryota; kingdom Metazoa; phylum Chordata; class Aves; order Cuculiformes; family Cuculidae; genus Clamator; species Clamator glandarius. Next base: position 1,513,731 of record JAUNZM010000904.1, on the reverse strand, counting down.
ACAACTAACTCCGAACAGCCAAAGTAGCAATTCTGCTGTTTTACCAATAGATGGACTGGTTGTCAGCATCCACACACAGAAGCATTTAAAATACTTGTAGCAAAGCTCAGTGTATCCTTCATTCACATGAACTCTGCAGTCAACCACTGTGGGTAGAAACGTTCTCCGTGCACAAACCCACAAAGCCAGAGACCAACCCAGCTTTTTCACTGCAAACCTTCTGAAGGCAAAACCCCCTTGAACTGAACAGCTTATGGAATCCTCTTAGAACATCAGTTAGAGCTCCAAAAGGAGAAATGACCCCTTAAAGCTCTACTTCCTTGTGCAAACCCCCTTGGATACCGATGTGTTAATAAAAAGAGGAAAACAGAGGAAACGCCCGTTTATAGTACAGAGGTGCTTTCCTGCAGAGAAAGACAGTGCACAGAGAAACAGAATAAATACTCTTTATATTATCTGAGCTATCTGCTTTGCAGGGGGAAATCTAGCACCATTTCTCTCACAGTGCTCACTTACAAAACAGAACAAGCGTGTCCGGGATCCATTATGGTCCTGAAACTGTAGCAGGGTGCCTCTAGGACTGCAGGAGCCAAAGCAAATGAACAGCATATGCCAGGCAGCAAATACTGCTCTAAGTCGGTCTGAAACGAAAGAATCTTTCCCATGCAGGTGGAAGATTTTTTTATCAAAACCCTTAGAGCATCAGATCCTTCACTGATGCCTTCTGCCTTGGGGTAAAGGAGAACAGCCAAAAAGATTTATTTAGCCCACAAGGGGCCTTGTGAGCATCACGTTAAGCAAAGCTTTGTTGGGAAAATAATACTTGCCTAGAGGAAGTCTCTGTCCTTTGAGATACTGAAAATACAACTGGACACGCTTCTGGGCAACCTGCTCCAGCTGACCCTGTTTCAGCAGAGAGGTTGGACTAGGCTACCTGTCTCAAGTGGTCCCAGCTGATCCTTTTTCCTATAGCCAGGTGAAGACGAGAGCCATGAGGAGGTCCCACTCCCATAGGACACTTCAGCAACAGTGGTGCCTTGTTCTGAAACTGTATTTTTTAAACTTCAACCCCTGTATTAAAAAAAATCCCCACAAAACCCCACAGGTATTTGAAATAAAAGCCTCAGTCATTAAAGATCTCTGCTGCCACACTTCAAGAACAAACCCCGAGGGAGAAACGTTTTAGGCCCTGATAGCACCAGCGCTTACCAACTCAGTCAACGCACAGATGAATCTTAGAAGACTCCAGCTCCCATGGGCCAAGCTGCATGAGGGAGATGGGTTGTCCCCAGCTAGCTAAGAAAAGCTAATGTAGCAAATGGGCTACAAAATGGGATTATAACCACATCCTCTGGGCCATGCTTTGCCCAGAGCCAGTCAATGGCTCTGATCTGAACTGGGAGGGGAAATGTGCAATTACAGGGGTCTGGGACAGAAAATAAACACTGAGGCAGAGCAGATTTTGTTACATGTGTTAATAGGAGTAACCTAAGCAACCAGCATTGCAATAAAGAAGGCACAGGATATACAAATACGTTGCTATAGATATCTGGCCCTGCCTGGTAAACTCACGTGAACTTCTTTCCTGCCCTGCAGCAAAAGCAGCACCAACGCTCACGTACCACTTACTGTGGCACCTGCTTTGCCTTCCTAAGCTGTAGGCTTGGGGCCAAAACTAACACCTTTTGATAAAGTTTGAAGTGCAACAAGGAATATCTCGATTTCTTGAACAGTTAATAGTAGAAGCAGCAAGACAAAAGAGAAACCTCAATCATTGCGAAAAATTCAAACCCTGAAGGAACACTGCGGGGTTGTAGATGCGAAAGGCTGGCATCGAGAAGCTGAAGTTCCTTCCTCTGCTGCCTTCGGGGAAACAGAAAGAGAAATGAAATCTGACAAGCAAAGAAGAAACCATGCTGAATAAATAAATTACCTTTTTCAATTTTTCACTTTCAATGACTATTCAAGCTTTTATTTAAATAAGTGACATTGCTTGCTTACAACTTACTTTACAAGTTAAATCCTTTCAATATTTTATTAAAAGAAATGGGCAAAGGGGAAGGACCATCTCCTGTATCACCCACGTTTTCAGTTCCAGAAAACTCAGTAGCAGTGCAGGTATCTATACTGAATGCCCTTCCAAAAGGTACAGTGAATTGGTGACAGACCTTGAGTCGCTGCATGTTGTATGTTTGTCCATAAACACATCCCCAGGAACTCTGTGGTCTTAAAAACCTGATCCCACATCTGGCATGAAAATCCATTACAGATAACCATCTACCCCCAGCTTACCAAAGAAAGATACAATTACAAATGCTCTAATCCCGCAAATAGCTACGTGAAAGGAATATTTCCAGGCTGGCACATTAATTTCACAAAGTCAGCTGCAATGGATGAAACCTAATAAATTCACTTACAGGTCTCTGGATTGCTCATGTCTATTGAAGTCACTTTATTCAGGATTATATTCCTTATTTACAGAGGAAAAACAATTAGTGTCTGGCATTAAGCGTTGATGCATTAATCTAAGAACCATTTCTTTTTTCACCATCAGTATACGGAGGCATTTGCAGTTGACAGTCACTGCAACAAGCCCTGCGCTCACTGCTATCTGGCCCCCATGGCTGGTAGGTGAGAGTTTGCCATCCAGGGCACAGTTACAAATTCACTGCAAAGACACAAAGGAACCATAAAACAACCCCATACGCTCGCAAACTGTGGCTAATGAGGAAATAACGAGACCTGAATTGGGACCAGAAAAGTGACAGCTCCTCAGGGAGCTCCTCTCTCTAACGTTCCCCAGCTTGGGGAAGAGAGCTTATTACTGTAAAGGGCAAATATTCCCAATGCAAAAGCAGAGAAATATTTTGAGTAAATTAGGAAATTGGGTTAATTTGGGTGGGAGCAGATTGAGCAGCAATGCAGCTTGTGATCGCAGACAGGAAAAGAACATCATGAGTGCATTTTCCTTGTCTCCTCCCTTTGCCCTTTCCTTTTTTTTAAAACAAAATCAAGGGAGAAGCAGACAGCCTTATTTTGTCTTCGGATGCTGTGCATGGCTGGCAAGGCTTAAAAATAAAAAAATACTGTTTGTTTACACAATATTACAGAGTACGGAAAACATGTCAGCACAATGCCTTAGCACACAAGGTCTTTTTCTGAGAAGGTTGGGATGCATGAGGAAAAACCCACGTCATGTTCTCTGAAGATACTATTGCGATAAAGCTCTGTGAGTGCAGGCTGCAGGATAGGGAAAGGTGCCTGATGTGAACTGGGAAATGAGAGAACACTGCAACCTTTTAGTAAAGGGGAAGAAAAGTGACAAAAATCAGCACAGTTCATTATATTTTTAATATAATTAAAGCCACAGAATTAGCACAGTTGGGCTGTTTAATCGTTGGATTTTAAATGTATCATACAATGCCCTTTTTAAAATGATGGAGAGGAAGAGGAGAGGAAGAGGAGAGGGAGAGGAAGAGGAGAGGAAGAGGAGAGGAAGAGGAGAGGAAGAGGAGAGGAAGAGGAGAGGAAGAGGAGAGGAAGAGGAGAGGAAGAGGAGAGGAAGAGGAGAGGAAGAGGAGAGGAAGAGGAGAGGAAGAGGGTTTATTTTCAAAGAGCGGAAAGGAACTTTTTTTTTTTTAAAATAAGCATTTAGCAGAGTATGCTTAGTAAAAATGTGCTCAAAAAAGTGGGTTTGGAGACACAGCAACTAACTACCTTTAACAGAGGTTTGACCAACATTGCTTAATTAAAAATACTGGAACACAGGGAGGTAAAAAAATCAACAAATAGACTGACTGATGCTAACATTTTCATCCACCATATAAACCGCTATTGTTAACAATTTCTACTACTATCAAAATTTTTGCTCCAAAAAATCTCAAATATAATATAAATGCATCAATTTATTTTATCTATCTAGCTTTCTAAGTGAGCTTTTTTCTCTCCCCACAGATCACCACTTTAAAATAGCACAAAAGCCACTGGTTAACTTCCTTGTAAAAATACACACCACTAAACCAAAATTCTTCTTAAAACACTGTTCTTGTTCCGATTCAGTGGCAATCACTAATAATAGTAACCTAATTGTTTCACACTTCTATCTTCCTGTTTGTTGAATGAAGAAAATGCTGGAGTTAAAAATCTAAAAGCAAACCTAGAGTTTTGGGGTTTTTTTTTTCTTTTGAAATAAAAACGCTGTAAAATAACTAGACAAAAGCAGCATCCCACCTGTAAGTAAAGAATCTGGTTCTGCTGGTATGAATCAGCCCAAGCTCTATGCTAGCCAAGGACTTATGGGATTTATATGATTTATTTTTAAAATTAAGGAGCCAAAATTTCTGACTACTATCATGTGCAGGAAAGCCATGCGCCCAGCATGTCTTGGACACAAGAATCTCACGAGGATCATGATGCGGGGTTTGTGCTCAGGCTAATATCATGACAACCACAAGCTTTCAAGCCTTTGCCCAAGGCAGTGCCTCAACGGTGTGAACTCCAGACCTGATTTTTGTGGGGATGAGCAGGGCGCTGGTGCCCCTGTTAAGTGGATCCTGAACACAAAGTGCCATTTTTCATGTCTGTTGCAGAGAGGAGAAAGACATCTTTGCTTGACCGTCAACAATATGACAGAGCATCTCACTGGCCACTGATTATGCTCAGTAATATGAGTCAATACCCACCTCACCTCACTTAAAAATAGGAGATCTCCAGAAAACAGGAGACATTGGATTATTTTGTGACTAGTTTCTACAAAAGCAGTACAGAAATGGGCAACATGCCTTCACTGAGCTGTCAGCAATTGCTGGACTCTCCCAGCAGCTGAGTCCATGGCAAGCATTGCCTGATGCAGCAGCACAGCAGGACACCTCCAGTCCCAGCCCATGCACTAAGTAGCTGCAACTTGCACTAATCCTGAACACTCAGCAGCATGACTTGCTCTTAAATGTGTTCACTAAAAACTATATTATTGTCTATCTAAGACAAAGGGAGTGCTCCATACCAGAGGAGACAGTTGAAGACCCCCCCGACCCAGACGCATGATGACATTTTCAGTTGCGCTAAGAACAGCCATATGAAGATCCCTTCTCTTCTCTGGCTTTTCTGCACAGCATTCAACACCTGAATGCAGATTGCCTCAGAAGGAAACCATGTAATCCACACTCCATACATCACTTTCACTATTAACCTTCTATCATGTGGCTCCATCCCCATGAATATCCACACCAAATTTGCTTTTCTGAGCACTGTGGGCAAGGGCTGCCTGGAGCTGAGTCTTAGACAGCAGCCTGGGTAAGATAGCACATGGCAAATCAAACCATGCTGAATTTTATATGTATATCTAAGTGATGCCAGTAGTGGCCAAATGGGTGTATGTTCTTCCCTAACTGGGTACGGTAATAGGAAGATGCAATGGGTTTGAAATAGTAAGCACCCCAGCACCCAAGTGTGGAATGAGAAGAGCTGACCTCCACCTGAGACCACACACAGGCATGTCCTGTCCCACCATCGGTGAAGGTCTTGACTGGAAAAAACAGGAAACCAGTGTCTTCTCTCAACAGCAATGTTGAAAGCAGACATTCACGGGGGAAAAACCAGACAAGGGAGCAAACCCACTCCTGACACCACCCTTAAGGTCTCTCAGATGGCACTATCTTCATAAGCTTTATTTTAACAAAGGCAAATAATAATAATAAAAGCACAAAAGTTTTAAAAGCAGTAAGTTTAAAACCTTAACGTAAAAACTTTTCTGTCCATGGCTCTTCTGGGTCTGGCCACACCAGGGTGCTGGCCTCAGCCACTTTTTGATCTTTTCACGTGCTGCTCTAGTCTCTGAAAAATAGACCCTAAGTTATTCCTGGTATCAACTACAAGTCAATTCCACGTTAATAGGGCTACAGAAAGTCCTACTAAATCCAACATTTTCACCAACTTAGGACAGCTTTCACAAACCAAGATCCAGGGAAGCCAGGCTATTATTTTTTTAAATGTCCCTTTCCTAGGATGATATATATATTTTCCTGGATTTTTTTTGTGACTTTTCTGCCTTGAGAAGGTATCCTGTGAGAAACCATGTCACCAAGATCTTTCCGTAAGTGCAACATTCATGTAACATCAACACAATAATTTATCATTTATTTTTTCCTCTTGAAAGGAACAGGAAAAAAGTGTTTAAAGGACAGGGTGGTTCAAAGAAGGGCTATGCTGGTGGAGGGTGGTGCACCAATTGAAAGTTTCTGAAGTGATGTCTTCTCCTGGTGTATGCAACCACTATCTTTCAGCACGCAGCAGCGAGGGTGCTTCCTTTCGCCTTGAAGTCTGCTAACAGCCTTTTGTTGGCAGTTTGTAAGTTAAGAAAAGAAGGCTGGTGAATGTACCACCTTCAGGGTGAGGACAGCCAGCTCCAAAACTGATGTGGACGCCTGGCATTGGGGCAGAAGTTCCTTCCAGATGAAGGTGAAGATTTATCTGCTGTGCTGAAGGCAGTCTGGACCATGGAGGCACCAATTAGATCCTCATTCTAATGCTCCGCCCCGGCTAAGCTTTCCATTCAGTCTCTTCTCTCTCCACACTGCTAACATAGGACTTTCCTGAGATACACCCAGCACAACAGAAATAGGACCAAATTTCCAGCCCCAAGCTGTGAACAGGGTAGGCAGTACTTTAAAAGCATTTCAGGCCCTCACATTCTTGCGGTTAACAACTTTTTCCTTAAGTTTCTTGACCCTCTGTTGCAGAGATCCTGACTTGTCAGACGTATCTTGAGACCTCCTTTAAGTTTCACAACTAAAACACAGCACCAAGCACCAATCAGGCTCCCTGAGGAAGGTCAGTCCCTGTATTTCCTTTCTGCAGCACCAACATTTCCAACTGCAGGAGGAGCGGTGGGGCAGGACAGACAAGACGGGTGTTTGTATATCCCACAGCCCAGCCTAGGACAGTGCTCCTCGGTATTTTAGTGCTGAAACCTTCTGTTTTGGAAAAGGAGAGAGGCCACAGCTGAGGATGCTCCTATTGAACAATGCTGCTCCACCCCAGCAAACTGGGTTTTGGAGCAACTCCAAGCAGGGTGGGACTGTAAGGAAGTAGACAAAAGCTTTGGATAGAGATCTACAGGGAGGAAGCGCTTCCTACTTCCTACATTCAACAGAAAGGACGAGCGCTTTAAATAACCCAGCCTCTGAGCCCTGCTGAAGACCAAAAGCATTGCTGCTGGAATAAAGTCCTATCTGTCTGGGACCCAGCTGAAGGCTGCTGGGGGGTCTCCCATGGGATGTGGCTGCCCCACTGCAGTTGGTGGGAAGGGTAAGCCTGGACTGCCCACAGTTCCATTGTGACCAGCACTGTCCAGATAAAAAAAGACTGTGGAAAGCTCAGGACAGGGTGCTCAGCTCCCCCAGCAAAGGTACAAAGCCAGACTTGCCCCTCAAGAGCATCCTTTGCTGAGAAAGGAAAACCACTAAGTTACACTTACACACTTTGCAATGCCACTTCGACACCACGTTAGTTCTCGGTCCATTTACCTTTTAGCCCTTTCTCTTATGGCCTGCAGCAGGCCCTTTATTCTGACAGATGGAGACACTCAGCCTGCTTGGTCCACTCCTCCCAGCTCCTTCCCTCCTTCCCTATCTCTCTAGCTGCACCCGACCTTACTTCCCTCTCCCTTTCCTCCCTCTGTAGGCCACGAACATCAGAGTCAGGACAACCTGTAGGATGGACAACAGTACTGATAAGCAACTAACTGGCAGGCAACCAAAAAATCCCCACTCCTAATGAATATTGATGGATTATTTACTTTGCTTCCAAGTAACAGAATCAGATCCTAAGTACATATCTTTTCTCTGTACTGTTATATCTTGTACCAGTTATATTACTCATCTTGTGTTAATGTATATATTCAGTTGTTGCACCTCTTGTCTGCCCTGTTCTTTGTCCTCAGCCCAGAGAAGGAAGCCCGTCTGTCATTCTCCAGCCCACCCTTAGTGTGCTGGAGCATCCATTGACTATTAACCCAAGCGAAGATGACTTGCTGTGCCAAAGTTGCTTAAATCTCCACCTCAGATGTTTTCAGTGGGCTGGAAGATTCAATAATGGAAAATAAAGGAGAGTAGGAAGGAAACCACGGGTTTGGAAAATATCAGGCTAGACAGATTAAGGAGCAATGCAGAAAAATTACAATCCAAATCATATTCTCAAATCAAAAACAAAGACACAGGCAGGTCGGAAAGAACTGAGTTGTGCACACATTTCTCCTACGGTCTCTGGAAAGAAATGGCATTCCTTGGAAAGGAGATTGAGTAAACTTCATCTTCCTGGAGGAAAAAATTAGTTCATGAATAGCTTTGCACAAAGCGATTACCCACTGGCTTGGAACAGACATCTGCGGTTTTGACCTGTTGAGATAGCCATCAAAACTGCACTTGGTTCAAAACTGAGAGAGATAAAGTTATCAGCTCCTCCTTGGTTTTACAAGAGAGTTAAAGAGTCAAAATTATTTCTCATAGCAATTATCTGCCAGGTTCTGGGTTCACTGGACAACAAAATGTGTTCAGTAAATGTACTGTTGTTACAGAACTCCCCAGTTATCTCTACTAATTCATCTCAAGGCAATACAGTGAGCACTCAACTGAGAAGGTGGCTTTGTTGGGCTGAAAATAGACAAAATGCAATAAGAAATGCCTGCGGTGACACCAAATTCACAGCCAGAAGTAAGAGGAGTGGATCTGCCCCAGTGCCAGCCTTGGAAAGGTGACATTTCCACCAGTGGCCTGCACTGAAGTGAAGATGCTTAGTGCCACTGTTCCAGCAAATTCAGGAAAAACTTGGCTATTGCAGGTTATTTCTATTGTTCTTATTGGTTCCAAGCCACCTCAGAATCCTATAAACTTCCATTACTCCACTTTCTCCTAATGGCTTCTGTACAGAGCTATGCCAGAGTGGATGCATCTCAATATACTTGCACTTTAATGCAGTTAATGCTCATTATTTCCAATATTCCCAAGGATGAGCTGCTCCTCTTAGAAATACGGTCATATTGAGAACCTTAAAATGTCACACAGATTCATGTTTGGATGTTTAGGTAAGTATTAGGGGAGCTCACATCAAACAAGGGCTCATCAGTCACACCGCGGTACGAACAGCATTGGAATGCCCTGGTTCTCTTTTCTTTTCTTGCTGAGACACAACGGCTACTTGTGTATAATCCTGGGAAAGCTTTATCCCTCCTGGTAGGATTGTTGAGACCAAACTAATGGTGCTGGCAATACCCACTTGCTCTACTGAGCTAGCAGTGGGGACTCAGCAGGGAATGGGACCATCCAGCTCACCAAGCTCAGGCCCTAGTATGGCAGTTGTAGCATCACTCAATGACTTTCTTCTTGAACCTCATCCTTAATGCCAGCCAGGCTTTATTCTCATCACCCCAGTCACAGGCCTGATTCCTCCAACAGCTCAAAACCATTTCCTAACTTCCAGCTTGAATATATTCAGTGCTGGTTACAGCATTTGCTCTGGTCCCAACATAATCTTCTCTAGAAATTCCCTTCTGCTCTGCACGCACATAGAAAGCACCTACTCCCACGTCAGCCTTGGCTTTCCTGGCTTAACTGACCAAGCTCTTCTTGCCTCCTTTTGGATACACATTTTCCTTTCTCCATGTTGTAGAAATCCTCCTCTGCACTTACTGCTGTGCAGCACCCTGACTCCTGGCCCCCAACACTACACCATGTCAGAATGGGGCTCGCCCACACCTGCATGGTGACACCAGGTTTCCTTATCTGCCCTGGGAACTCATCCAAGAAAGGGATTTGTCTTTTCACCCTAGTGTCTTAGGTCAATCTGTGTTCAACTCTGCCGGTGCTCTTCTCCACAGTTCCAGATGAGCAGCTTCTCCCTGCTTCACAGTTGGACGCTCCCTGCATTTCATGCCTTTTCTGAGATTTCTATCCCCAGGGTTACACAGCTCTCTCAGAACCACACCCTGATCTTCTTATATGCTAATGACAAACAGCAGTGTTGTGGTATCAGATATCTGATCTGAGCAAAACCCATCTGCTTCGAAGTTCTAATGGAAGAGATCAGTGGAAAATCAACATCAAGAAATAAGTGATCCAACGCATTTCTGAAGCATCACCACATGTAAAATCTAGAGGTGCACGTCACATAAGGATTTTTCAGGTTCTTCTCCAGTTGTAATGTCAGGGGACTGGGGACAACTATTTCTACCCCCCATCCAGTGGGAAAGCAGGGAGTAACGATGTATTTATTTTAAAAACAAAGCATCAGGCTTGTACAAAACCAACCAACTAAACAAATCTAACCACAGCCTTAAATGGGGAGACCACAACCACTATTTATTTGTTATTCAATAGGATCTGTGTACTAGAAAACATGTTCAGCAAGTGCAGCTTCTCACACACATGTATTTGTGTTTTATCCATAGTAAGTTGTTTGTTTTTCTCATTCTAAAGATTTGACGTAGCAGAGGAACAGCTGTAACAAAAAGAAACGCTATTAGGCAGTTTGCTCTGAAAATAAAAAATAAAATCCACCTTTAGTAGAAGAGGTGAAAAATGGACTGAGAATACCCCTGAACACTACAAGCAGGTTGCATCCCCCTTGGTGCATAAGAAGCCTCAGAATATGCTGTATGGACAGGGGAAACTTCAGCAAACACACGTTCATACACACTTACAGACACAGTGCTTGCAGTCAATAAGAGATTTGCCACTGAGGTTTTTTTTTTTTTTTTTTTACATTAAGATCTTGAGTTACCATGCAGACAAATGGACGGGGAAAAACCATGCAAAAATACTGCAAGGTTAATCATTTGCCAAAACTTTGGTCTATGCTGTAATGGCGTTTGGAGGTAAATTGGGGCAAACAGGTCGTTTTGGCCAGGCACAAACTTGTACAGCTGGATGCTCGCTCCAATGGCCCCATCGCTTCTGACACATGAGTAGTGAAAAAGCTTTAAACCCCAACATGTCTCAGTACACCACTTAATAAAACTGGTGCATGCATGAATCTCCCAGATCTACTTTTCCTATAAAAAGCTACTGTTTCTTGACTGAAACTGCTCTTTCCAGCAGGGAGGGGAGCTGCGGCAGCACATTTCTCCAGGCTGCACTACAAAGCCACGGGAGCCGCCAGGAGCACCGCAGGCAGAGCTTAGAGAGTTCCTCAACAACAGAGCACCACTCTTTACCCACAAATAACCCCGCTAAAACACATACAATTTCTTGACGCTGCTTTTGCAGCCAGTGTTTCCAAGCCTGCAGCTTTCCCAGAGAAAACCGCCGCGCACAAATAGCCCGGTTCCACGCATCTGTACAAGCAGCGGCAGCGATCGTTTCTCTACTAAGAGCACATCTGAAGCTGATACATGTTAAAAGTTAACCAGTGGAAGTCCATTGCTTCAGCTCTGTGATGGGGATCACATCTGCTGGTGACTGCCTCAGCCTAAGAACAGGTTGCCAGAGGACTCCTGCTGCCATGAAGAAAAGTGACAGCTGAGACCTGGCTTCTACCACACCCGGCACCATGCAAAGGGCTAAGAAAAGCCTGTCACTGTGCCAAAAAGCGGATAATATAAATACGAAAGGCAGCTGACAGGACTCCCCTGCTTTGCCAAGCAGCTGGCTGGGGAAACACATCTTGCTGTAGCAAATATCAGCCTGCACTGACAAAGTAGAGAACCCTTTCAAATCAACCCTGGCCGGGTCTATCGACAGAGGCTGAGGATAAAGAGAAGCTGCCTGATAAATGGCAGCACTTGGCAAGCCTAAAAAAATTTATCTGCTTCCTCTCTTTCCAAAGGTTACAGACCTCATTCCTACCATTGCCTCCCAGTCCATAAAATATCATTAAATTTACCCTGACTGAAAATAGTAGATGTCTTATGTCTTAAATTTGAAGAACAATTTTTCAATCAGACACAAGGACTTTGCTTACCTTCATCAATCAGCAGTGCCAACAGTTGTTCAAGCACAGTATAAATATCAGCTAAAAAGCATCACAGCCTTTGCCAGTAAACAGATGCAAATTTTGGCACCAAAACTCACAGGAATAACCACAGAATGGTTTGGGTTGGAAGGGACCTTAAAAGATCATCCAGTCCAACCCCACTGTCATAGGCATAGACAACTCCCACTAGACCAGGTTTCTCAGAGTCCCATCCAGCCTGACCTTAGCCACTTCCAAGGATAGGGCACCCACAGGTTCTCTGGGCAGCCTGTTCCACCGCTTCACCACCCTCATAGTAAATGTCTTTATGTCCAATTTAAACACACCCTCTTTCAGTCTAAAGCCACTGCCCCTTGTCCTGTCAAACCAGACCCTGCTAAAATGTCTCTCTCTATCTTTCTTATAAGCCTCTTTGAAAGGCCAAAATAAGGTCTCCCCCGAGCCTTCTCTTCTTCAGGGTGAACACCCTGAACTCTCTTTGCCTGTCCTCATAGCAGAGGTGCTCCAGCCCTCGCATTGTCTCTGTGGCCTTCTCTGGACTTGTTCCAAAAATTCCATATCCTTCTTATGTTTAGAGCTGGACACACAACTTCAGGTGGGGTCTCACAAGAGCAGAACAGAGGGGGAGCATCCCCTCTCTCAACCTGCGGGCCATGCTTCTTTTGATGCAGCCCAGGACGGGGTTGGTTTCTGGGCTGTAAGCACACATTGCTGGCTCATTTCAAGCTTCTCATCAACCAGCACCCTGGAGGACTTCTCTGCAAGGGCTGCTCACAATCCCTTCATCCTCCAGCCTGTGTTGCAACTGGAGGTTGCTCCAGCCCAGGTGTAGGACCTTGCACTTAGCCTTGTTGAATATCATGACATTTACACAGCCCCACTTCTCCAGCTTGTCCAGGTCCCTCTGGATGACATCCCATCCTTCTGGCATTGACAGCTGCACCACTCAGCTTGGTGTCATCTGCAAACTTGTTGAGGGAGCACTCAGCCCCACTGTCTGTATAGTGTTAATAAGCCAAAATACACAACATCACGTCACAAGGAAAAGCCTAGATAGGGAGTACCAGGTCTGACTGAGCAATCCTGCATGTGAGACTGAAGAATGGACACACTACTAAGCTGGACCGCAATTTCTAGAAACTCCATTTCCATGCTTTGTTTAATTTAACAAACTAAAGCACTAAGTGCCAAACCGAAGGCTCAATGACAACTTACACTAAACAGGCTGGCTTCTCAGATCATTAAAACACTTCAGAGTTACTTTACTTTCTTCTGCTTATGTTCTACTAACCTCTACATTTTTCTCAGTCTGATAAAGTAATTAAAAAAAAAGAGAAAATTCATTCTGCTTTCAGTTTCTGACCAGAGGAAGCATCAAGAGTTCAAAAGAAACTGGTATTTTTTTTTAAAAGAGAACTATTATTCTCCATATATTTTCAGTAAATAATCCCACTGAGTTTAGGTATGACACAGATCTGCAATATTTAATAGGCAAGAATGGAAGCTTAGCACCTCTGCTTTGAAACACTGCCAGCCTCAACTAAGGAGTGACTTGGCTGGAAAGTTATTTATCAAAACACAGAGGACAAGTGATGCACAAGTGCCAAAGACACAGAGTAAGGAAAGCAGGGAAGGTATTGCCTAAGTCAGTTATGCAAGTGGGGAAGCACAGGGCAAAAGGACAGGAGGACTCTGTGGGATGCACGGCAGCCAGCCTCGGAAAGCTTATAAAGAGCTTTGGCAGGATCTACCTGCCCCACCAGTGATGGTGAAGCCGGGCTCCGGCACTGCTGGCTCCAGAACCCCATGTCCAGCACGCTGAGTAGCAAGGGAAAGCTCCCGATGTTTTGATGCTGAGCTTTCTGCTTGCTGGGCACAGGCATGGAGCCTGTGGGTTGCTGGGGAAAACAACAAAAGGGCTTTGATGATTTCTCTGCCATCTACTCCAGTTTTTAATGCTGATTTTTTTTTTTTCTAGGTTTGCTGCTGAAGTGCCCATGGACAATGAAACTATTAAGCATTTACTCCAGCATGAGATTAGTTTGGGTTTCAGTTTCTGCTGAGCCAGCTCATTTGTTTCCACATTCTTACATGAACAGATGCTAAAACACAAATGGGCAGTCATAATCATAAAAGTAGAAGGAAGATTTTTCATACAACAGCAGTTATATTTATTCTTTTTCACAGCTTTAGCCAGAACCATTTAATAGCTCCCTCCTCTGTCTAATTACATTACATTAACAATGCAAGAACTATTATTTCATGTTTTCTTTAATAACAAAAAAACCCCCAAAATATCAAAACCTCAACCAACCACCAACAAAACTGGATGGACCAGATAGATCAAAAGAAGTCTTAAATGAAGCTAAACAGAAAAATTACTGTAGTCCCTTCCCAAACACCTTGCATGTCTGTGGCGCTGTCTTCAGACACCAAACTCGACTTCTGCAGCAATTAAGTCATGAAAGTCAAGGTGAGTTGAAGCCACTGGATATACTAAGGAGATCCCTGCACTATAACCAGTTCTTTCCCCACAAAGGAAAACCAAGCAGATGAATAACCTGCAGTTAATAAAAAGCAGCTAACTATCCCTGGCCTGCGACATCAGCAAGGAGGAGACAATGGCAACCCTTGTTAAACACTCATCCCCCGTGCTACCTCTCGAGTCAATGCAGGAGCATCTTCCCTGCAGATCCTTTAGTACCCAACGTCTGCATCCCAGAGCATCCGCACAGCCGGCTGTGGCAGCTCCATGAAGCACACACCCACAAAGCAGACAGAACCACCACGGCTTGGACTTTCTTAGGGGAGAAAAAAACCCAGATTGTGACTTTCATCAGAGCCCTGCTCTGCCACACCAGCCACATTTACCTTTCCACACACAATTACTCCCTTTATGATTACTTGTGCAAAACTACAGCCTTCTGGATACTACATTGCAGCTGTCAACTTTATCCCTGCTCAGAAAAGCCCCAAGTACAGCAAAATGCTGGCTTCACCAGCTAGATGGCCAGTCTGCAGCTCCTCCACAAATTTTTTCCAAGTACCTTTTACATGCAGACACAATATCCATTATCCACTAAAGTATAAATATGCAATGTAAATACACAGATGATATACATCATCTCGTATATTGTGGGCAGGACTAATGACAAGAATACACTGATAAAACTTAAAAGGCCTTTCAGAGAAATCTTTAAAAATCATCAGCTTGTGGATTTGTGACAAGCAAAGCAGGTTCATGGAGGTGAAAACAAGGTTCATGTAGATTCATGGAGTAAAATGGATTTAGCTCATGGAGAAGAAAGTAAAGGTCCCTGTTGGCAGCTCAGGCCAGAACCAGGCTCTGCAGTATCTTCCTGACCACAAGCTAGCAAAGTTTCAATCCTGCTTGTAAAGATCAGAGGAAATGATGGAACTTCCTATTTCATTTGTCAGCTTATTTGTAAACATTTTAGTGTAACAAATGTTTTAATTGCCTGTGCATCCTCTGTGCAACCACAGGTTTTTCTTAAAAGAAGAAAAAAAAAAAGGCAACATATTAGGAAATGTTGTAGTATCCTTACTGAAAAAGAGAAGTTCCCAGGGTATCTCTCGATGAGTATTGCTTCTTGGTGGTTTCAGTTGGATGCTGCTTTTCTCACCTCCCATCTGCATGTCTCCTAACATCAACTCAGCAAACCGCCCCAGCACCACACCGCTCCTCCCTACCCAGAAAGCAAAGCCCCCCACAAGCCAGCACGGTTGCTGTTGCACAGCTTCCCAGTGGTTCTCAACTCAAGTTTTGGTGCAGGTTACACCACTGTAATGCCATGCTGCTCCACAGGCATGAGAGGCTGCCATTAAATCACAAATTTTCAATGGCTTTACCATGGCTTTGCTTTCTCACCCATTTCACCCAGAGCTGATGCTTGTACTCCAGACCTCTGAGCCGCTCTCTACAATTTAGAGTTCAAAGTCAGCTCCCTTCCTCCCCCTCAAAACTCATAAACTCGGGACCTACATACTCACACCACAAAGTATATTCGCAGTGGGACTTCACGCAGCCACCCCAGGCAAGACAGACACCCGCAGGGTGCCTGCATACCGACTGATGCCCGTGTGACCATAACCAGCAAACAGCAACTGTGCGCCGTCAGCCCCACTCTGCAGCCGGCTGCCCAAAGGGGTGCTGGCCACCCTCTGCTCACCCTCTCACCTCGCGTGTCCAGCTGTTCCAGGCTTAGGCAGGGTGTTCCCTGGGCCGGGTCATCCGTCCCATCCCTCCAGCTTCTTTGCCGCAGCCCCGCATGAACCAGGAAGCAGAGGCGAGCCTGCAGTTTATTTTTAGCTTGCTCTTTTTTTTTTTTTTTCTTAAATACGAACAAAAAAAAACACGTGCACAAACCACATGTTCACCCTCACTCCGCCCAGTGATGAGTTTTAAGTTTTACATTCTTCCAGCACTCAGAAATTCCTGAGCAATGGTGGAGAAGAGACATCATCCTATGACTGAACATTTCCATTATCCACCTCAGCAGCTCCATTCTTACACAAGCAAAATTAGAGTCTTTCAAACAACAGATTCAGTCTCCCAAGTAAAGAATTAGGCAAAGCTCAAATAAAGAGCTCAGAAGGAAAATACATACTTAGCACTGTTACAGCAAAGAAGCAGGCAGGTGGCTGTGCTCTCAGATTACCCACCCCTTTCACACCTCCTCAAGTCCTATCCAGGTTTAGGACATCCAGGAGCACCAGCAGAAGATCCAACTCATACCTCCAAAGCTTTGCTGCAGACATTTCAGAGAAAAATGAGTTAGCATGGAATTATTTGGCCCTTCCCACCAGTTCAAACACACTTTTGAAACCCCACTAGCCAGGAGTTGGCTGTTGCTTCCCTTTTGCAGCTCAGACATTCTTCAGTTGTCATTATTCGGGTGTTTTGGTTAAACAAGAGATGCCTCAAACTTTAGTTTCAGAGGTGCAGACAGGTAGAAAGGGTGAAGGTTTTCCAAGCAGTTGATGCTTTTGCAATCTACAGATCCCCAGGGTAAATTTTTGGAGCTAGGAAGAGATCACCTGTCTGGTCACTCACCATCCACTGTGGGAATTTCTGGTACACTGCTTAGTTTCCTTCAAAAGTAAAATAAAGATAAAAAGTTGAAAAATCCCCTGGTTTTAATGTGTTTATTGGAAACTCACAGAACTTTCTTTAAAACAAGTGGCACACTAGGTCAGCCTACACACATCTACACCTCCAACAGCAAGACTTCTGCATCAAAGAGAAGAAAATCTTCAAAAAGCAAATACATTTACACAAGACCTAATTTGTACCCATAGCCTGATGTGGCTACATATTCAGGTTCTAATGGCAAAATTACCTGTTTCAACTTCTGTTCAAAGAGAAATCCCACGCCAGCGGAAGGCCACTTAGACATGAACATTATTAATATAGAAATGACTGTTTCAGAGCTCTGAAAACCCTAATTAATCACAGCACTGGTTTTATGAGCCATCATTTGCAATTGCCACACCAGCTCTGCACCACCCTGACATCACCAGCAATGCCTCATCCCAGACAGAAAAATGTCCTCACTACTTGCTGGATACCACACTGCCTAGACAATAAGTATAAGCCATCATTTTGATGAGAGCAAATTTGAAAGATAAAATGAATTCGCTTGAAATCATTAAGAAGCCATCTGCCTCAATTGTGGTATCTCACTACTGTTTTTTACCTCCAAGACAAGCAGAATGTGGTGTGTATGTCACTGCACATCAGCTCAGGGATGGACTGGACAGATTCACGCACTACAAGACTTAAAGACACAAGCTTAGCTCCACAAACTCAACAATAATAATTACATGCTCTTGAATCTCAAAAGGTGCAAGCTAATACAGGGGGGTGACTCTAACCATTCAGTAGTCCTCTATGCTAGGATAAAAGTAGATTCAGTGCAACCTTGCAGATGCCTTAATTACTTAAAACATCTCTGGAAAGCCTGGCAAATACTTTTGTGTGTTTTAAGAAGCAGAGCTGACGTAGAACATCTTTTTCCCAGTCCAATCCAACAAACACATGGTAAGACACAGGCTGGCTTTAGGAGAGCAGATTGTGTTAGCTAACAACCACGCCTTGCTTCACTCTCACCTAGCCCTCTTGGCCCGTCTCAGTCAGCCAGACTGGGTTTTCAAAACAAGCCAATATATCGAGGCACCCAGAAGGGACTGAGGCGCTGACATGCTGCAGCCCAGATCCACCTTGACCAAGCAGCTGAATTCATCCTCACCCAGGGTGATGCTGGTAGCAGCATTCTGAACACATCACCACAGCCAGCAAAGCTTTCTACAGCCTCTCCCTGCCTTATTGCCAACTTTTTCCTATGCTGTTAAGGAAAAAAAAAAAAAAATCTTCTCTTGCAATTAAGAAAAAAGAGGAATATATTAGGTAGAAAAGCCCTAGGCTTTTGCCACACTGGAGACATTTCACAGAAATATTGCTGCAAGGTTGCAGGTGTCATTAGTCACCTTGTTGGTGCTTTACCTGATTGCACACCTTGCCCTTTCAACACCCTCTGGCAACACACCAAGGTGCCTGACGCCAAGTTTAAGTATCTCCTTGCTTAAAACCTGAAAGTTCTTTTATGTAGAGCTATGGGGAGGTGCACTTGCTGGGCAAAGTGGAAGCCTTACACTGTGCCTCCTCTATTTTGAAGGATACCTGAATTTAAACCTACTTAACTAATGAACCACACTCTGCAAGGAGCAGCATATTTACTCGTAGGAAGCACCACAGTCAGCTACAATTCGCTTTTCCCTTCATCTACATTTCCTTCCCTTCCTGCTGCCCAAGACCTTGCCAATGGCCCAGATTTGCTGCAGTGACACCAACGTCCTACTCCCAGCCTGCATGAGGCTACCTATAATAAGGCTGCTCCTTCTTAGCTGACTTGCAGGGTAGGTACAGAGACCCGCTGACATCCAGATGCCAGATTTCCAGCTGCAGAGAACAGCACCAGCGAGCTGAAACAGGCTGCCAGCCCCCCAAGGGATGCTGGCACAGAGCCCTTGCACAAACATGGGCGAGTTCCCAAGGGAAAGGCATTTAAGTGTCAAGATCTCTCCTTCCCAATCTGTAAAGCAGCCTACAGACTTCTCCAGCAGCCTAATGGTCTGTTTTTATTGCTGCATCCTTCACTTTATAGGTCAACATATACCAGAAAGCTAGCAAATCTCAGCTAATCAGATTACCGTGCAGACTGACAAATGGCTCCCAATAAGAATATAAAAAACCCATAAAATCAACAGGCCCTGTAATCAACTCGCTCAATGTAATGCAGTAAGCATGCAGAAAGCTCATACGCTTTATTAACACGTTTGCTTTATTAACATGTTTGATTGCAATTTGCAGCAGCATCCCGGAGGGCTTGCAGCTGTGGGGAGACCCCAGCCCAGGTCTGCTGCATGAAGGAACGTGCTCTTGCTCGTGCTTGCTGTTTGTGCTTCACTAATGCTGTGTTATTTTAAAACTAAATTGGTAGCAGTCCCTTGACAAACTGCTAGTGTGCTTGCCGAATGCCAAAGCCTAAAATCAGACTGTGAACACACACTTACAGAGGAGGTCCTCACTCCACGGCTAGACTACTACAGATTGGAAAACCCCTTATAGGCAAGTCCTTCTTATCTACCTAGCCAGACACCAAAACGATGAACCAACACTGCCGATGGAGACCAAGCACATCTCCTTGTTATCCTGCCTCTGCAGCTCTGCCAGGCACAACCAGAGCACTACCTCATCTCCACCATCCTCCGTCCAGAACTGAGCCCCCCTTGCCTGCTAAAATACTCACGCAAAAATACTCAGATAAAATACTACAAAACCTGTCTGGTCATCTGCTCTGGGAGGTATAAACCCAATACTGATACTTCCATCCCCTAAATGAAAAAGTACCAAGGACTGCCTATATCAGAAGTGAGCAGACAGAGTTTTCTGATTACATAGCCAAATAACCTACTTTGCTCCAACATTGCAAGGCTTGAGCATCACCTAAATGAAAACATCATCCTTAAATCCTGGGGTCTGAGTCACAGACCAGGAAGCAGCACAACTTTATGTTAGAATCATAGAATAGTTTGGGTTGGAGGGGACCTTAAAGATGGGCAGGGACATGGCTCACTGGATCAGGCTGCCCAAGGCCCCATCCAACCTGGCCTTGAAGACCTCCACGGGTGGGGCAGCTACAGCTTCCTTGGACAACCTGTGCCAGTGCCTCACCACCCTCATTCTTCCTAATTTCTAGCCTAAATCTGCCCCTCTTCAGTTTATACCCATTACCCCTAGTCCTATCACTACAAGCCTTTGCAAACAGTCCCTCCCCAGCTTTCTTGTAGCCCCTTCAGGTACTGGAAAGTTGCTGTATGATCTCCTTGGAGCCTTCTCTTCTTCAGGGTGAACAACCCCAACTCTCTCAGCTTGTCCTCGTATGGGAGGTGCTTCAGCCCTCGGATCATCTTTGTAGCCTCCTCTGGACCTGTTCCAACACCTCCATATCCTTCTTATGTTGAGGATTCCAGAACTGGACACAGTACTCCAGATGAGGTCTCACAAGAGAGGAAAAGAGGGGCAGAATCACAGAGGCACAGATGCAGAACAAAAAGATGTCTTCTGGTACCTTATTGCATCTTCCTCAGCATCACCACCTCACAGGCAACAATCTAGAGCAAGGAATAGAATAGGACAGTCTCATATTGCACATTCCCTATCAACCCCAGCTTCTCTGACCTGCTGCATGACCATCAGCAACAAAGGAACCAGGCAGGACAATTACAAATGTTCATCCATGTGCTAAGAATCACAGGTCATGACCTGACTTGCTCAGGATGAGCTCTCAAGTGTGCCTGCTGCTCCAGGCACTTAACGTCTCTGGGGCTTAGGGATGCAGTCTCTCTGTGCAGCACTTCTGTGTTTTTCTGGGATGACGTTTGGCTAATGGGAGCACTGGGAATTTGTAATTCAAGAAGAAGAAATAATAAAGTT
This sequence comes from Clamator glandarius, assembly GCA_033459285.1. Lineage (NCBI taxonomy): Eukaryota > Metazoa > Chordata > Aves > Cuculiformes > Cuculidae > Clamator > Clamator glandarius. Next base: position 1,492,751 of record JAUNZM010000904.1, on the reverse strand, counting down.
GACCTCAAGTTGTTCAATATGCTCATTCTCAAACTTAAGTAGCAAAATTGTGATGCATCATTTTTTCCTACCACAGTCTTCACTGTTATGGAAAATGCAGTGGTGAAGAAAAGGGCCGGCTCACGAGCTAAGCTTACCTGTTTGCACCCATCTGCTTCTTCAGCATGTACCACATGCCACAGCTATGATATACACAGTGTTTGCACAGCTATCTAAGAATCCCAGGCAGAAGTGATTGTAAAAAGAAATGTAGTTTAAAATGTCATTAAAGAAATGGCTATCATATAACCACAAATCACTCGATGCACTGGAGGCTAAACATTGCTAAGGAAAACGAAGATCTTTCCCCTGCAAATATCCTTATCTACCTGCAACAGTGAAAGAGCCAGTAGTTTAACAACATCTCTATTCAGCACATGTACTAGACCAGAGTAAGGTGATCATTAAATAGTTTAAAACAAAGAAGCTACCAAAATTTAGTAAGCCTCAACAAACCAAGTGAAACAGGGCTAAGAGGCTATACCAGTTATGCCTTGCGCTTAGTTCCCTCTTAGTAAACCTACAGGACACAGAAGAACAATCTGCTTTTACGCAGGATAGATGATAGACAGGTGGCTCCTTCTGCAAAACTCATTTTCTTTATTCTGTACAAGTGGATAATTCAGCTCAAGGGGAAGGGAGGAGCTAAGGAAAGCTTGAGTGTTAGAACAGGCAAACTACTGAGCTAGAAAATCTAGATTAAATTAAGCATTCCTGCAAATTTGTAATAAAGAAACAAATGGCTCCCATCTGGAAGCTCAGCAAATTAACTTGGATCCTGGTTAAGAAGGCAGCACAAGAGCCTGCTTCCACAAATGTAAATATCCAGTGTGCATTTGCAATCCAATCACAGGCTAAAAATATAAGACAACTCAGAGGGGAAATCTGATTTTGTGTCTACCCTCTTAAAGGGAAATAAAACAATTGCCCTCTGTAGACACAGCAATCTGGACTCATTCTTCCTCCCTGGACAGATGCTGCAAGAAAGTTCAAAGCTGTATCTGATTGCAAGGCCACAGCTCATGTTGGGGACCTCACTTTTCTCCATCACACTCAACTTTCTCCACCTCCTTTTCCATCCCATGCCCCTGGGTGCTCCCCTGTACCATCCTCAGGTCTTTCTTTACTTACACCACTTTATTTAGTCCATACTTTTAAGGATATTCTAGTTCCTTGTTCCCGGAAAGGTTTATCTTTGGCTTCCCAGTAAGAGATGATGCACTCCTCCTTTTGGTGTCAGATGAAGAACTCGACCAAAAGCATCGACAAGGCTCAGGACTAAATTTAGCCCAGAAGAGAATAGTCTGTCTGCCAGTGGGAGAAGCAATGTAAGAAAGTATTTGGAGCAGGAGCCCGTTTTGCATGCCACTCAGTGATACCTCCCTCCCTGTAGGCTATAGAGAAAGCCTGAGGAGACCAAGCTTAGCCTTCGAGTGTCATCCCCTTTCAAAAGGAAGGTTAAGCCATTCCAAGTTAATGCCACCCATATGGTTCAAGAACTGACACTGCAAGAGAAGTTTTAGGTTGTTCAGTCACCAGAAGGCATTAATGGAAAAAAGGATGTTTCTCCATGGATGAGAAATGGCCTTCTGTGATCACAGCAGGCACAGCTGAGTTTTAAATTAAAAAAAAAAAAAAAAAAGAAAACCAAACAAACCTCTAGAGAATGAATAACGAGGAAAATCAGTTAATTCCCACATCTGGTTTTAATAAACAGACAAGTGAGCTGGTAAGCGTGGACAAAAAAGCACATAATATCATCCAAACTTAGAAGAGCAAAGAGCACACTGATATCAACAGCAGCTGTCAGATAGGATGGTACATAATTATCCAGAAATTCACAGATGATGACTAAGAAACAAGACCAAGGATTAACACACTGATACTGGGAGCAGGACGATGCAATGGAAAAGTCAGGAAGCAGTAGAAGAAACTCATGAGGATGGCAGTCATAGCTGGCCTATGATGCTATGCGGTCCATACTTCTTGTGGGAAGGAGGGACAACAGCACAGGTAGTCGTACACCCTGTGGAGTTTGCATGGGACGGTAGCATAGATTGCAAGGTTCACAGCAAGATAAAAGGGCTAACAGGGCTCATCTTACTGTGTCCCAAAATATTCAACTGAAGAACCTACTATTAACGTTAAGGGCTGACCACAGATATTTCTGGAAGCAACGGACAGCAGTCCTAATCCTCCAGCTGCTGAACTAGAAAAGAGCAATACTAATTTAGACACTGTAAGTAGCTGTAAGTGCCCACAGAAAGTAACTCTAGAGGCAATCAAAATCATGGAGAGATGGTTTAGGTAGAAGAATATGCTGAAGTGGAGCACAGAAATTCATATTTTCAGTTTCCCATAAGCTCTGAGGAAACATATGAACTCTGCATGGAAGTCATGCAGAGTCATGAAGTGCTTAAGGATATATTTGTAAGAAATTTAGAATATCTCTATGGCAAAGACAGAAAAGAAAAAAAAAAGTTGGTGCTTATAACCCCAAGCAAAGTGGGAGAGATGTCTGGGGAATAATTCCCAACCTAAGTGGAGAAATATTCACCAAAAAAGGGATTTTCAGACTAAGCAGAGCGCCTGCAAGGAATGGAAAGGAAGGGCTGCTCAGCGAAGACAGCTGTGTTGCAAAGGTCAGAAAGCAAAGGGATAAACAGAAATTGCCAAAGTCAAGCTGAATTAGCTCATGCAAATAAAAATAAAGAGCAAAGATCAAAATGTTCTTCACTGATACAAATTTAAAAAAAAAAAGGGTAAAGAAAGTTGCAGACTAGCAGCACTTGGCTGATGTATCTTAAAACAAAAGTATGAGAAGGGAAAGGAGCTTTTGCTGTAACCACATCAGCGTGGTCAACAGCAGATGGAAAAAAAATAAACCCAGAGCGCTGACAAAAAAAAAAACCCCAAACTACTAAACAGCTTGTAAGTCCAAAATGAAAGTGGGGCAGTTTCTAGTCAGGGAGGGAGGGGAAGCACGCAAGGGGGCATCTATTTGCTTGCTGGGTTGCAAGTCTACTGGCCGCATGCTGCAACAGCTTGAGCCCAGGCTTTGCAATTACCATAGTGTGATAAAATCTGCTATTTTGAAACGTGCTGACCACCTCCAGCTCACAGAGAAACCTAAACAACAGGATGGAGAGTCTCATGATGCACGGAGAAAACTATCTTAAAAATAAAATGGGATTAATTGCCACCTGTAACTTCATTCGACAGCACTCACAGACAAGACCACCATTGGTGCTCTGAGCTCAGAAAATGGATGTAGAGATGCTGAAGGAGAGCACCACCCTCTCTGATCTCCTTTGGCAGGAATTGCAGTATAGGCTCTAAAACCTAGAGGAGGAAATGATGCTTGCTTTTAAAAACTGGTCATCAGATCCATTTTGTAACAGGCACTAAAGCTCCACCACTGTAACAATCCTATCTGTTGCTGTGTGGGAGCAGCTTGTCTCATGTTTACCTCCAAAAAACTGATAGCAAATATGTTAAAACTGAAATCAAGCTTTGCTCTGAATAACCTTAAGACAAACACAGATGTCTGCCTGGTGTTCACTCCTGACCTTTGTTGTCTTGAACAAAAGCAAACTGCATCATTTCTAAGCACTGTCATGTTACTTCCTCCATCTGCAATTAAGAAAAGGTGGTTAATTTTCCCAAGAAAGCTAAGATTTAAAAAGTGTGCAGTATGACCCAGTTTTTAAACCTTCTTGTCTTCTAAGTAAAGTGTCACTATCAGAGCACGGAGTTGCCTTTAGGGGAGGAAAAATTATTTCCAACAAGGAGATGCAGTTCTTTCCAAGACCAATAAAAATTTCTTTTTAATAAGCCCTACCACTTCATGATCCCTTTCCTTCACTACAATACCATGGATGTGATCTGATTTGTGGCTCCACCAAACCAGTATTCAACCACATACACAGACATTGGCTCTGTGCCTGCACTTTATTAAGAATGAAACTCAAAACCTGTGTGACAACAGAACTGCCATCACACAAGCTAGAGCAGCAAACCTATTATTGTCCAGAATTATTATGCTATTATCATACTACTAGAACAACTTAAGGAAAGGGTAAGAAGCTAAGGTAAGAAGAAAAGGTAATAAGTAAATCCATGACTTATTCCCAGCTGCAGTGCTGCTCACCAGCTCCAAGCTGGCTCAACTGGGTGTACAACCAAATGTATTATTGCTATTCAAAGTAACGAAAAACAGCTTAACCTCTAACCTAAGGACACCTCCTCAAACAGAAAAATTAAAACTAGCACTAGTGCATAGCCAAGTCCATGGTATCAACAGATACCAGAGGATTTTTCTAAGTCAGTTGTCATGATGCAATGTGGTACGTAGCATTATGACTTGTAGCTGTAAAAATGTTAAGAATGTACCAGTTTACAGAATGTAGAAGGAAACAAACTGCAGTCTTTTTTACAACCTTGCCATTTCTGTCACAAATCCTTGCATTTTAAAGTGTTTACTCATCTCCCTAAATTCAGCTGCAAATTCAGCTCCTTATCTGAGCACTGGGAAGTTCTCTCTCCATGCCACAGAGCCAAAAGGAAAGACTCTCTGAGGAGAAAACCAGGCTGTAAGCAGGTATTCCCAGCACAAGAATTACTCCAAACAGTAAAATGATGGATAGATGTTTTCACATGCTGGGCACGTGATGCCACCAACTCACAAAGAGAAGCACTAGTGACCTCCCATCAACAAAAGCTTTCAACCATCATTATTCACCCATCTAAGTGCACTAATAAATCCAGCCAACCCCATGATAATTTGAGCATCCGCCTCAAATAAAATACAAGAATGAATGTTCTTCTGGCTCAGGGCAGACTTAAAAACCCTTTCATTACACAGTTTTCAGTGGGAGACAGAAGCGCAACACTGAAGCAAAGGCATTGACTGAAACAGAACAGGGTTACAAATCACAATTTATTCTATTGTCAGCATCTTATCTTTAAACAAGTCTTGCGGGGAAAGAGGCTCAAAATTTATTTCAAAGACAGCACTTCAGCAGCTATCTGCTAGTAGATTAATCAGGTAGTGTCCACTTGGCAATAAGCATAATTATTTTGGAAGACATTCATATTGCAAAATTTTAAGACCATATAGTAAGAGTGAGTCAAATCAAATCTAACCCTTCTTCATTTTACACTTGCTTGAGGCATGTTATCTCCAGTACAGAAAGAACCAACTTCAAGGGGAAAAACCCATCATATAGATTAAAGTTTATTGATTACTCAAACAAATCCAGTCCAGAAATTTGGCATCTCTCCAAGGGGGAAGAAAGAGATGGTATTTACAGAAACTGCTTCTAATGAGAAAACCTTACAACAAACTCAAGAGCAATGAGTATCAATTTTTATAGATTATGAACAACTGTTTGCTCTTTTGCTTTTATAATTGCATTTCCCTTTATAACTAGAGTCCCTACACTGTACCTTCCTCCAGAAATACCCATTTAGGGTGGCTAAAGCTGAGTTATATCACAGTAACTATGAGCAAAGCATATTAAGCCTCGCTTAAGCTCACTTTGTCAGGGACAACCTTAAGGTTATCAGTTTAAGAAAAATCCTCGAACTGTGTCACTAAGAGACTCTCCCTTTCTCCCCAGTGATTCGAACAGCACAGTTCGGCACAGAGCTCCACGATGGAGTATTTTCTTTCTTAAACAAACCCCAGTGTCCCAAGTAGCTAAGTTCACTTCAGAGAGGGCACCAAGCCCAAAGATATAGCTTTTCTTAAAAAAAAAAAGAACAAAAAAAACCACAGAGAGCCAACGGGACTTGGGGGACCACTGTGGGACACTGCTCCATCGAGGAGCTTCACAGGTTTTTCTGAAGACAGAAGAAACTCCTTCCTGCAAAGCTAATCCTCATTATGCTCCCTGTGTTGTAGCATGATGCCAAGGGTGTTGAAGTTCTAACACTCGGGGTAAGCAAGGAAACAGAAATACACAGTTGTTGCAGCGTCTAACAGCCCTCAGCTCTGCAGGTACTGCAGTTCCTCCACTGTGAGGGAAAACGAGCTAAAAAAAAAAAAGGCAAACAGAGAAGAAAACTATGGTTTAACGAATCCTCTGAACTGAGCTGCAGCTGAGCTTGCACGCAAACAGATTTGGGTTTCATGGACAAGCAGCAACGATAGGAGATCAATTAAGTAAACAGCCATTTGCCAAATATAACTTTCTAAAACAGTTTGTCAGAAAAAGGCAACTTTGTTGGAGTGAAGCAATAGGAACGGACATGCTCACAGCATCACATTTTTATTTAGAGAAGACAAATAAGAAAAAAATAAATATATCTTGCAGATGGCCTGTCTCTGAATGGCCCCGATAAAAGCCTCTGTGCTCTGACTTTGGGCCAGCCACATTCCATCTCCCACTGCACAGCCTGCAGAAGCATTAGCAGTAATTAAGAAATCCAACTGTAGTGATAAACTAGACCTCTGTCAAAGAAATATGCATTGTGCTGATACAGATTCTTTTTTTTTTCTTTCACTTTTTGGTGGACTAACATGGTACATTTCTTATAAAGACCATTTCCAAGTACTTCATAGTTGTTCCTCCACCCTTGACTCACCAAATCACTGACGAGACCCTCAGCATCACTTATTCCAGCAGCTCTCCAGGATGGCGCCAAGGACTTCATGGGTGGCCACCACACAGATACTGCTCTTCCAAATCAGTACACAAGTGTCCGAAGCACAGGGAATTGGCTGCGATCTCACAAAACGTATTGAGAACCACTGATCTAGTCTGATATCACTTGATTCAAAGAATTTCTCCAAGAATTTCTGCATCCAGCCACCCCCGATTTGGCTTACACCACGTGCTTGCAAGCCTGTCCTAAAAGCCGCCAGAGGATGAAGAACCCATCACAGCGTGAAACAATTTGCTCCAAACAGTGATGTTCTTCCACCATTAAGCTTTTTATGGAGAGGTGGGATAAAGGAATTCAATTGTTTCGTGGCATCTCTCTCTTCATGCCATATATAGCTCAGCGCTCACTTGTGTGGCTCACTGAAAGATTAATTGGCTCGTTCAGGCAGGCAAGGGTAGACCTTTAAGACGGTTAAGTGATTTGGGGCAGGATGATAATCTGTCTCTGCCCTGCCCACAATTAACTGTTGCATAGCTGTCCTTTGCACCATGGCTGAGCTCTTTCCGGACACCAAGCAAAGCAGAGGAGCTGAGCTCCTTCCAGCATGAGCAGAAGCATCTCTCCTCTCTCCAGAGATGTAAAGAAAGTTGTCACAAAGGGAGGCTTTCCCATTAATGCTCTGGATCCTAATCATTTCACCTAAAGTTCAGTGCTTCAAGCAGCAGGGAAATTAAGCAACAAAGCCTTGCAGTAAGCTAATAAATCGTGTCGTGTATCTACGCTCGGATGGTTGTAAAGAGCATAACAAACTTAAAACATCCTGCAAATTTCTAAAATTAAATGGTACTTGATGTTACGAAGTTCAGACATCTGTTCAAATGTTCATGCTACAGTTAATTCCAGCTTTTCTTCTCCTCCTCTCATCTCTTGACTCAAGCATACTCCCTAGGAAGAAAACCACCCTGAAGTCACCACAGTTAGACAATTCTCCTTATCCACAAATAACTACCCACAGCAAACATGTTCATGGTTAATATAAGACTAGGGAAGCAAAGGAAAAAAGAGAAGTAGTGGAAAGAGGCAGTATGTTATCCAGGTCTCACAGAACACCTGAACACTGCAGAAAGCAAGAACTTCAGGTGATGTTCAGAAAGAACTCACAAGCTGCACTCAACACCCCCGAAACAGAAGACCACCAGCCCATCCATCTCTCATTCTCTGTACAGCCTTGTAGAGCTCCTAATAAAACTAGACAGTATCCAACTTCAACCTGTTGCCTCATGATACGGAAGGCTTCAAAGTGAAATATGACTGTCTACAATGGATTACATATACATTTATAATGGAACCATTTGCATTAAAAAAGGTAATAATTTAAAAAAAAAATTAAAAATCAGTCTGGAGTTACTCAGCAAGCAAGGCTAAAACTGGGCTTATAAAGAGAGAAGTGGGCTCTGAGCGGTGTATGGTATGAAGAGAGATGATACAAAACAATCAAAGGATGCTGTCTGACATCCTTTCATAGCCTGGGTTATTATGCACTCTCCTCTATTCCTTGTAAGAAAAAGCCAGGGCGGCATGGGTGGGGAGAAGACAAGAAAAAAGGTGATGGGTTCTGATCAAGCTGAAGATCAGGGCAGACAGGGAGACAGAGCTATAACTTATTTTCAGGAAGAAACCTAGCCTAGACAGGGAAAACTAGAAGTTATGCAAGATGTGAAAGTCGGCAGCTGAGAAAGGGTCAGCCTCCTGCAACCTCCAAACACTCCTGAAATGCCTCTTCAAGGAACTGGCTAACGCACCTCAGATCATGGAATCTATTAGGCTCTCTCTGGTATGAAGAAAAAGGCAATACATGCATCCCCACACCTCCAGCTTTAGGCTGGGAATGGTGGCTTCAAAGGAAACAAGACAAAACACTGCCTTAGTGTGTATCATTTTAAACCAGCAGGAGCTGGAACCGCTTTTGATGGAGATACTTGGATAAAATTCTGTATAACAGAGGCATTGTGCAGAACTACCTACTGGGTTAAACACAGTCGAGTTTGGATGGAGAAAAGTGCCCACATCTTCACTCAGAAACTCATCTAGGAACAGGTGTGAATCCTTCGTATTCCAGGTGGCTTAATTCAGGGGAATAACAATGAATGAATTAGCTGGAAATGTTGCCATTCATTATTTTCTAACACCTCTGGCTTAAAAGCTAGCAAACACTTAGCAGCCTAACCTTTGGGATGAGTGTAAAAAGCAGTACTACAACACCAAAACAAAATATTTTCCTGATTTTCCTGTATTATTTGAAGAATGGTAGCCTAAGGGTATCTGCTTCACTGCCAAAACTGTTTAAGCAGCTGCCATTAGCTTAAAAGCCCATTTTTGTTTAATGACTGCAGTTTCATGTTGTCCCAATGCCATGCATCATAACTGTCATCCCTAAACCTTAGATTTATGAAAGCATCCAACAGCAGCACTGTACTCTGAGGTCTGCTGATATTCCCATTATTAAGCCACTTCTTGCAGGTTTTGACTTGCATTTAGGCATAATAAACCCTGAATTCTGTGCGGGTGCTGTCACAGAGGTGGATGCTCCTCTGCACAGCCAGGGTGCTTGGGACTCCAGCATCACCCCTAAAAGAGCCATCTCGCAGAGCACAGGAGGCTGACGGCAGAAGGAAGCTTAAGATGCAATGAGAAATAAAATCAAACTTGTGTGTTTGTTTAGTTAGAAACAGAACTACTTCCTTGCCATGACAGGAAGGATTTGGAAGACATGGAGAACAGGGTAAAGTCCACTCACCCACTAAGTCACACTTAATCCAGCATGCAGAGAAAGTCTTTGGGTGGAGGGCATGCAACCACATAGCTGGTAGACAACTGGAAATAACCAAAGAAGTGGATGATAGCCTGCAAAATCAAATCGTTTTCCTTAGAGACCCAGCCCATGATCTTAAAAAGGACAACGACTCAAGAGGACAACCTGAACTCATTTCCCTGCTTTGAAATGTCTTCTGTGCCTGCTGTCATTTCTCAATCCTCCATTCAGTAGCTATTTTGCAGGTAAATTCATTTCCCATTATCTTTATAATGGTGAATAATCATTCAATCCTCTTAACTGATTCTAGGTGAGAAACAGTGTTTGTCAAATATACTGGGTCAAACTTAAAACAAAACAAAAAAACCCCAACTAAAACCAAAATCCAAGCAAAACAAAAGAAAAAAGCTCTTTGCCTTAGATTCAAAATACTTAGAAAGCATGTGCACACTCAGGGAAGGCACTCCTAGTATATTCTAAAATGAATCAGCAGAAGGCTTTGAATCCTTATGTTTCCATTTTCATACTCTTATATTAACATATCTATTGTGCTACTTGTTATACAGTTAAAATATTTAATCATAACTCAAAAAGAAGGTATTTAAACCTAGAAAAATAATTTACAAAAATGCCTTAGTGACTCTAATATACATTATTAGAACTAGATCATTAACCATTCTGACATATAGGTAGCAATGGTATGTAACAAACAATGAAACGTGATTTACACCTTTAAGATACATGCCTTAATACTGACGTGACGCAAAACAGTTTTTTGATGACAAATCTCTAAAACGGCATTTTCTTCCCAAATGACAAAATTTACCATTTTTTCTAAATTACTTTTTCTAGCATTTCATTGAGAAAAACGTCAAATTATATTCCCTCTGGAACTCAAAGACCAATTTTTTTTTTTTAGTAGAAGGAAATATTCTGTAGACAAAGTTTTACTGTAGCAGACAACACTACATTTTTTTTAACCATGTTCCATTTGCTGATGAAATCAGAGTCCACACAATTCATTCTTAGGCTTTAGGATGTACAACAGTCAGCTAGCAAGCACCCAGAAAGAAAATCTCTCTGAGTCTTCCACCACCAAAACAGGAATGGAAATACCAGCTCGGATCTACATCTCAGTTCCTCTTCCACTTCCCTGATTGAGAAGAGAAGACATGGAAAGAGAAGGTAAGAGAAGGCAAGTATTCACTTGGAAGGGACCTAATCCAACTGCAGATCCTGATGTTTCATCCCAGACAATGAGGGTCTGACAGCCATATCTGCTTCCCTTGGCAATGCAGCACAGCTATCTGGAAGGGAGTAATCAGGATTTTGATGGCCAAGAGACAAGGTTTTCTGGAAACCCAAGGGCAGTATTTATAAATACAAAACTATTTAGCTTAGCTCAGACTCCCTTTCCTCACACAAAAACCAGCTTGCATCCCACCAACCCTGCTGATGCTCCACTGGAACTTCACCAGAACACCATTCAAGAGGAGAAAGATACCTGGAACTCACAGCAGATGTAGATACACAACTTGGTGGTGTCAGGGAGAAGAAAAACCAAACAAATTGACCCCAAAAGTCCCAATTCAAGCCCCCTCAAAACAAATCGTTAAAGCAATGGAGTCCAAGCCCCTGGCTACAGCAGGTATGTGGCATTGACACTGCAGCAAAATGCTCAGATTTGTAAGTCTGCAAGTGGTTAGCTACTTAAATGGTTAACTTTGCTCCTGAAACACTTAAATACAGCTAAAATACACATTAAGCATAAAAATGTGTACACTGAATGGGGGAGGTATTCTTTTTAAAAAGACAAACACATTAGATACGTCAAAACTCTCAAAATAGGATGGAGTTTTCAGTCTTCACTTCAAGAAGCCTTTTAATTAACATTCAGAAATTTTTCCGTACCTTCAAGCCCGGCTATTCTGAAACACAGCATGCATCCCACGTCAAAATTATTCACATATTTTATTATGGCAAAATTGGCAATTTACATTCAGCTACCCTAAAGAGCGTAACAGAGATCAGACTGATTTCCATACCTAACTCAACAGTACAGGGTCAGCAGGGAATGGGACTGAAAGTCTCTGCAAGAAGCCAGCTGTAGTGTTGCACGCTGGCGAGCCTACAGCATCTTCTCACCCCTTCCAATGGCCATGCTGTGCTGCCCACGCTGAACTGTGGAGCATCCGGGCACTACCATTGGCTTTTTCCTTCTATGTAAGGTGGAAGACAAGTAGTTATTGAAAGTTATTCTATGTTCTCGTTAATTAAAAGAGAAAGCTCTAAGAATTCCCATCATTAAATGTCTGCTTCATTTCAAATAAAAGCTAGAAGCAGATGGAAATGCTCAACTCACGTTTTTTTGCAGGCTGATGCCTCATGTGTCTTCATACTCACACAAGTGGGGATCACACTCAAAACAGCCACGGCTGCTCATAGTACCGTTGCTGCCAGGATCTCAGTGCCTTTGGGTGTCACAAGCCTATCAGAGCGATCAAGTAACTCTCCAGCCAGGCTGCCACGGGACGCAGAGACAAGGAGGATGCCCACAGAAATGTGCATAATGCTGGGGTATGTGGAGCATATCCACCGCCAAATCTCCTCTTGTTAACCATCACCTCTTTTTCCAAAAGCCAACAAAGGCCAGAAAAACACCCAGAAGCTCCCCAAAAGAGACAATGCTGCATCCCCTGCTCTGGAGCAGCCCCCCATCCTGGCAAGTCTTGGAGTTGGGAAGTTTGGGGTCGTGCTGCTCATCCATGATGTCCTTCCTACTGCATCCTCCAGAAAGGGGGCTGCATCCAAATCACCTACAGGAAATCGTAGAATCATAGAATAGTTTGAGTTGGAAGAGACCTTAAAGATCATCTAGTTCCAGCCTCCCTGCCATGGGCAAGGACACCTCCCACTAAGCTGCCCAAGGCCCCATCCAACCTGGCCTTGAACACCTCCAGGGATGGGGCAGCCACCACTTCCTTGGACAACCTGTGCCACTGCCTCACCTCTCTCATGGTGAAGAAATCCCTCCTTATGTCTAGTCTAAATCTGCCCCTCCCCAGTTTATACCCACTGCCCCTGGCCCTATCACTACAAGCCTTTGTGAACAGACCCTCCTCCGCCTTCTTGCAGTCCCTTCAGATACTGGAAGGTCGCTATAAGATCTCCTTGGAGCCTTCTCTTCTCCAGGCTGAACAACCCCAACTCTCTCAGTTTCTCCTCACATGGGAGGTGCTCCACTGACCAACCATAACTCTCGCAGACCATCCCTAAAGCACCAAAGCAGTGCTGTGAAGCTACTTTCACACCCACAGCTATAATCAACCAGGTTGACTTGCAGTGATAGCTCCTCATTGATTCTGCAAACCCCAATATCTGTCACAGGGAAATTAATTTTGATCAACTTCAGAAAGTGAATATTTATCTCAACTGAGGAAAATCACACCTCACTTCTCACTGCATTCCTTTTCCAAGAAAAACTATTCTTTTTTTTTCCTTCCTCTCTAAAAACACAATGGCTGGCAGTCTGTCCAACCTGCAGGGATCCAGCTGGACAGACACGCCGTCTGTAGATATCTCTAACTGCAGCTCTCAGCTGACCTCAACCCTAGGACATACGTTGATTTTTTGCTTTGTCAGGGCACCAAGCTGCTGCAGGGTGGTAAGCACGAGAGCAGCAAGGAAAAGATCCATACCAAATTACTAGGTTGTTTTTTTTTTTTGGTTTTTTTTTAATTAAAAGGGGCAGAGCCTGATCTAAGAGCCAGTTAGGTAGAAGTAGATAAGTGCTGGTATGACATCCATGGGAGGTCACATTTGCTTGAATTAGATAACCCCACAAGGGCTCAGGTGGATGAAATCCACTGTATCCCCTCAGTGGCTACCCAGTTAACTCCCAATGAGCATTCCCAAACCCACTCACCCTCTTACACCAAAGCCCCCTGCTTATACCAAAGCGTCTCCCAGCAAGTACCAAGTCCCTGACCATAAGCCAAGGCACCCTCTTATTTTTTACTAAGCCTGGCCAATATGATGTAGGTCACATGAAAATTAAAAATTTAACAACTCAATGTAGAGGAAAGGGAGGGAAAAAAAAGTGTGAGCTCATGACTAACCTTTGCAGCTCTTGCTATGGACAGGATTTGTGCAGCCATGCTGATTTTTTACAAAAATAGTAAATCGTATTACCCCCATGCTGCAAGACCAAAGATTCACAATGATACCTTAATACAGCTTAAACAAAAATAGCACTACCTGAGTCAATCTGAGGATGATAATGCTTTGTAATCCCACACTATTACAGGATGAACGTTTGTATAGCAGTGAATCAACACGAGACACTTGCATTAGAAGACACTCCTTTTACATGGTATATAGCAACATCTATACAAAATGCAGAAGGCAAGTAGTGTTTGTAGGAGGCACGGTAAACAACGGGGAAAAAAGCACTGTTACAGAATAATCCAGACCTGGCAGCCTACTATCCTCCAGCTTGGAAATCTTGGCTATTAACTTACACTCCTAAAAGAAAAGCCTGCTTTTAAATATTCCCCATCACAGTAAAGAATTAATGAAAAAGTTTGAGCTTTAGGAGCTCTTGAAAAGTAGGCAATCCTGCAGCCTGTGTGTGCCCAGGCAGAAGATTCATTCATTCACTCAAAACAAACACGGATGAACAGCAGTGTTGCACATTCATTCTGGCGTTTTTCTTAATATCCTTCAATGAGCAAACAATGTAAATGGAAAGCAAATGCATAATACAACAAAGAAACACCTCATTAGTGAAAATAATGAAACCTTTTTATATTAAAAATATAGATGGCAGACACACATGAAATTTTAAAGGTGGTAGGGAGGAAAAATGCAGGGAACAGTGACACATTAAACCATAATAAATTATTCTTAATAAATTCCTTCTACTTCGTTACATAAGCCTCTCACACAAGGTACTTCGTTTGCTATTGTGCTCCCCATTTGTTCTTTTTTAGGACACATTTTCCAATTGATTGCGCTTCCTCCCCCCACCCCCTGCATTAGAGTTGTACGCATGGGAGACATCTGGCCCTCACAGCTTCCTCCAGAGGGTTCTAGCAGACTCTGGGGAAAGGTAACAACACTGGAAGGTCTCCCTTTCTCCAACAGAATTTGAATCCTTAAACCAGAGAGTTTTCCAAGGCTGCAGCACAGAAGATGTCCAGGGAAAGCGGAAAACAGCCTCCGATTCTGCCTTGTCCTGCCTGCTCCTTCCTCTGCACTGGTGGTCAGCCTGGCACTGCCACTGTTTTTTTTTTTTTTCCTCCTCACAAAGCCCGGCTGCTCACAGGGAGAGTGACCCTGCAGGACCCTGGAGATGGGGACACAGGTAGACTGTGGAGAAGACAGAAAGATGGTGGCAGGAACAGCAGTCCCACAAAGCAGCGGGATGCAGGGATGAGGACATCCCAGTACAGGGCGTGGGGGAAGCTAGCAACGGAGAATGTCCCAGAGCCAGACCATGGCAAAGCGTCCATGGTCCCACCCAATGCATGCAAGTATTTCCCCAAACATCCCAACAGCAGAAGAATTCCCTGATTTCCGTTCCAAGCCACAAATGGTCGTGAGGCTTTTCCAGGAATCCAACCCTCCAGTACTCCATGCAACCCTCCCCTTTCAAGGAGAGACACCTTCCCTCGAAAACTAAGCCTTGTACAGGTTTCAATTCAGCTTGCAGTTTAAAAGCGTTTCTCAAAGCCAGTCTGGTCAGACAAATCTGTCAGTCTTTGGCTGCAAAAACATTCACTTCAAGAACTCAAGCCCTGGATGTTGCAGCGACATGTGCCAATGCTGCAACGGAGAAGCAAGGAGCTCCACTTCATCTGCAGAGCTCCACATCTGTGTAAGCAACAGTCAGCCTCTGCTGCTGCTCACGCCATTTCATACCTGGTCCTCTAAGACCCCAGCACATGTGCCCAAGGCGGCCACGATGTGAGCGTGTCTCCCATCATGTGTCTGGCTCCCCAGCCTCTGCTGCTCAGAGCTGCTTGTGTCCTTACAGGCAAAAACACGGGTAAGCAGCTTGCTCCGTCAGAGCCCACCAGGAGAGCAGCCAAGTGCCTGCTTACCCCTTCCTCAGCTGGCACCCTCACCTCCAGGTGTGCTAAGCCAGAATAAAATTTGAGATACTTTCAGGCACTTTCATATTATTTTCTCTCATTATGCTATTCTTTGCTCTGAAACCACCCATGTGCCTCTGACTGCACATTACATTTTGGAAAACACCCAGCTGGCTCAGCAAGCTTTCAAGCCTGTCTCTTACTATACATTAAAAATGAACTGACACAGCCAGGCCACCATAAGCCTCCCTACAGAAACTGTTACACTTGGGGAAAATGCCTTCATAATGGTAGGAATCATGTAAATTCCCAAACCGGCATAAAGGACACACCTGAATTTGAAAAGGCGAGGAGGAATACAGACTAATAAAGCAGCAAAAAATGTCATATATTAACACTCAACACCTCTGAATTCTGCTTGCAAAAGTGCATGAGGAGAGCGAGTTTTATCAAAAGACACAGGACTTTTGTGCTTTTGAAAGCACTACCCAAAGGGACTACCCAGGAGGAAGAAAACATTAACTCTGGCAAGCACACCCTGGAGTACTAACAAACTGAGGTTTTTTTACTCGTAACCAATTCAGGTGCTACCTGAAACCACAAGTAAAGAAAATACAATTGTAAGCACAATTTAAACTGGTGGTTTAAAATTACCTGGTCTGTACACATACAGTATTACAGTCGCCAACTCCGTAATCTCCTCTGCCCTCAGGAAGAGAGCTTGATTCATCTTTCAATATTTCAAAGAGATCAACTGATGATTCAGGTCCCAATACAGCAATTATCAGTACAAATAGTGTGCAGGTTTATAATACAGATTGCAGGAGCTGCAGGGCTGCGGGAAAGGAGGGTTCATAAGCTATTACTCACAAGAGCATTTTGGCAAAAGGCAAATGGGATTAATTATTTGGCCTTATAAGACTCACGGTTTACAGACATAAATCTTAGTCAGAAGGACCATCTGGGGATAAATTATCTTCCCTAATACAAAAAAACGTGGATAATGCACTTTATGAAACTAGGGGATGTTTCGGTTAATGAAAGATGCAACTGGTGACAAATATATTTAAGGGATATTAAATAATAGTAAGCATTCTCTGGCCAAAATGAACACATACTTAACATGGACATAAGCAAAGTACAACACACCAAACCCCAGCACTCTCCCATGCCCGAACAAGAAAAAAGTGTATATGGCTACATTTCAGCTGTACAGACACTTCAAAAACAACCTTGGACCACCTGTATAAAAAAGCACCTTATCTATGGAAAATACAAGGAATTGTAAGATGGCAAAGTCTATAATAGGTTTGGGACATTCAACTGTAGTTCATCAGTCAGTCTGAATACACAAGAGCTCTAATAGCTTGTATCCTGTGCACTAGGGAGACGCAACTGAAGAATAAACTTCCTGAGCAATTAATGGGTAATGATATAATTTGGTTAATCTCATAGGAAAGAAAACTAGAATTGAAAGAGGAAACAGGGTATGTATTTATCTAGAAACTATGAAAAGAAACAGCAAAGGGTGCTACAGGTGCTGGCACTCCCTAGAAGCGATTGACTCCACCAGTGAAAGAAATTGCACCGATTTACAGCAGCTAAGAGGTGGCTCTCCAGCTGCAGTGCCACAACATTGGTATTTCTTAGCCATCTCATTTTCCTGCAGCTCTTTACCTATTCAATGTTTCACTTACTTACAAATAAGGACCTAACGAAGTGCATACAAATGAAATACATGGAAGTCCTGGGTGCAGGCAAGACAAAATCAGTGACACATGGCAGAGATTATCACAAGTTATACAGCTCATTTAACTCTCTGTAAGTTGCCTTCCTTTAGATTAACATAGTCAGAGACAGAACAGAAGGAAAAAATAACATCCAACGTTACTCTTTGACACAAAAAACAGTTTGTCCCTCTGGACAGTGTAGGCTTTTAGTGAAAAACACAGCATAATTGGTACAGATTTTCCCTACAGTCAAATATTTTTAAAAAGGTAACATTTATTTGACTAATTCATTTTAGTAGAAGAGTAAAGCTTAAGATTCTGACACCGAACCCCTACTCAAAGATTAGCTCTGCCAGCTTTAAAATTAATACATGTTACGACCTCATCAAACACAAACTTCTGCAGACAATGCAGAATAAAACCTAACATTTGTACTTTCTACTACTAATATAATTTTTATATTACTAGTTTAATGAGTGTCTTGAGAGGAGCAGGCTCTGGAAAATACTCACCACCTATCTTGGAACCTCTTCAGGAAAATCCACGGGGCTCGATTGCCTAGAGGAGAAGACACAAACCAAACACTCTTTACATTACAGCTTTCTTTTAAGTGACAACTTTCCCACTATTTTGCCTCCTCTGTAAAAAACAATTTTCCCAGCTGAAAAAGAAAACAGAATTAGTCTAAACACATGAAAATCTTGCTTCAGTTCTTACCCTACACTGAGAAACAATTTTGTTGCCTGCATTTGCATTTTATTATTTGTCCTGAAATAGAAAACAGCTCCCATGTTGAAAAATGCACAGATTTTTCTCAGATTCAGCCAGCAAATTCTTCTGGCATTCAAAAATCTGCTGAAATCACCCTTCATACTTCAACTCTATTTTGTAAAACTCATCTTTCAGAATAAGCAAGTATCAAGTTCAGATTCAGAAGGTTTGCTTGCCTTATACCTCAAAATATTGCTCTGCCAAGATCTAAAACCAGGAGAAAATTAAATAAAAAATGGAAAAGCCAGTTTCAAGTTTTCTGGAGCCATTAAGCACCACTCTGAAAGGTCAGAAATCACTTCTATTTCTGTTGAGGATGCTCCTCAAGAGAGCATAGTAATTTGCATCCCTTCAGCATCTGACAGCTGTGAATCCTGAAGGTTCATCAGCGCTTAAGGAGTCACAGATGAGAGCATCAGGAGCAAGCTCGCCTGCTCCCGCAATTCTTAATTTCTCAAAATTTATGGATTAGAAAATTGAAAACAAGTAACTTCCCACCCTGTTCTGATTCCCACCCTGTCTCAGAGCTGATCATGATTTCCCCCATCATCAAGGCTCCTCCGGCCCAATGTTTTCAGCCTCACCACATCAACTCCTTTCCTGCCAGACCTTTGTCTGATCCAGTAACCCATAACTTCTGCAAACAAAATCCCACATTTGGGACCCTGCTCCCAGGTGTCTCCACCCCACCCCAACAGACACATTTGGTCTGCCCAACACAAAACCCCAGCCACAGAGACCCTAGACGTTACGACAGCCTCTCAACAGTCTCCTTCAACACTTCACCATCTCTACAAGTAGGGCTTTCTTCCTTTCATGATACCATCCAGACTCATTATTGCTTGCCCTAACCCCCACATATTTCTCCCCTCACAGCAGTCTTCAAGATATTGGCCAACCCATTCTGCCAATCCTCTGCCTTCTCTCCAGATCAAACACCCTAAGCCTTCCTCTCTTTCCCCCTGGGTTCTGCACTCCAGATCCCCTACTGGTGACTCTCGTTTCCTCCACTTCCTTCCCCAGATGCAGTGTCCCATGCCGCATCCAGTATTCTAGCGATGCCAAAGCACCATTTGATGTAACACAGGACACAGCAAGTCCATTCTCCTGTTTATGGAGGACTGTATCAGCTGCTGCTGGGACAGGATGATGTTTGCAAAGTGGCGTGAGAGCCATCACGATCCCAAGACGTTTTTCAGCAAAGCCTCTTCAACCACCCCTGGGTGGCTCTTTGGCCGACTCATTTACCAGGGATACTTGCAAGCCCACGTTAACACCTTCAGATATGAATGAATGACCCTTGAAATTAATTTTCTGGCTTTTTTCAAACCTATTGCAGGGAGGTTGTAACTATATGATCTTTAAGGTCCCTTCTAACCCAAACTATTCTAAGATCCTGTGATTTACTAGTGGACACGCACGGTTGGACTCAATGATCTCAAAGGTCTTTTCCAACCTAGCGATTCTATGATTCTATTTGAAAATCTAATCCCTTCCCCCAAGCGCTTGCAACCTCCCCTAGTTCAATGCTACCTGCTGAGTATTTTATCAAATGCATCACTTAAAAAAAACACAAGCTACAGGGTCCACCTCTGAAAATCCTCACCCAATGCTTTTTCTGAGCTTGATGACATACTGGAGCTAAGCCTGGAGCATGTTAGCACACCTACATTGCACCATCCATAAGGCAAAAGTTTCATCAAAATTTCTTTTCCCTTGCTTCCTTCTGAGAATATTAAAACAATACCTTAAAACAGTATTAAAACTGAACTGGGACTGAAGTACATCATATCATCTGCTCCTCTTCTGTCCACAAGAACCGTTAACCTGCTGTATAAGGAGTTCAGGATGTCTAACATGATTTGTTCCACACTAATCCATGCTGACTGTTACTCATAAGCACCAAGAAGATGGCTAGGTGAGAAATAATTTATTAATTTCCAGGAAAATACTGCAATGAAAGTCAGATTGACTGTACTGCAATCTGATCTCCTCCTCTTTAAAAAAAAAAAAAAATCAGCGTTACACTTTTTGCATTCTCATTGTTATGGAAACCTCACAAATTCTCCATGGGTTTTCAGAAATAATCACCTAAAAGTAACTTAAAAGAACTAAAGTCAAGCAGCCAGCTGAAATCCAGCTCCCTCTACAAATCACGAGAGCAAGACAAGAGTGATGCAAGTGAGGTCAGGGCATCCCACCCTGCTGTGGGATCACCAGCCACCTCCTGCAGATGCCTTCTCCCCTGACCACTGGTAGTGCTGGTTGACCAGCTTTTACTGAAGACCAACCCTGACACATGCATCTTTCCAACACCTCGGGGGGTGTTTTCAGCAAACCCTTACCTAAGACCCAGAGAACATCAAAGAAAAAATAAAGAAAAAGAGGAAAGACCTTAAGTGAGTGCCCCCTAATTGGTTCTTTTCCTATTTTTGACTGGTATCTTCCCTCATCAGTGCAGGAGTTAACTATACCAGTCTGCTGCTCACAGGAAAAGACTCCATGAACAACAAACCTTACAGAATAGTGCAAGATTATTTGGCCATATTTATGAGTTCAAAATAAATGTCATTTCTCAGTCCTTGGCTGGATTCTGGCATCCCGAAAGAATTTTTGAAAAAAAAAAAAAACAGGCTACTTAATTCTTGGAATCGTACTAAAACTTTGCTCAAACTCATTGGAATAGAAGGTAACCAGATGGGACATGTTTGTTAATCTTTCTGTTAACAGCACATGAAGTATTTAAATCCACTGCCAATTAACAGTAAGGTATAATTGAATTAACAGAAGCAACTTACAGTAGAAATTCAATTACAAAGCAGAATTAAAGGAAGAGATGTCAGTAACTTTCGGAGGCTGAGCCAGAAGAGGCAAGTGCACCAACCTACTGTTTTCAGAGTTGCTAGCAAAAACCTCAGGAGACCGCCTTAAAGAATCCTTTGTAAAGATCCTCCTTATAAAAAGAGCTTCATTTATGGACAGGAGAAACCAAGGTGACAAATGTGCTTTTTTTCAGATCATGCTTTAAGCTATCTGGCAGATGCAAAACTCTCTCCTGATGGTCACACATCAGCCATGCCTGCCTCCCGCACTGCAGCTCTGTCATGTCTTGCAGCATCCTTGGACCTGCCTTGGCCGACACCAAAACCATGGCAGATACCTTTATTTTAATTTTGTCTTATTTTTCAACGTAACTTTTGCTTCAAGTCATAGCCATTATGTATTAAGTAGATTACTTAATATATGACGGAGAAGCCTCAAGTGTTCAGGCTACTTCCCTTTACGGCCACTATTTTTCTCTGCTCTTTTCTAGCCTCCATTTGGTCCCCTTTGGCTGACACTATCCTTGATCAATCTCAATGCTGATTACCAATAAGGCCCTCCCACACCTCCAAGGTTCAGCTTTCATAACTGCATTAAGACAAATCAATATTGTGATTAACATTGCTACGTTTGTGGATGGTGTGACCTGCCTGCAAATAGTAGTGGGGATAACTCCCAGCACTAGATGAAGTCTCTCCTCTCTCTTATTTGCAATTTCTTTTTCAACTAGACTATGCTATTTTATAAAAATAAGTCAGGTTATTTTCTTGCAAAGGTAAACTGATGAAGGCTTGTAGGGCATATAACTTGTAGGGCAGTCCCCTTTACAAGTGGGTAGCAAAGTGCATGGACAGCCAAGAAACTAATCATCCCGTCACTCGCCACGCAATTGGTCTAGATGATCATTGAGGATCCCCTCTAAACAACCAAACTGATCTGATCCATTCCATTCGTCCTCCAGTCCCTCCCAGCCAGCCATCTCATTACCCACTACTGAACCTCAAATTTGGTAGTTGCACTTCCACACATGCTTGTGGATGCATCCAGACCACACGTGAAGCCATGCCAACACCGTGCCAGCTGACAAGCTGCTCCAGAGTGCGTCTGCCCACCCCTTCCTCCATAGCACATTCTCGCCTCAGTCTGCTCTCACGTCATTTCTCCTCCTTACCTTTTACACCAGGTCTGTAAACTACCACACTTGGAGTACACCCAGCAGCTCTGGGAGGTCCTACCTTGACATATAATTCAACCCACAGTGCAAGGAAATTCTCAGAGGACTCTTCCCTTGTGTGTTTTTTTTTTTTTTTTAAGGCCCCCACATCCCAGAAGAGAGATCACTCGGTTCACCCTGTCCATCAAAGGATTGTCACTACTCAAGCTCACTGCGAACCTGCTCAAGTCCCAAGGATCATACACACCACTCAGTGCGGCTCAGAGCCCAGATGCCACCACAGCCCAGCACAAGCTCATTTCCTTCAGCTCCCAGGCAGGTTTTCCAGCCCATACTGAGTTCCATGGTGTAACTAGAGATTTAGACATTGGCTAATGTGAAAGCTAATTCAAGTGTTCTCCTCAATACCCTGATACAGCTGCAGTGCAGATATACCTCAAGCTGTGCATCCCCTGAGGGGCCACTCCTGCTGAGGGAGATTTCTGTTGTGCCAACAAAATAAACTGCTTCCCTCCCTCCTCTCTGCCTTGGATACTGCTAGTTGCCTCTCTACTGCTACCACTTCACCTAAGCAATGTGCTTGCAACACCCTCAGAAACGTATTATAATCCAGCCACAGCAACGGGAAACCAATGTACATAGAGAGACCCTGCAGCCTCCCCAGGAAAATCTCAGTAGGTGTATGGTTCAGTCAGAGATTGAATGTTGCTCCCTTGAGCCCCAGGTCATCAGCTGAGACACAAGTGCATCAGCTCTGGTAGCAGACAGGAGATACATCCTCTACCTGCTTCCAGCTGTCACCATGACCATAACAAGCATGAATCTCCTCTTGAACGCACTGTGATGGTCACACAGCCTAAAAACTCTCAAACAAAGCTCCCAGCAGTCACCACAGTGAAGTGACACTTCTCATAGGGAAGACTAACCAGATGGCTGCCAGAGCACGAAGAAAACACCAAGCACTGACAGTATCAGGGAACAACAACAGGGAGGACGAGTTCATAACATTCCTTGGAGGCTGTGTTTGCTTATTTGGAGCACCTTCTGCACATACTGACTGAATAGACTTGGGCTTTGAGGCTGCTTTCACCTCTCATGCTGCAAAGCAGCTTAAATTTTCAGGTGTCCAACTCCTGCCAGCTCTCTGCCTTCAGGCTTTCTCCCTCTGCAGTTCTTTTGGACATCTTCCCAACACAAATTTTTGTACCCTGAAGCCTGTTGCAGCATTACTGTTACCTAAACCTGCTCACAAAGCCACCCTGACACTGCTCAGTGAATTTAACCTGTATCGGTGAGGTGAAATGCAAAGCCAGGTCTACCTCTCAGCAAAGACAGATCAAAGAACAGTTGATATTGTACCATTAAATAAAAAACAAAACTGGGAGAAAGTGGCTGCCAGTGTTATAAGGGATGGTGGTGTAATCTCTGCTCTGGCAGACGGCTGTTTTCCTTGGTTTCCTTGGCACTTAGGTCTATCGGGTAAGTCAACAAGTCCTGAGAGCAGGATAAGACGTTTACCTGGGTGCTGAAATGTAAACTCTCCAAGTGAGTTAAGAGACCTGTGTCTCTGTCTGGAAGACTGTTTGTGACTTGTGCTCCTACCCAAGCACGAATGTCATTTCTTAGCTGTGAGACGTCAGAGTGGAGCTCACAAGAGTCACAGAAACCCTATCAAATCACAGAATCACAGAATAACCAGGTTGGAAGAGACCCACCGGATCGTCGAGTCCAACCATTCCCACCAATCCCTAAATCATGCTCCTAAGCACCTCGTCTACCCTAACCTTAAACATCTCCAGGGACGGTGACTCAACCATCTCCCTGGGCAGACTGTTCCAATGCCTAACCACCCTCTCCGTGAAGAACTTTTTCCTAATCTCAAGCCTAAATCTCCCGTGGGGGAGCTTGAGGCCATTCCCTCTCGTCGTGTCCCCTGTCACCTGGGAGAAGAGGCCAGCACCCTCCTCTCCACAACCTCCCTTCAGGTAGTTGTAGAGAGTAATAAGGTCTCCCCTCAGCCTCCTCTTCTCCAGGCTGAACAACCTCAGCTCTCTCAGCCGCTCCTCATAAGATTTGTTCTCCAGCCCCTTCACCAGCTTTGTTGCTCTTCTCTGGACTCGCTCCAGAGCCTCAACATCCCTCTTGTGGTGAGGGGCTCAGAACTGAACACAGTACTCGAGGTGCGGTCTCACCAGTGCCGAGTACAGGGGGAGAATAACCTCCCTGGACCTGCTGGTTACGCCGTTCCTCATACAAGCCAAGATGCCATTGGCCTTTTTGACCACCTGGGCCACTGTTGGTTCATGTTCAGTCGGTTGTTAACCAGCACCCCCAGGTCCTTCTCGTCCTGGCAGCTTTCCAGCCAGGTTTCTCCTAGTTTGTACCTCTGCTTAGGGTTGTTGTGCCCCAAATGAAAGTATCTATCCCCTCAAGTTTTATTGTAGGATTTTAGGAAACAATCCTCGCTGCCCTGCACACCTCCACTGCACGTCTGCCATGCTCGGGCTCTCTTTACAGCATAGAAACACCTGAATTACAACCCAGAAAGCTTAGACCAAAATTAATAGAAGATTAGATCTACAGTGAGTAACTGTTGTTCCACATCTCCAAAAGCCCCACTCTGAACATTCCCAAAGGTTTATTTATTAAACACAGCTGCAATGTAGTGGTTAAACCACTGACTGAAGAACAGCCTGAAGTGTGTGCTACAAGAATCTTATCTCTGGCTGATGCTATCATAACACTAAAAGTTCTCCCGGCCAGATTCCAGGGAACAACAAGGAAACCAACAGAAACCAGAAGAAGCTTCTGCAAAGGAGAAGCCTGCACACCAACAAGGTCTATCATGAAACATATCATGGGCTACACCACCACAGATCCATCTCCACGGAGGGACGCGATTCCCCTGGCTTTATAGGAGTCTTGCTCATATCAGCCCAAACCTAGAAGACTGCACTTTGCTTTACACATCAGTTTTGGCTCCAGTTCCTTCTGTTCACAGACCCTCTCACAAATTGGCTAATAATCTTTGGCCACTGAGGATGACCACACTGAGCTGTCCTGCTTCAGAGGGGTGAGGAAGCTGTACAAACATCTCCTCTGCCCAGTTTGCTGCGTAATTAATATCAGTAGTCGTGAGCAAAGTATTACACAAGCAAAGTTATTTTGCTTATTAAACACGCCCTAAACTTGCGTTTCACAAAAGCAACTAAAAGGAAACCACAATAGGGTAAGGAAGCTTTACAAACTCAAGGGTAAGCAAAGGCTTTTTCATGACAGCGCTAGGGCTAAGAAGCCAAGCTGTGTAAGTTAATGGTATCACAGAATTGATTGCCAAAGTAAGCTGTACAAGCTCACATACTGCACTTAATTCCCCTAGAAGTTGTGTGCACATGAAAGAAGGAAAGGAAGGTAGGGAAATTTGAAGATTCTGCCAGCTAAACACATTAACTTTACTTAATCTAATTTAAAGTGTCAGAAGAAGATGAATTATTTTCACGTCAAGATTTTTCCTCACTGAATGGCGGAGTTGTTTTGGTAAGCTTTTCTCCAAAAAGACTATTGACAAATGCCACATATGCCTGGTCTGACTTGCACACAGGCAATCAGTCTACAGTTAAAAATTACACAGGCAGCTGAGGACAGAACAGTACCAGTTATTTATCTATTTCCTATTTTAAACTTTTTTCCAATACAATTAACTAAATTATGTCATTATACATTCACTGTCCAGGAAGTTTCTCTCTTCCCCTTTTCAGCCTGCTTTTCAGTTGCATATCCCTGCTTACAGGATGCTCTAAACTAAACATCACATTCAAGTTACACAATAAAGTTTTGAGAGGAATGGAGCGAAGACGGAAGGTCGTGGGAAGGGAGGTATCTGCTAAAATAAGATTTGCTAAGCAGCTATGCAGGGCATAGCATCAACTGCCTTTTATTAAAGGAGATCACAAATTTTTATCGTCTAAAATATCAGGCAAAGGGACACAACAGAGCAGTAGTCAAAAGTTTTCCAAGGACTAAATGAAGCTTGAATTTATTGAAAAAAACAGATTACAGTGATAAATGCTGTTATGGCACAGCCAAGGTGCCTCATATAACCTTAACCCTATCTGCATATTGAGGCTTTTTTAAACTACATAAACCCACAATCCAGCTACGGAATATGCATCTGCATTTAAATTGAGTTTATCACAAACTAGCGCTCCTGGGCAGATCATTTATTCATTTAAAAAAATTTACGCATTCTCATCCATATAATTGCCAGGGGGAAACCACCTTGAAAGCAAAGCGAAAAACAGATGCACCAGCCTCTTGTTAACCTCCAGAGAGCTGGAAAAGCAACATTAAAAGTGAAACTTCCTGCAGAGGTCAATCACAGCTTTAGAGGCTATAAAATACCAACCTCAGAAGATAAAGTTTTTCCCAGGAGGTTGATAGTTCTCCCTGCTCTGCCAGGACAGGCTGCTGCATGCCCGCAAGCAGCCCTCCCGCATCCCACAGCTTACCTTGGCATGGGCTGTTCCAGCACAAGCCAGGGAATGTGGAGATGCGGTTCAGCAGGGCTGTTTGAAACACAGCCGGGTGAACCTCTCCCCAGGAGCTGCGGGGACACTCAGGTGACATCTCTGGAAGTCCCTTCCTCTTTAATAGCTGGTGGAAGCCACAAGCTGCATGAAACCAGGCACCTGGAGAAGATTGATGGGGATTGCCAAGAGGTCTAGACTTTGGGATGTGTCACCATTGCTACTCTGATTAGGGAATTTTTTCCTTCTTACAGTGCTGACATTAAGAAATGGGTTTAAATGGAGGCTGATAACAGGAAGCAGGAGCGTGGCATCTCCACGGCTTAATGCGGACAGCAGGGTGAGCTGGGGGAGGAGACGAGACGAGTGGTGGCAACTGGGCACCCTGCAAACCGCATGTTGTGCCAGAAACAGGCTCCAGCCAGAGCCACAGAAGCTGGCGCAGGGATGTCATGAACACTGGCACAGACAGAGGTGGCAGCAGCGGCCGCAAGGAGCTCGGTGTGTGGCTCTGCTCTGCCCTATCACTCACATGTCTTCCTTGGATCAGAGTCCACCCAAACACCACGCATGAGACAGCGAGAGCGCTCACGTGGAAAATAGAAGGGACAATACTATATCCCCCTGATATTTAAAAGCCACTGACAGTTCGTCTTTCTGTCTAATGCCTGTTACACCAGGAGACATGCTTGTAACAAGCACTGAGCAGGCAGAAACATTCAATAGTCAGCCCAGCCTTTTGCATGCATACAGCCCAAGAAAGTTAAAACTTCTCCCAGAATGTTTTTGCAATGCTTTCAGGAAACTGAGCAAGCAGCGCAGAGCACTTTTGTTAGAAATATGCCTCCTCACAAAGCGTAAAAATCATTGATACCATTAATGAGCCATACAAGGCCCCAGCACCAGCCATGGGCACTAAGCATCTGAAAACAAAGCTTGGCACCAAGATGCAGCTAACTTGAAAAGTCCCAACACAAATGGAACTAGTGAACACTTGGCTGTGAATCTCCTGGTCTCCAGAAGACAATGGCTAAGTCAGCTGCTGAGGAAGAAGATCCTTGAACATGTCCTACAACAAGCCAGAGCTCTGGAAATGGCCAGCAAGGGAACCTTCACTTCCAAACCATTCTTTTTGAATTACACCCATAAAAATGAGCACTCAGTAAATTCACTTTCTTCTGGTGCTATCTGTTCATAGCAACTTGCCTCATGTAACAGACAAGATTTCTGGAAAGCTGCAGCACACACCTTGTGAACAGCTTGCCAACAGTCACCATCAGGGGTGATGAAAGACACAGGCAACACCAGGAGTTCTGAGAGGAGAAATCACAGTTGGTACATCTGAGAAACTGAGATCTGGCAAAACCCACATGTCACAAACCACTTTGTCAGAAGAGAGGTCCCCTCTGGCAATGAGCAGGGTGATTGCTTCGGTTCTCCACTTTGGAGGATCCAGCAGTACCTTAGCAGGCGTCAGCAATGGGATTTTCTTCTGCAAAGACTCCTCTCCTCCTCCCAGACAGGTAGGGAGATGTTACTGGAGTCATACATTCCTCCTCCTGCAATTGCGGGCTGCTTTGCAGGGTCCAGCCACGGCTGTTGTGATCTGAGGAGGACAAAGGCAGAGTCTGCTGCTTTGCAGAGTGCTACCAGGGTCAGGAGGTGGAGGTTTCCCATAGGGAACAAACCCGGCTGGCTAAGTCAGCCTGCAGGTTCAGGACATCCTTAAGAAGAGATGAGAGGAAGACTAGAGGATGAATTAAAAATGAAGGATTGCCTTTCCTCCCTTCATGTATCTCCTGAGAAAAACAGCTCTTAGTAACAGCTTTAGGGCTAGATTTAGGAACAAATGCCATTTTAAGCAGCATGACACAAGCAGAACAGAAAGTTGTGGCTGGAGTCTAAAGAGCTTGTTCTCATTTGCTTTCAGACCATTATCACAGCTCCAATTACCCTCAGCTGGAATGAAATCAAATTTCCATTAAAAAAAAAAAAAAGTCTTCTGATACATTTTCTGACAACTCCAGAAAAGCCTCTGTTTGGCCAAGGCAGAGCTGCTGCTCCTGGGACAAAACTGGCACAGAGGAGCGCAGCACCCCCAGGCTCATACTGTGCTCCCCAAGGAGACAGACATCTGTGAAGCAACCAAACTCCTGTCCCAACAACCTGAGAAGGGACCACAGCTGTCACTGAGGGAACAACACCCAGCAAACCCCCTCAGTTCATGAGTTCCCAACAGCAGGGGAGCAGCTGAGATGAAAAGGTCTCCCACAATCGATTTCAGTGGGTTTGTTCCACGTCAAACCTAAGACAAGGATAATCATTTGCCATAGGATTTGGGGGAATCAGGAACCTTACGCCAGTCCCTGTCCTAGCCTTGGCTTGCCATCTTCCACTGGACCTAGCTTCATAGCAC
The DNA here is from genome assembly GCA_033459285.1 of Clamator glandarius. Lineage (NCBI taxonomy): Eukaryota > Metazoa > Chordata > Aves > Cuculiformes > Cuculidae > Clamator > Clamator glandarius. The sequence continues at coordinate 1,463,756 of JAUNZM010000904.1, read as the reverse complement.
AAAGCTAAGAGAAAGGATGGACACAGGCACATGCTCGTTCCCATTTAAATGGTTCTAGCTTTTAGGGATTGGTTACAAAAAGGTGACTGTCAAGTACTTGGATTTCTGATCCCCATTTTATACAGTGTAAGCGCCTCCTTTAATAAACCCTTACAGACAGTAGCACCTATATTCTGGAACACACACATACCCCTCTGAAGCAGAGCTGACATACACGAGCTCAAGAGCAATAAAACTCAGCCCACCAAAAATCAAAGTAGTGCCTAATCACAAAGGTCCTTTTATGCTGTTTCTGCTTTCTCTCTTCTCCTCCATAAAGCAACTCCAGCTTTCTCTGTGCAAGGGGTTTAGGAGGACAGACAGCAGTAAGAGAAGTGACACAAGACAGAGGGGTACTGCCCCACTGAAGAAGAAACTCAGCTTGGAAGGAACAGCAGAAGCCCCAGCTTGTTCCAGGACGCTGTTTTGTGCAGAGAACTACGAAAGGCGGCTGCCTGCGATACTCACTGCCCAGGCAGCTCCTGCCAGCCCTTTGCTCCCAAGCCCATTTCAACCTGCTGCCTCCCCTTCAGCTCTGGTGAAGAGGATACAGGGTTTTCAAGCATCTTCAAACATATTTGACAGATGTTGCTTCAAAGGCCTTTCCTAAGCACTGCAAAATATGCCTGCTTTCTTTTGAACACACATTTCATAATTAAAGTTGGTGCTAATGGTTATGCATTCACAATGTCCTCCCCTGTAACTCCCACTCCCCTCTCATGCACACGCAGCTCTCATCAACCAGCTCCAAATTGTCCTCCAAAGGAAAGATTGCCTCTCTTCAGATAAGTTTTAAGAAAGACAAAGTGATGTCTTTGGAAAAACACTATTTATCTGATAAAGAGAAAAAGAAAAGCTTCCCTAAAGAGAAAAAAGAAAGGATGCCCTGCAAATGCTAACTGGCATTGACGGAGGCTATCTGCAGCGCGACCAAAAGCAGTGAGCTCTCTCCCCTCGCACCACAGGCAAGCTGCCAAGAACAGAGCATCCTGCGCACAATGCCCTTTGGAAAGAAGGAAAAACACCCTGAAAAAAAAAAATAAAATCCTGGCTACCTCGGAGCAAGGAAAAGCATCCCTTCTGCACAGACACGCTAGCCTGTGCGGCGCAGAGGTGAATGAGAAGCATGGCAAGGAAGGCTTGCAGCACACCCACGCCCTGGCTCCCGGCCCCTCAAAGGCATTTCTTTTCCTCCTTCCTCCCACCACCGCCACCCCACTCCTCCCCCTTCTCTGAAATGACTTTGTTATGAGCCACGTGCCAACTTTCAAGCATTAGCAAGATGCATTTCCTTATCCCATGCTCAAGCTATACCATCCATCACATGTGTTTTCAAGAAATTACAAGAATTTGGTGTTGGCACACCAGAAAATATACACACGCTTTCCCTCCACCCCTGAGACACTCATATGAAATGCTTCTTGCGCTTCCATTGGTGGGAAGTACGTTCCTGATGTAGGCACGCTGCGTGGTTGGGGAATCAAAAACAACACCCTTTGCCATTCTGACTAGTCTATTGGTTAACTCATTACGATAAACCCATTGTCCAAAACAAAAACACCATTTAATTGCTAAACCAGCTGCCCAAGTCTAGCCATCTCTCTTGGCAAGCACCTCAGGATCCCAATACACCACCTTTCCAGCCAGCATCTCTGTACACGCGAACCATGCCTTCCACCCTTGGAAGTCTCCAGGTGTTCTTGTCACTCAAATCCAGTATTTTCCAGCCCAAGTGGATTTTTAAAGAGATACCATCAGCTCAGAACACCTCTCTGAATACATTAAGATTACAGTAACTGAAATACTAGCAAGCATACTTTGTTTTCCCCCCAGTTGTTAAAAATCCAGCTGCACCCTTTTCCATTTAGGCAACCCAATCTCCCTTAAAAACGGAGCAGAAAAAGAAAATGAGGCTAAATCATAGTTGTAGAGGTCAATAAAAAATACTGGCAGGTCTCAAAGGCTGGTGCATAAACTGTATGTAACTATAGATACATTTGATTTTTTTTCCAAGCCAGATTTTAAGTAGATTGTGTTGCTTGATACAGGCAGTTCAATCATCAGGAAACATTCAGTGTGTAAGTGAAGAGAAAAGCTGACCAGGTTGCAGGTGGCATCTTTTGCACAGAATGCTGCTGGCATGGGTTTCCACAGTATCTCAACTAACAGGGATCACCAGGGAGAATTCCTTAAACTACTTGCTGCTTTCTTTGACTTTTAAAAGATACATACCTACAGGATAAGAAACATTGAAACAGCCAAAGTACCACTGCCATCTCTTCCACCCTGGCTATTCACAAGCATCTACAAACCTGCCATGCAAATTATAAGCAGCATTTCTTAATAATAAAAAGGGCATATTTCATGCAATGCAATCCAGAAGAACTGAAATATTTCTTAGTTTACAAGATGGCACTGCACCTTCCAGCCGCTCCCCAGCTCCTGCCTTCTAATTCCAGTGCAATCAGCACAGGAGAACGCATAATTCATCCCACAGTCATTAAGCAACATAACACTGAACTTCCAGAAAGGTCACATTTCTAGGAGGCTCAGCTGAAGAATGTTCAGTCCTGTTCATTTCAAGGCTCAGGGAGCTAAGGGAAGGAGATCCTTCACGGAGTATTCACAATTGCTTTGCTATCTGAGCGTGACAATAGGCAGAAGATTTTTATTCGGGGAAGTCAAGAAATGCAGAAATCAATGGGTTAATTAGCAAGTTAGCAAAACGCAACCTACCCATGAAAGCTTTTATACAGCAAAAGGCTGATGAGGGGAAGACAAATGTTCACATTTGTTATACTCTCAGGATGGCAGAGGATTGTTGGAAAAAGGGAAAATTCAGGCATTGATTTAAAACATTTTTTTGCTTATTAAAGCTGAAATCCAACAGTTTTGCAAGAGCAAAGCCTTCCACCATCCATGGGCAGGATCCCACACAATACAGTAATACAGTCAATGTGAACTAAAATAAATCACCTCTTGCCAAGAAAATCTAACTTCAGTCCGAGTTAAGCTCCATGAAGATGATGAAGTTGGACAAAAAGTGTTTTCTAAGACAGACAACAAAGAAACTGTTCCTGCACACGACATTATGGGAAGCATCCTAGGAACATGAGGAAAAACACATGAACAGAAGTAAAAAATGCTTTTCGTCTATTCACTGGAAAACATATTGCATTTGTTACCGAATCTGACCTAAAAGTCATGCTTGAAGGAAAGACCAGCAGTTCTTTGGAAAAGTGCAAGATCCTCTTCCTGTGAGTCTCCATGCATCTTGTGTACACAGACAGCATGACCTCATTCCTTACAGTGTCACATCACTAAAAGCAATTAAAAAAACCTCAAAAGTATAGAATTTTAATTCGGATTGCCCTATTGGTCTAAGAGCATTCTTGGCTCACTCACATCAAAAAGACCATGGTCTCACTTGGAACAAAAAAATCGTGTTGCATATTTTTCATTGCAACTATTTCTAATCACGGATCACATGACTTCTCTTTTTTTTTTTATTTTCAGAGTCATAATCCAAGTTTAATGTTGCTTAGGCTACAAAGTAATCTCTATCATCAGCTCCCAACAACTGGCCCATGTTATTGCCATGGCTATGAGCTGGGGTGGCCCTGGAGTGCCAGCTGTGACACACAGCGGGGAAAGCACTGACGCAGCCTCATCTGAGAACCCCAAAAGGTTTGTCTACGCCTACACTAGTTCCTGCTGGTGCAAGCATCCAGCTGCAAGAGTAAACCCCACTCCTGCAGCTGTCACAACTCCTCTCACCCTTGTGATTCCCCAAACAAAGCTATGCAACAAAAAAGCACATTTTTTTTTGCCAGCATAGCCAACTCCTCAGCAGAAATGCTGCCAGTGCTGCGACAGCCACTCCAGCAGCACATGCAGTTTCCTACATTTCCACCTCTACACAGAGAAGCCCTAAATTTAAGGCAAGAAACAAAAAAAGCAGAAAAGGTACGGTGTGTCTTTGCTGGCTGGCCACCAAATCCCCATCTGATCTCAGTGAAGATGTGAGCTGATTATCTGCCCTTTTCCCCCCAAAACCTCACCACACTAGATGAAATCAAACATAAGCAGTTGTAAGATCCTTATGCCTGAATCGAAGGACAACTGATCCAAGCGCTTGAGAAGAGTCAAGGCACTGGGAGCGAGGTGGATATTTGGCCCCAGAGCAGGCAGGGTCCTGTATGGACTCCTGTCTGGCTCTGCTTCCCAGCTGCTGTGGGAAGCAACCCGCGATGCTGGTGGGACCCCACAAAGGACTGTGTTATCACGGCATCTAAGCTGTTGAAATAGCCCCCTGGTCTTTGATCGAGCTTCATCTCAGGCAAGAAGAGCTTTGAACCCAATACCACAACAAATGGCTCCTATCGGGAAAACCGTGGAATATTTTCGGGAAGGTGTAATTGATTCTTCCCTTCTTACCCCACCTCCCTGAGGAAATTTGATCTCCCTACCATTTTTTCACTTGTGAACGAGATTACAGGACAGTGCTCAGTTCCAGCACCTTCCTGCAAGTATTCGTGTAAAAAATATCAGAAATCTGTCACAAAGGCATAAAGGCTTTGTGCAGGAGACACAGACCTGCTGAACACCCAGCTGGTTTTCCCACCAAACCTTTCATTCCAGATGATGCATTACACGACCTTTTCTCAAACTGAACAGAAACTTATTTGCATTGAAACCTACTTGTAAACACACTTGCCTTGTTTTATTCCCTACTGCTTGTAATTCTCGGTACTCCGGCAGCTACCGTGTGCCGGAGCCCTGCACTCCAAATCCCTCGGCAGAGCGATGGGAACCAAGACTGGCAGATCTCTCAGCTGCCACAACCTCCCCGGAGCAGGGGGTTCCTCCCTTGTCCCAGGTTCAGGGGACCGGAGTGACCTCAGCTGCGTCCATCCAGCCTCTGGCTGCAGACATCTCCCAGGGGAGAAGGCTGCCAAAAAGATCCTACTCACCGGAGGCAAACACCAGGATTTTTTTAAAAGCCATTTGGGAAGGTGGCAAATAGGAAGTCCGGATCTGAAGGAGCTGACTCAAACCAACATTCACGCGGCGGGAACTTTGCCGGGTAAACCATTAACCAACAGAGACCAGAGCTGCGTAACCCCCTTTATCATCAAAGCAGGACTCACACACCACATGCACACGCGGGCGCATGTATATATTTATATGCATATATATATATGTACATATATAGACACATATATAGCTGTGTGTGTATATATACACACATACATATGCATATAAATGTGTATATATATACACAGTATATATATATATACATTGATATGCATATGCATGCGTACACATTTATATTCATCTGTATGTATATATACAAATATGTGTGTATATACATACAGATACATATACAAATATATACACACACAGGTATACATACATACATGTGCATATATGTGAGTATATATGTGTATATACACACATACACAGACAGATATATATGGATATACGTGTGTATATGTACATATATGTGTACATATATGTATATATATGTGCATGTATGCATATATATGTGTAGATACACAGATACACACACATACACAAACATACTTCGAAAGGAAGGCACATAGACACACACATCTGTCTCTTTTTCCAAGGGCACAGATATATGTGTGTATGTGTATATATATATATGAGTAGATATGTGCATGTACACAGATACACACTCATATACACATATATATACATATCCATATATATACATGGATATACTTGTGTATATATACATCTAAACGTACTTATGGGTGTACATATATGTCTATGTGTGCATATCTGAGTAGATATGGGTATGCACACAGTGATACATACTCATATACACACACACATATCCATATATATGGATATGTGTGTGTGTATATACTTATATACATATATATGACTGCATATATATGTCTATATGTATATATACGAGTAGATAAGTGTATGTACACACTGCCACAAACTCATATACGCACATATATACGCAGATATAGACACATATACGGATATACACGTGTATATACAGTCACACGCACACAGAGGGGTGTATCTCCGTGTCTCTGGCGGTACATGCACCCGCAGCCCCACCAGCACTCCCCGCCGCACCCGCAGCCCTTCCCGAGGCGGGGAAGGCGCCGCCGCTGCCCCGGGGCCGGTGGGGTTCGGGAGGAGGAAGGTGACCCCTCCGCGGCTCCCCCGGGGCGCCCGTCCCGCCGCCCCTTTCCCGGCACCCCCGCACCCCGGCGCCCCTTACCCGGCTCAGCGGCTTCTCCCGGCGCTGCGACTCCGCGGGGCGAGCCGCGCGCCTGCGGAGCGGCGGGGCGGGAAGGAGGAAATGAGCGGGAGGCGCGGGGGAGGGAGGGACGGGGAGGAAGGAGCCGCCGCGGAGGGGCCGGGGCGCGGCGGCGCAAGGGGCTCCGCTCGCCCGGCGGGGCGGAGGGGGGAGGCGGGGCGCCCTGTGCCAGTGCCCGCGCGCGGCCCCCCCCGCAGCCCCCGGGGCACTTGGTACCGCCCGGGCCCAGCAGCGGCGCGGGGCAAACTTTGCGTTCGTCGCCGTGCGGTTTCTTTTCTACTTTTTATCTTTTTCCCTCTTTTTTCTTCTTCTTTTTTTCTCTTCTCCCCCCTCTTCTTTCTTTCCCCTCCGTTTTTCTTTTTTAATCTTTCTTTTTCACCCCTTTTTTCTTTTTCACCCCTTTTTTTCTTTTGTCCTTTTTTCTTTTTAACCTTTTTTCTTTTTTACCTTTTTTCTTTTTTAACCTTTTTTCTTTTGTCATTTTTTCTTTTTTTCCCCTTTTTTCTTTTTTCCTTTCCCGTTTTCCTTTTCTTTCCTTTTTCTCCTTTTCTTTCCCTTTCTCTTCCCCCTCCTTTTCCCCCCTTTTTTTCTTCCCCTTCCTTTTTTCCCTGTATTTTTGGTTTTCCCTTTATTTTCCCTTTTTCTTTTTTCCTTTCTCTCCTCCTTTTTCTCTTCTTTTTCCCCTTTTTCGTGCTCCTTTTTTCTTTTTCCCCTTTTTTCTTTTTCTTTCTTCTTTCTCCCCCTTTTCCCTTCTTTTTCTTTTTACCCCTTTTTTCTTTTTTCCCTTTCCCTGCTTTTTTTTCCCTTCCCCCTTTTTTCTTTTTTCCCTTTTTCCTCTTTTCTTTTTTCCTTTTCTTTCTTCCCCTTTTTTCTTTTTTACCTTTATTTTCTTTTTCACCTCTTCTTTCTTTTTTCTCTTTTTTCTTTTTCCCCTTCCTCCATTTTTTCCTCCTTTTCCTTTTATTTCATCTTTCCCCCTTTCTTTTCTTTTTTCCCCTTACTCTTCTTCCCACCTTCTTTTCATTTTTCTCCATTCTTTTTTCCCTTTTTTCTTTTTTCCTTTTTTTCTTTCCTTTTCCCTGCTCCCATTTTTCCCTTTTTTCCTTTTTTTTTTTTTTTTTTATCCCCAAAGCAAATAAGGGTACTATGGAACCAGACGCTGCAACTCCGGCTTATGCCCAGCCCTGCACACATCTGCGGCACAGCTGGAGGTACAAGTTTTCATTGGGCGGGGAGGACAGTGGCAGCCCTGAAGCAGCCACTGCGAGCGAGTCCAGCAGCCTCACAACACACCCCACATTTCCCCACTGACCAGGGCGATACAAACAAGCCCACCCTGCCACCCAAAATGCCCCCATCCCAGCAGTGCCCCCCAACGAGGCTGATAATTACTCAGATGAACCTGGTGCAGGTAAATTCGAGTCCAAGTTGAGCCTGTGGGTGGGTGTAGTCCTGCCCAGCTGGAGACTCGCTCATCCATGTGACACGAGAACTTGCACAGCCTACCCGCGTACCCCCTCACAAAACAGAGGGGATTTAGGGTTTGATGCTAATCTTCCCAAGGAATGTAATTGGAAGCCTTGCTCAGAAATATTTCTTGCAGGACAAAGAAGTGAATCCTCCCATCAGGATTCCCACCCCCTAGCTCCTGCCCAGCATATTTTCAATTCAAAAATATATGGAGAATTTAATGTGGTTGCCACTGTGCCTTATCGCCAGCTTTCACTCTGCCTCCCCTTATAGGAGACTAAGTGAGCACATTCAGTGCAGTCGAAAGATAAGAACTGAATAGAGCTGAAATCAAGGCCACACCAGGAGAAAGATACTTGAAGATTTTAGTGACGAACCTTGGGAGGCAAGGCGGAGGCTGGAACAAACAGAAAAATCCCACCACCTCCAAAGGAATGGTTTTTCAAAGCTTATCTCTGTAATAAGTCCAACAGATCTTTATAAGGACAACAAAAATAAATTAAAAAATCCAAACCTTTCACATGTATTCCAAAGCTTGAATACATTGAAACTGAAGACATCAATACAAAGAGAAGAAAATGTTGACTCAACAATAATCATTTTCTTCAAGCCCTTTCAGAAATAGCTCAACCATTTTGCCAGCTTAAAAAAAATGTAAAAACTAATGTCAGCCCAAGGCAAAGAACAAGTTTGGAAACTAAAGAACATGAACAGTTAAAAACTAGAAGCAACTCGACTAGGAACGTATAATGGAAAACTGTATGCAACCACCATTGCTGCCAACTTCACATGCTTGAAGCTGGGTTCTCCTCGCAGGAGATTATTACATGTGGGTAGTCCCCCTGATTTCCTCACAACAACTTCCATGCGTAAGCTTTGCTCACGTAAGCACAGCGGCCAACGCCGACAGAGCTGTGGCTTCTGCCGTGCCTCTGGCTGCTCTGCCAGGGAGGGCGGTGGCACAGATGACGACACCACCCTTCACCCAGGAATAGGTGGCAACCAAGCAAGTGCCGACTTGAAGCCTCCTCCCACATTTACAGCTCTCGAGGATGACATCTGGCGAGAGGAGGCAGCTTATGGCGTTCAATCCCACTTTACATTTGTAAGGCATTTGTCACCTACTAGCCCCAATCGCGGCAGGTTTTCCTCTGCAGAGCGCTGCCCTGCATCCTGCAGTGGACAGGCTGTGAGATCATAGAATCACAGAATCATCAGGTTGGAAAAGATCCACCGGATCATTGAGTCCAACCATTCCTATCAAACACTAAACCGTGTCCCTCAGCACCTCGTCCACCTGTCCCTTAAACACCTCCAGGGAAGGTGAATCAATCACCTCCCTGGGTAGCCTGTTCCAGTGCCCAATGACCCTTTCCGTGAAATTTTTTTTCCTAATGTCCAGCCTAAACCTCCCCTGGCAGAGCTTGAGGCCATTCCCTCTTGTCCTGTCCCCTGTCACTTGGGAGAAGAGGCCAGCACCCTCCTCTCCACAACCTCCCCTCAGGTAGTTGTAGAGAGCAATGAGGTCTCCTCTCAGCCTCCTCTTCTCCAGGCTAAACACCCCCAGCTCCCTCAGCTGCTCCTCATAAGGCCTGTTCTCCAGCCCCTTCACCAGCTTCGTTGTTCTTCTCTGGACTCGCTCCAGAGCCTCAATGTCCTTCTTGTGGTGAAGAGCCCAGAACTGAACACAGGATTCGAGGTTCGGTCTCACCAGTGCCAAATATGGAGGGAGAATAACCTCCCTGGACCTGCTGTTCCACACGAGACCTGCAGCCACTGCTGGAGCCTGCAGTGGTTCCTCACTGGGATGCTCAGGTTTGATGGGGCTCAGTGGATGTCCCTGTGCTGCACCGCACCCTGCTCAGCACGGTACTCAAATCTTTCTGTTGGGAGATGCCTATACTGGGAAACTTGGGGATATTTTATGATTAGTGGGTACTTAATTGAGAAGTGCCTGTGACTGCTTCTGTCTTCAAGACCCCAAGTATTCTGTATATCATCCCATGATTAACTGCATAAATACTGAAAATTATTCTGGATTCAGCAAATATTGGGGAACACACAAAGAAGAAACAAATTAGACATTAATATGGTTTATGTCATAGAATTATAGAATGGTTTGAGTTGGAATGGACCTTAAAGATCACCTAATTCCTACCCCCCTGCCATAGGCAGGGACACCTCCCACTGGATCAGGCTGCTCAAGGCCCCATCCTTGAACACCTCCAGGGATGGGGCATCAAGAGCTTCCCTGGGCAACCTGTGCCAATGCCTTGGTGCCCTCATAGTGAAGAATTTCCTCCCTATGCCTAGTTTAAATCTGCCCCTCTCCGAAGTATAGCCAACTTCTTTCTTTAAGAACCGCACCCATCTAGCTGTGACTGGATACACGATGATGCCATCCAGATAGACAGTCAACCAAAGAAACATCACCAAGATTTCGGATGATTTTGAGTCCTGCTACTTGATGATAAGCAATGTCCGAGTTACAGAAATCCCTTGGGAAACAAGGCAGGATGAACTTAGAAAGTCATCGGCTGCTCACGAACAGTCTGAGATAAAAAGAAACTACAGATTCCTACCTGCCCTGAGTTTGTGAGGGCTGCTACCACCACTACGCAGCCTCCCAGCTCTGCTTCAGAGAATTTGCCACGTGAGGATGGTCAAGCCCTGCACTTACAAGTGAAGGCAGTTAGCTTCTCGTATTACACACTTAAGTATGTACTTGAGCATACTACTACAAGAACTTAAGGTGCTGTGAAAGTAGGCACAGTTGCAAGATGGGGCCCACTGGGTGTATCTGACTTGTCTGAAGTTCTTCTTTTGATGGCGTTAAGTTCGTTAAGCCTGTCTGTAATACTCCCATGAAGACCTAGCGTGGGCCTCTGCAAACTTAAATCCATAGCTGCTCTGGCATCTCACCTTTTGTTTGATTTTTCTTTCTGCTTTTCATTCTGTTTCCACAGTCAGGAAGGAGAAAAAAAGAGGGATTCAATTAGATTCATCTGGATCATTCCAACTATGCTGAATTTGAAAATACTGTGTGAAATTCCTTCTGCTCTCTGGGGTTTAATCACCAAGGGATTAGATGGAAATGAAAGTATTTGAGATGCGTAGTACACTGCTATTCTTTAAATATCTGCCATAGTAATGTGAGCTTCATAAGGCTATTGCTAATCTTGAATTATCACCTGCCTTCCTTTGGTTTGGCATGATTAGGTTGAGGAAAAGAATAAAGCAATGTTTACCTTTCTGAGCAGTTTGTAAGCTTGACCCGGATAGCCCAGCGTCAAAAATACAAAGGAAGAAACTGCTGGCAAGGATTAAGGATTCAGCTTGCTCTTTCCCTATTGGTCTCCTGATACCTGTCATGGTTGTTGGGATGGAAAGTGCAGGCGGTGTCCTTGAAGGCAGCAGATTGCTCCAGCCTCTTTCAGACCAGGTGGATGGTGGAAAGCTTCCATTAGTCCAACAGGCTTTGATGTGCCGCTCCCAGAAGAGTCAGGGCTTGCTTCCACTGCAGTGACAGCAAAAGCACGTCTTCTGGGGACACAGTCATCCTGGATATCTCCCTGCTGCCCTTCTACAGGCGTATAGCTCTTCCCTAAGGGGAGCTCTTGGCCAGCACTTTTGTCTGGGATGAAGGTCCTGCCTTGCCGGGGCATTTGCATGACAACCTGGTGGGATCAATTAAGGAGCAACCCCTCTCCATCACTGGGCTTCCTCACAGCTTAGATTTGACGGAGGAAAAGAATGTTTTGAAATTATGTCTTTCTTCATCCTGTTTTAATCTCGCTTTTGGAGAAGTGCAGCCAGTGTTATTTCACTTTGATGAAATCAAGCTGGATGGCAAGTGCTTAGGGAAATACGGGGGGGGAAATTGTTTATCAGAACTATTTTCTTTGCTAAGTTTTGTCTTCCAGTAATAAAAACCTGGATGCTCACCTATAAAGCCTCTAAGTTTTTGCTGCCAGATACTGGGGCTTGAACCTTTGCCTGCATCTGTTCAACTCATCTTTGTGTTTTCTTGCATTTATGAGTTGGTCTTAACGGGCAGAAGTAACTTGGGAAACACCAGCTGCATTGCTGTCACCTGCACTATAGGCAAGCTGTGCTACCAAAACAAATATGCCTAGGGGTTTTGCCAGTCACAGAAATGCAGAAACTGGAAGTGGAAAAGAGCATGTAGGTTTTTACATTTACATTTTCCTGCCAAAGCAGGATTGTTCCCTGCAGTATCTTACAGTGTACCTTCCTGGCCTATTTTAAATGACCTTGGAGGATGGGGAGAGGCAGAAGGAGGAATCTGCTAGTGCACTCCAGAGTCTCTTTGTCTGGTTTGAATAATCTGCCGAGCAAGTGCAAATAGGTGTTCAGAGAATTTAGTTACAACCTAATATTTAATATAATTTTTGTATGCTTTTTATCTCCAACTTGCTATGCCTGCCGTTGTGCCAGGAACATCAGATAGATGTAAAAAAAAAAAAAAAGTAACAAAAATAGTGGCAATGCTCCATCATTGCATGATTTTTCAGCTCTTTCTCTTAGCGGGAGATAGTCTTGGGTGTTTTCTTCTCCTGCAAGGAAAAATGAATAGCAAGAGCTGGGATGATTGGCAGTAAGCCTGAGAACAGCAGATGTGAGCCTGCACAGCTGGACAAAGGAATAAATGCACTTTGGTACCTACATTTGTATTAAGATAGCCCCAGGGATATCCCAGTGCCTACGTGTGACTTAGTATATGAACAGCCGAAGCCATCAGGGACATTTACATATATAAGAACAAAGTCAAAGAGAGCAACGATTAAAGTAACATAAAGGGAATTTGACTGCTTGTTTTTTCTCTCCAATAATAGAAGGATTGAGGGTGGAAATATTAAAATAAAAAAAATAAGGCTGACAGAGGTGACAAATTTATGAATTAAACTAGCACATTTTCATTTCATTTACTGTTGTCTAACAGTTCATTACATAGGAATCTAAAAGGGACTTGATTTTGCTTCCCAGGCTGCTGTTGCTGTGCCAGATATTATAGTGAGATGTTTTAGATAAGATTTTAATATTAAAGCTTCTTACACAAAAAAAGGGGGAAAACCTTGCTAAGCAGGGAAAATGAAGAATTTCTTTTCATGGTTCTTTACTGCAGTAAAAAGTGGAGTGAGGGGTGTTTTAGCTAAAACTATTAAAAATATTGAACTTTCCTATGCTCCATAGCCTGCACATGCTTATTTTGAGTTCCATCTACCAAGAGCTCCATTCTTCCCAGGCTCTGTGCCCAAGGATACCCATTGCCAGAGCAGAGCATCATGGCCTTGATGGTTCACCTGTGATCCCATAGTATTCTCACCTGCGCTTGGCATTTCCACCCGAGCTATTTCCTCACATTAGCAGCCGCAGCAATTTCAAACCACAAAACGATGTGACTGATTTGAGCAGAAAATAACAGGGAGCCTTCAAAATGGATGAGATCCCACAGAGCGAAGCAGCTATTGAAAGACTGTTGTGTCAACGAGATACAACAGAGTAAATCCTGGTTTTGTGGTCCACGAGGGACAGAGCAATAAGACTCAAGTACTTCTATGCAGCAGAAAATCTCAGTTCTGTTACTTCTTTCTATTCTGAATCACAACAGGAAAATGCAAAAGCCAGAAATTGTGCAAGTACTGGTGTGTCTAAATGAAAATCAATGTTTTAGCCTGGCATTAGAAAAGCTTTAAAAAGCAAAACAAGACAAAATACTTTTGTTCAATTAGGACAATAAAAATAATGCAGTAAACCTAGTATTTTCCCACAGCAACTTTCAGTTTGGCTAAGACTTCTAAGAGAAAAAGAAAGAAACCCGACAGTGCTTTCTGGGATGTTGAAGCCAACAAGATGCTAATTTAGCTCTGCCAGCTTCTGTGCTCCAGGATGGCTTTCAGAGCCCTGTGAGAGCCAGGGGAAACCACACGCAAGGCTCACGATACTTCTGCCCCAGTGCTCTGGGGTTAGGGGGATTTCCATCATGTTTGCACTCCTCACAAGGGCTAAAACCTTCCTGCCGGGACACCTATGACCCCATGTCCCGTCTGCATACATCCACCCTGAAATGCTTAATACTGAAATTTATTTCAGTACTTAAAGAGGACCTATAAGAAAGATGGGGATAGCCTTTTTAGGAAGGCCTGTTGTGATGAGACAAGGAGCAATGGTTTTAAACTGAAAGAGGGTAGATTCAGACTAGATACAAGAAATTCTTTTCAGTGATGGTGATGAAACACTGGCCCAGGTTGCCTAGAGAGGTGGTAGAAGCCTCATCCCCAGAAATATTCAAGGTCAGGCTGGATGGGGCTCTAAGCAACCTGATCTGGTTGAAAATGTCCCTGCTTGTTGCAGGGGATGTGGACTGGATGACTTTCAGAGGTCCCTTCCAACCAAAACTGTTCTGTGATTCTGTGAAGACAGAGGACCTCATAAAGCAGCATTTCCCATGGGGACAATGTCTACTGATCGGTACCTGAAGGCGAGGGATCATTCAGTGCAATTTGGAGTAAGTCAGATTAATTTTGGCACGGGTGATAGAGCACTCTTGTATTGCTCCGGTTGGTAATTAAGAAAAGGCAGATCACAGGGGAGGGCAATAAAAATATTAATTAACAACACTTTAAATAAGAAAATAGTAATTTTTAAAAGGTTGGTTCATGCCTGGAGAAAATGCTTAAACAGGGTAATCACATTCTTGGGCATTTGACAGATGCACACTAATAATTAAATGGTGGTATTGATTACACATTTAGATAATCACCTCCGTGCTGTTGCAAGAATATCCCAATTCTATTGCCTCCAGCTTTGATTTCTGGTAGTGAAAAATACCCTTAATTTCAACCATGCAGACAACCATGTTTCATTCACTGGTCTTCACCTTGAAAATCCACTCATATTTCCCATTGGCTGGAAAGCCCAATGTATGAATACTCCTTGAATATTCCTTGAATACTGTATTCAGTTCTGGGCCCCTCACCACAAGAAGGATGTTGAGGCTCTGGAGCGAGTCCAGAGAAGAGCAATGAAGCTGGTGAAGGGGCTGGAAAACAGGCCTTGTGAGGAGCGGCTGAGAGAGCTGGGGGTGTTTAACCTGGAGAAGAGGAGGCTGAGGGGAGACCTCATTGCTCTCTACAACTACCTGAAAGGAGGTTGTGGAGAGGAGGGAGCTGGCCTCTTCTGCCAAGTGACAGGGGACAGGACAAGAGGGAATGGCCTCAAGCTCTGCCAGGGGAGGTTTAGACTGGACATTAGGAAAAAAATTTTCACGGAAAGGGTCATTGGGCACTGGAACAGGCTGCCCAGGGAGGTAGTTGATTCACCTTCCCTGGAGGTGTTTAAGGGATGGGTGGACAAGGTGCTAAGGGGCATGGTTTAGTGTTTGATAGTAATGGTTGGACTCGATGAGCTGGTGGATCTTTTCCAACCTGGTGATTCTATGATTCTATGATTGCACAAAGCTATGGCAGCCTGCAGTCTAGGCAAATGAGGAGGGGGAGGCAGAAGGATCCATCGATGTGGTGGGTCTGGGACAGGCACACAGGGGAGCAGCATCTCCCCAGATGGTGGAGATATCACGAAATGGATATCACAGCAAAATATAGAAGTGGGAAGGCTTGGTGAAATGGGAAGGCTCTCCTCAGGAGGCAGACTTCTAGCATTGCCAAGCATTCTGCCCTGCCTTTGCTAGAGTGCCACCAACAGAGAGAAGGACAGCAATTTTGCATCTAAAAGCAATCAGAGTTATCATTTTTTACCACAACACAAACCATGAGCCAATTTGCTTCAAGCAGAGGATGTTTTTTTACCCCCTCCAAACAAACAATAATCCAATAAAAGAGGTCCCTAGCAGGATCCTGGACAACACATGGCACCATGTTCTCATCGGCATCCCACTGGTGTTCTGGCAAGATACCTGGTGCTTGCAGCACCTGCCAGTGCAACCACTCTCAGCCAATCTACCTGACAGCGTTTGAAAGGCAACCAGTGGCACAGCTCATTGCAGCCACAGCAGCCACCCTGCACTCCAATTGCCATGCAAATACCATCAGACCTCTCAGATTATCACAATACCAAGTGTCCTGTTTATATAAAATTACCTGCAGGCAAGTAAGAGAAACTGTTACTGCTGGGGGTCTGAACAACACTAATCCTGTCTGACAGAGACTTTAGAGACAATGCTTCACACTGATAGAGATTAAGAAGTAATAAAAAGTACCCAATGAGTTCCTAAATCAGATGAAATCTCCAAAACACGCTGGACTGGGTCACCTTTTATATAAGAGTTTCAGCAGTGATTAATTAATGTATAGTTTGGATTCAACCATGCAAAAAGCACATTTCTGCCCTTGCATACATGAACTTCTGAGTGACACAACTGCTGCTTTGCTTTGGGCTCCAGTTAGGAACAGCCAGCTTTTAATGGCAAATAAAATTTAATTTTTGGTAACAAAAATGCAGGTAAACAAGTTACACGAGCAGAGGCAGAGAGCCAAGAGTAGGCACTCCTTTGGTGTCTTCCAGTGTCTTCCTCTCCTGGCTGCTCCTCCTCAAGTTTTATTTTCACATTGGCAATGTAATTTTCCATTGGTAAAAAGGATGTTTCTTTTGAGTGATCTCTGTAGGAAATCTCCTGTTCTGATGGGGTCTTCTCCACCAGACAGTGGCGGGTGCTGGTGGCTGCTGCTTTCCTCAAGGCAGATCCCATTTCTCAGTGATGGTGTTGAAACAAAAGTACAGACATCCTATTAATAGTCAAACTGTAGACAACTCCAGATGTGGAATTCGGTTTCTTAAATTACAGACCCAACCAAACCAGGCCTGAACCAGTAAAATTCAGCTGTGTTTCCTCTGACTCATAACTGGTTTTTTCAGAGAGGATTTCAGTGAAATTTCTTCAGCAGCTCCTCTTTTGCTGCCTGACTCATACTGAACACCAATATCATTATTAATGTGAAATCGCAGCAAAGGGGTTGTGAATACTGGATATTTTCCAGTTTAAAATGCATTATAAACCATATTTCACTGTGGTGCATGCTTTGTCCAATAATTAAATACGGTATTATTTACAAAAGCAAACAAAAAATCTGTGCCTTATAGGGCACCAAGAAAGTCAAGCACTTAAGAAACAACAATTTTGAAATGTAAAGTGAATTTATTCTCCAACAAACTTCCATTTCTCTTCAAGGCACATGTAATATTTGTGTTCAGCATCCCACCCACAACCAGTCTGAAGCCCCCATCCATGCCAGCAGGGAAGAGTATGTTCAGTTTGAAGGATGAGGTGCTTGGGTGACCCAGGGATGGGCAGCAGTACAAAGTGCATGGCTGTGAGCAATGCTTCCCGATCTTGGAAGCAGAAATGCATGCAGGGCTGGGGGCAGAGGTGCGCCCACAGTCCCCCTAACAGTGCAAAGTGGTAGAAGTGAGGAGTTGGGCTGGTTAGCAGGTCACCAAAGAGTTCATCCCTGAGAAAAGACCTCAGACCTATTGCGGTTTGCTTTTGCTGCAGGGTGGTCTGCTGCAGGAGGCTCAGTGGTGTCATGCAGCACAGGAGCAGCATCCCTACACTGAAAAAAAGCTGTGCCTGGGATGCAGCCCCCAACCCTGGCAGGAGCCCATCTAACCCTCCCTGCATTTTGCAGTGCTGTGAAGCACAGGGGGCTGTGAAAGCAGACATCAAATGTGGTGAGTTTGGGAGGAAAAAATGCTGCAACAGTGATTTCTTTGCTTTTAAAACTAAAAACCAAACTGTTGCTGCAGAAGAAGGGACTGAAAAAAATCCCCCATGTCTGGGAGCTCATATTTACCTTCTCACTAGCTCTGCAGATACTTAATTTGAACGTTGCTTCATCTCCTGTCTCCCTCATGTATCATTGCTAATTAAAGTACACACTCTGCACTTACCCAACGAGGATGTGGGAAGCAGAAGAGACTCAATCTCATTCTCCACTGCTGTATTGTCTCTGCAGAGCCAGCCACAGGGAAACTGGGTCCTGCTCAAAGCCCAGTGGCTGCAGCATGTACCTTTCCCATGTGGTGGAGCGTTGCGTGAATGTAACCTCCTGGGGAAAAGGCTTGGGGAAAGAAGTGGCCTTCCCTCCCCCAGAGAGATGCTAGGCAAGCCTAGGGAAGGAGGAAATGACATCCCAAAGTGGGTGCTGCTTCCCACATGCCTGCACTGAAGACCTCTCTGTCCCCAGCCAAGGAACACAGGGGAGCATTGCTGGCAGCAGCCTTGTAGGTCCATGTTTTGGTGTCTCCTTCAGCCTCCCCACTGCAACCCTGTTCCATTTCACCCTCACCCCTACTCAAATGTGACAGTGTTCTTGATAGTGTCTAGTTCTGCAGCAGTACTAGTCCCTGTGCTCATCACAGCCCCTTCCACCCCAAAATGCTACAGGTGACATCAGCCTGGAACAGGTAAAGGAGGACACCTAAAGCCTATGAATGCCAGAGGGGGAATACAAATATTATCAGGCTCAGAGATTACCCATGCCTCAAAAGATTCATAGAGGTGGTTCAGAGAAGGAAACACTGAACGCTGCATGTCTGATATTTGGCCCAAGTCATTCCCTTGTCCCCATCTGAAGCGCTAACATGCACCCAGCTCTGCATGAACCAAATGCTTCATGTCCATAAAAGCTAGGGAAAAGCACTGCTGAGAACTTCTACAGCTCTGAATAATTAATTCCCAGCACTATAAAAAGCTACGAGGAAATGAAATTTAGAAAAATCTAGTTTTAGGATAATTATAGTACAAATCAGGAGAGCACTTGGACCCAAGACAGGTGCATTAGTAGGACGACTGAGCACAGTGGGTCAAATTCATACTTAACAGAACTGCATTGTCTTCTACAGAGCTCCTCCCAGGATGGATTCAGCCAGGGAGAGAAAGCAGACCCTGCAGTTAGACTGATGAAGTGAGCAGAAATCTAAGATAGCACTTCTTAATATTAAAAGCACCAAAAAAAGGAGTGAAGCTTTTTCAGGTTAATATTCATAACTCAGGTGTAAACAGGGAGCAATATATTCTGAAATATTTTGCTTTAATGATAGTTTAACCTGTTCCCCTGACCCTGCCTCCACTATCACACCTACTGTGTTACAACTGGTTCCATAAAATCCAGTTTCCTTGAAGATCTTATTACTTCTGGGCTTTTTTTTCAAAGCTCCAGATGCTGGAATTCACATGCTGCTTGTGAATGCAAACCAACAACTTATATTTCTAGTCCATATTTTTCATGGTGAATTTGAAAACTTTATCCCCAAGTCACCAACAAGGAAAGACAGATGTTTTCTTCCAGTTTCCCATTTTTCAAGCCAGTCATTAGTGTCCAGTTTAAGATGTTGGATCCTTGGGACTGCACTTGCCACTCTCAGGCTGGAGGACATGAGATTTTTGTAGTTCACATACTAACCCATAGTCAGGCTGTATACTGGACACATTTTAGCTGAATAATGAAGGAGTCAACATTGAGTGACTGGTTTATGGCTGGTATCACACAGCCCCAGCGTCCTCAGCATCTCAGTGGCCTCCCTGAAGCTCTGCAAAGGGCTCTGGCCAGGACAGACTCTGGCCTGTAAGTGTGACTTTCAGGTAAAAGAGCACATCCACAGAGAAGCAGGATTTTAATGCTCTTTTTTTTTTTTTAGTAACAACAACAGATCCCCTGAGAATTCAAGTTTATTGAAGACAGAAGTGGCAGGCACTCACATGCTAACAGACAGAGATGTCATCACTGTTCTAGAAAAGCTGTTTTGAAGTCCAATGCCTTGTTTCAGTGTGACTTTTGGTGGCACAGGACCAGGCATTTTCAGTCATACCTTCTGGACAGACATGCGCAGAATGGCAGTGGGATCTGTCCTGTGTCAGCTCATGTTTCCATGAGCTCCCTGTTACAGTATTATTCATTACCAGTACAAAACTGTTGGGTACAATCAGAGCATGCTATCAAACAAGTGCTCTTTTCACAGCAAGGAGCCACAATTTTTTTACAGACTTCATGTATTAAGAGCCTCAGCATCCTTCAAAGCCAAAGGCTGTCCCATAAGCCCATGCCACTCCTTGTACTTAAAATTCACATAAGAGGAGGTGTATATTATAAGCAGATATCCTCTCCTTCATTTGTAAGTGAGAGAGCTGTTTGACACAACACAAAGCGACTGGAGAGAGGAAGCAAGGATTACTGTATCAGTCGAAAATGCAACCAGCTCTGCTGTGGGGTTCTTGCTGCAAGGGGAACAAAAGGCCATTTCTATGTGACTCAGCTCTGTAGAGCTCTTAAGCTCTTAAGTGGGTGGCAGGTAAAGCATCATGTATTTCCCTTCTGTCCAAAAACATTAGGGTCAATTGAAAAGAAGACCATGTGGTAAGGATACAGATGATGAAGAAATGGAGAGTATGCTTATTAGCTTATAAAAAAGGCAAAACAAGAGAGAGCTGTCAGCACAGAGGAGGGCAGGATGACAATTCAAAGCAATGCTGATAAATTGGGGAAAAGGCCTAGAAAAAAGGATGCTGCTCAGTAGAGACGCGTGTGAGGTAGATGGGAACAGTCAGCTGCACAAACACAGACCGGATTCAGCTGCAGCAGCTCTGCCAAAAAAAGGTCTGAGAGGGTGGTTGTGGACTGCAGAGTGAACATGAGTCAACAATGCCATGTTGCTGTGAAGAAGACAGATGTTCTAGTTTAGATCAAGGAGTAGTAGTATGAAAATACCCTTCCACACAAGCCAGAGTGATGGACCATGGCTTGAGGAGTGGTAGTTGCAGAGAGCCTGGCTGCAAAGCAGGGAGGTGGAAAACACCCTGAGAGCAGAGGCCGACTGAATTGGGGTTCAATCTAAATATGTGAAGCTTGAAGGTGAACATAATTCTTCAGCTATGTAAAATGTTGTCTTAAATTGAGGGAGATATCTGTGGCAAACAGATGCAAGAGCTTAAATTAAAGCAAGTAACAGTCAGAGAATGCATGGAGAAAAAAACCCTGCAGGTAAGGGCAGGAAACCACTGAACCAGACTGGAGGGGATTGATATTTCCACTAGAATATGAACAGGTCAGACAGGTGGTGGTTAGACATGATAAAGTGGTACAACCTGCCTTAAGGCTGAACAAAAGATTAAATGAATCCTTATGAATCTGTCTAGCCCTTTCCTGTGATTTATCAGGGGATTCACAGCTGCTGTTTTCCACATTATCATGGTATAAAAACGCAGCTCTACTGGCCAACACCACACTGGACATGTTGGGAGAAAGTGGGAGACCTCTTGTCTATGTCTAGTGCAAAGACTATTTTGCTATTTTCAGAGCAAAGGCCCCATGAAGTCACCAGCAAGCACTTCTCTGGTCTCCTCTAGAGCTGAGAAAATAACTCTCAAAGCTTTTCTCTCCGTTTTTCTTTTGAACCCAAAATATCAACAAAAAATTATGGATGAGCTAAAATAAGAGCAATATTTCAGTTCAGATTCCAGGCTGTTTAACCCTTTCCTCTCCTATCATCCTTTGTCCACACCTAGGTCACTTCAAAATCAAGGTGAAAGAAGAAAACTTATATTCCTGTCCTCAAAGTGCCAGTGCCAAGCTGATGACTTTTCTGAATTCTTTCACTTTTCTGGCAGGAATGATTCACAATTTGAGATTCACATGACCTTTTGGTCCCCCAGAAGCTATAATGTATAGTTCTATTTCTTTCATTTGCTGTTTTTGGGGGAAGCAGCAGTACTTCCCCCTGTCTAACAGTATGATGGATGACAGAGAAGGACAAAGCCAGACTCTTTGAGGCAGCACATCACAAGAAGATGAGGGACGGCAGTCACAGATAGGGCAAGGGAAATTCCAGTTAGAAAAGAGGAAGAGTTTTTCATCATGGAGGTGTTAAAGCACTGGAAAAAAGTTGCAGAGAAGCTGTTGCGTCTCCATCCTGAAGTTTCAGAATTCAATGAGATGGGCAACCTCACCTTCCAAGTTGTCCATACTGGGATCAAGGGTGGAAGTAAGACCCCCAAGGATCCTTCTATGATGTCAATGGAGGCAAACTAGAAGTTTCCTAATTGACAGTAGAATTTCCTATACAACTTCGTATCTAGAACACACTTTTCCTCTGGGTTTAAGTTGGAAACCATTAGTATGTGTTCCCAGGTGGCCCAAGTCCTAACGAGCATGACCAAGCAGCTGCTCCAGGACGTGTGCTGGAGCTGTTCCACAGCACATCCCAGCCCTCAGTTATCCTTGTCTTGTCTCTGTCTGGGCTCTGTAGGCTGGATGATAAGGACAAGCATTTGATTTACCTGCTTTGTTTCATTGTGACAGAATGCAAATAAGGTGTATATACCAATATGGTCTTAAAAAGTACAAATCCCAAAACAACAGATAAATGGATATATTTTCTTTCATTGCTGTGGGTAAGGACAATTTATGCTGACTCCTTTCCCTTTCTATTAGTGTTTACTGTTTTTTCAGGACCTTAGTAAATCTACCAAATGCCAGCCAAAGAAGCAGCACCATAGCAGTAATGGGTGTAATCAGTACAATCTCAAAAAGCACTTTACAAAGCCAGCGAAGCATTCTTCCTATCTGAAAAAAAAAAAAAAAATAGAAAACCACCAAGACTAGCACGCTACCCAGATCACAGTGAGCACCTTAATGCCCTGAAGGTTCTCCGAGGTTCACACATGTTTTTACACAGGCTGTGCTCACAACTGCACCAAGCAATATTTGCCTTCACTTTACCCGCTGAATCTCTAGCCATGATTACAGGTCACCAGGAAGGGCAGAAGCTGTTTTAACTTTGAGAGTCAGAGTGATTTGGCAGAACAAGGGTATTAGGAGATAACTATCTTGTAACAAAGCCAATTTAGCACAGCTCTGAAAACCCTATGATGATGCAACCATGACATAAGGAAACTATTCTGTCTTCTCGCTACACTTTTCTGCCTATTAGCTAGACAATAAATTTTTAGGAGCATCCTGTTTCTTTGCATAGAGGTCAGATATCTGAAGCCAAGACTACATTCAAAAACAGCACAAAAACTTCTCGGTTGATACATTAAAAGCTTGAACATACCTTTGCATCTGCTATTACAGAGTGACACACAGGGCTGACAGGGCTTTCATTGCCTCCATGGTGCGGCTCTCCCGGTAAGCAGGGTACTCAGTCGTAGGTGGTACTAAAAGAGACTTTCCGGGTGCTTACACAGGGAGAGGATGGACGAGACAATCGATCTGCTTGAATTTAAAAAGACAGATTTATGAAGAATAATTGCCTTTTAATTTGGCAGGGAATGTGTACTGCCCTTAAGGGATTCACAGCTGTGTCCTGTTCTCTTGGAGTTAACTGAGCTTAGAAAAAAACCCATTTCATCTATTCTTCCTTCATGATTCCTGAGAATCTCCCAGGATATTTTTATTTGAATTGCAGCAGGCTTTCCACTTCAATATGTTGGTGGTGAATAACTGTCACACTGATGGCATTTTCTACAAAGGAAGCATCACCAACACTTACAGTAGACAGCAGCATATACATCACACAAATGATGACTTTGTGTGTTGCAGGAAAAGCAAGACAGGCTACCTTCTTCTCTGACTATACATGCAGGTTGCCTTGAATTCTGCAGCCAGATTCCTAGATTTTGTATCATTTCTGCTCTAGATTGACAGCTCTGGCATTTAGCTTCATTTAAAGTTAAGCCACAATTAAGTACAAAACAAATAGATCAAGCAGCAGAAACACTCAATTTCATAACAAGCTTCCAAACTTCATCCATCAGTTCCTGCAACTCTGTCCAAGGATGCCTGACTCTCACCTTTTAAAAGGATAGATTTTTTCAAAAAGTTCATATTTGTACAGTACTTAAACACAGCTGGAAGCTCCCTGTATAACTTTCTTCCCTGGGAAGAGGAGGAGGCAAGATCCCCTGCAGGAGCTCCTGAAAAGTGACCGCAGAATTAAATGAGTAATACAAAAAACATCAGTGTAAAAGGAGAGGGGAAAGTATATTTCAGCTCCAAGCCAATGCTTTTTTTCTCTTCTCTTTTTTAGTTCTGGATACACAATGCTGCTGCAATAGATGTATACAATGTTGATAGTATCAGCACTGAAACAAGCATTTATAGAAATATGATGCAGCCACCACCAGAACCGCTTTGCAGACCCTCTTAGACATGATCTGCCTGCACTGGCTCAGACTCTGAAGCTCATAATTGATCTTCTTTTACTTACGTGAAGAACTTGAGTAGAGTTATAGAACGATATTTTCATAACATTGAGAGAAAAGTCTGTCCCATGGAAAAAGTGTTTCCAGGAAACTGCATGAACCCTAAATTCTCTGCGTGTTAAGCAGAGAAGTTCTCCACTGAAAGTATGTCTCAAGGATAGTCTCTTGTATGCAGAGCTTTGCAAGGCAAGGAAAAGCCTGCTGTGACACACATAATACCTGTCAAGCTCTGATGGATGTAGAGGGATGCACAAACTGCTCAAGTTCATGTTAGGACCTGAGTACACCCCAACTTATCCCTTCTGTCCACAGAAAAGAAACTCCAACCTTTGTCCCAGGTTGGGGGCAGAGGCTGCAGAGGACAGGACACAGGTCCATGCCTCATTTTAGACTCAGTCTAAGTGCAGATTAAGCAGCACTCAACATTAAATTTATGTTAATATGTTGTGCATAATGAATTGTTAAATTATATTTTTCTGCTAGATGCAATATTTGAGAGTTTCAAATCTTACTTTGTTCTAGAATCAAGGCTGACACATTTTTCGTGCTAATAAGCTGATCAAAAAGGTCCATTTAGACCATCTCCACCAGAAAAGCATTTGCCCTGCAAGCATACTTCTTCAATCTTGTTTCAAAAATCCCCATATTTCCCTAAGAGATCATCCAAAGGTCTGTTTCATGACCTGCATATGGAATTTCTCCTGGCACTTACAGGACACACATATGCTAAAGGCATGCTGAAGTCAAATGAGGCTTCAGGAAAAATTTCCAAATGACTAAACTCAATTATTTGCATTTACTCCTGCAAATTCATTATTATTTTCCAGCAGCTCTACAACAACATCATTCAGCGGCTATGGGATTGTTCACATCACATCCCATTCGGGTAGCCAAAATCTGGGTGTAACTGGGAGCAGAGGCAAAGGTCCCTTCCCTGTGCTAACGTCACAACTGCCCTCAGACAGCTCTGAGAGCTGGCAGCCTCTTATACTGCTGCTCAGGGAGACTGCTGAGTGGTGGCCCCTATGTTCCAACAAGAATATACCCCTGAACTCTGTGCAAGACCAAATGTCCTTCATAAATGCCTCCTCAATTGAATTCAAAAGCACTAATCTTGTATTGGAAGTGTAATGCTTTTGCAAACATTACATCCAACAAATACCTTTCAGAGACTCACAGCTAGCCTTCAAAACTAGCCTGCATCAGTCATTCACAACTAAAATACTGATGCTCACATCTCCCTGGCTGAACGGAAACATGAAGCACCCCACATGCACACCCAGTCTCCTGACTTCATGACTCAATTCTTCCCCAGTCTTTCACTTCTCCCAACCAAGGTATCACTCTCAGCCTGTGCTCAGCTGTAGGACTATCACTTTCCTAAAATCAATGCCCCTTGGCTACCTGCTTAGTTTAATACCTGCCCAATCTGTTCATTGCATCACCACATCATCAACCCTGCTCAAATGCTGACACGCAGCTCTTTCACCACCACCCACATTACTGCTCATTTCTGAAATAAGAAGACTCTTAGCCCAGAGGGCAAATGAGTGCCAAGGTTCAGCATACAGATATGAATAGGCTGCTTCAGGTTTGGCACGAAGACACACAGAGCTCTGTTTTCTGCAGCCAGTGTTAATACAAAAGATATTAAGTTAAATATCTCCTCTCTTCTGTACTTCCCTCCTCTGAAGTATCATACAGCCTGCAGTATGATATGTTCTGCCAATCTGTCCCAGTTGTCTTGATGAAGCTTGGCAAAGCAATTCAGTTCTTGGATGGTATTATATAAGTTATTAGAGTGTTCTGAAACACATCTACTGGCATTTTGACAGCGTTATTCAAATTATATCACTAGAGACTAATCCGTTTAGTGTTGTGGCCGTGTCCCTCAGAGGTGCCCTTGTCCGACAGCAGTGGCTGAAGATGCTTTCCACTGAAATGTCTCAATGCTTTTCCACTTCCTCCTAATGCATTGTCCTTTTCTCTTTGTGTGTATGGGGCATCTTGAGTGTCTCTATGCTCCTCCCCAAGGCAGTCCTTATCCAAAGTGGGATGCTTTGATCAGTGAATGCCTTCAAAGTAAACTAGTGAAGCAGAGACAGCAAAATGTAGGAAGATGCTCACATTCCACTTGGCATTATTTCTAGCCTGTTTGTTGTGGAAGAAGCTAAACATCTCATTCATCCTGAGGGTGATCTTACGAGGTCATACGTTGGTTACAGACCCATCCATCTCTGTACCATCTTCTCTTGCTTCATAACCCAGCTCCTTCCCATTCTTTTTACCCTGCTCCTATTCCTACCACCCAGACTACTCTGCCTATCTTTACATCTGTTCCCCATTCACTAGACTACCTCATCTTCTTTGCTTTTCACAGCTCTGTTTTTTGCCTATATGCTTCAACTGCAAGTGTGGCATTTCTTCGGTCTTGGTTCCAATGCCAAATTATGAAGGAAAAGCTCCAGAGACTATGCTAGGCTGGAGCCTTGACTTTGGATATTAAATCATCCAAGAACTTACTCGCACCACCACACATCTAAAGTTTTCATGAAAGAGTGGGTTGGGTTGAGTTTTTTCTTCAGAGTTTTTTTTCTTAGCCAGATTTGGGTAATAGGGATCTTCAATTCCTGCTCAAAAACAAGGCACTGCAGTTTGGGTTAAGGAGCTCCAAGAATTCTGACCTAAGGAAACTCAATTGGTTCGTGTGAGAGTTTTTCCAAATTTTCTGGATCAGATTTCTGAAGCTTGCAAAGCCACCAGGCTCTGGGATGGGCAATATAGTATGTAATCCACCTGGATTCAATCTTATTTCACAAGGTATAAGCAATTGAAAACAGGAATAGAGAATGGAAGCTTGGTAACTTTAACACAGCTGTGTAATTTTACATTTCTTCTACTTCAAGAGTCTGAGGGCACAGAAAAAGGTAAGCTTTGATGAAATACAAGTTATCTGCATTAGTCTTCGTATTAAGTAACATAAAAAATTAGAGACTAAACAAGCTTTATCTCATTAAGTGCCAGAAAAATGTCAAGTTTTGTTGCCAGCAGTCATCTATAACCCCTTCTAAATATGTTGTTCAAGCTTCCGAAAGTAAAAAAGATAAAGATTGAGTTACAAGCTGAAGGAAGACCTTTCATGATCATGTATTATAGCTCAGGAATCCCATGCTCAATTACCCAAAAAGCAGGTCTTTGTGCTACCCTGTACCATGCTGCAGAATATGGCATTTCCAAGTAATTTGGACCTGTCATGGGCTTTGGTTTACTCTTAATTAGAAAGGTGTTCTCACCTCAAAGCAAAGCTGACATTTGCTCTCATTTGCTGATGGCAATTACGTGTTTACCTAGCACTCAACACAGCAGAGCCCCAGGCTTTGCCCTTTGAGTGTTACAACAGTATGAATCAACAATATTATTTCTCTATTACCAGCACAGCTTTCCCCCAGCTCTTTCCATCTCTGTGCTTCACAGAAGCAGGTGCCACTGCTCCCACTTCAGGAACAGCAATAGCTGCAGCCACTGGCTCACATCCTGTGCTGACTCTAACGCTGCAGGCTGCTCTTCTTTCACGCAGGCAGACACAGATATTTGCCTCTGAACAAGAGTGTGGGCTCTGTCCTTCACTTAGCAAGTATCTGCAGCTCCTTTTTGGAGGAGCCTGAGACACTAGTTTTCCTGGATTTGGGGATCTATTCCATGCAGCCATCCATGGTAGAAGAGATAAAAACAATGCCTCTGACTTAGGGGTCTGCAAGAGTTTCATAGAATCATAGAATCACCAGGTTGAAAAAGACCCACCGGATCACTGAGTCCAACCATTCCCATCAAACACTAAACCGTGCCCCTCAGCACCTCGTCCACACATCCCTTCAACACCTCCAAGGAAGGTGACTCAACCATCTCTCTGGGCAGACTCTGCCAGTGCCCAATGACCCTTTCTGTGAAATTTTTTTTCCTAATGTTCAGCCTGAATCTCCCCTGGTGCAGCTTGAGGCCATTCCCTCTCGGCCTGTGTCCTGTCACTTGGGAGAAGAGGTCAGCTCCCTCCTCTCTACAACCTCCTTTCAGGTAGTTGTAGAGAGCAATGAGGTCTCCCCTCAGCCTCCTCTTCTCCAGACTAAACAACCCCAGCTCCCTCAGCTGCTCCTCATAGGACTTGTTCTCCAGCCCCTTCACCAGCTTCGTTGCTCTTCTCTGGACTCGCTCCAGAGCCTCAACATCCTTCTTGTGGTGACGGGCCCAGAACTGAACACAGGATCCAAGGAGCGGTCTCACCAGGGCCGAGTTTGTTTCATCCCTTCATGTAAACCTTTCTCCTTGCAGATCACAAGCTGCTCGACCACCCCCAAATACATGCACCCAGGTTGGGTCTGAACCTACCTACACAACACAGCCCCCAGGCAAGGGGGCTCCATCCCACCACTCTCATCCTTAGCCATCCATGCTTTCTCCAGGTGCTGTCACAGCCTTAGCAGAAGACTCCAGCACTGCAGAGGGCCCTTTGCCACTACACCTTTATGACTTCATCTGTAAGCCATGGTGTTACTGCCTCTGAGAAAAAAAACCTCAAATATCCATTTCAAATAGCCAAGCAGCGTCAGCTACAGATTGCCTCTTACAGACCCTCACAGAGTTATAAAACTCACACAGCATGACTCTAACAACTATACATTAGATTAGCCAGATCTGCTGCACAGAGTTTTAACACAGAGTCAAATAGCACCTTAAGTCATTTACCACAAAGAATGACACAAACTTCGAAAAGAAAACAGAGATGTACCTCTCAATAACTCCAAAAAAGATATGCTCTTTCAAGACTCCAGAAATATGTCTTCTCCCACTATGAAAAATTAATTTCCCATCAGACTAAGCCAAAGGATTATTAGGACGAAAGGTATTCTTAAAATGATTTTATCAGCTACTACTTAGAGCTTTAAAAAAGTCAATGCCATCTAATAGTGTCCATATTTTATCTGTTGAGAAATCTAATACTCTCAGAAAAGAAGCAGTATCAGACTGCATGGTCAGCCTTACTTGGAAGAGAAAATACAGTTTTGAGAAATTTTATCTGTGCTGCTATGTAGCATATATACATGGAAGGAAAGAAGCAAAAAAATTGTGATGAACAGGGAGAACGTCTTACAAATAATGCAGATGCCAGCACAAAATATTTTTTATTTCTGGTGTTGGTAATAAAAGATAAGAAGATGGCAGCAATATTGCACCAATACTGTGAGGGCGTTGTATTTAACATATAAATTAAAATTCTGTCAATAATGCCAGGTACAAGGCTGTGTGCATGTGCAGAAAGTATTCATTTCTGAAATTCAGAAGTGCAATGGTGAATGACTCATCATCATATTAACATCAACATCATATTAACATCTCTTTCTCCCATAGTTTATATAATGCACTCCCACCTGTATGCTGCTGTTGACCCTGGATACCCTGACTTGGGTTTCTGTTGTGTGAGAAGCTGTAGTTTCAGTTAATAAAGGCTGTGGCTACTCTCACTGTACACTGACTAGTGGGTGAAGTACAGAGGAAGGCAAGCAGTGCCTAGGCAGTAAGCAAATCCTGAAAAAGGAGCACGTCTTCTCTTCATTTAAATGTACTTAAATGTCTGGCAGAAGTATGCTTGACTAGATTAATCTAGTGGCAGTGAGAATCTCTCTCCAAGGGATAATCTTACTTCCCATTGTACTGTGTCTAAACTTGCTTACTCCCTCACCCAGTCCAAGGCAAGCCCATGCACACTTGTATCAAAAGTATCAAATTGCATTAAAAGGCAAAGTCCTTACTACCTCTTTTCAAAATGAATGCAACTGTGCTGCATCAGCATCTCACACGTGGAAAGATGAAGCGCATTTTTGCACTGAGACAGGTAAGCTCAGTGCTGGACACCAAGTTGCACTAGTTATTGGTTCTCAGCTGCTGTTGCAGATTTTCTTTGTTGTGGACAGGGATATCTGATGCCTTTATCCATAATTGCAAAGTACTTCCCCTTGTCAACATGCCGTACAAGGCACATCATGGAACAACCAGGTTGGAAGAGACCTACCTGATCATCGAGTCCAACCATTCCCATCAAACACTAAACCATGCCCCTTAGCACCTCGTCCACCCGTGCCTTAAACACCTCCAGGGAAGGTGAATCAACCACCTCCCTGGGCAGCCTGTTCCATTGACTCTGGCCAGCGCTATCTCTGTGCTAATAATCATTCACTCCCCGCCACTGGCTGCCAACATCATCACTGGCTGCCTCCTAGCAGCAAGGATCCCATCCCTTGCCCACATGCATTTACACACCTCAGTGCATCTGAAATAATCCCATTCCAGTGCCTGGAGACAGCATATCCCAAGGGAAGGGCATGGTGATTTCTCAACTGCCTCAAGCCACCTAGGCAGGCAGCATCTGGGAGGAGTCCGATCTACTCCTCTAATTTTACTCCATGCCAATACTTGCTCCTACTCTACATGAAGAGACTTATTTTTTTTTTCTTTTTCTCCCTCTTATTTCATGTTTTAAATAATCAGCTTCGTTAAGTGTTCTGGCTGCCTGAGCTATACCAGCAGTGCTGCGCTAGCTCAGAAGCCAATGCTACCAACACAAGCCTTATTTTGAAGCTGATAAATCCATCACAAATACTTTGCTTGAACAATTTTAATACACAACACTTGAGCATGTAACATCTTCCCTTTTCAATACAGTTCTGTTCATATTTTCTTTGCTAAAAGGGATTTTTTTTTCTTTTTTCTTTTTTATTCTGCTTTTAAAGACTAGCTCCATCTCTTTGATCTGGTCCAGCCACGAGAGTACCACAGTTAAAAGAAATCTGCCTGATGGTACTAGATCACTGATTTGGAGTGAGAGCATTTAATCTCAAACTCTGCCTCAAATCAGCAATTGAGATACTATCTCTCTAATCAGGGGGTCTGTTATAATTTGCTTTAAAAAATGACATGTGATAAAAGCAAATCACCCAATTCCCTGAAACTTTTGAATGTCATTATTTATATATGCATCTTATGATCAAATCTAACACGTCTTATCCAAATGCTTACCGCAGTGCTCTATTATCCCAACATAAATCTAGTTTGAGTGTTGTTCACAACTGTTATATTAATGGAAGCCCACTACTGAATTACCTTTGTGAGTAGCATTCGTGTTCAGTGCGTGAATCTTATGGTCTTGCAGAATTAGGACTTACATTATCACAATTATCAGTCAAAATTACATGACCTTGTTTTGTATTTCCCAGACATAAAAATGTGTGTTTCATATTAGTTCCTGATTTTTTATCTGATAGCACAATGATAATTCCTTCCTGAACACCAAGTATAATGTACTCTGCAATTACAGCCTCAGAAAAGAAGCAATTATTTTGCTTACAATGCTTTATGAATTAAGTTCACAAAGGTCTAGACAGATGTGTCAGCTATTCTTTATACAATCTGATATTTGCATGTTAATTGAATCCTGCCCTGAGAAGGCCACCCCTATTTAGCTCATCAGAGAAGATGCAAGAAAGCTAATTCATAACTCAGAGGAGGTATATGAAGAAGGGAGGCCATTACCAAGACGAACAATTACCACCTTTCTTTCATATTAGAGGTAAACACACACATGTGCACAAACAAGGCTCAGTCCACTGTTGCTGTTAATTGGCCTTTGCAGTCGATGAGGCTGTGTGGATTTGCACTGACTGAAACTCAGACTGGTGCTGAAAGAGCCCAGGGGGAGCCTGCTGAAATTAGGTAAGTTCTCAGTGGAGGAAGCTGTGGCATTTGATAGAACTTTATACCTCCTTACCAAGTCCCTGAAAATGAAAACTCGCACAAGCTCAGGGTGCTAGACAGAATCACAGAATCATCAGGTTGGACAAGACCTCCAGGATCACCAAGTCCAACCATTTCTATCAAACACTAAACCATGTCCCTGAGTACCTAATCACCCATCCTTTAAACACCTCCAGGGATGGTGACTCTATCCCCTCCCTGGGCAGCCTCTGCCAGTGCCCAGTGATCCTTTCTGTGAAATTTTTTTTCTGATGTCCAGCCTGAACCTCCCCTGGCAGAGCTTGAGGCCATTCCCTCTCGTCCTGTCCCCTGTCACCTGGGAGAAGAGGCCAGTTCCCTCCTCTCCACAACCTCCTTTCAGGTAGTTGTAGAGAGCAATGAGGTCTCCTCTCAGCCTCCTCTTCTCCAGGCTAAACAACTCCAGCTCTCTCAGCCGCTCCTCATAAGGCCTGTTCTCCAGCCCCTTCACCAGCTTCGTTGCTCTTCTCTGGACTCGCTCCAGAGCCTCAACATCCTTCTTGCAGCAAGACGCATTTTCCAAAAAGAAATCCCCAATTCCTTCCCAGTCAGGAAACCTCTATTATGAATGTTTAGGTTTACCTGGAACAACTGCTAAATTGCATTAGGACTTTAGTCAGAATTTATTACTCTAGTAACCCAACGGTTCCCCTTGATTTGATCCTATTGCCACAGGCTGATATCATGCATGACTCCCTAACAACTGTGATATCTGGCTTACAGGCTTGGAAGTAAGACTGTGAGATAATTTTGATCTCATCATGCAGGGAGAATTGCACTGAGCTGCCGGCTGACTGGAGGATGCAGAAGTACACACGTAGAAACAGCTCACTCCTAAAGAGCTGGCTCTGACCACTTGCAATTTTCATCAGTTTCAACAAGTTCTGCCAACTGCAGATAGAAGTGAATTGATTTTAAGCATACTTTGCATATTTTACTTGAAGTGAAAAAAAAAAAAGTCATTCTGATTGCCTGGCATTCACTAGGATACAACATTTTGCAATTTAATAAAAGTTGGAGGTACAAGTGGTACTTTGAGGATGGGGGGTATACCATATTTGTGCATCCAGATTGCCAATTTTTATTGTAGCTCATAATTTCCTATTTTAAAATGTAAGTTAAAGATTTGTTATTTACTTGTGAATTTCTCTTAGGGAATTTGTCAAGCTGCACCTGGCTAAAAACACTTATAAAATGCACAAAAGCAACTTTGTTTCTTTGAAAAAATGTAGATAGAATCATAGACTCATAAAACAGTTTGGGTTGGAAAGGACCTTAAAGATCGTCTAGTTCCAACACCACTGTGATGGGCAGGGACACCTCCCACTAGATCAGGCTGTCCAGTTATTTTGGTTGTACACTCTCTAAATACTTAATGAAATGTGGCTGCTTTTGGAAAGGTTTCTCTTTTATTAACATACACGTTTTCTACAGAAAGTGAATTGATCTGGCCATTACTAACCAAAAGGTCCCTTAAGACCTTAAAATCAGGTCTCCTCACATCCCACTTTTTGTCCTGTGTTCATGCAGAAAAAATCACACTTGGTTCTTCCTATTTTAAAACAGTTTTTTGGCTTTCAATTAATTTGTCTTTGATCTGAACTAGATGAACATGCTGAAACAAAAACCCCACTGAATTCCTGCTGAGATAAAATAGCTGTAAAGCTGTCTTATTATTTTGACAAAAAAACCTTTGTTTAGATGTTTCTCTAGTGACTCTCATAAGCTTAATGTTCTTTCTTTTCCAAATTTTGGAAATAAGCAATGTATTCTTAAGTAATATATTTAATTTACATCAATTTAAATTCTGAGATATTATAGCAAGTTCTGGCTTTGATACGTTTGTCATAATTGCATATCTTAAAACAGCTCATCTGTTTCATTACTGTAGTTTAATTTTAACTTTTCTTCTTACCAAATTCAGTTTAAAATAAGTATCTTCTCTTTTCTAAAGCAACAGAATTTTCTGTAATGGCAAATTAAATTCACTGTGAATCAATAAACATAAGAAGAGCTGTTCTTGCTTTACTTCCATGATAGTGGTTTCTGAAAGAGCCGTTACCACTCAGGAAAAAGATCCTGAAGTTATAATAGATGTAATGAGCTGTAAAGAGCTTGAATAATGACAAGAAAATTGTTTCTGATGACACAGAGTTATTTAGAACAAAAGAAGTCTGAAGATGGCAAAGGAATTTCAGAAGGACCTCACTGGGTCACAATTGAGCAGCAAGCGGTTAGGTAATTTATAGATAAATACAAATGACACATATGGAAGAAATTCTAATCCTGCACAACATTGAATTTGAAATTACCTTTTTCCATATGGTTGGAAAATCCAACACAGTAGCTGTTAAAAGAAGGTAACATAAAAAGAAGGAGAGAGGCAAGAACAGGAAAGGAGATTATCTAGTGGGTCTGGGCCATCTAGCACATGCTGTGTGTGTTGGCTGCTCTCCATCTCCAGCAGCGTTGACTACGGCTGGGGGGGACACAGGGAAAGGCAACAAAAGCTCAATACGCTGGTCATCTTCAGGCCAGCAGAGGCAACGGATCAGAGGCACCATAGAGAGCCACAAAGTCCACGTGGGAAAGGGAAGGCAAACAAGACAATCATTTCTGAATCTGGAATTTAGTGTAATGCTCTCCAATTGGACAAAATTGTAATTTGTAGAAAACATCTGAATGTGAAACATCTCTAGAGTTCCACAGCGCAGGTTACAAAAAGCTTGTGAGTTCAAAAAATGTTCCAGACCTGGAGAAGGATGGAAGCCCAATGAAGAGTGTAAGCCCAGAGAAAGAGCACCCGTGGCTCTAAGCAGGTGGAAGACGCAGATGAAAAGAAAGTGTGAACACTTTGTCACATACTCTCTCTGTATCATCACTCTTCTATAACTCTTAAAATCATGATGTTCCTAGGAAGGGCTGGATCATCTTCTGGGCAGCATCATACACTTGAGCAATTCCTTGTGCCTAAAAAAGTAACCCATAATGTGCTAATAGCTATTATGTTTTACCATCTAAAACCATTCACTAAGCACAACACTAGAATCATGGAGATACTGGTAACTTCTCAGAAATTAAATAGGAAATACTTCTCATGGAGAAGCAAGCAAGGCTTACTTTCATTTCTATTTAATATATTCAATTCTGGTGTTGCAGATATCAAAACCTATGAAAATGTTTAAGCATTTGGAATTGCTAAATGATATCAGAAACCAATCAGAAAAAACAGTTTATTAGCCTGATTGCTACGATAGCAATGAAAAATTCATTTATCAAATAAGTAATAAAATATTCAAGTACCCTTGGCCACTGCCTAGCTCCATCTCACAAAACACATTTCAGCATTGAAAAGGATCAGAATATAACTCTGACACTCAGCAACCAAATGGGACCTCTACAGCTTGACTGGAGCTCTACCCACATAAGTTATTTAAATTTGAAATTTGATAGCAACTTAGATGGAACATAAAACAACTGAAACCCAATGCTGCTTTCCACCTACCTGTCCACTCATAGTAACTGAATGGGCAACAGTGCATAAGAAGATAATTCAGCCACAGGAATATAACCCAGCAACGTTATCATTCTTTTGCATCTTTAAATAAGTGAGCTACTTCTACACCTTACCACAGCAAGTGCTGGGATGCATCACTGCATAGGGTTTTGTAGGGAAGCAAGTAGAGCTGGAGGAATGACAAGAACTTGATCAACAATAGGTCCTAGATTTTTCATTGAATATTATCATCTAGTCCTGGATTGAGGGAAACGTCCTCATCCATCATCTTGGGATAGTGTGATCATCAGAAGAGCTTGCTATGGCTGGATTGTAGAGACTCTGTGGCTGGTTGCTGAATGTGAGAAGAGAGCATGGTGAGCAGAGGCAAGCTAAAGATGGCAAGTAGAGAGGGTGAGGGACAAAAAAAGAATGATTTCGTCTTTCCAATTTTTCTTGCTTGATGTATCTCCTTCAGAACATTAGTAACAATGCTATGAAGTTAGCCCATCGTTTCACCAGTTCCCAAGCACTTTGTGAAGAGAGGTAGAGTCATCTCTCCTCCAGTTTGTTTTGTGCCAGGGCATTGCCCTACAGCTCAACTTTACATCTTTCTTCCTTTAAGAGTTGCGTTAAAGATATCTGCCAGGAGCAAACCTAGGATTTATCCACCAGGTTTCAAAAGCCAAAAGATTCCTGATTTAAGTCTCCCCAAGTGTACCCACAAAATTAGTGTTTTGCTGTCATGGAAACAGACAACTGAGAACTGATCTCAACATCTGAGCACTGACCTCTGTACCTTGGTCTGAAAAACAAGAAGAACATACCTGAAAACAATTTGGATGAATTATATTGTCCACCATTGGAAGTTGTTAATAATTTGGGTTGACAGAAGGGAGACATAAGAAAACATTTCCTCCCTTTGCTTTGCCATGACCTTTCTTCCCTGGCAGTTTGAGAGCTTCTTGATAACCTGAATCTTTCTGCCTGCAAATACAAGCTTCTCATTACTTATCCTATCCACCAAAGGCACAAAGAACTTATTCCTGCTTTCTTCTCTGCCTCTCCTCGCAGCCCCATGCCAAGGTCTCAGTGAAGCCTGCCCAGCTCTGTCAGCACTCCTGCAGAGGTGGGCAACCACCCACCCTCATGTTCTCTATCTTCCTCCACATATGTCAGCACCTCATATTTGCTGTCATTGACTCACCACCTACGGTTTTAGTCCATGTTTGTTAAGGTTATTTTGAATTCTCCTCCTGCCCACTGATGCACTTGCAGATACTCCTGATTGCATGTTGCCTGCAGATTAAAAAGCTCAGATCGCCTCAGACCATTATTCAGGTAATCACTGAAGAACACAGAGAAAAACCACTTCCAAGATGGATGCAGCAGTGTCCAAAGGCAACTAATTTCATTTTGAAGAGTGCCATTACCACGCTTCATATGCTGTTATCAACTAACCTCACACATAACGTCATCGCAGGTTCAGCCAGACCCTACTTCCCTTCCTGGTCAGACAGAGCATTCACATGTAATACCCAAAGCCTGAGGACAGTATTTCTGATACTGTTTCTCCCTCGAGTACATCAGATTTTATCTAAATATAAAGAGAAAATACCTGGGAATTTTAAAGACCATGTTGTATTTGCTGCTACCTGTTTTACCTGATCCTTCCAGGTGCTTTCCAACAGTCTGTTGTTCCACTTGCCTTCTGGGGTGAGGGTGGTACCTTCAGCTGACTCATCTGTGAGTCTTTTCTTCCACTTTCTGTTCAGTACACCTATGTGCTCCTGAACTTCCAAATACTTCATCTGTCCTCCATGGTCCTCACATTGCATTATCTTAGAACAGGCTCTTAATTTCAGGGCACATCCTCTAACCTCTTTCCTGTTCTGGGTTGAAATCTTCAGTTCTTGGTAGGAATTGTGTTTGCAATAAAGTACAAGCAGAAAGGCGGGGAGCCCTGGGACGGCAGGGAGGTAGGAGTCAGCTGGAACCTGTGGCTTCCATGGAGGGCAGGGGAGGGATACTCATGGCATGCCTGGTCCCAGAGCAGAAGCCAAGCAGCTGAAGGACATCTCTGAAAGCTGCAGGTCATCCAAACAGAGGAGGAATCTCCCAGGCAGTAAAGGATATTGTGGTTCAGAGCAGCCTTTGCACAAAACAGCAGAACTGCAACAATTACAGCAGCTTTTCCCAGATGTCCTTAGATGGCCTCTGTCTGTGTGACCGTGCCCAGAAAGTTGACCCAAACAAGCAGACAGGTAACCCCAGCCTTGGGAAACTGCTTCCTGGCTCCAAACTAAGCCAACACCTCCATATGATTTCTTAGCTAAGTGAAAACTAACTTGAATGGAAGAAGCTATCAAACCAGACCCTTAACCAGATGAGGGTTACTTGTCTCCTGAGAATGTTGCGCTCATACCATTAGTGAAAACAGATGCTGTTTACATCATTATTAAAAACTGCCAACAAGCCCGAGGAGTGGAAAAAAAACAACTAACAAAAATGTTATGGGTAGATGCAAGACTCTTCTGAGAATCCTTTTGTTGATAATGCTGATGCTGTTGTAACAAGGTTCTTGTCCAGGAGCCTTCAGTATCAGTCTGTTGCCAATGAAATATTCCCATCTCTGAGATTATTTCAGGTAGACACGATGAACCCTGCCAGCAGCTGTGGCTGAGAATGGATGTTTAATAACACATCTTCAAACCTGGCTGAAAACCAGCGTGGGGTGTGGCGGGACCAGAGGGTTTGACTGTTCTGCCTATTGCAGAATCAGACTCCCACTGGCAGCGTGTTTGATAGATTGCCAACAGAAGTGGAGTCAGCCCAGTGAATGATGCTCTCTGCATCTCATTTAAATTCCAAAAGACCTGCTTGCTCTCAGTAATAACAGTCAGCAATAGCAGGGTATCTCTGAAGTGTCGAATGATTACAAATAACATTCACAAATACCTTTCATTCAAAAGGATCATTATAAATAAAATTATCAAGAAGTTACAGTCTAGCCTATAGCACTCTAGCTTTGCTTTACTCCTCACTTTTAAGTCCAAATGAAATGGTATAAACAGCCATTCTCAACTCTCATTTGCTACTTCTGTGCCAGAATTTCACAAGTAATTAATAGCATTACACAAATTACTTAACATGCACAGAGTTAGGTCTTTGGGAAACAGACTTATCAGCTTTAGAAAACCAGAGGCAAAGGATCCACATCTCATAAACAGAGAAGGTCTAGATTCAAGTGCTTAAATCACAGTGAAGTTAGCTAGAAAATAATAACTTTCCAAGTAGAGTCAGACTCCAAAAGTTATCTTTATTGTTATGGACCTATCTGACTGAGAAAAAAGAAATCTGTGGTAAAGGTGATGCCACTACTTTCAGTCCAAAGTCTTAAGGAGATGGCAGCACAGGCCCACAGTACAAGAGGTACTTGATGCTTATCCAGTCAGAAGAATGCATCCTTTCCTCCCTGGGGTACAAGCTTCAGCAATAGTTGCTGATGATCACATCTGCTGCTAAAGCAGCCAGACCCAGGGGCTTTAACAATGGCATGGAAGCAGGAGGGTCATCCAGGAGCCAGCCCAAGTGGACTGATCACTCCAAATGCAGCACTAGGGATCAAGCCAACACAGTCTGGCTATCTAAATCACACAAGGAGATGTTGCTTATTCAGAAAGTAAGGATATGGAAAAAAATTGACTTGCTTTCACTGAGACTCTTCCTTCAGCCCCAGCCCAAGCTGAAGAGAAGCCCAACCACCTTGCAAGGATAGAGAATAGGTGGCAACACAGAGCGGGTAAAGAGTGTAAGCATGGACAAGTTGGAGTAGGAAGTAGAGTCACCTCCAGGGAGGCACAAGGGATGGGAGCTTTG
This sequence comes from Clamator glandarius, assembly GCA_033459285.1. NCBI lineage: Eukaryota > Metazoa > Chordata > Aves > Cuculiformes > Cuculidae > Clamator > Clamator glandarius. Next base: position 1,424,507 of record JAUNZM010000904.1, on the reverse strand, counting down.
AGAAGGTCATTGAGAGTTTTACTGAGGAGCATCACAGGACCACCACTGAATAACTTCTGCAAGACGTGGGAAAAGCCACTGAAGCTACTGCCATGACTATCAGTGCTTTAGAGGGAACACTGCATGTACAAATAGCACTGTATATATGAATACATGTGCCCGGCATGTAATTGTATTGGGAAGAACTGAAGTAGAATCTGGGTAATTGTCATTAATTTAAGGAACTTCTATCTCTCATTATACAAATGTACATGGTATTAAGCCATTCGTTGTGAATAAAACTGTTTCATCCAAATTTAAAAAAAAATTAATATACTGAAAATTTTCCGTAGATTGCTATGTGGGAGCTCATCTACTTTGTGATCCAGGCTTTATTTTGGCGAGTACTGAATTCAACAGCTACGCTGACATAGAAGTCATAACCAGTTTAATCTCCCTGTCAGTCTGGGGGTCTTTGATAAAGCATGTCTACATTAAAAAGACTGTTATTATATTTTGCCTCTCAACTTAATTAAAGTCTCTTTTATGAGATGCTGTATTTGTAACTACTTTCCCTTCCTAAAATGAGCCATCTTGTCTGGTACAGTAATTATAACAACATCATTAATTCTATATTCACAGCATGTTTTTAAAGTAGTTCCCTTTTTTTGGTAAGACTAAAGATGTTTGTGGGCAGGAGCATTAATAAGATGGATATCTCTCTGGCTACATTCAGACAGAAACACATGGATTGTACAGCAGACCTCTTAAAAGGAAAACAATTTTAAGCCACCGAACAATGTCATCCCCAAACTTTACATTAGAGAGACATAGTCCCCAGGCCTGCTAAGCTGTTCCCATCCCAAGAAGCATAACAGGATACAACCAAACACTTTTTTCCGGCTGGAAGTCATAGTTAAAATCAGTCAATTCAAGCTAGGAACAGGACTGAGCTGCCTTTGTGGAAGCCTCCAGAGCTGAGTGCTGATCCCATCTCTGCAGCTGACTGATACCACAACCACAAGTGACTCATTTCATCTCCTTGTGCAATAGCTTCCTCTCCAATATTTGCCTCACATTTCATTACATGAGGAAACTAAAGCCAGCAGATCATCTTTTGAGTAGTGACTACAAAGTGCTTAGCACAAGTTATAGCTGAACTCCATCAGCTTTTTTTTTTTCCCCCCTAGGTAATACCAGATGAAAACACTCTAAAATGGCAACAACTACACAACTACTATACCCAGACTAGTTGTCCTCACTTTGACAGCACAGCCAACAATTTGCAGGTCCTAGGTCTTCATAGGATCTCTGTGTTCAGTCTGCTCTTCAATAGCTAGTGTTACTGAAGCCAGGAGCTGGAAGACAAGGACACAACTCCCTAGGTTTTGTGGCTCACTAGCAGGACACATGGTAGAAGGGATCATCTGACTTATCAGCTTCAGCTCTGGCACCAACAGACACCTGTGCCGTGTTTTTAATGCTTAGCCTTGGCCTATCGGTGGGACTTGTACTGCCTCTTACCCCACCACTCTCCACCAGCTACTCACACCACAGGCTGAGAGAGCTTAAAAAAGAGAACATCAGATGCAAAAGATGCAAAGCCATACAAAATGCCTTTAAAACAAGGAAGAAAAAAGAAGGCAAGTTTTGTGACTGCCTAACATCCTGGCTTAACAGCACATTCATTAGGAAAAAGAGCAGAGCAGGCAGATGACTTTTTCATAACAGCTTTCTTGTCTTTAACAACTGGAAATCCCTATTAATCCTTGAAATCTGAATTCTGCTCTCTAGAGTTCACATATTTCTGTCTGCTTTCCTCTCTTGTATCCAACTTAATGTCACTGATGGATGGTAATTACCATCATGTCAAAGTCTATTCTGGGCCTTTTCTGTTCTTGAAGGCACAGCACTTACTTGGTAAATAACAGTGTATATACATATACGTATATATATACACGTATATACATATACGTACGTATATGTATATACGTATATATATGTATATATATACACAACACTTTAATTTGCTCCTCAGCTTCTTGTTACCAGTACCCCCAGCATCTTCTCTTCTGTTGGCTACTTTAATAGCCAAAGATTTCTTTCAGATGAGAAACAGAAAACAGATGAAGATACAGTGACACCACCGTACTCACAAGATATTAATTATCTGAGCTTCAGATACCTGTTCCTAACAGATGACTCATGCTAAGAGCTCCGGAGAAAGGATGGAAAAGCTCAAGTCCTTGGTGATCTGAGATGCTGGGAGATTTACTGCTTAGAAAATGCTTGGTGATAAATTTTTACCATGCATATATGAAATGAAATTTGTAACACAGTTCTCTCCCACCCCACGGACAGACCTAATACATCATATGCCATTTCAGCAGACAGTAGATTCAGTATTTACCCCTCATTTTCCTCCCATCTTTGCATCCCACTTATCTGCAAACTGTACCAATTTTAAATTTTGCCAAGTCTCTTTTAATCCAAGTTACTGACAGAAGAAAAACAGACATCCCAAGTACAAAGTCCTGTGGGACTTTGCCTGAAGGAAAACAAGAAAACTGCAGGGTTTGTTTTTTCTTTTTTTTTATTTGACATGGCTGTGTTACTACCATGTCTCCTTGCTTTCGGTAACCCCAGTCAGTTGCTATCAGTGCTTTATTAATCACTCTGCAGTAACCAGCTACTGGAGGAGCTGAGAGTTTCTGCCTGTGCTGAGAGCTGCTGCTATCACATCCTTCATGCTGTGCATCGCGTCTGACTTTCTTCATCACTGACATATTTTGGGAATAATTTCCATTAAAAACAAAACAAACAGAAAAAACTCATCAGAAACCCTTGACTTGTAATAGAGTTGAACTAAAATTAGAACTTTGAAAGTCAGGCTTTTTTAGCTCTTCTTAGTAAGGAGGCCTCCAGATGAAATTCCTGAAATATGTAAGAAAAGATGAGGCTGTTTTCTGGCACCATTTGAAGTACCAGCAATGCAAGAGCTACTGATTGAGCAGGATTTCTGCATTGTCAAAAACTCAGCCTCACCCTCAAATATCCCCATTGTTACAGAGAGTCTGTAACAATAGCACTTGAATTCCTGCCAGACATTCTGGGGACATTTTATGGATTGGAAATTGAGGGACAGAAACCAATTAATTTACCCAGGCTTAAAAGAAGCCTCTGACACAGCCAAGAACTGATTTGAGATTGGAGTCTCAACATGTTGCCTAATTGCAGCCCTATCTTCCTCCCTCAGGCCCCAGCTTTCTCTAGTTTTCTCCTCTTTCCTCACTAACCAACCTCTAAGATGCTTTTCTTCCCTCATTCCTGTCAGATAATTTATGATGCTTTCAAACTTTTACTGCTAGAAGTCAGGGAACACTGTCCCTGGACCTTACAAATTTAATGCCCGAATTTGTTTCAGAAATAATAACACCACAATGTTGTATGCATTTGCAGAACTGAAGTATTTCTGCCATCTATTTCTTTGAAGCTTTTATTGCCCTTTCCCTCAGAGTTTATTCACTGTGGCAGCAATGGAAGAAAATGCTTTCCTTCTTATTCCACTTCATATAAGAAAGTGGGAAACCAAACAACTACAGCGAGGTAAGTAGACCCTGAGACAAAGTGGTCAGGTAGCTACAATCTAACAAACACAGGGACTAATTAAATCAACCTTAGTTTTAAAAGCATATTCTGTGCCCCTGGAAATGCTTCATTTGTTATGGAGGGAGAAAAGAACATAGAAATGGAAAAGAACAAGGAAACTCACCCCTATAGCAAGCTAAAATTTCTTCTAACAAAAAAAAAAATACTTAGGGCTTTTACATACTAGTATTTTCTCCACAGAAGCAAACTCTTGGCATTAAGAGAGTTTAAATCTTCTGCGATGGTACCTTGAATTTTTCAGGCAGTTAAATATTAAAGAATGGTGAATTTCCTTTAAAACTGAAGTGGCAGTTTATGAAGAGTAAAGATTTATTCCTCATGAGGTTTTTGAATCATAGAATCATAGAATCACCAGTTTGGAAAAGACCCACCAGATCATCGAGTCCAACCATTCCTATCAAACACTAACCCATGCCCCTCAGCACCTCGTCCACCTGTCCCTTAAACATCTCCAGGGAAGGTGACTCAACCACCTCCCTGATTTTGAGGATGCAGAAGTATTCAAATCTTATTTCCAATGCCTTTGCTTTTTAAAATCAATATTTTAAATATTTGATTTTTCTATAGAATTTGTTTTAGCAGCATTTTCAGGTTTCCAGTGCTGGTTTCTTATAGCACAAATTTTCACTTGCTGACCTTCGGCTTAGTTGCCCAAAGGGCATACTCTGGAAGCCCTGTGATTTCACCAAAGGGTTCACATTGTGGAAGAGAGAACATTTTGCTCCTTTCCTGTTTTAGAGTGGATGACAGATTATCAGCATAACATAGTCTTTGTAAATGAGGGAACCATTGTTCATCCAGGTTTGCACTATAGTAAATTATAGTTCAGAGGTAATTCCAATGGGCACATATAAATGAAGTGCAAGAAGGTTTTACACAGTCCATGTCCTTAATTTCCTGCTATTAAATGTTATTAAATTGTGTAGAAGTCCAAAACAAAGGAGGATTCTGTGAAGGGATTTGCTATTAAAACCACAGCTGTGATGACATAGTTAGGGGAAGCCTGATGCCTAAACTGTCCACAATGTAAAATTCATTCCCTAAGAGAAATGCAGACCAACAGCTTGAGCTCATGGGTTTCTGCATCAACGGTGACCTCATGCCTGGTTTTGCCTTCAAGTCCTTCCCCTTCAGCAGTTGCCTTGGGATCTGCTTCTAGACTGTGGCCAGCAGCAACATATATATATAGAGAGTATTGTTTGTGAAAGGTCTCGCATCAGCCTACGTTATCATGGAAGGTGCAACAGCCTAATTCAACAAATTGAATATTAAAAGATGTTTTCTAGTGGGAGACAGTGAGTTAGTTTCCCTGAAACTGTAAGCTACACCTTCAAACAACTGTTGATGTTAAAAAAAAAAGAAAAAAGAATCATGCATATAAAATGCCATTCTGAAACCCTGAAAATTTCCTTCTGATATTTTAGAGGCTGTAACAAAGGGGGAATGCTTTAAAGAAAGCAGCAGCACATTTTAGGCCAAAACTTTGACCCAGTTCTTCTCTGAACATATTTAAATTGGTTGTCTTCATCAGTTCCTCAAGTTTAGGCTAGTTACAAAAGCCCTCAGGACTTCAAAGAGACCAACAGAAAATAGGTTACAAGATTTTCAAGGTAAAGAAAAAGAGCTAGTTTTACCCAAATAAATATGCGGTTACCAGATTCAAGTAACACAGAATGAAAAAAAAATCCATGTTTTCAATGTTGCTTTAGAAATTAAAATGTGTCCAACAACTCCAGATAGTTTAAGAAGAAAATGTATTAATTTTCTGCAAAAACTGTTTTCATATGCAGTTGCTGAATCAGAACCTTAATATCCCGTATTATCTTTAACTGCCTCAGCACTATCAAGTCTTTACTGAACACTAACTTCTAGTCCCACATACATATACAGAAGACTGACTCATCTTCTTTGATACAACTTTGCAGCTAAGTAGGGTAGGAATGGCTGGCATTTCAACCCTACCAGCAGGATCATCACTAGGCTGCAACATGATCCTGCTGGGGTCAAAAAGAACATTTTTAACAGAATCATGCTGTCAAAATTAGAACAGGAGACACCTCAAGCCATGAAATGGGTTGGTATGATTTCCCATTATAATTTTAATTATTCTTTTACACCCCTTTTCCTTATTTCCAAGGCTTAAATTGGTCTGTTCTTTAAGAACAATGATTGATCTCAAAAGGAGACCAGATGACCATTGCAAGCACTCATATATAGGAATGTCAGCTTAGATTTGTATTGGAATGCCAACTTATATTAGGTTCAGTCCATTTAAGGGTTGAAACCCTGCTGAAGATGTCAAAAAGAGAAGCTTTACTGAGCAGAACGTGATCCCAGAGGGTTTAGTAACTACTTGGAAAGAGATACTCAGCAAAAGTAAAGGAATAAGCCCAAAATATGGTGTTCCTTATAGGGATTTTCTTCTGGGTCCAGTTTCCCTTTCTTCACCAACCCCATTATTAAGTGGCCTAGGCAAGACCCTGCACAGGCTTTTGCAAAGTCTCTTTCATGAATATTCAGTAGGGACTTGTCAACTGAACTGATAAACCACATCTTGCAACAGCTCATCATCTTATTGTCCCTCTGCTCGGTGACCCAGGACACGCAGCAGTTCAAAGGACACCCTGTTGTGGTGAACAAGTTGAGATGCTTTAGGATGTACTGTGCTTGGCAAGGAGAAATAATGTGGGAGGATCTCAGGTGCAAAAGTTGCTCTGTAATGCTGCAGCACACTATGTGGTACAACTGGATGACTTGGATTTTGGAATATTATTTTCTATTAAAATACATTGAAGAAATATGCATAGTCAGCCCAAATTTACAGAAACCTTGTTCATTCTCTAGAAACTGTAAGAAAAGTCCCCAAATTTCCAGTGGCAAGACATAAGGACCACAGGACACTCATGCAGAATGTGAATACTAGGAATGGAGAGCCCTTGTCGTCGAGGCATAGTGAAATTCCTTCTCCCAGCTCAAAGCAGCTTTCTGTGCTATAGCAAAGCTCCACACTGGAGTGAAACCCCACAGTGGTAAATCACTGCACGTATTACATCAGGTTCACTACAGACCAGTGCAAACTAAGAGATGTATCTAAAAAGAACACTCAAAAATGCCAAGTAAGTTGCAACTCTCTAAGGCTATGCTTTACTTGGAAAATAAGCTTTTTTATATAGAGAAACTTATGTAAACAGGTCTCTTCCTTCCCATCCACGGCCTTGCAGGGCAGATTCCAGCTTCTGGGCTAACCATTCCTCAGCTCAATGAGGCTCCCTGTTTGCAGCAAGCCCTGTTTGATTCCCCTGAGCTTCGAGGGGAAGTCTGTCTTTTCATCTTCTCTAAATCCAGCTTGGAGAACATTTGTTTCAGTAGTTTCCCAGTCTCTTTCCCCACTGCCCAGGTCTCTGGGATGCTGCATTGAACACCTGCCATCCGGGGGTACAAGCACACAATCCCTTTTCCAAAATAGGGTCTCCATCTCCCCCAGGTTCAGCACCCAGAACAAGGTAACCTGGGGTTGGAGTGGTGGAGGGGGAAGCTTTGCTCCCTGGTGCCCAGCTACACCCTGCTGATAAAGCATGGGATCAAGCACATGGAATTGCAAACCAAACAACTATCGCATGTCCCCCTGCCCACAGCCAAGCTCTCAGGAACGATAAGCTGTCCCCTGCAGCTCTCCCTTCCTGCCATGTGGTGATGAATGCACACTTTAGACATGTTTCTATGGGAACAAAGCTTAACTCTGTCTTCTCATCTTCTCCTAGTAACTTCTGAACCCTTTGGCTCATCCCAGCCAGAAGCTGACAGAAGAAGAGCAAAACCCAGAGACAGTCTAGTTCCTTAAGCTCCATGAGCACAGGACCTGGGTAAGTAAGTGAGGGAGAAAGCGCATCATAACTGCCTTGACAAATGGAAAAGCTGTAGCCCAAGCTCACATGTTAACGCCAGCTACATAAACCATTTTATGATGTCCCTCTGTTCCCGAGGAAGAAGACATCCACAGAGCCAGTGGTCAGTCAGCAAACAAATCTACTGGAAACCTGGCTTTGTCAGCACTTGTGCACACAGAATTGCTTGTTCTTTCTTCCCTTCCAATAGGCAGAAATAAAACACATTTACATTGTAAATGTACATTTACAAGCAAACTTGCTTACATACACCCTTTCTTTTGCTCTAGTGTTATCATCAGATAGTTAAAATTGGGAAAGTCTGGATGAAAATCTGCATATTTTTCTTGTTCTTGTCTTGCAGTCCTGGCTACAGTTGAGTTGGGAGTTTTACCATAGACAGTAATGGGGTCAGAATTGCAGTTCTGCCACAAAATGTTCACCAGCATTCACAGTTACTGCTTTGGAAACTGCGGAATTTAATCCCAAATGAAATAAGTGTAGTTACAAACTGCTACAGAAATAAGTTTGCTTTCACACAAAGGTTTCTAATTTCACCAACAGATAAGAACTTATTTTCAGGTGAATGACCCATGTCACAAAGAAGATAGAAGGTAATACTGAAGATTTTTTTAAACCGCATTGTTCACCTGGGGATGATATGAAGGTATAAGCACAGGGCATAAGTGGTGTTTTCCCCTACGGCAAGCTCTCAGCTGAAAGAACAACTGGAGCGTAACAGAATAAAGGCATAAAAGCTGCTCTAGGATCACAGGATATTCTGCCTGTCAGTAATTTAGTGTGTTTAAAATGGAGAATCCTTTCTACATTAGGAAAGAAGGTTACCATCTTGCCAAGCAAAAAGATTTGAGGCTTGACTTTACTGAAGGCTCCACTTGGCACAGCGAAATGAGAGCATCCAGCCCATCAGACACCCCAGAGGTGGTCAGAGCCATGGAAACTGCAACAGGGGTTGGTTGCACACCCTCCACGAGCAGCCTCAGCCATAAAGACTTACCTTTGGCTAGCAAGAGCCAAAATGGATGGCTTACATTTTGTAGTGGTTCACTTGCTGATTTCTGACTGCTTTTAAACTACGTGAGCTTCTCTAGCAAGACACTGCTGCTGTAGCCATAGATATGGTGAGCACAGCAGCCTTAGCAAAAGCCTTTTCCAATCAATGTACCACCATTCAGGTTCCTTATCTCACTTGTGCTGTGATTCACTCCTGTCCTTCATTCTCCACAGCATGTTAACTCCTCTTGTGCATCTTAGTAAACAGTGGCATCCCCGTCAGGGCAGGCTTTTATTCCTGCTTCTTGACAGAAACAATGGCAGTTTAGCAGGGATATACACCGTGTGCAACAAAAGCAAAGACCCACAAATGTTCCCCTATATTTCATCATGGAAAACAAAGCCCAGCCTTCCCCCATAAATGTTGCCCTATCATTATTATACTGGATCACAAATGTTAGTCGCCTCCTGGCATCCTCTACTCCTGCCAACTTTCAATACTGATGATCCACTGCGGTCTTAAGAAATCAGCATGACATGAAACAGCATATATGAAATGTGACTCTTTTTTTCCCTTGGATTTATACATTTCCACAATATTAACAGATAGAAATGTCTTACAATAGTCCCAGATCTGCTCTTCCTTACTAGCTCATTTAAATTGTCTCTTGGGCACCCTAACCTACTTTCTGAGTGCACACAACTGCCTATCCTTGTAGCATGCTTGCTTTGCAAGTTTATCCTTTATAAAGTGGTTGAGTAGTTTGCTTTCAGCTACTTGGGCTTTTGTTATCTTCTTCAGTACTACTTGACAGTGAAGTACACAATCTGTATCCTGCCTTCATTACAACCTAACTAAGAATATCAGTAGGCTGATACAGAATACAGGCATATTAGACTGCAAAACAGTCACTAGAGGGAAAGGAACTTCATTCTCCTGTCGCAACATAGCAATGTCTTCTACTTCATAACCCTCCACAATATGCTGTACATTTTGACTTGAGAGTATGAAAGAGTTTTTACATTATTCTCATTAAGAATATGGATGAAAGCATTTAAACAGCTCTAACATGGTAACAACCCTCCAATAGCAAAGTGTTCTTTTGCTGGGCTGGTTGTCATCCCCAGACTTTCATGAGCTACTGCCCAAGCGCTTGTTCTGTGTACACTCTAAGAATGCCTTTTCATTAGACTTCAGCTTACTACACTCGCATCTTCCCCCTCAAACATCTTCAGTCCAGATGTTTCACCTGTGGTAGCTGTATACTTTGCTTTCCCTTGGAAACAAAGTCAAGTCTCACAAGGATCAGGCAGGAATGGTTCCCCCTCCTGCAAGTTGGACTCGATGATCCAGTGGGTCTTTTCCAACCTGGTGGTTCTATGATTGATTCTAAGTCTCAACCCTTATGAGCAGGTTATCAGCAGATTGTTAACTCTATGGAGTTTGAAGCAAACAGAAAGCCACTTCAGCTGAGGTTTAGTTGCGTAGCTGCTTTACTGGATCAAATGCCCCACTACAGGAATGAGACATAGCATTGTGTAGCCAGTGACACAGAAAACAACACAGCCTTTTTAGCAACCATACTTTAACAACTTGTACTTACAGGATAAAACAAGCAGAATCGTTTGTGGAGTCTGCATACTACATGCAGTGTAAGTCTTCATGAAGAGTTAACATGCCGAGCCCAAGATTTTCTTTACCCAAATTACACTAAGTAACTAAAGAAAGATTCTTGACAGACAGCTAAAATTTGCTGTTGAGGGTCCACCCATTGCTTGAAACGTTTTGCCAAGATTTGAACCTCAGGGAAATACAGCATCTCAGTGAGTTGGCACGAATTTGGGCCTGAACTATCCCATCAGCTGCAAGAAGAGAGAAACTCAGGATCTGGGGTGAGGATCCAGTGGAAAAGAGGAGGGAGGAGAGACTGTGCATCTCACTCAAGATCCTACTGAAAGGTGAACAATGTGATGGCTGGAATTATGGCTCAGACAGCAGGCACAAGCCTTCTCGTGTTGCAGGAGCACTTGGGGTTTTGCATCCCTTGGACAGAAGGAATGTTAAGCTTTTAAGGAACTGTGGGGCGGTCTGTTATTTCAAAGCTCAGTCGGCTGCTCATAATGCTACAGCACCTAACTCTGTGGCATCATCTCCTACAGTCAGGGTTTACTGGCACCAGCACAAAATAAATACCACCAGTTTGGAGGTGCAATATTTCTCAGCCATGAAGGATTTCAGGATTTACAAAGCAAAAAGGTCAGTTAACTCAGTGAGAGAGTTTTCTTGCCCAGAACTTAGTTAAAGTGAACTAGAAGCCTCAGAACTTCAGATGTCAATTTTTAAATGATCACAGACACAGAAAGGTAAAGGGATTTTTCTCTAGCCCCGACTCTCACTATAGGGAGAATCTAAGGGCAGGGATGTAGTAGGGAAAAGTTGACTTTTAAACTGTGTTGACTGTGCCATCTCCTCCAGATCTTGTGTGAAGGCACTCCTTGGCTCAAGGACCAGATATGGCTTTCAGCTGTCTGTTTCACAGTGCAGCTACGTATTTTCATAGAAACATAGAATAGTTTGGGTTGGAAGGGACCTTTAAAGGTCATCTAGTCCAGCCTTTCTGCAGTAAGCAGGAGCATCTTCAACCAGATCGGGTTGCTCAGAGCCCCATCCAAACTGAACTTGAATGTTTCCAGGGATGGGACCTCCTCTACTTCCCTGGGCTACCTGTTCAAGTGGTTTACCACCCTCATTATAAATATTTCTTTCCCCTATCTAGTCTAAATCTGCTCTCTATCAGTTTAAAACCACTGCCCCTTGTCCTATTATTACAGGCCCCGCTAAAAAGTTTATCCCCATCTTTTGTATAAGTCCCCTTTAAATACTGAAAGGCCACAATAATGTCTCCCCAGAGTCTTCTCTCCTCCAGACTGAATAACATCTTTCAACCTGCCTTCACAGGGAGGTGTTCCATCCCTCTAATCATTCCTGTGGCCCTCTGGACCCATCCTAAGAGGTCTGTGTCTGTGTCTTTCTTGTGCTGGGTACTTCAGAGCTGGACACAGGACTCCAGGTGGGATCTCAGCAGAGCAGAGCAGAGGGGCAGAATCACCTCCCTGGACATGCTGGCCACACTTCTTTTGACGGAGCCCAGGAAAGAGTTGGCTGCAACTGCACATTGCAGCCCATCTCCAGCTTTTCATCCACCAGTACCCCCAAATTCCTCTCCTTGGGGCTGCTCTCAATCCCTACGTCCCCCAGCCTGTACTGATAGAGGGCATTGTCCCAACCCAAGTGTAGGACCTCATTGAACCTTATGAGGTTCACGCTGACACGCTTTTTGAGCTTGTCCAAGTACCTCTGGATGGCATCCCATCCCTCAGGTGTGTCAACTGCATGAATCATCTTGGTGTTATCGTCAAACCTGCTGAGGATGCACTTGATCCCACAGAAAGAGGAAAAACAGTGCTATGTTTGAAAGCAATTGAAAAGAATCACAGAATCATAGAATCATTAGGGTTGGAAGGGACCTTAAAGATCATCTATTTCCAACCCCCCTGCCACGGGCAGGGAGATGACACTAGATCAGGCTGCCCAAGGCTACCCCTTTTTTTTTTGACTGCCTCAGCCAGCAGACAGAGCTGGACTCCTCTCTTGTAAAAGTGTCTCTCCTCGTTGGTGGCTAACTAAATTCTTTTAGTTTAATCTCTAACATTCTGACTGGAAGCCTACTCTAACACTTAAACAAATTTAAAAATCACATCAAGCTCTTTAAAAAAATCCAGGCTTTCATTATCATGAAGTGGGGAGTTAATCAAAGGATGTTTTACATTTTCCAGGGAAGGAACCTCTGAAGTATATCCACTTAGCTTGCTAGAATTTAAGGAGTGAGCTAATTAATTTGTAGCCTGTGGAAGAATTCAAGGGCTGACTGTAAATTCCTAAAGACCTTTTAAAATGATTTAAATGTTGCAAAAAGTACTGAGGCACCACCCCTGGAGACTGAAGATGCCTTTTTTTCTACACAGGGGGTCAAGCTGCCATATGTTTTTGGCATCGCTACACCAGCATGCCTCAGACCAGCTAACCTGGGGTGGGAAGTCAAGTTATCTTCCTACACTGGTTCGTGATTAAACACATACTTAAATGCACCCTTTCTGCTGCACAGACATTTGTCTTGAGGCTTGTCAAACTTCACAAGAAGACAAACTCTGGACTTAGATGCTATGCTGAATTAGGTCCTTGTACTTGGCTTCTCTGTGGAGAAGAGTAAATGTTAGCAGTTAAAAATTCTCTGCCTCATAAATTGGAATGAGACTGGAATTAAACCAGAATGTTATCTGCAAGAGACAGTAGAAAGGTAATAAAAGCTTTGGCCCTCATCTTCAGAGAGAAGTAGCCACTCATCTACCACTGATCAGTGATTAAAGTCACAGTAAAGGCTGTCAATCTTTGATTTGGAAATCCATGATGGTATGATTGCTTTACTGTGTTTGAGTCCATTATGCCATATCTCATTTTTCTCCTCATCTGAGCCGCTGTCTCCCTCATCAGTCATGCAGCTCCAGATACTTCAGGTCCCTGATCTTGGAGGGGTTCATCACATTGCTCCCAAAAATGGCTCGGTCTTCTAATCATATCAACGGATGCATCTTCACTCTTTAGCAAGAGTAAGCAAAGATATGTAACTACTATATAGTAGTGTTTTGACTGTGAAATCCTACTTCATCCTTCAGACCACGTGGGATTTCTAAATCAGCTTCCTTGAAGTCTATATAAGAGAACCATAGCTTTTCCTCTACCCCAGGTTCTAACTGGGGACTAGTAAATTGCTCATGCCTTGCCAGCCTCCCATGCATCATTTTCTGGCCTGGTCTCCCGTGGACACCTGGCTATGCTATAGGAGACCTATTTCACTCCTTTGCATTTCCTTTAAGCCTTGACTCCAGGAAGGTGATGTCCATTCCCTGCACGTGCCCCCATCTCTACTGAGAGCAGTAGACCTACTGTTTTTTTCTGCTCCCAAAGTCTATCCCTTGGAAAAGAAGCTAAGTAAGCTTTAGCAAGAATGAGCATAAGTCTTTTCAAGGGTCCTTTCTCTTCCCTGGAGAGTGTGCATGGGAATTGAACACAAAATTTCCACAGACCATCTCTAAGACGCAGGCACCTAAATGCTCCTTTAAAGTGCTCAGTAAGCACTTTAGTGCATGTGCTACTCTACTTCTAGCCTTGCATGCAATGTTTTATTGCCAACCAGTGCATATTACATGCAGCATTGAATACAGGAAGGAACAACAAGGTGATTTTATGAGAGAAAGACTGTCAGTAGAACTTCTGACTGTTACTGTGCTTCAGAGTCTTGGTTAAAGAGCTCTGAGCTTAGTCACTTGCATGAGCAGATCTGAACCACACTGAATAATTTATCTGCTTTATGTACATTACTGACTCAAAGGGGCATCTTACATGCCATGAACTTGGTATTGTGTGGGCATATCATATGTGAAGGAGTCAGAATAATATTATTTGTACTGATAACATGGTTTGCATAAGAAAATTCTAGTTGGGACTTTAAAGGGAAAGAAATGACTCTGATCTATCACTTCATTAAATCTTTGTGTTTACTTAAGTAACAATACTGTTACAGTAAGTAGCTAGAAAAACAGGCATTGGGTAGAGATGAGGGCTAGAAATGGGAGATTCTATTTTAATGAAAAAGAACTGAAAGCCAGAAAATTTTTTAACACAAAAAGGAAGTAGTGTTTTGTGAAGATTTCCATATAATCTAAACCTATACCCTCCACTCCATCTTGACAGGACATTCTGTACCAGCTTGTTGGTTCAACCCAAAGTATCACTGCTACCTGCCAGACCAGCAAATGTGCTAACGTCCCAACAGTTCTGTACGAAGCAGAAAAGCCGGTGGCTAAACTAGAGCAGCAGAAACTTGCTGCAGCCTTTCTTCTCCTAACTCATCATCACAGCTATAAGCCAAGTCAGGGGAATATTTGACATTGTTCCTGCTGATAAAAGACTCAAGAACTTTAAAGAGCACAAAGATCTCAGCATCAAAGAGGAACCATCATACAAGCACACGTTATAATCATAAAAGAGGAACAGCACTTCAGAGGGACAATGCCAATGAGAGGACAGAGCTCCACTGGCTTGGAAAAAATGTTAATCACAGAGCATTCATACTCACCCCTTGCCCTGTGCTTCATTACAGAGCTACCAAGAAGATAATTCAGACTCCTCCTGCCTTGACTACTCTTAGGTTTCCCTTCTGCAAGATCATTCACTAAGAAACATCAGGTCTCTTGCACAGAGCACAAGAAAGGCTTTAGGGTCTGTTGAAGCTCCGTGTCATGCACAGCTAGTGTTCTGCCAGCCAGAGCCAGGACCCAGTGAGACCTGCAAGCTAACACAGTTCCCATCACACCAGCACTACACAATCTGTGCAGACTGAAGAAACATCTATCCCTGTGTAGTTTTTGCTAATTTTGCCTGCTAATGCAGATGAGTGCCAACGCAAGCAAGCACTTTAAAGTTGACAGTGTAGCAGACATGCTCTCACACTGGAAACCAAAACCTGACCCTTTCTGCAAAGGTTCCATCTATCTTCTCCAGCTCAGCTGTCAGGTGCATCCCAGCTGCTGCACCACAGGCTGGAGCAGTCAGGTCCAGTGGCAGCTGGATGTACCCCAACCTTCAAGACACTTGCCCAAAATATTAAATGGATCATTCACTTGCAGCATCTTTGCATCTCTAAGGCAGAAATGAGAAACCACTCCTAAAATTAGAAGCTCAACCACTGCCCTTAATAAAGTGTGCATTTTTACTACCATGCATGCTTTCCAACCGTCATAATATATGCAGTTATATAAATACATACAATTATCCAACACATCAATTTATTATTTAAAATGGTATTGAATGTATTTAATCAGCGTCTAAGCTCTTTAGAGGGATAATTCAAATTAATTTGACATTCAGCATTTGCAGAAGCAATATTTAACAGGTTGAAATAATCTGACCAAGTCTGTTAACATACACATGCAAAGGTCTCTCCATTGTTGAATTTCAAGCAGAAATGAAAGCAGGAACTTCCATTAGTTCTAAAAAGTGGAGACAGCCACAAGCTGAAGATAAAAATACCAAATCATTTCTCATCCAGGGATTCCTGAAATATATGAATGCCGTTGAAATGAAAAGGTGAAGTCGGTATATGAGAGCTAATGTATGCCTCATTAAATGAATATTTTTCCAATATTTTTTGATTCAACTAATTTTCTTGTCAAATTCCAGCACATGCGATTGAGTCTTCTTCTAAATTTAACACAATAACAGGAATGCACTCAGGATATTGTGAAAAAGCTAATAGTATTCAGTAATAAAGTATCTGTCCATCATCCCTACTGTTTTGTACATACTCAGGGAAGGAAGGAAATCTTTGAAGAACGTAATATTGCAATGAGTAAGCTTCACCTAAACCCCATGTCTGATAGAAAATATTTAACAGTCTTTTCACTGGACATGCCTTAACATTTCCACTTGTTCAAGTACTGACAAAAGGAATCTCCCTTCTGTAATTCTGAAGGTTTTGTCCTGCTGGTATGTGTGACTCGAGCTGTGGTGAATATAGGAACATCAATTTTATATTTCCTGTCACAGTCAAGTTACCTCTATAAAAACAGTGGAAAAATCTGTTATATCCTTTCACTGCTTCTGTAAGTTATTAGTTTTTGTATATTCACTTTTCTTGTCTAAAAGATTTAAGAGTTTAGTTTGTAAACGATAACAGAATTATCGTCTGCCCCTTTTGCATACTCTCACAGCTCCATAAAGAGCAAATTAGAATGTAAAATTTACATAAACTGTATTATTCATGTTTTTACAGGTCTGTACAAGATTTTTCAACTTACTGAAAACAGTAAAGCTCTTCTTTCAGCATTTGTAAATGCTGAGATGACCCCCACTGTCACGGTCATCATTTAGGTGGAGCAGTAATTTCCGTTACTAGGAATTTATAAATAAACTGAGATTCAAGATTAGATAATAGTTGTGCCCTTTGTTCTGCACCCTCTTCATTCCAGGACAGGAGATCGTGGAGACTGTCCCCTACACAGCTGACATCTAGGATACAATACAACCTTCAGTAACACCTTCAGATATTAAATGGCTATGTTGACATGGTCATCCCATTACAGCCTTACAGGCAGTTAACTCACCCTGTATTAACATTTTAGGTGTATCTTTTTGTCTTTTGGCAGATGTTAAAATAATTTCTGCATAAAGCTGATTTTAAATGCACTGCATAAATGCAAACTGCTGTTTGTGGAAACAAAGCAGCAATGGGCAACAATATTACAAACTGAGTTATTCAGAAATTAGTATTTCCTCTCCCGTGGACATATCAGTCTTCCCTGATCTTTACCTGAGTCTGATCACGTTCCTTATCCTTCCAGTAGTCTTGGCGGAGCTTTGTCAGAATCTCTTTCCATAGCTTATCTTTATATAGCTGTGTTTCAAACACTTAGCTTATTCATTCTGAAGGTCTCTTCTTCAATGGTCTTCCATTCTTATTTATTGCAGATGCTAAAAGCCAGCTCATTAACACAATCTTCTTTTGTGCCAAGGTCATCAATAGAAACCTTACTGTGAGATTTCCCACAGGAACAGAACTTGGGAAACTCTTCTAGCAGATTCCTGCTGCCAAAGCTTTCATCCTCACTGCATCTCCATCCCTGCAAGACAGTTCCTCTCAGATCACACTGTCCCTGAAACAGCACGAGGCTTCTCTACTTCCCTTGCCTTACTCCCTGTGACACCATTTCATATATATATATCACAGCACAGTGCTACTTTGCCTCGTGTACCAAGGATCGGTTGGATTTATATAGCACAATCCACACTTAATTTATACTTTATCCTATCCATGTAATTCTTCTTTTCTTCAAAACTTGTCTTCAAGACTTTTAGGCTATGGAAGTCAGACTAATGAGGTATCTTCAACCTGCACTCACCAACTTCACAAATTGTCCAAAGGATGCTTGGGAAGCCATCAGACATTTCCAGCAAGGATGAGGAAGCTCAAGAGAAAATGAGACTAAATCTGCAGCTTCGTGCTTTATTCTTCCTGCCACCACAAGAGAGGGGTTAAAAGCAGGGCAGTTGTAGAGAGAGGTTAACTAGGATGAGCAGGAGACTACAACTACCTGAAAGGAGGTCTTAAAGACGAGGAAGCTGGCTTATTCTCCCAAGTGACAGGGGACAGGACAAGAGGAAATGGCCTCAGGCTCCACCAGGGGAGGTTCAGGCTGGACATCAGGAAAAAAATTTTCATATAAAGGGTCATTGGGCACTGGAACAGGGAGGTGGTTGAGTCACCTTCCCTGGAGGTGTTTAAGGATGGGAGGATGAGGTGCTGAGGGGCATGGGTTAGTATTTGATAGGAATGGTTGGACTCGATGATCCAGTGGGTCTTTTCCAACCTAGTGATTCTATGATTCTAAATTGTCACAGAGAAGACCGAAGAAAGATGGTTTATTTTGCTAACCATGGGCTGAGAAGGAATATGACTGTACTTTCTAAGTACATCACAGGACAAGACACAAGCAGAAGGACAAGTATTTCATAGTCTAAAAGTGATGCAAAAGTAAATGATTACCATCATTGGAGCTGCGGTAGCAGAGATTAGGAGTATCTATCTGTATTTAAAAAAAGATAAATGTATTCAGTAATGAAACATGATTGTCTGCTATAGGAGGAAACTAAACTCAGTGTTACTGAAGTTGCAAACAAGCTTTCATAAAACAGAAGCTCAAAAAGCTAAAACAGCCATGACAAGAAAGGCTTACCCACCTTCCAAAGACCACTCTGATTGTATTTCTCGGATCTCTGCAAGTCTCTGCTTCGGAGCGCAGGACCACGGGGGAGTCAGGAAACAATGGCACTACAGGGTTTGTTCACTGCTGCCCACCCATGCTCAGTTACGTTGTAAGCACCAGCAGTCTTGGCATTTTCGCTTGCTCAGAAGAGCAAGTTCTGCTGCCAGGCCACAGCAATAAGGCGTGCACCAACAGGAATCACCCCATTATTGGGCTGCTGCAGCTGGACATTGCTCTGCTTCCTCCACTCACCACCTGTGGTTGCTCTTTCTAACTAGTACCTCTTTTGCTTCTTCTCTCTGACATCTCTTCCTGTTTCCTCTGCTTTTCTCCATCTCATCTTCAGCTTCTCTCTGTCTATACCCCTGAGGTGCACTGATCTAGTGGCCAGGGCAGTCTCTCTGCCTTGAGGCATCTCAGATACATGCTTCTTCACTACATTCATCCCCACTCAGGCACTCCTATTTAAGCTCAGTCTGCTCTGATCAATTCTGGCTTTCTTGGCTCTTCCACTCAGGTTTAATTTTCAGATAACTTTGTGGTCATGCCACATGCTGAATTCCCTCCAGCTTTATCTACTCAAGATAACAGCACTCTTTATTGAGGTGAACAGGAGTATTAGACTTTCATCCATGCTAAACTCCAGCCTCTCCTTAAAACAATGTGGCAGCATAGGTGGCATAGGTTGACTTTGGAGCCATCCTTGTCTCTCTGTCTCTGGTGTCTCCCTCGCTTCCCTATCCCTATCTTCCCTCCTCATTAGTAGTCTTCATGCATCAGATTTTCTCAAAAAAATTATTCATGCGAGTTGTCTAATGACCATTTGAAGGCTTGTTTTGAAGATTTGTTGTACGCATGAAGGTTCAGATGACCTGAAGTGAGGACTGTATGCGTGAAAATGCAGAAATTGCCATTGCAGTGTGGGGTGTAAGGAATTAGTGCTACTGCTAACTCAGGAATATAGAATAGCAGGCTCTGACCTGGCAGGGAGGTGGGTATGGCCCCTTTCACTGCATTCCAGGGAGAACTACATGTAGGGCTGAAGTAAGGCTGCTGTAAGTGCACCAAAGAGAGTGGCTCAGTTGGGGCAAAGATGTTTGCTAGAACTTAAGAGAGTTCCCTAAGCATTTCCAAATTACACTCTGCATCACAGGGGCTGCTTTCTTCATTCCCACAGCCCTAGTAGTGTACAAGCAGCATCTGAGCTGGGAACAGTCCCTTGAGGCTGCTGAACACAGCAGTGTTCCAACTCAGAGCTGCGAGCACGAACCCATGAAGGTGGCACCACTAAGTGCTATTTCACTAGCCTTCGTTTTTCTTTCACAGAATCATAGAATCATAGAATAGATCCACTGGAGAAGAGATCCACTGGATCATCGAGTCCAACCATTCCTATCAAACACTAAACCATGCCCCCCAACACCTTGTCCACCCATCCCTTAAACACCTCCAGGGAAGGTGACTCAACCACCTCCCTGGGCAGCCTGTTCCAGTGCTCAATGACCCTTTCTGTGAAAATTTTTTTCCTAAAGTCCAGCCTAAATCTCCCCTGGTGGAGCTTGAGGCTATGTCCTCTTGTCCTGTCCCCTGTCACTTGGGAGAAGAGCTCAGCTCCCTCCTCTCCACAACCTCCTTTCAGGTAGTTGTAGAGAGCAGTGAGGTCTCCCCTCAGCCTCCTCTTCTCCAGGCTAAACACCCCCAGCTCTCTCAGCCGTTCCTCATAAGGCCTGTTCTCGAGCCCTTTCACCAGCTTCATTGCTCTTATTTTATCCCACCACATGTAAAACCATAATAAAGCTTTTAACAAAGGTGAAGCAAGGGCACCTCAAAACCAAGTTTCCATATACATACAGTAACCTAACTTCCTTAAAAGACAGAGCAGCTACCCAAATAACATTTAAATAAGCTGAGATCATTCATACAAGATTTTAAAGAATGTATTTGCACTACATCTCAACAGTTGTTTCACGAAGAGCATTTGAAGGAATGTAATCCTGATGTGATAAACTAGCTGCCTCTGTAAACCTGAAAGTATCAAGCTGTCACACAAGGGATTTCAATCCATAGCTCCAATATAACCCATGCAGGTTCTCTCAACAGCTCTAGTCTTCACAGATGAAGAGCTTGACCTGGTAATTCATAACAGGAAGAGGCTTGCCTCTAATTTCATTGATCACCACAGGAGACGATAGCTCACAATAAAGTCTGCAGTCCAGCAAGATTTTCCCATTTCCTCCCTGCTTTTATATTTGTTCATTCACATGTGAGCCATGTGTACTGCACATTCCAAAGGAAAAAATCTTCCATGGACAAGTGAAAGGAGATTCCCAGGTTGATGGGAAATTTCTTTCTGATACAACAATAACACAGCTTTAGGGACACTGGAATGCAGCACCTCTTTCAATGTGTTGAGGCATCTGCAAGATACAGGCTTCTTCTGGGGTTGGGTACGAAACTGCAGACTGAGAAAATGGATGAGGCTGGAAGGATCCTCAGCCCCTTGCAACTGGGTCTTCTCTAGAGACCATCTCATCCAACCTCACCTTTTCAGAGCAATTTGCCCAGAACCATATCCAGTCAGGCTTTGAAAATCACTAAAAAAGATTCCACATCTTGTCTGGGCGACTTGTGCCAGTGTTTGATCACCATCACAAAATAAACATGTTTTCTTATGTTCAGATGGAAATTTTTGTGTTTTAACTTATGCCTAGTGCCTCTTGCAGCGTCAATGGTCACTTCAGAGAAATATCTGGCTCCCTCTTCCTTACTCCCTCTCCACCTTCCTCCCTAGCAGGTATTTATATGTATGGAAATCCAGTGGAAACAGTAGACATTTTACCCAATAAATGGAAGATCTGGCAACAATTTCCTCCACTGAGAGGGCATGAGTGTGTGAAAAGCTCACAGAGGATTTCACAGTGATTGATAATGTCATGAACCATTTATGCTGGAAACCTGGAGCGTATTCACCTTCTCTGAGTTTCTGAAGGTGTATAATGTGAAATGGTAGTGATACATAATGTCAGTCTTAAATATTTCTTTGGGAACACCTGCAAAGGACATTTCTGAAAATGAATTTGACTCTGACTTCTAACTTGTGCTTATTTTTAGCAAGGTGTAGGTATGACAATCATAAAGATAGTGATGTCTTGAAAGAAATTATGAAGCATGACATTTATTTTCACTTTTCTTCAAAATCTCCTTTTACTGATCTGACTTGTACAATTTATAACCACTCTTTTATAAAGATGAGAAAAGGCTCTGGGCATGTTTAGAAGAAGTGGACTGTGAAAATCCTTTAAATGCCGTCAAACAGAAAGGTAGCTTTAACCACTGAGGTGATCTAAGAAGATTATATGTATATCTGTTGGACTCCAACTAATCTCATACTAATAATATTTGTTTATAAGCTACTAGCCAAAGACAGAGTTCAGGACAGAAGACTGCAAGCAAGAAAGTTAGAAATGATATTATTCAGTGCTGTAGCCTCACAATAATGCAGACAAAGTCACTGTCATAAGATACAAGTGCTTTACCAAGGCCAAAGGTGGGTTAAATGGCTTGGATATTTGTCTAAAAGGGGCAGCACTGTCTCATTCATACTGGAGGAGGAAGCTTTAAGACATCCAGGTTATATATTTCCAATGAGAGGTAAAAAAAAGAAAACTTGGGCAAGGGAGGAAGCTGCAATTGCAGCCAGAGAGAAGAGAGAAAATACATGAGAGAAACAGCCCTGCAGATCTTAAGGTCAGGGAAGAGTGGGGGGAGGAGATGCGCCAGGCACCAGAGCAGAGATTCCTCTGCAGCCTGTGGTGAAGATCATGAAGAGGCAGGTTGTCCCCCTGCAGCCCACGGAGGTCCACAGTGGGGCAGATATCCACCTATAACCCATCAAGGACCCCACGCCCAAGCAGGTGGATGTGCCGAAAGGACGATGCAACTCTATGGGAAAACCAGGATGGAGCAGGCTCTTGGCCCCATGGGGACCCACGCTGGAGCAGTCTTTTCCTGAAGGACTGCACCCCATCAAAAACACCTGCGCTGGAGCAGTTCGTGAAGTGTAGCCCATGGGAAGGATCAATGTTTGAGAAATTCTTGGGGAACTGTCTCCTGTGGGAGGGCCCACACACTGGAGTAAGGGAAGAGTATGAGAAGTCCTCCTCCTTGAGGAGGATGTGATGAACTGACTGCAACTCCCATTTTCCATTTCTCTGTACTGCTGGAGGGAAGGGAGGTAGAGAATTTCAGAGTAAAGTTAATCCTCAGAGGAAGCAGGGGGTAGGGGCAGGGTGTTTTAAGATCTGGTTTTCTTGTTGTCCTACACTGATTTGACTAGTAATAAATTAAACTAATTTCCCCAAGTCAAGTCTGTTCTGACTGTTGTAGCAATTAGTGAATAATCTCTCTCTATGTTTAATTTGAGATGTGAACCTTTTGTTACATTTACTCTCCTCTGCTCAGCTGAGGAAGGGAGGGGTAGAGCAGCTTGGTGGGCAGCTGGCATCCACCTAGGGTCAACCCACCACACCAATATCGACAATAACATAGGAAAACTGCAGGGCAGTAAAGAACAGGGGCAACCCAAATAAAGAAGAATTATGCTGAAGGATCACAACAAATCTCTTTCTGTGGCTGCTCAGAACACACACACAGAACCACACACAGAATAACCAGGTTGGAAGAGACCCACCGGATCGTCGAGTCCAACCTTTCCCACCAATCCCTAAATCATGCCCCTAAGTACCTCATCCACCCTCACCTTAAACACCTCCAGGGACGGTGACTCAACCACCTCCCTGGGCAGACTGTTCCAATCAAGTTGGTTTAGAGTAGTCAGGCTAAGAATGGCTTTCAACAGTGTCTGCAGCACAGTTGATTTTTGCTGTAGCCACAACTGAGACAGAATTTCATTCTGCAATATTTGCTGGAGGCAAAAGAAACCTTAATCACTCATGGAACAGGTATTCCAGGATATCTGAACAGCCTCCTGTAAGGCACTGAGCTGCAGACCACTAACAGCTTTGTTCCTCCAGTGCAGAGATCTTCCAGCCAGGGCAACCTCATTTGTTGAGGAGCTGGGAATTTCTCGGCCTGGTTTAGGACAGAATGAAGATTTTGTCAAACCATCAACTCCACAGTCTGCGCTTTCTATGAAAAGCTTTCCAACAGCCTCATGCTATGTACGTAACACATACCTACAAAATCTCTCGCTGTCTAAACGTGTTGCTGTGGAAAAGAACAGAAGATCCATTAACACATGATACCTATAAGTCACATCACTTAACACGATTCCAAATAGCACATGGTTATTATAAGGAGCTGCAGCTTATGAGCATGTCTAGAGCAGACTGAGAACACGTGCATTGGCTACAGTGTTGTATTCAGTATAAATGTGGTTAGAAAGACCCATCTGGATAGTGTGAGTTACCACACTGATGCCAACACCATTATTGCTTTTGAAATTTTTATAGTCTCGATGGCATTTTCAGAGGATGGGGAGGAGCCTTTCAGGTTTTCCACCACCCACCAACTCTACAGGTTAGGTCAACAGAATTCTTAGCAAACTATATTGTAATAAATATGGTTATCATAGAAAGTGTTGCTGCATTATTCAGTCAGGTTCACTAACTCTCACTATGATTGCTTTCAGTGAAGAATAGGAATGAAAGCAACTTACTTTTCCCCTATCTTTAGACATTCACAACCAAATATTTACAAGCTTGGAAACTTCTGTCCCCATGCCTACATCTTTTCTTTTAATCTTTTAAGACAGTGCATTTTCTTTTCTTCATCAGTCCATTTTACTGCATTCTCCCATTTTCCCCCTTCTCATTCTTTTGCATTGTAGATATTAAGTCATATTTTGTTACGAAAGCTATTTTTTTTCTTTTTCCAGTTTCCCAGAAAAGAAAAATCAATATCTTAAAAAGGCAATTTTCAAAAAATTATTTTGTAGAGGGGGACTTTCTCCATTCCTGACATGACCTGAAGTACTCTATTTTCAGTTTTCCCTCTCTATTCCATGCCAAGAGGTGCACTTTTCCACAGTTCATGGTCCTTACTTGTTGATTGTTCAGATTTCTGAGAACATAACAAGCAAATTTGTAGTTAATGGGGTCATGCTAACAATAGTGTCTTAAAACAAACAGCATGGTTGGTTGATGTTTGAACAGCAATCAAGTTCACCGAAGCACAAATATTTCTCTATATATGCTTTCAGACAGTTGCTGCAACCGCTCAAGAGAAATGCAAGAACTACCAGAGAGTGCAGCACTCTCCACTGCAGAAATGTTGAAAAACTCTAGCCAATACATGAAAAGCAACAGCACAGACAACAATATTATCTCTGTGAAGTTCAAGTAACCCCCTGAGGGCAAAAAATAAAAAGAGGAAAATGCCCATCATATTTTAATCCAATTAGTATGAAGGGAAATACAGAAATCCAACATTTTAAATAAACTTCATCGAAAAAAATTACAATGGGCAGCAGGAGATGATTTGATTAGACTTGTATTATTTGTCTACATAGACAGAGACTTTTGTTTGGAGAACAATTCATCAAGTGCCAGGGCTCTTACAAACAAGCAGTGTGCCAATGTTTCTGCTTCTCAAGTCATAGGTCAAAAACCTAACGGGAACAGTAGGGCAGTTTTTTAAAAGAGAAGGAAATATTGATCCCAAATAAAGTCACAATGAGTTACAGATGGTGGGAGGGATTTGGAGATGTGCCAGGCAGATTTTTGTCACTCTTTGTTAATTTGCTTTTGGCTGTAGCTTTTGCTAAAATAGATGAATTGTGACAGAAACAAATAATACACAGTAACGGCACCCAGGCAGCCCCAATGCACGCTCGTCCATATTGTAATTCACTGATCTGTGAGCCAGTGATAGCAACTGCAGAAGGCAAGCGTTCGGAGGTACAAGCCAAAGCGAATTTTATTTTTTAATACGGTTTGATCTCTCAGCACAAACTTCAATTTCATCTCTGTTTACTTGGAAGCTGCTGGAGAATTATCCTTCTCAATATCCATCACCAGTGCTGAGAGCTTGCAAGTCCCCATTGATTAAACCATCTACTCTCAGCATACCAGCAGGTTTAGTTTCTTCTCATGACATTAACAGTATCATGGTGATTTCTCCTGTGGCAACCTGTTGTTGCCCCTCTTTTCCCTTACTTTTCAAGGCTGTCAGCTCTGGTGGTCTTTGGCATCACACAATTAATTTAAGATTCTCACCACTTCTGCCCCAAAGAAACCTAGTCTGAGACTTGCACTTGTTTCTGGATTAGCAGAACACATTCTTGGTTTCTCATAACTTGCATTGCACTGAGCTAATCCCTATCCTACAGCAGCAGAAATACCCACAATGTTTTAAGTACCTGGGCTTAGCTAGCACAGTAGCTAGATATTTTTATGCAGCCTTTTTTAGTACGTTGACTTCAGCTTTCAGAATCACAGAATCACAGAATGACCAGGTTGGAAGAGACCCACTGGATCATCGAGTCCAACCATTCCCACCAATCCCTAAATCATGCTCCTAAGCACCTCATCTACCCTAACCTTAAACACCTCCAGGGAGGGTGACTCAACCACCTCCCTGGGCAGACTGTTCCAATGCCTAACCACCCTCTCTGTGAAGAATTTCTTCCTAATCTCAAGCCTAAATCTCCCCTGGCAGAGCTTGAGGCCATTCCCTCTCGTCCTGTCCCCTGTCACTTGGGAGAAGAGGCCAGCTCCCTCCTCTCCACAACCTCCCTTCAGGTAGCTGTAGAGAGTAATAAGGTCTCCCCTCAGCCTCCTCTTCTCCAGGCTGAACACCCCCAGCTCTCTCAGCCGCTCCTCGTAAGATTTGTTCTCCAGCCCCTTCACCAGCTTCGTTGCTCTTCTCTGGACTCGCTCCAGAGCCTCAACATCCTTCTTGTGGTGAGGGGCCCAGAACTGAACACAGTACTCGAGGTGCGGTCTCACCAGTGCCGAGTACAGGGGGAGAATAACCTCCCTGGACCTGCTGGTAACGCTGTTCCTGATACAAGCCAGGATGCCATTGGCCTTCTTGGCCACCTGGGCACACTGCTGGCTCATGTTCAGTCGGTTGTCAACCAGCACCCCCAGGTCCTTCTCCTCCTGGCAGCTTTCCAGCCAGGTTTCTCCTAGTCTGTACCTCTGCTTAGGGTTGTTTCAATTCATGAGAACCCAAATCCATGTAGTGGTAGGCAGTGATACTGTGGTAATCTGAGATTGTCATGGTTTTAATAGCCTTGAGATGAAGATGATTCATCAAGACCTTCCCCTCAGCCAGAGACAGACCACTTCTTAGCTCTTCCCCTTGTTCAGCTTCATCTGTATATCTCTCTCTTCTTCCTTGTGACAGGTAACAGGGAAGGGGACCATGGTGTTGCTCATCAAGGTCTGTCTGTCTGTCAATGATTTATGACACAGAAAAGTTTTGGTTCTTCTGGCATAGGGTAAAGTGTTATTACTTCATAAAACCATAGAATCACCAAGTTGGAAAAGACCCACTGGATCATCAAGTCCAACCACTCCTATCAACCACAAAACCATGTCCCTCAGCACCTCATAACCACCCGTCCCTTAAACACCTCCAGGGAAGGTGACTCAACCACCTCCCTGGGCAGCCTGTGCCAGTGCCTGATGACCCTTTCCATGAAAAATTTTTTCCTAATGTTCAGCCTAAACATTCCCTGGTGGAGCTTGAGGCCATTCCCTCTTGTCCTGTCCCCTGTCACTTGGGAGAAGAGGCCAGCTCCCTCCTCTCCACAACTTCCAGCTGTCCACAACGATAATCATTGGTTTACTTGCTTGTTCTTCCTCTTCTTAGTGTTACTTGTTCTTCAGTGTCCCATAAGTTACTTTTCTTGCTCTTGCAACACCACAAGTTACCCATCCCCTTGACTTTGTCAGACCTCCCTTGAGGGAGCTCCATACTTGCTCCTCTTCACATGTGCATGTCTTGTCTTCAGAGTGGTGGTAGTGGCAGAGCAGAGTCTGGGCATCCAAGGGGTGGTGGGACCATCTCACCACAGACAAGCATCAGTGGTACAACTATGATTTCAGTGGGCAAAGCAGCTGGCTGGTGGGTATACAGGGTCATGAGAAAGACACAGCTCATCACGAGAAGCTGAGTTTGCGCAGATTTCATAGACTCCAGGAGAAGGAGTGGCTAAGGTTCCCAGCACAGGTAGAGGCATGCTGCAGCGATGGACAGGAGAAAGCTGTGACTGCCATGACAACAGTCAGACACAGACTATTTCTACCAGCAAAGTCAGGACTTACCTAACTGATTCAGCTACAGCATTTCTATCAGTTGTAATTCAGGAGATTGAAGCTAGGTATCAGATGTGAATTGTAACCTGCCTTCAGAAGCTCTGAATTTGCTTCCTTATTGCCAGTCTTACATCATAAACAGTATTTTCAAAAGCTTAGTTCTTTAAAAAGTTGAGTTGCAGTTCAACCTTTAGTAAGAGCTCTCAGGCCAGCATTTATAGTAGACAGCTAAATCTGTATCCACAGTTATCAGCATTCAGTTGATCCAGTTCACTGTCAACAGCTTTGAAATCTCCTAGCTAGTAATTACAGTATACGTGTTAGGATCCTAGATGCACTTCAGTGCCCTAGTGCACTTCATTAGACTCACTTTGATCTCATCCAAACCAAGCTTACCTTGTTCACAGCATCTGAAACACCAAGACTACTCAGTAACAGCAGCAGTGGACTCCACAGCAACCCTGTTAGAGCTCAGTATGTTGTCTGCATGTTGTGCCAGGTCACCACAGACCACATTCAGAGTTTACGGAAGCAATCTCTAAGGAAATCTCCCCATCAGACATCTGCGGACAGAAAACAACTATATTCTGTATTTACAAAAATGTGCACAGCTCCTTATCAGCACACACAATCTACAAATGAATGTAGTTAAATGCAGCACAAACTGCAGCTAAATAACATGTATCCTAAAACGATACAGAAGTACAGACCCTTGCAAAGAAGTTCAGTGTAGCACAAACCCAGATGCACATTAACAGAAGGGCTCGCTGCTCATCTTCACTAAAGAGGACAAAAATAAAGACTAGAGGAATCATAAGGAAAAGACATGTGGCATAAGTACAGAATTTCCAAAGAAATAAAAATAAAAGCCAACATTAGCTGCTTGTCTGCATGGTTTCTTACATGGAAAGTCAAAATACATAAGGCATGGTGAAAAGAATAGGGTGTGAGTGCAGAGAAGTCGAGTCTTTTGGTGGGGGGGTGGAACAAAACAAAACCATGTCTGTCTCCCTGGACTGTGTAGCCTACGACACCATCTGATATGTTGAGCTAGGATGTAAGATGCATCAATATGGCATCAACATGGATTTGTGAGGATATTTTCAGAAGACGCTGGCCCACAAAATGAGCGTCTGGGAATTCCAGAATAGCAAACTCCCACCAGCCTTAGTGCTGTCACTTGCTCAATTTCGCACTTTATTTCACAACGACCTACAGACCATCCTTCCCAAACAGCTGGTATATGTTGAGCACATCTGCCCAAATCCAGAACCTCAAGCTTCCAGCTCGGGGTCCTAACAGCAACCTTACTAGCATGAACCTTTATTGCAAGAAACAAGACTGAAGCCAAGTAGAAGAAACTTGTCAATATGCTTGCATTCATATCACACACAACACCAATCTGAGCTTCCAGTCTTTTTGAAATGCATTATTCAGTCACACCAACCCCAGCAATGATATTTAGGACTCACACTCTTCCCTATATCAGCTCACCAGGCTAATTCAGAAGGTGTATGGACAACCTTTTAAAGTGGGCTAGTAAGATTCAAAAGGAAGATCTAGAGGGTAAACATAAACCTGTTTGGTTTTTGTGTTTTAATTCCTGTGAGAGGTGCTGTTTAATATGTTATAAGGTCGAGCATACACT
This sequence comes from Clamator glandarius, assembly GCA_033459285.1. NCBI lineage: Eukaryota > Metazoa > Chordata > Aves > Cuculiformes > Cuculidae > Clamator > Clamator glandarius. The sequence continues at coordinate 1,395,147 of JAUNZM010000904.1, read as the reverse complement.
GAAGCCAGGCTCCTTATGTGTAAGAGGACCAGCAGCTTGCTGACAAGGGGAACATCAGAGTTCTGTTGCAGTAGTCAGGAGTTTTAATGCATTACCATCAGAATAAACATCTAGTTGGATTGCCATGACCATCAGCTCATCGCTATAGGTAAACCTGGAACATGTTTCAGAGGAGATAATTTTCTGCTGATAGCAGGAGAGATGCTGTAAGCCTTCTGGATTGGCTTATCCTCCTGCCTAGATTCCCTCCAGCTTTTCTAAAGCTAAAGACCAAGAGACCCTTGGCAAGACCAGAGCCATTTAGTTATTAATTTGTGCCTTTGTGATTGTCTTGCTTATTCTATGGGTCATAGTTAGTTTCTGGCCTTCCCTCATCTTCTTACCAAGAGTAGAAAAATCCTGCGCATTCTCTTCATTCTTCCAGAAGAAAGAGGGTGACATTTCCTTCCCTCTTCCCTGCCATTGCTTCCTTTTTCTGTGGGATCTGAAAATGCTCACAGTGTTTTTTGGAACAGGTAATTAAGGAGGTAATTGTGTGGAGCAGAACTCCTGCAGTTAGCAAAAGTTTGTAGGAAAGGCTACTTTCCTTTCAAGAAACAGAAAAGCTATAGCTTAGTTTTGATTGTTTCTGCTTATCTTCAGTCAAACACTGTTACCTGATGAGAAAATAGCTTCTCTTCCCCTGCCCAGCTTGATTTGGAGTGATGGTAGATTGGGGAAGCAATCAATCCTTCCTTCAGGATAATTGCCATTAAGCCCCTGCTAACATTGCTCTGGCTAATTCAAAAGGTCCTGGGAGAAGCATAAACTAAGCAACGGTGACAGAGTCAGGATGTTTCATATCAGTGTTCAAAAAGATGTGCAGCAGTAGCTTAACGCTTATTCAAGGGAAGAGCAGCAGGAAGAGAGGGTTGGATTAGGGGGAGGAGAGAGCCCTCTGAAACCCCAGGGAGCTGAGATAAACACACCCAACCACAAGCCACTGCTTTCTATTAAAGGTCTGATTTCTTGTGTGTATCTTCTATTATCTTCCTCTGAATCATTTTTATAGGTCTACCTGAAAAAGGAGGCAAGGGGCACAAGATGAAGTGGGTTACATGCCTGGCATCTGTAGAAGAGTTATTTATCCATCTGCAATCCCTTTACTGCACCTGCAGGACTTTTGGCAGAAGTGGATTTCTGCACTAGGATTTCCAGGCTTAGAGTTGTTCGCATGTGTTTGTCATGAGGATTGAAATCTGTCGTTCCTATGTGACTGACATAATTTTTGTTTGGTTGTTGTTTTGGGTTTTTATTAAGACTATGATGTAGAATGACTCCAGAGAAAGACTTGTTTATGTTTTAAAGAGTATTATAAAAAATGAACTCCAAACTCAGTTTCCTTTTCTCACTCTTCTTATTCATTCTTCATTTGCATTTATTTTCCTCTGAATTTGATCTGTGTTATCCATCTCTACACTGTTCTTTCTTTTACTCATGGCCTTATTCAGGGTTATTTATTAGCTCTTTCCTGTTTTTGAAAGGCAATTTTTCTCTTTTCCTCATTCTAGCATTCACACCCACACTTTCTGTTCTACCTGTTAGCTGTCACCAATGTCTCTTCATCATTTTCTTAGCTCTCCTCCTTTTCTTACATGGACTGATTTCTAGAACCATACCAGAAAAAAAAATAGGGGGAAACTGCTGCCCAGCTGAGCTGGGGAGACAGGAGTGAGTGGGTAGGGAGGTCTTGTAGCACGCTGACAACCCAGGACGGGGAGAAGAAGTTTTTTCTGCTATTGGCAACCATGTTTTCCTTTTTTATTCTTTGATCATTGTTGTTCTCTGACTTTTATCTTCCCCTAAAAGGCAAGCTACAGAATTAGCACTGTAGCACAGCAAAATCTTTTGTTCCTTAGAGGCAAAATGTTGTAATCAAAGAGAGAATTAAAGTCAAGTCTAAATGCATCTAATGTAATGTTTAAGGTAACTAAGCTAGGATTGCAGTTACTGTAGGAGCTCACAACAGAGACAATGGAGAGACAGCTATTTTAGAAGGAGAGTGAAGCCTTTTCTTATTCCAGTAACTATGCAGGAAGATTAGGAAGTCCACTTATTACTAGACGACACCTATGGATAGTCAGAAAAACTTCAGAATTCAAAGAAACTGACTCAAGTCAGAGAAGATCCAATGGCAACCCAAGATCAAATGGCTCTTAAATTCTTATTTCTGAGTTAGACTATGCTGCCTCAGATGTTCAGATACCACAGAGGTCTTGTTCTAATCCACATGTGTGTAGACCTCAGATAGAATCATAGAATTACTAGGTTGGAAAAGACACACCTGATCATCGAGCCCAACCATTCCTATCAAACACTAAACCATGCCCCTCAGCATCTCATCCACCCATCCCTTAAACATTTCCAGGGAAGGTGACTCCACCACCTCCCTGGGTAGCCTGTTCCAGTGCCCAATGACCCTTTCCATGAAAATTTTTTTCCTAACGTCCAGCCCTGTTGGGACTGGGGAAGTGTTTGATCCTTAGACTACAGCTCAGTTGAATGGAGGTAAAGCTATTGAGGTGCAGCTTTTGCCAGAGAGCATCATGGAGCCTTTCCTCACTGAGACTTGGTAATTCACTGGAGACATACTGTAAGGAAGATGGTTATGTGATGCACCTGAAATGCTCTTCATCAGTATGCTAAATCCGTGCAACAGATTCATCAGTGGATTATTTAGTTTACATTTTTAAAAGACCAACACATATGCAGCTGTACCAGAGAAGGTGATTAGATATGTGGTGATAAAGATACTTGGAATGGATATTGTTACACGTATTAATTGCACATACTTTGCTATTGTGTTTTCCCCAACTTAGGAGTACTCTAGTTTCTCTAGGAAAAAGTTCCTGTTACAGTCCTGGAGTATTCATAAGTCAGAAAGTAAGAAGCATAGAGGGATCATTTGCTATGAAAGCTGGTTGGAGGCCTTAAGATGGTTTAAACAGATATCAACATACATTGAACGTGACCATTTTTAATACCATCAAACCTTCCACTCCACTCCCCACACCCCTGGCTTGCATTGTGTTTCTATGAGCTTAAGGAAAGAAAGTCAACCTAGTGGACCCATTAGAGGCAAGCTTTAAAGCTCTCTCTTCAGTGTGGCCTTTTGATAAACATTCATCACATGCATGTTTCTTGATCAAACTATCCAGCTCTGAAATAGCCAGGGTATGTGCTGCCTCCATCCACGTCAAAGCGAGTGACTCACTGTGCAGCTGGGCATGAGGAGGGGAAAGAAAGTCACGTAGAGAGAAATCAGTGTTCCTATAGCAAGAACATGAGGGATAATAAAGATCTGGAGAGGGAGCATTTTGGAAAAGGATAGACATAGAGGCTTCCAATCTGTATGACTCTAGGCTTCATTAACTGCACAGCTCACATAAAAGACCCATTTGTCTTTATTCTGACAGTTCTTGGGGCAGTGATGATCTCCTAGTAGCTGTAGGAGCAGAGCATAACAGAGTGAGGTCCTTAGCAGTTTGTGAACCCGAAGGCATTATTACAATACAAATAACCATTAAGGTTACATGCTTAGAGACAGTTTAGAGCAGCAGTAATAATTACTGTTCAGTCTAAGTGAACGTGCACTGGCAACTCTGTCACACACCAGCAGCTGGCCCAGGACTGATACCAGGGCTGCGGCTGGAGGCTGTCCTGACTAATTTGTCCTGTAGGGCAAAATCTTGCCAAGAGGCTTGCTGCTCGTAAAAATTATCCTGATGGCCCTGGTGGGATCTTCCCAAGCATTAGCGAGCGCTGAGCTAATACTCTGTTCTCATCACCTGCATCCCAGGTGCTTGTAGGAAACCTGAGTGAGTTCATTTGCTGGTGCAAGAAAAATATATATGAGCAGAGCTGATTTGGCTGATGCTAGCTGATCACCTGTGGCAGAAGTACTTTGTTTATCCATTCCTGAAATTCAGCCAACTCTGAAGGAGAGAGCTACCAGAAGGAAAAAGACTGCATGGAAAATTTTGAGATGGGATGGAGGCAAACTCTCTTATTTGAAAGCAGCAACAGAATTCTTTGGGTTGTAATTTGGCCAAGACACCAGAGGTGGTCCAACCTGTTCATAAGGACATTGTCTGCTAAGGAATGAGCAAAGGTAGCAGCCAGATTTATAGCAGTGTCTGAGCAGGACAGGAACACCCTACGTGTAGCAGTTGCTGAGGAATAGGGTGAGCAGCGACATGCAGGGCCATCTACTCAGCTACACTGGCTGCTTGCCTGCCACACCAGAGATCATCACCCAGTCTGGCAGGTGAAAGCCCCTCCACAGCTTCTGACCAAACCTTCATCTGTCAGTTGTCAAGTGAGCTGAGGTCCCACAGGTGGAAATGTATGCATATCATCTCTGCAGAATTATCTCATCAAACAGGTCAACAGCATTGCATTTTTGCAGCTAACTGAGCTCCTTTCCAGTTGTTTGTTACAGACTATTCAATGTATATTCATAGAAATCTACTGGGAGACAAACCTTTCTTGAAAAATTAGGCTCAGCTCTCAGATCGCCTACTTTGCATATGCTTGAGTCAATGAGGATAGGCTGTCCTTGCTGTCCAAGATATTTGCAGAGTTCATTCTTCCAGAACTATGGGACAGACCAGGAAGTCATGATCTATCTTCCAGAGCAGAAGGAAAGTGAGGATCAAGGTCAGTATCATAAAACCAATAGGTTCATTATACCACAGAGAGTGCCTAAAAGTCCTCTGACACCTCTTTCAGCCAAACACCCTGAAATGTAATCAACATTATTAATTTTTATTCTAGAGACTAAGTTAACAGCTACCACAAATTTCATTCTCGCCACTTTTTACGTCTCTGAATTCTGCTACCACCACTGAGGAATACAGAGCCTTCTCTGTGGGCTGCTCCCACTCCTACCCTTCCAGAAAATGGAAGAGCTTGATCCATGTCCAGGCTCCATATGGAACCAAATCTAACTACAGTACAGTGAGGAGACACAAGATGCTCATCTTTTCCAAATTAAACAATCAGAAAAGCAAGATGGTTTTGAAATTATATATAAGTGACATTAACTCAGTATCCGTTTCAGTATTTCTCAGCTTCAAAAATCTCACATGACATTTTAAAAAAAACCCACCACATTCGTCTTCCACAGTTTTCAATACTAGTACCTCAGCTTTAAAAGAGATTGTCTTCCACTCAGAAAAGCCTGGAGGAGGATGTAGGAAGGACATTATTTAATTCACAGGATATAAGACAAGGTAGAGTTATGGGAATGTCTTCCATCTTTCCTTCCCAAACCAAATCACCCAGGTTTTCCTACAGTACTTGAGTGATTTAGTCAAGATTTACCAAAAAGTCCAATTATTCGGGAGTCTGTCAGCTGTATGAGAGAAGAGAAGGGCTGAGCTGCTCTGTCTAGGAAACGATCACTTAGTTACTGTCATGACCAGTGGAGATTGAAAGAAGAAACATTTTTCTCCAGAGGGTTAAAAACAAATCTCACCTCAGTAAATGACCAAAGCCAAGGCCACATCGAACACATCAGAGATTTACTTGCATTGCAAGCTGGAACCACCCATGAAGCAGGTTAGGAAAACAAACTTGCTTAAACCCTGAGGCCCATAATATAATTAGTTACATGGTGCTTATGGGCACAAAATTCACAAACACAATGTCAGATCAAGGATAAGCTTTGAAATCTAAATTATCTCACTTGGTGTTGCCTGTGAACCACAGCAAGGGTCATCTTAGAATCATAGAAAAACCAAGTTGGAAGAGACCCATTGGATCATCGAGTCCAACCATTCCTATCAAACACTAAACCATGCCCCTTAGCACTTCATCCACACGGGCCTTAAACACCTCCAGGGAAGGTGAATCAACCACCTCCCTGGGCAGCCTGTTTCAGTGCCCAATGACCCTTTCTGTGAAAAATTTCCCCTAATGTCCAGCCTAAATCTCCCCTGGCGGAGCTTGTGGCCATTCCCTCTCATCCTGTCCCCTGTTACTTGGGAGAAGAGGCCAGCTCCCTCCTCTCCACAACCTCCTTCCAGGTAGTTGTAGAGAGCAATGAGGTCTCCCCTCAGCCTCCTCTTCTCCAGGCTAAACACCCCCAGCTCTCTCAGCCACTCCTCATAAGGCCTGTTCTTCAATTGAGCTAGGAAAGAAGAAAAGTAGTTTGCTGGGATGAGGAGCTCAGAGAAAGGCTCAATGTTCCTCTGGTGTTTCCTGGGCTTCCAGGATGGGTTTCATAGAACCACAGAATGATTTGGGTTGGAAGGGACCTTAAAGCCCATCTGGTTCCTGCCATGGGCACAAGACCAGGCTGCTCAATGCCCCATGAGACCGCACCTCGAGTACTGTGTTCAGTTCTGGGCCCCTCACCACAAGAAGGATGTTGAGGCTCTGGAGCGAGTCCAGAGAAGGGCAACAAAGCTGGTGAAGGGGCTGGAGAACAGGCCTGATGAGGAGCGGCTGAGAGAGCTGGGGGTGTTTAGCCTGGAGAAGAGGAGGCTGAGGGGAGACCTTATTACTCTCTACAACTACCTGGAGGGAGGTTGTGGAGAGGAGGGAGCTGGCCTCTTCTCCCAGGTGACAGGGGACAGGACGAGGAGAGGGAATAGCCTCAAGCTCCCCCACGGGAGATTTATGCTTGAGATAAGGAAAAAATTCTTCCCGGAGAGGGTGGTTAGGCATTGGAACAGTCTGCCCAGGGAGGTGGTTGAGTCACCGTCCCTGGAGGTGTTTAAGGTGAGGGTAGACGAGGTGCTTAGGAGCATGATTTAGGGATTGGTGGGAATGGTTGGACTCGATGATCCGGTGGGTCTCTTCCAACCTGGTTATTCTGTGATTCTGTGAAAATGAAACTGAAGTAAACAAGAGGAAAGTCTATTGCTGCTTCTGGGATGTTACTCGTCTGCTCTTGTGACCCACAGAGAAGCAAATACTGGAAACTATCATTTCATGCGGCAGATAATGTCCCTATTGGTCACAGCAAGCCCAAAGCCGGAGCACCAAGAACAGGAATTAGAAGTGTGAAAAATAGAAAACTTAGAGCTAAAGCTGTACCCTGCATGGATACTTTTCAATGAAGATTTGGAGGCAGACAGAAAACCAAAAGAGAGTTGGAGTTTGAGGAATAGAGCAAAGATAGTTCTCCCTTAATAAGATCCAAGTCAGATATTATTTTACTTACAGGACACAATTATTTCAAGCAAGTTTTTCCTATTTACACTATTATCAGCAAGACCAAAATCCAGAGCCAGATGAAACCAGGACACAACATAATCAACTCTTTGAAGTTCAGGGAACAAAACACAGGCTGATTGCAAACAAGAGAAGGAACACAAGAGTCAGGGTACCTTTTCAGATAAAGATGTATTTAAAGATTTCCAAAGAGATGGAGTCACCATCAGGTGATCAGAAAAGAATACATTCATATCTGGAGAAAAATAAAATTCTAACTTTCCTACTTCTTAGTAGAAAAAGCTTTATTTAGCATAAGTAAAAAAGATTGAGTGAGGTCAGAGACACAGGGTGGGAAGAAATTATTTTCTTTGTTGTTTGGGGTATTTCTTTTTGTATTATCTTTCAGAAACACACTGCAGGCTTTGAAGATCTGACTATATATGTAAGCATAACAATCAGTCTGTCATAAAAAACATAAGCAGAACCGAAAACAGCTCAGAATAAAAATGTACTGGAACGTGTCTGCCAATATAACTCACCTTTAAAAATTAACAGATAAGAAGGAAAGGATTTGCAAAGAGCAATTATAATTTACTAGGAAAAGCAGAGATTAGTAGGCAGTAACTAGAACAGGCTAAATAGGGGAGAAGTATTGGCACTATCTTTAAATCGTAAAGATTACATTTTTTAATTCATTCTCTACCGAACTATGGAAGCAGTAAGAATAACAATAATCATGTAATTTTATTTCAGATTCTGACCCAAATATCATCTAGCACAACAAAAGAAGAGATGATTACCTAGTATCTTCCCAGGAAATAAATTTTAAATGCATTCCCATGCCTGCTATAGAAGTTCCCTGCAACAGTACTTGATTCCTATTTATGTGGGCTGACTGAAAGTCCCTGAATGCTACATTGCATTGTCTCCATAATGCTCCATAGAGATGAGCATTCAGACAGCAATTAATAATAACTCTCAGCATCAAGTAGAAGAAGTATTATCTAAGGCTGATATTGTTATGGAAATTAAATGTTAAATTTGGCAAGAAATTTCTAAATGGACTATAAGGACTCAGGTGCTTTAATGCACATTTGCTTAGATGTCTGTTCCTTTTTTTTTGTTTGCTTTGTTGTAGTCCTTTAAAAGAGTAGGGTTTGTTCTTTCAGAATTTCATTGGCCTTATATTGCTTCCCTGGAGACACATCTCTGGGTATCTTTTATTGCACAACCTTTCTCCACTCAAACAGATGTCAATGGCTTGCTATGTTTTCTTGTTTGCTAGGACACTTGGATACCAGGGAAGAGAAGGAGAAAAATTTTGCCTAATAAGGAGGAAAAGAGGAAGACAATATGGGCCATGCATCTCACTAGGAATCCTAAGGGACTGAGCAGCACGCAAGTGATGCAAACCATCAGTTATGAAGAAATGTATGCAGACAGTATTAATAAAATCCATTGCCTAAGTGCAATTTGAATTTAAAGACAGGGGTTCATCTCTGCTCCTTTCGATTCTGGTGAGCAGAAGAGTATGGGCTAAGTTAGCTTTCAAGATAGTCTGCTTCTTAGTTTGCCAATTTGAATTTTGCTTCTCCATCTATTTTATAACAAAAAAATAACAACTAAAAATCAAATTCCTTGGTATTTCTCCCTTGGATTTTGCTATTATTATCCATTTCTCTCTCAGAATATTTTACTGTCCTCCCATTCATTCTGTCCTGTATCCCTGGGCTTGAGTTATTCCTTTCTTTCTTCTCAAGAAACACCTCAGTGAAATTCTGGGGCCACTGAATTCACCAGGATGGTTTGCCATTATTTCCCTCTTGACATTTCTGCCTATATCAGCCATAATGTTTTAGTTTGGAATGTGACTACACTTTTGAAAGGAGTCTCCCTGCTTACCTTACCGTGGTTCATATTGCAGCATGGTCTTAAACACTCAAACTGGATCAGTTTGGAACAAAACTAAATAGGAAGCAGCACTACAACTCCTAAGAAGTGTCCAGTGCACAGGTCCTGGACAGAATAAGCTTCATAATCACACATTGAAATGCATTTCATGTGGAACCTGGGTCATCAGCATCATTTGCAGTAAAAACCACTCCCATCAGTTCAAGCCACTTCTCAGCATCAATATAACTTGCTTGAAGTCAAATACTGAATAAATTAGCTGGCTCTCAGCTTGGCATGTACAGTGTAAGAGGCATCAGCAATACACAGTATTGGGGTATCGGAGATCAGCAGATATCTGGGCAGTGATCAGTTGCATATTCCCTCATGAAAGTATCCATACCAGCCTGTTTAGCCTTCAGTTTGGAAAAGAAAACATTGTCTGGCATGCTGCCTTTGAAGACTGCTCAGAGATGACTCTGAATACCAATGCAACAAGCTCAAAAGAGACATCATTGCAAAAATCAGCCAATTTAATTGGATCCAAACATTTGTTTCTTGATTGAAATTTGGCATATTAGATAGGAACAGCAGAACAAATCTACTAACTACAGCATTTTGGGGAACCATTATCACTGGTGCAAGGTGGAAGGGGAAAACTACCCTCCCATATAGATCCAGCAGAATTTCTACCTGTTTTCACAGAAGTTTGAAGGGTTAAATTGCAGTGTACTGGAGGAAGAGCTCCTATCTTTTCCTTTGTGAAAAAGTCCTTAAATATTTTAATCTCACTTCAAGATCCAAAAAGTAGGCTCATAAATACTCTTAGAGGCTCATCTCTCTCAAAATGTACAGGATATTTTTCTCTATTCTCTTTAATAAGCGGGACTCTGACTATCATTTTCATGCACAGCAGTTGTGTTTTGATGAACCAACAACAGGACTTCTACTAAAGCTTCTTTGACTGAATCTACCATATTATCAAGCTGGTATGAAGCATGATAGGGCCACTGAAGCCTAGGAAGGTACCTCTACCTGTGCTACCTCAGGACTACGACCCAAGTATTTCCATGCTCTACTCAATGAAATCATGTCACAAATGTGTAACGTCCTTAATCTCATGTAAACCAAATAAATAAATAAATAAATAAACAAAGCCTTAAAAATAGGAAGGAAAAAAAAAATCAACCTAATCAAGAAATGGGCTGATGGGACTGTAAAGGAAAAACCCAACATTTCAAATTTTGCTACTAAACAAAAAAATGCAGTATTTCTTGCTAATGTGGTTTTAAAAATAATACTCTATTACTAAATAAAGCAGTTGTTACATAATAAGGATGTATTTAAATAACCAAAATTTTCCATTTTCTTTTTTACAGTAAAGCAATTATTCAGTCATGATGAATATATTCCAAGAATGATTGTGACCCAAAATTAATCTTTCTGCAGCAACGTTCTATTGATTGGCTCAGCGAATTTTAGATAAAAGCTGTGTATTATACTTTCATGGCAGTGAGTCACACAGAGCTTTGCCAAAAGCCCAGGATAGTGTCTTCTGCCTGAAGCAGAGGACTCCCTGGTTTGACTATGAACCTGGCCACAGTCCTGCTGGCAGACTGGGGGTATTTCATTCCTTCAGTCATTACTAGGAGAAATCTTCATGCAAAAAAAAAGTTATTACGCTTCAAGTATATCTCTCACATAAATACATTGAAGCTTAGTAATTCACGCCTAGGATGAGTTACAGGTTCAGAATGAAGGAAGCCAGTGAACTAAGCATTAACTGACTATTATGCTGTATGAAAATGATCTATTGTGCTTTGGAATAGAACACGTTTAGCCAGGGAAGTGTATAAAAGTTACTAAATGTCAGGCTAACAGTGTTCAGAAGAGTCTGCTCTAGATTTTTACACTCTAAAGATTTGAAATCTATGGGTTTGAAGAAGGCTGAAAACAATAAGGCTTCTTTCATGTAAGTGTTACATTGCCTTAAAGTGTAGGTAAGCAATAATGTGCTAGCAAGACCATGCTATCGGGACAAGACAACAATATTCACAGCACAAAACAGTCAGGAAAGGGTCAGTTTATTTGCCCAGTAATAAGGGAAAAAAATGGGTTGCATTAGGTATTTTAAGATTCACTGTAACAACTTGAACCTTGCATGACCTGTTTAGCATCATAAGAGCCTATAAAGGACATGGAGACCCCAGCTTCTGACTCAGTCTTCACTTTCAGTGGTGTGCTGAACCTTAGAGCACCTCACACAGCAACTATTTCATCCTCACAACAGTGAGAGATTAATTTCTTACAGATTCCTTCCTATTTTTACTTTGGAATGATAAAACTAGGATGTCTCAGTGCCTTGCCCTTGCAATGTGTGCCAAAGAAAGAGTAAATCCATTTTCTCTCTAAAGATCCAACATTGAGATCTCTAGTTTCTGTTAATTTTTAAAGCCTTTTTGGTGTAAGCATTTGAGGTAGGTTTATGAAGCGTGGCAAGAAGTGCTACACAATAGATAATTGTTCTAAGAAGCAGCATTTTTCTGTAATCCATAAAGGAATTGACATAAACTGGCAGAAGACCCTTGCTCTACTGCGCAGGGAGGATGTATTGATCAAAACTCTTCTAGAATACGTGCTTGAGTATATAAAACATGAACTGAACACAGAACGCTGCTCATGGTTTTCTGCTTCAGCTGTTCAGTACTTAAAAAATTAAAGATGCCTGTGAGTTGATAATTACTCCCTTACTCACGGCACCCTGCTTTTCCAATGCACAGACCATGTGCAGACCATAAGCCCTGGTCATTCAAGTGCCAGGGCATGTCAAGCAGTGAGCATTATTCTTGTCATTCTCTACAGCACCTTGTGCCATTGAGACCAGTCAACCGTGAACCTTGCCTGTTGTTAAGCCAGAAATAGGCTCTGGGGTGCTGGAAGAGCAGTTAGAGACCACGCAGGTGGGGGGCACCCCAGTGAGAAGAAATACTCCATCATCTGGACACCTGAGCAACGCAGGAGGATCACGGTTTCTGGACCTGCAGCCAAAGCCCTAAACTGAACCTTTCCTGAATTTTGAGTGCTACCAAGAGATCTTTCATCTGCCTCTGCGTGCCTGCAACTGAACTACCAGGTAAAGATTTGAAGTGCTAACAAAGTTTGCACCCTGTGGATCATCACAGTGCAGAAGTGGTATCGTTTGCTCCCTTCAGCTGTAATGAAAAGCACTGCAGGATGCAGGTGCTGCAACACGCAGACAGCTTCACAACACTGCAGTGAAGCCTCAAGGAGGTGAAGACCTCCTCTTCCTTACACCCTCGGCACTTCACGGGACCTCTTTGCCCCCAGGAGTTGCTGAGACTGTTGCACATGATTTTATCCTAATGGTTGCACTTTGTCTGAGGCCAACAGCTGCTGTAGCTCCTAGGTGGAGGACAAATATGTTTTGAAAGAGGCTCCCTGGCCCTGAACTCTGCAACACAAGGTCAGCCAGTGGTTCCTTTATTTTCGGAGTAAGATGATCCATTGCAGGGGTGAATAAACCTGACTAGTTGATATGCAGCTTATTATGATGTCCATACCCATTTTCATTCAGGAAAGTAAACCCGATCTCTTAGAAACAATATCTAGGGCTTTAATACACTAATTATAGTGAACTAAGATCAGCTTTTTTAAAATGAAAGTCATGACAATGCTTTATGGAATGAGTAGCAACAGAGCTGATTTAGATCCTTTATACTGCTAATGAAATGTGAATAAGTAGGAGTCTCATTATTTGCACTTCAGTGTGTGCCTTAGGTTGCTCGTTATCCTACCACGTTGTGAATTGGTACTTGTGCATGTGTGTGATCCTAATGTTTTTTACACAAAAGGCTTCAAGCTTTGTTAGTAAATTGTGTTTTAATCATTATATTTTGGTTATAAGCATGATATCTAGCTATGCACTATCCACATACAATGCCTCGTGGTTTTGCAGATTCAAAGAAAAAGAAGGAAGATTTCATCAAAAGCTAGATTTTTCTGGGAGGGAAAAAAAAGACAATTTATAGAAAACCTTTTTATCATGCAACAATTAGCATTTTCCAAGCATTCACAGCGTGGGAATTGGAAAATGAGACTTTTAAACATTCAATATCACAGAAAAAGATGAACAGAGACAGTAACCTCTTGACTATATATGGTTGCAGCAAAAGAATAAGGAAAAAAAGAATGAAAGTCAGCAGAGGATGAAGTTTAAACCCTGGGTCATTTGAGAAGGCAGCCTCCTACCCTCTATCCATTTGAGAAGGCAGCCTCCTACCCTGTATCCAACAGTTCAGCATCTTGCTTTTCCTCCTTCTTATACTCCTCATATTGGTTCCTCTTGAAGTCCTACCAGCTTCTATTGGCAAAAAAACCTTTCAGTTTTCAAGTGGAGATGGCACAGGTGAGCAGCTAACCCCCCCATTGATGCGGGTGAGAAGACCCAGAATTATTAAAATAAATAATAATAACACAGTGTTTTTTTCCCAAAACACCGAGCAACCCTGAGAGAACTTCTTCCAAGTGTGGCAGGGCCAGACTTAAGTACCTTTCCTTCATAGTTATTGTGATGCCTCATGGTTTAACTAGATCTGCTGGATGTCTCTCTGCCATCTGCTCCCTTCCAAAAGCAAGCACCTGTCAGCAGAAGCACCAGAATTGACTCTCCAATAACTTGCAGAATATATTTTCTCCTTCCTACAAGAAATATATTGTTGTTTCCTCAAAAAACCCAGCACCTGGGGGTGTCTTCCACTGCAGAAAACAAAACATCCTAACTTTGATGTTCCAATTGGATGATTCTTGCTCTACAATATCAGCAGATTCACAAGAAAAGTGGGGAGATGATAGGAGAGTGTGAGGACAAATATTTTAAGACGCAAAGAAAATGTAAAAAATTAAAAACTCTAACCTTAGGAAAAAGCCAACACCTTGCTTTGTATCTAATAAGGCTTAATTTATTCAAATGGTTTGCTCACACGCAGATGGAACAGCCATCATGCAGTGACACTCTACCTCCCAGGTGACTCCTCCTCTTGGCAGGACTCTCTTTGCCCACCCTTCCCTCATGATTAGGATTGGGATAGCAGTGCTGTTGAGACATGTATCTGGCCCTGTGGGCTCTGACCATAGTGGATCACATAATGCGTGTCCCCATTGAGGACCTTTCCTACAGCCTCCAAAGCCTGAGAGCTTTTCTCCATTTCACATCTACTGTTGAACAGACCTACTCAGTTTGGCCTCGTCACATTGAAGTCCCTAGGAAAGCTGAGGTCACTTGTTTATTTCATAAAATCATAGAACCATCAGGTTGGAAATCACCCACTGGATCATCAAGTCCAACCATTTCTATCAATCACTACACCATGTCCCTCAGCACCTCATCCACTCATTCCTTAAACCCCTCCAGGGAAGGTGACTCAACCACCTCTCTGGGCAGCCTCTGCCAGTGCCCAACGACCCTTTTTGCAAAAATTTTTTTTCTAATGTCCAGCATAAACCACCCGTGGGGGAGCTTGAGGCCATTCCCTCTCGTCCTGTCCCCTGTCACTTGGGAGAAGAGCCCAGCTCCCTCCTCTCCACAACTTCCTTTTAGGTAACTGTAGAGAGCAATGAGGTCTCCCCTCAGCCTCCTCTTCTCCAGGCTGAACACCCCCAGCTCTCTCAGCCGCTCCTCATAAGGCCTGTTCTCCAGCCCCCTCATCAGCTTCGTCGCTCCATTAGACCTTAACTGGGTCTGGGACAGCCACCATTCACCTTCTGCTAAGCCAGCAGTGCGATGCACTATCAAAATCACATATGCCACATTAGCTAAGATGGCAGTGAGCCATCTGCCATCCACATACACGTGTAAACAGGACACCTTTCCTTTCTTCTTGCCTTTTTTCTTTTTTGCAGTGGTTTCTGTGTCTCAGACATATAACTCTCTAATCTTGAGGTTTTGGAAGAGCTCGTTTCTTCAAGGATTGTGTCAGGAAAGGATGATTTTCTAATACCAAAAGCTCAATTGGAACCAGAAGGTAATAAAGGCTCATTTTAGGAGGCAGAAGACTTCCAGTTTGCATTTGTTTTCTGGAAGCAAACCATTCATCTAAAAATGGACTGGGGCCAGAACATGGGTGAAATTCTGGCCCTGTCAAAGCTAGTGGGCATTTTACCACTGCCTACGCATTCACCACATCGTTTCTTCTAAAAGAAACTGGAAACTGTTAATGTTTCCACACACAACAAATCCAGCAAGGAAAAGCTCTAGAACAAAGAAGGAAACAAATCTAAGTTTTACCACAACATGCTTTGTCTGCAGGTGAAACTAGTAAAGGCTCAGTAAGCATTTGGACATCATGGTGATGGCTGTTGTGTTAATTATCACCTTGGAGATTCTCTTCCACAGTCAAAAAGAGCCAACAGTTACTGAATTTTCAGACACATGGTACTTAGATGAAGCTCTGAACAAAATTTGAAGGATGAACAACATAACCTAGGAATTTGGCCCATGATTACAGGTACCTCAAAAAAATTTGTTATTCACAGAATCACAGAATAACCCGGTTGGAAGAGACCCACTGGATCGTCGAGTCCAACCATTCCCACCAATCCCTAAACCATGCCCCTAAGTACCTCATCCACCCTAACCTTAAACACCTCCAGGGAAGGTGAATCAACCACCTCCCTGGGCAGACTGTTCCAATGCCTAACCACCCTCTCCGGGAAGAATTTTTTCCTTATCTCAAGCATAAATCTCCCGTGGGGGAGCTTGAGGCCATTCCCTCTCGTCCTGTCCCCTGTCACTTGGGAGAAGAGGCCAGCTCCCTCCTCTCCACAACCTCCCTCCAGGTAGTTGTAGAGAGCAATAAGGTCTCCTCTCAGCCTCCTCTTCTCCAGGCTAAACACCCCCAGCTCTCTCAGCCGCTCCTCATAAGGCCTGTTCTCCAGCCCCTTCACCAGCTTTGTTGCTCTTCTCTGGACTCGCTCCAGAGCCTCAACATCCTTCTTGTGGTGAGGGGCCCAGAACTGTACACAGTACTCAAGGTGCAGTCTCACTAGTGCCGATATTCCTTCCTGATATAGCGTGAAAACACTTCATAATTCATTCCTTAAAAAGAAAAAGTAGCATTATTGTGCCTCTACTTTTTTTATCAGTTGAGCTTTATGCTGGTTTTGCTCTTTCTTTAACATTTCACTGTTTTCACTATACGTTTGTTTATCCCACATTTTTGAATTTTTATAGCAAAAGCATACTGATCAGCCATTTCATCTCTGTTCATCTGGTAGATTACTGCTATGTGAGGGGGCTGCAAGTTGAAAAGTTAAACTTTCTAGCTTTCCTAAAAATGAAAGAAAAGATACAAACAGATTGGTTTTGGTTTTGTGTGGTTTGGTTTTGGCTTTTTTTCAAAACCTGTTTCTTCTTGGAAAAGTAGATAAAACCCCACAGTTAACATCTTGGTGAATGTATTTGCATTCTCAAGAAACAGAGCCGAATTCAGATGTTGCTACATGTCACTGCACTATTGGGTACTTATTGGTACTTATCCATCATTAGGAGTGTATTGGAAACAAACCAAAACTCCGCTCTTTCCAGAATGCTTAGCGGAATGGTCTAATTTTATGAAAGGGACTAGGAGATGTATCTTTGGTTTCAGCAGTCACTGAAATATATCAACATAAAAGGACAAAGTTTGAATATACTTACATGCCCAAAGGTACCTAGCAGATTTTTGAAGGGTCTAGGAGTTTAGAAACCCCTCAAGTCAATGTTGGAGTGGGATCTGGTCATTTCTTAAAAATCACAGCATACACCTGAAAGCAGATAGCTGTCCAAACACTCAGATGGAAAAGCTGAGTTTTGTGGTTTTGGAAACTCTTCTCCTGCAGGATTATGAGCTCCAGCTGTTGCTGAAGTTCCAGGACAGAAAGGCTTCAAGATTCCTCCTCCATCGTGTCACAACTAGATAACCACAGCACAGTCCCTGCATTTATGGAAGCCACTGTCTCTTGAAATCCAAATTAATGGCATATCACTTCAATTAACTCTCTGATCAGCATACATTTTGTGTTGATTTGTTCCTATCAAATACAGCTTTGAGCATATTTTCAGATATATTTTTGCTCCATGTTCCATTATAAATTTCAGCTCAGGTTGAGGTATTTTTTAATAGTCCATTAGGTCCTATAGAGAGCAGACCAATGGGAAACAGCAAATATTAAGCAAATTTTACACGTGCAGTTGTAAGGACTAAATATACAGAGACATTACACCCAGTCCAAGTGTGTCCATCGATGAACATAGTTTGTGTTGCAGTTCTGTTTTATATCCTTGGTGAGGTAAGTTACTGGTAAATCATGTGCTGTGAGAGACAAGTAACCTTTTAGTTTGAGCCGGGAGATGAGACTCATTATCTGGCAAAAGTCTAACTGCAGCATTACTACTGCAGCAGTAACAAAAAATCATATTGATACTAAATATCCAAAAGTTCAAAAAAATGTTAATAGTATTAAGATTCTTGGTTTATCAACATAATAAAATGTACCTTGCTTTTTCAGGTTTCAGCTCCATCAAATTCCCTTGCTACTTTATTTTCAGTGGCATTTCTAATTTAATTTTTCATCCTATTTTTATAAGACTAGATGGTTTCTGATAATTAACTCATCCTTGTTTGATTGACTAATGAGGACTGGTTGAAGAAAAAAAGACAACTTTTCAAAAAAAATTATTTCCATTATAAAATTATTGGTTGCAAAATCCTATTCCTTTTATGTGTTAGAGTTTTCATTAGAAAACTCAAGAACCCAAGAACCTCAAACTTGGAAATACTGTGGTTGGTTTTTTTAATGAAATATTCAAGTTTTTCTAGACACTCAGACCATTGCCAAATATCTCTAGCAATATTTGGCAGCAAAAAGAGCTACATTATGAATAAATTTACCAACATTTAGAATTAATTCCAGAGTATTTTACCAACATTCTTCAGCTGGATAATTGAGAAGCAAGTAGTTAACTCTTTAGTCACTAAGCCAGAGAAAAAGTTCTTTTGGGTTATATCTACAGAGCTGAAATTCAGTGCTTAACACTTTTCTACCACGTCAGGAACCGAGGCTCCTCTGTGCAGTGTGTGGGGCGAGACAGGAGCTGGAGAACAAGACTGCAGAAGCTGCCAGAGGTAGTAGGGAACCACCTAAACAAACAGTAGAAGAGATGAAGGGGAGACCCAAGTTCCCCTCCAACTTATTAGGTGTCTCCATTTGACTCAATCCAGAAAAAAAACCCCTCTGCTTTTGGAATTCTGGTGTTTGTGTCAGGTTAGGTCCTCTCAGAAACTTGGAAGATCTTTCCTTGACAAACTGTGTATCATGCTGGGTATTTACTAGGCTATTTACCATGGGTATGTGAAACCAAGTCTCCAGTTTCTCCTTCACCTGTCTTGCTTACACCAGCTCTGACCTTAGGTCATCCGTGTTCTGAGGTGGGACTTTCAAACATTTCTCTTGCACAAGATACTTCCATTTAAGGTGGAGGTGGGTATCCATCTCTCCCTTTTAAAGACACTGCCCATCAGGTCATGCTTGCCAGTACAATGTAAAGGTACCTGCAGCCCTATTTACCCTTCTGCAGAAATACACTATTGATCTGGAAACTCATGATTTACACCCTGTGAGGCAGGGTGATCATGGGTCTTTCATGGCTTGGTTGAGAAGGGCAATCAACAGATTACAGGGAAGGATCCTCACTTCCACCCACATCCTGCAGCTGATTTAAGTACCTTACTTAGAGCTAAGCAAGATACAAATAATTCAGATAAAAAAAATTATTATTTCCCTACTATTATGGCAGCATGTAATTATTGCTGATTTTGGACTCTTTTTCTGCCTAGCTCAAGTGAGAAGTCTCCAAGTATCACATTAGTAGCGATTTCACTCTCCTTACACTTCTGGAGAAGCTAGGGCCCATACATTCTTCAAGTTACTGAAAGTTAAGCACAGTTTCCTTTGTAATAACTAGCCTGCAAGACTTTTATCCACCTCCAGAGTTCAGATATACTTTCTGACTTGTGACTGTGGAATTGTTCGTTAGACACTTAATTTTCTCGAGCCTTGCCTTTCCATTATTAGAATTTTTTAGCATTTTTCCTAGGCTCATGGTAAATGATAGAGATAAAAGACATTACCCAGTAGTAGTTTGGTGGGAAGTGGGTACCTGTTTCACTACACAAATACTAGCCCACAAATACAAATAATTTCCATGAGAGATGAAACCTCTAGCTCTTCCTAGCTAGTTTCTGGAGGTTACTATCAGTATCCAGATCCCGAAGAGAGATGCTGCATTAATTAAGTCAGAACTGAATTTTTCTTCCTTATCTCCATTTCTGAGAGGTTATTTTATATTTTACATGATGAAGTCTTACCTCCTAGACCCATGGAGTTGTTTGGTTCTCTGTAAGGTTTAACTTGAGCTTGTAGTTATGTTTTACTATTCAAACAGATTTTGACTCCGTTTAAGCGCAGCCGCAGAGGTAGCCAGTTCCACATGACATCCTGCCTATGAGAAAGAGCATTTTAAAGCCCATTTTACAATTTCTTCTACTTCAAGTTTTAAGATTAATAATATTGATGCTTTCATCTATAGTAATTTTTCCTGTTTCCCAGCTTGCTGCATCTCCCTAGACAAAAAGGCACTGCAGCCTTTTCCTGCTCTGCTATTGCTACAGAAGGGAAGGTGCAGGAAACCTGCCCCCCACCCATCCCCTGGAAAGCCCCTGTGAGAAAAAGTGTTTGGGGTTGCTACTCGTGGTTGGAAATGGCTTTACAGGCATTTGCTATTCTTTCAATGAAAAATTCTATGGAAAAAACCCACGTATCTTACTGTCTCTGAGTCATGGACCAGTTTCCATTAACTGAGAGTTTTGATGGAAAATTTTCAACCAGCTTTAATCAAACCTACCAGCAGGTCTGTAAGGATCTTCCCAAGGGTTTGTGTCAGACCATCATTTTAATACCAGGAAACTGACTGAAATGCTAACTAAAAATAGAATAATAAAATGTTCAAGCGCAAATGCTGCGAGGACTGAGCAGAAGGGCTTTTGCAAAGAAAATCACAGCTTAGTAATCTATCTAAAATTCCATCAGCATATTAATAAAAAAGGGGCTAAAGCAGAACTAGGCACTGTCATTTGATTGGAGGTCCAAAATCCAGTTGACAAAAGCCTTCATGATTTTTACAACTGAAAAAAAAGGCAATTAAAATAACAGCAACGGAAACATGAATAGCAGGAGTAAGAGGTTGAATGCTCTTGTGCAACAGAAGAAAAGCAGTAAAAGATAGGTAAAAAAGTTTCACAGACAGTGATATGCTCCTCAAAAAATAAATGTTATCTAAGTGGTGCTTTTACACCCTACAGAGTCCAATCCTGGGTCAATAACGCTCTAAAGATACAGATGCAAATACAGGGATACAGAGGCAGCCTGGTGACCCTGTAGCACTTTGCATTATTCCTCCCCTGGTCCCTCAGCAGCACCTTCCTTGCACAGCACTGCGGGTATTCAGAGAGAAAGGAAAGATACAGTGGCCAAATCAAATGTATTCTTTAAAGGAATGGATTAAGAGTGAATATGAAAAACTTACCTTCCCCTGAAACCTGGCACAAAAGAAACAGGTATCGAAGATTAAGAGTTCATTTCTTTAGCAATGCTCTCAGAAGATATTAGGGGCTGTAATGACAGGGTTGCCATGGTTTTCACTACCGATTAGCAAATAGTGTTAAGTCTCATATAAATAGTAAATGACTGGCAGTTCTGAAATAGATGTGGGGCTTTTAGGTAAATAGATTTTTAATTTTATTTATTTATTTATATTTAAATAGGAGCTAGTTGAACTTTGAACTTCAGTATAAATTTTGTCCCCTTCTTCACTTCTACTTCTTTGTGTTTTGTTAAGAACGTCCCAATGGCTGTGTGCAAGAAATGTCAAATAAAATATAAACTAAAGCCATGACTGGTCCAGAGTCCAGACTCGTCTGGTCAGGAAACAAAGACAGAAAGGGATAGCTGGTAAATAATAAGAGAAACACTGGAATATTTCAGAAAAAAAAAAATGCAAACTTCTAAAAACAGCAGCTCAAATTCTCTAGGAATAGACTTGTCTCTCCAGTTTAGCCATAATAGCAGCTACAAGTTTCACTACTAAAAATGATTAGGTCAAAGCTCTGATGATGTTTTTGAGACACAAATTGAGCAGCATAGTCTTGTGAGATGATGGAGAACAAGGCTTGTCATCTCATCTCTGCAGGAGAGGTGGGCCCAGGGCCTGGGCAATTCCTCCTTCACAAAAGCAACCCCAGTAGGCTATGAAATTAAACCAGCAGTGGGCTTTGAGATCTTGAGGACATCAGGTGGTTGGGGTGACTTGGATATGTCCTGCCATGGTGCACATCATGATGATTCCCTAATTTTCACAAGCAAACAAACATTATGGGGCCTTTGGATGTGGTGACTGGATGTTGATGCAGCCAATCAAACTGACTTTTCTGCAATACTTGTCTATTTTTCTATAGAAATTATTGCAAGTGGGATAGTGTTGGGATGAAAATTTTCCAGTGGTTATCAATACTGAGAATCAAACACACATGCTTACACATGCAAAAAAATGTGCCTATATCACAACTTACCTCAGATGTGCCATCCCTGTATTTACCAAGCTGCAGACATTCAGTCACGAGCAGAAACAACGCTGTGTGATTTAGGCGAACATCCACAAACACCATAAACAAATAACAAACAGTCACAGCTCAAAATCATTCATGGAAAAGGTATGTCCTAGCCAGCTAATAGGTATAAATGTTTGCTTTTGTGGAGAGTGAACTTTTCTAGGTAATTTGTATATTAGTGAAAGACAGAATCACTAGGGTAGATAAACTAAATCTGTATAGCTATAGCAGCAGCAGCAGTGTAATAGCAATTCAAATCAACTGAGAATCAGATCCAAGCCTGTAAAAAAAAGGAATCTGAAAAAAAGGGGAAAAAAAAAAAAAGAACTAAATTAAATGGATGAACTGTCTACTGCTAATTGTTTGCTCAGCTCTGTTTAGGAACAAAACCAAATTACTGGTGGTGAGTTCTGGGTTGCCTAAGGTAACAAACATTCTGCTCAATTTGTTACTTAAGCATATAAGGTAAAGTTAAATACAGACTAAATTAATCCAAATGAAAAGATGTCGGTATTACCACACAAAGACCCTGGCATTGAAAATTCTCAGGCAAAGTTATTGTGTTAGAAACTAGGCTTCATCTAGGGGAAAAGGGAAAAAAAAAGAGACAGATAACTTTGACTTTTGTGTGCTAGTTGGTGTCTTTAGGATGATTTACAGGGACATGGAGGTGAGGTAAAATAAAGCATCAAACACAGGACAGTGAAATTTCTTCTCACACTCCCTCCTGTCATTAGGGGATTAATTTCTGGAACTTCACTGACCAGTCACAAGATGTCTGTTATGGGGAGCAGGAAGGCTCCCATGTGCTTTTATATCATACTCACTCTCAGGATGCTGAAGTGCTGGATCAGTAGAGTGTTTGGTTTTTTTTAAGGTGAAGCTTGTTGAATATCTGGATAAGTGGAAAGAGTTCAAGAGCAGAGCTGCTTTGCACTCTCTATGAAACCAGCAAAGAACTCCCTATTCCTCCCACAAAGTAATTTCTTTTCCTCTCTACATATTGTCATCTCTTGTCACCCAAGCATCCACTGACTGGTTCATCTTTACATGACAATAGATCTTCTTCTAAGGAATCACATTGCTCCTACATTTGTACTTCAAAAAGGATGTGTTTTCACATTTATAGGTATCTTCAATGTATCATCCTATATCCAAATATAATCTCAGCAGAAACAAGAGCCTGTTGACTTTACCTTACAGTAACTATACAAGATAAGCCTTCAGCTCGTGATTTAAGACTGATCTTCACTAATTGTGTGATGATAGTTGTCTCAGTGTCTTATTTTTCTCATTGTGGAGGACATATGGCAGAAAACTGGGTTTCGGTGGTAGAGAATCAAGCTCCAAAGCAGATCCCTTTTGGAGGCTTTGCTTGTACAGCACATACTGTAAAAATGTCCAGCTCCTGCCAGGACTACTGGTG
This sequence comes from Clamator glandarius, assembly GCA_033459285.1. Classification (NCBI taxonomy): domain Eukaryota; kingdom Metazoa; phylum Chordata; class Aves; order Cuculiformes; family Cuculidae; genus Clamator; species Clamator glandarius. Next base: position 1,371,906 of record JAUNZM010000904.1, on the reverse strand, counting down.
CTATGGTGACATAAATACAGAGAGCTGCCTGGAATTTTTTACAGTATTGGTTATTAAAAGGAATCAACAAGATTGTGGTTTCCAAGCCCTGCATATAGAAACATTATTCACTGCACAGGAAAAAAAAAACCAAGGTATTTCAGACAAGGAAAAAAGCCACAAACATTTTCAAGAGGCATTTGGATATTTTCTGTTAAAGTCTTTCTTTACTTCAAATATAATTGTCTTTGAAATAATGTCAAGGGAACATTTTTTAATCAATCCTGTGTACATAATAATCATACACTAAAGAATGGATTCTTTAAGCAGGGTCTGAACTGCAGATGCGTGGTCCTATTAGATAAAATTTTTTTTCTTATTTCTTTGGAAGAATTCTGCAAGTAAGAAAATTTTGAAAGAGGTGGATATAGTGCTAAAAGATGGTTCTTACTAACCAGCAGCTGGTACTGCTTGCTCTTGCAGACAGGTCACAGGAGTTTGAAAGCCAAGCAAGGGTAGCAGGACTGCAGTGTAAGTGCAAATTGGGCTTTTAGCCAAACCCAACTCACAGCTCCTTGAAAGATCAGGCAAAACTGAACCCTGCTGCCCCGGGGAAGAGATAGTAAGCAGAAAAATGCACTATTCCCTCTGCAGGAGAGAAACAGAGAGAGGCCAGTAAAAACGTAGATGGGGAGTAGGAGAAGAGTCCTGGAGAGTTATGATCGGGCTTGTGCAGCAAACAGGAGGGTACAGCTGGGGATCAGTAGCAGAGAGGATAGTCTTGACCCATATCTGTTGCTCCACATGTGTAGTCCCCAGCCCTCAGCTTTCTTTTCCAGATTTCTACCACAGTCGGTGGGAAGTCCACAGCATTTGGTGCCTACCTCTCCTGTATCAAAAGCTGACAATATCTGTGGGGTTTAGAAATATTTGGGGAAAGGTTAGCAAAACATTTTAATATTCCTCTCACTGACTGCTGCAGTAGTATGCAGTATTACTACAGCAACTTGACAAAAAATAAATGTCACCCAATTTTCTTTAATGTTCAGTAAGTTTGCCTTAAAGAAGTGTGAAGAGCTAAAACAAATTTAGGATGCATCAAATTCCTTTATCCCCCAAAAGCTCAATAAAATCACAATACCGAAATCTTCCCACTTGACTTATTTGCTAGGGAATGCCATCATCAGGCATTTGTTGCAGCTGAACTTCACCATTCAGCTGAGTGTTTCAGCTTTACCTTGCTGGAGAACAAAGTTAAACAAAAGACTGTTAATGGAATTCCAAGTTTAAGAATTGAAGGTAAGTTTAACGCAAGTCTCCAGCCTTGCCAGATCATTTGGGCAGTCGTGATCTCCAGCAGCCATGGCACAATTCTCAGAGACACCATGGCCAAGACTCATAGAAAGAAAGGGTTCAGCTCATTAAGTCTTCTCATTTCGTATCTGAGCTCCTTCAAGAGTATATCATTTCACTTTAATTAATTCATTGCACGTGATACCATGGTACTTTTATGAATATGGTTTTATCTTCTGAGTACTGTAGCAGATAGAGAAAGGAAGACAGGAAGAACAGAGACTTTCAAAGGTGCCACCATGCAGTTCTACACCTTCTGTAAAGGTCAGATCTTGCTATTCTCTCAACTATTTCACAACTGTTTGTTTACTCACAGTTGATGCTCTTTTTGATGCAAGCATTCCCCTGCTCAAATAGTATTCAATACACAGCTTTTTAATGATTGCATTATGAGCAGTCTGAATGGCTCACTGGGCTCAAGACTCTTCATTACGCTACCAACTGTGGTGGCTCAGTCAGGCTCTCAGAGAACTTGAATGTGACTTTATTTTTCTAAGTAACGAGGAAAATTATATAAAATACACATGATGCTGTCTGCCTCTGTATTTGGACACAAATGCTTTTAGGAAGTTCTCAGTGTGGCCAGAAGCCACCTCTGGCTTGAAGCATCAGTGGGAATCTCAAAGAAGAGCTGGCCACCTGCGACTTTGCTACTTCCCGCTATTCTTTTTGCAACTAAGGAAAAGGCTGAACAGTTTAGCTTCTTAACAAATAAATAAGTAACCAATTGAAGCTTGGACTACTGAATAAATTGATGGTATTTTACTAAACCATAAGCCTCATTTTTCTCAGAACACCAGCATTATGGATTCTCCTTGTATTTGCACTAGACAAATACTTAAAATATCTCAGCAATTATTTTGTGTTGGCACAATAATAGCTTAACTAGAATGGATCTTCTTATACACGAGAATACAATGAATGATTGTCCTACTAAGAAAAGCCTAACCCTTAAAAGGGCTCATATTCTTCTTCTAATGACTCACTTCAGGAGAGGTAGATAGGCAGGAAGGATGATTCATCGTGGGACACCTACTGTACACTATTCTGGAATATGTTTTTCTTCATCTCTCTCCCACTCTACTTATCAGAAAGGGATAAATAAGAACATAAGAGCTCAGAGATTCAAAAAGAAGGAGAAATTGGCTAAAAGTCAATGCCGGCAGTGAGGGTGTCTTTACAATTGAGTAAAAAATTGGTGACGACAACACAGTAGTGTATTAACCTCTCAGGTCAGATTGGCCTTAGAAGATATAACCAATAAATCTGTAAGCCTCAAGATGCAGTATTGAGTCAAAAGTTCAGCCACATTCTCAGGCTTTGCCTCCAAGCTTTTGTCTTTGCATACCGCAACTTCTATTCCTAGCTCTGTCTCCCCAAAGAGCCCAGGAGTGAAATATCAGGGAAAAGAGGAGCAACAGATAAAAGCTACGCAATTCAGTCACAGGCTCCATGTGGCAAAAGGAAAATTGCACTGTCACAGTGTCATGCTTTTCTGAAACCTACCTTTGAAAAGAGGTCAAGAAAACCAACTCAATAATATACTTTGGTGTCACAAGAAAATTGTTGGAGTTTCAACCATGCATTAATTTTTCATTCCAGCAAGCTGTGTTCCAATCCAAAAGGTCATAAGGGAAATGAATTTTAGGGTGTCATCCACATTCCCAGGCTACAGATAATCAATTCATTTTCAGCAATGGCTGGAAAAGGGGAAAAAATGGTCTTGTAAAAATTCAGAGCATTAATAAGGACAAGTGGTGAAGCCTGTGCAGGGATTATGCAGCTGCAGTTGGCTTGATCGTGTGGGTAGAAACATTAAGTGGTAATTTAATAGGACTGATAACTCTACATAGCAAGTGAGAGTAGTGATTGAATAATCTCTACACCTGCAATTGCATGTGCTGAAGGTTGCAGAATAGGATTCACAGGCTGGAACTTGAGCAGAAAGCTGCATTAACAGAGGGCATTTGTAGAAATGTCACAGGATCATTTATGACCACATTTTGTGACAATTTAGTTCTCTAGCTCATCAGAAATGCACAGGCTGCAACAAAACATTCCACTCTATTAAAGCTCAATGTCTGCATTGGAAGATTGCCTGCTGAGAAAACATTGCTGCATCCTACAACATTCTGGATTCACTTCTGTCCTGTGAACTCAGACCCATCATAGACACATACCCTATGGCAACTAACCTGCAGCGACTGATAGAGGTTAAAACAAATAACTGTCAAGGCAGAATGTGATATATAAAATATAAAATCTAAATGTAACTGGCTGCTAGAAGTCTGTGTGTCCTCAATTAGGGGTAGCAATTTAACTCAGCCAGTCTGCACCTCTGACTATCACAGGTGGCTTTAAATCAACAGGAATGTGTAGAAACAAATTTTCTTAGAAATGTGATTGCTATTCCATTTCTTCACTTGGAAGCCTTGCTGTCCATGTAGTAATAATGGACATAACATAAAGATGTGATGGCCTTGCATCATCCAAGTAAAGGAGTCCAACTGGAATATTGAAATTCTCTTTAAAATGAGTAACTAATCAATTTGTGGTTCTTAAAGAACCAAGTCCTTGAAAAGTGGAGCTAGCTGAAAAATACAAGCATCACCTGAAAAATTTTCACACAAACAAGTTAGCCATTACTGAACAACTTCAGAAGTCAAAACACTGTGGCTTGCTTTGATGAATGTGTTCTTCCAGCCCTGGTGGTTTCACTGAGGGTATGGAACAAATTCCCAGCCTCAGCTGGGAGTATTGTTGTATTAAGGATACTAAGACAGAATATATTTTCATGCTCCTGTATTTACAGTTCTCTAGGGCAGTTTTGCAAAGGAATATTTTTGGTGAACACAGAAAGCCTGCTTTAGCCTGCTCAGTAGTGACCGCAATAGAGACATAAATATCTGCAAGGAAAGTATCTGTAGCTTCTGAACTATGAGAGTTTTACCAGGCAATTCCAGTTGCTCATCCTAGGACTTTTTACAGCCAGACATGTACTTGGCAGGAATAGGAACATTAAGCACAAGACAAATTTCCCTTTTGTTACTCGTCCATGTGAGGTGTCTACACAAGATCTATCCCAGCACCAATTTTCAAGTTTGGCACCTGTGACTGGGGCACTCCTAGACAGTAATGCTTTAAGAAGGGCTGTCATAATTCAGGTTTTTAAGCTGGGTTCAGTCTCTAAATTCACAGAGGCAGTTTCTATACCAATAAATCAAGCAATACAGACAGACAATGGAAATCAATAGTATGTAGCCTCACACTGTTAGAAGAGCCCTGGCATGGCTGCAGCTTTTGCAAATGCTGTAGCACTCACCGACACCCTTCCTAAGCACGGGGTGGTTGTTAGCACAGGCTTAGGAGCAAGACCTAGGAGGCTGCTTCCAGTAGGCACTGTTAATTATTAAATCTTAAAACACAATTACTGGAACTCTGCTCCCAGAGGAGACAGAGGTTTGGCTTACAGTGATACCCTTCAACAATACAAATGCTTACAGAAATTCTTTAACAACATAGAATCATAGAATCACCAGGTTGGAAAAGACCTCTTGGATCATCAAGCCCAACCATTCCTATCTGCCACTAAACCATGTTCCTAAGCACCTCGTCTACCTATCTTTTAAAAACCTCCAAGGATTTAAATACTCAAACCACCTCCCTGGACAGCTTGGTGCAGTGCCCAATGACCCTTTCTGTTTGGCAAGCATGCCCACCAGCTCCCTCAATACTCTCGGGTGGATGAGACTTTTGCACACATGTGTGTGTACATGTGCATATAATTGTGGGATCTGATAAAATGTGGGTCCAGAGTCTATATATATATATAAACCTCTCATTGCATCAGAATAAATAGTTGTTTTTGAGGGCTGGCTCCACACTATCTTTGTTTGTCCTGTATTCACCATAGGACAATAGGCTCCTAACACTGTTCTGAGCTTCTGGTCTCCCTTGCAAAAATAACTTGTGCACTGCAATGTATTTAGTATTACCATGAACTCCCAACCTACCATCCTTGTGCTTTCCATATAGAATCCTTTTAATACCACATCCCCCTTTTTAAAAGAAGAGACCCCTAATTCCGTTCCACAAAAGTAGATTACCCTCAGCATTATTTTGTTATCACTTAACACTGGCTTTCTTGCTAGACACTGTACTCTTGCACAGCCCAAAGATGCTTTCAATGACACTGGGCAGACCTCTGAAATGAGGCAACTTTCAAGTGAAATAGAGTATTTTGGGGTTCTTGCATTAGGATAGCAAAGCAAAACATGCACATGAGCTCATGCCAGCAGTGTCACTCACATCTCTCGAGTCTTCAGCAGGACTGCAGTCATCTCAGCAGCACGTAACTGAGCTCATATTGCTCTGTCTGTTTGCCTTGACTGCTCATCATTAAAAGCTCATATCTGACCACAGGTCTTCCATCATATCTCCGAGGAAACTCTCTTCAGCTGTTGACAGCTCTTGATATTTCATCCATGCCCACTGGGAATAACATCTAGCTCTTATTTCCCTGTCCCAGAAATAAGATTTATCTTCCTGTCCTAAAAGATCATAGCACCAAAATCAGTAAGGAAACATTCATGCTTTTCATAAAAATAAATTTCCCATAACCTCTGCAGTTGTTTTTTAAGTTTGGACTGAATCTGTCTTCTGGGAAGTTCCCTCCTCAGGATGGCAGCTAAGCCTATTTCTGGCTGTCAGCTCAGACTTACCACAGTGATAAAGGTGATGTCCTCAGGCAAGGTGACAGTCCCACACACAGCAGTATTGTCATACACTGCCTATTCTTTGAAGAATCTCAAATCACTTCATAACAATAAATGGAAATGATACTTTCTTTGGAGAAGAAGGCACTGCAGTGTATAGAAAGGTCCTGGCCAGGGTCAAAAGAACTTATTCTGGATGTTGATCTACATGTAGCTGCGGTTTAAACTGCGAAGATGGGAGCATTTTCTTCCACCACTCCCTTCCTGAGCCAATACAACAGGTAGAAATAAACTGAGGCAGATGTGGGGTTTCTTTAATTTGCCATCAGCTGCAGCCATTCAGGAGCTGCTGAGCATTCTACATAGGAATGCCTGTGATGACCTCCAAGGCACAAACAAGACCTGATCCAATTGTCCCAGTTTAATTTGCTGCCACATATGAACTGATGTTGCCTTTTTGCTTTGCTGTGCCTAACACAACAGCTCAGGCATCAAAGACACAACACTAATTACAAAACTTGGTCCTGTAGGCACAGATGGTCAACATCTCACTAAGTGTTCTGAGCTGATACAAGGGTGCCGGAAAGAAGCAGAGAAAGGACTGTGTGTCACAGAAAGTAACAGTGAAGAGTGATGATGATAAGAATTTCATGAAGATCTGAGATTTTAGTGAGTTTTTGTAAAAAAAAAAAAAGACCCATTTTGTTTGCAAATGGAAAGCTATCATCCAAACTTAAAAATTTCTCTCACTGGGATAAATATGTGTTTGAAGCCCTTGTCTTACTGGGCTTTAGTACCCAGATGAAACAGTAGTTGTCAATCATAACACTTGGAGAGAAAGAATATTCTTAGGAAGCGTTCTAAGCAAATCCTTGATCTATTGGTATCCCTGAAGCTACTTGCATGCTTTTATCTATGGCCTTGATCTGTAAAGACAGTTAGGACTGTCAACTCAATAAGGAAATCCTCCAACCAGTTCAGCTGCTCCCTTGCCAAGCAAATGCTTGTCCTTCAGTGCAGGATCTGGAGGGGTTTTGAAACACTGCTCCAAGCTTGTATCTTGGGTCCCCACCTCCACTCATTCTCATTTTCAGAAGAGATTTCTTCCCTTTGGAGCTGACATCCAATTGACTCTTGACAAGAGCCATACAGGCAGTCTGTAAACCGCAGTGCTGCGTGGAGCTATCGCCAAGCCCCGAACAAACTTGCTGGGGTATTGAAGGCTGCCAAAACCCAGCCATATGGAGCTGACATGGGCTTGCTCATTCATGACACAGCACAGTGTTTCCTCCAGGCCAAGTCCTCTGCTGATACAATCAATAATACTTCATTCACCCCAGCATACATACTGCCCTTCACTCACCACAGGGTGTCCCTGCAAGCAGCCTTGCCCTTCTCTTGTGGCTGTATTTAACCAACTTGTCAACCCATCCCTAGCTCCTCCTGCTCTGAAAAGTCCTGATGCACCACCCGGGAGGGCGTATGAGATGTCCAAGTGTAAATGATGCCAACTCCAGCCTGGGTATAGCCACGCTGTGAGTAGGAGAATTCTGGTAGTCCCTGGAGGGCCAAGGACCAAGTCCTGCTGTGGACTATCCAGAGCTAAAGGCCCACAGAAACAAGTTGAGAGGCTTGGTTAGTGTCCAGCATGGTGCCCAGTGAAATCAGTGATGGATTTAACAGTGGAGACAGAGAAGAGACAATAGGAGACTGTGAGAGGAGCATGCATTTCCATAGGTCAGTTCTCCACAAAGGCATCATGAGTTCATTGTAAGAACTATAAAAATAAATGTCTTGGCTAATCAGGCTTGACTTTGCTGCAGTGACATCTCCTTCAAACAGTTCTTTTTCCATTCTAAAGCCAAGAGAAATGCTGCAGAGTATGTGGCTTCTGAACAAGTAATACTGAAAGCAGTTCAGTCACATTTTTGTGGACGTGTTTTCCTCATTATTTTAGCACAGCTGTGTAATCCCTGAGTAATTAAAACAGCTCCTCAAAGCTGCCACTCTCTTCTGTCTTCTGATCCATGTCAGTGCCAATCTGTTCAACTCTGTAGGAACATTAAGACTGCCTGATATAACTAAGTCTCCTCAGCTTTTATCCAAATGGCCTCTTCAGCATCAGCATCAGCTGAAGAGGACAGATTCTGCTTTTACTGTAATCTCAGATTAACTGTTGTTTTAAATTCAGTTTTAGTCTATTTACACAACAACAAAGTATTTCAAGATGACATGAATAAGTTCTAAACATATCAAGAGAGTAGAGGTAGTAGACTAAGAAAAACATTAATAAATAGGGTTAATATGAAATTCTCAGTCATTCAAAGTAGCTGAGACCGTTGGAACTTTAAAATACCCACAAAATTTTCAATAGTAAAAAACAGGGTAAAGAAAAGCAAAAAGTGAGGAAACTAAGAACCCAGCATGAAAGTCACAGAAGATCAATGGAGGTTGAATAAAAAGTTTTTGGACCATTTATGTTCGATGGGTATTCACTGCTCTGCAGATAGACAAGATGCACTGGTAGCTAGATGGGGACAAGAGAGACCTCAAACAGGGCTACTTTGCAGAAATGCAAGGTTAGGACCGCGTGGAAGAGAGAACAATAAACACAAAGAGACTTCATTACAAGGAAGTACCAGAAAAGCATCAAGGCAGAAAAACGGACAAACAGAAGCAATGAAGATGGATGGACAATGTGATAGGAGCCAGTTAGCAGCAATAAAACCTCCTTTTGTAAAACCCCACTGCTTGTGCTCTCAGCAGATACTGGTTCCATCTTCTCCCTACACAGCCATGTATAGACCCCTCTATTCAGAGCATCATGTTTGTTGCTCAGCAGTTTTGTCCTGGGTATAAGAGGGAAAACAGAGAAAAGTGTCAGCAGTGGACTGAGGAGCACCTGCAGAGCAGTGAACATTAAAGTGAGAGACTGGACTGACAAGGCATGCTAGAAAATGGCAAAATGCAAAGATGCGCAACATATATACATGGAGGACAGGAAAAGAATTAATGTGAGGTATTGATATGTTTTTAACTTTCTAGTTAAAGAAAAATAAGGCAAAATTTCTAACCACAGTCCTGGCAGGATAATCTGCTGTGCTGAACAAGGTAGCCAAGAGAAGTTCATTTTGCTAGTAGCACACAGAATAAAGCTTGATGAGGTGCTTGAGTTAGGAGCACAATTTCTCCAGCCTGAGCAACTAAGAGATGTCTCAAAAAGGGCAGCTAATCCTCCCAGATCCTGATGGAGGCTAGGAGGATTAAGCAAGCAGTGTGCCACTTCAGTATCTCTGATGTGAGAAGCGGTGATGTGGGACCCTAAACGACAGCAGTACTGTCCTGCAGAGGTATCCCAAGAGACCCCTGGCCATGCCTTGCATGCAGACGACCAATCCTATCTTCTTGTAGGCAGCCCCAGAGAGCTTCATCACTTCAGCAGGCATGTCTGGGTGGACAGATAACATTGGAGCATTCGAAAAGAAGTCTGCATGGATAGGAGACCTGGGCCAGGGGACTTCCCTACCTATTTCCTACCACCACACTCCACAATTTCCTGTTATGCTGCATTTACACACCATAGCATGTGAAGACAGTTCTTGCCCACTCCTTTGTGTCCTTTCTGAAGTGAAAAGACAGGGCAGTAATGTTAGCATGCAGACTTGCAGAAGCAATGTTTAATGACTAGGCTCTATTCCCAAAGCCATGAGCCTGTCTTCATAGATTTCTTTCAGATGTCTCAGATCCATCTTTCTCTTGCATTATTAATTGCAGCATCCACAACTACATTAGGCCACTTCTTGAGCTCCTTTCAGGAGCTTATTTTCAATGCCTGTCCCTCATATGAGTCCCTGGCCTGTTAACTCTCTCATTGTCCGTGAGATACAGCAGCTACCACAGCGTTAGTCGCACTCTCTTTAGGCATATGTGGTTTTCCACCTCAGAAAAGCATGGAGTGTGCACCTCTATGTCCCTGGTAACAAGGAGATGCTCCAATGTGTGTGTAATCAGTGACCACTCCTATGAAAGAACGAGACCTGAGCTTTCCTGCTGGCTTTCCTCATGTACACCCACCATGGGATACAACAGCCACACAAACAGAATCATAGAATCATACAATCGCTAGGTTGGAAAGGACCCACTGGGTCATGAAGTCCAACCATTTCCATCAACCACTAAACCATGTCCCTGAGCACCTCATCCACCCATCCCTTAAACATCTCCAGGGAAGGTGACTCAACCACCTCCCTGGGCAGCCTCTACCTGTACCCAATGACCCTTTCCATGAAATACTTTTTCCTGATGTCAAGCCTGACCCTCCCCTGGTGGAGCTTGAGGCCATTCCCTCTTGTCCTGTCCCCTGTCACTTGGGAGAAGAGGCCAGCTCCCTCCTCTCCACAACCTCCTTTCAGGTAGTTGTAGAGAGCAATAAGGTCTCCTCTCAGCCTCCTCTTCTCCAGGCTAAACAGACTAGCTGAGGGAAGTAGGATCAGGCCACCCGCATACTTAGGAGAGCTCTTGCCTACAGCCCTAATTCTAGAGAGTACAGATACTCGCACCACACTCTGAATAAGAGGCTTGATGACAGAGCTGGGTTACTCCTGCACTACTCTCAGAAGTGCTAGCTAAGAGGATGCCATCAATCCTGGGCTGTTCTTGTTCTTTGGGAACCTCTGAATCCATCATCCTTGTCTTTCACAGTGGGTTGGGTGGATGAGTGTGTGAGAGATACAACAAAGGTCATATGAATAAAATATACCCCCTTAAAAGAGAAAAAAGCACGTAAAACTATTTATGCAAAATTGAAATAAGGCAAAACAATCAAGAGTTTTTCCCATCACACAGAACACCAGTCACCCTGGCTCTGCAGCCAGGTAAACCAGAGGGAACCTCTCCACAGACACTGTGCTTTCTGTCTTTATGGTTATTTTGGGGAAGTGACAAAAGCAAGGCAAACCTCCTACACTCTGGGTAAGAAAGTGACCTGCTCCTGTAGGCAACCCTGACAGGGTCAGCTTCTCCATGACCTCCAGTGATGTAATCCAGAGGGAGCTTTTCAGGAAGCCCAAAGCACAGACCAAGGAGTTTTGTTCAGCTGTGTACAGCTCAGAGCCCACATGAGTTTCTGCTCTGCATTAACAGTCTCCTGTCCTTGCTTATCATTACAAGGCTGAGTTAGCAAAAAGCCTGAGCTGCTCTCTTTACCACAGACAGGCTGCTCTGTTCACAGTGTAGCAGGGTGTGGGGACAAGGTAGAGCATCCTGCAGGACTAGCAAATGTTTGCCTGTGCCCAGAGATCCTGTACGAGGGACAATGGAGCTGCACACTCCTGCAGCATCCTTTGATGCCCTTGACTGCAGCACAACCCGCAGTGTGTCCTTGAATTCACACTGGCTGGGGGAGGGAGGACATGCACTAAGCACAAGCGAAACAGCACTCAGGTTGGCTTGTGTGTCTAGCCTTATCCGTACCAGAGGGAACGAGACAGAAAAACACAATTAGCACAAGATCTAAACACGGATGCTTTCAGTTCTGGTAGCCTCTGATTCAATTCCTGGCATCCACTGAGGCAGCAGCTGTCAGTTACCTTCCCCTCCCGTGAATTCAGAGAGGTTTGTAGGAGGAATTAGGAGTAGCAATTTTCCTTGACAGAAAAGGCATAGAAAACAAAGGGGTTTGTACCAGGTAGGGAGAGGTGCTCTGCTCTCAACTCTTGCTTTCTAGGGCACACATCTGTATTTAATTTGCTTCCCAGACCTGAGTCAGGTATAATTTTGCTTCCAAGCCCTTAGCATCTTCTTTATATGACCCCCTCCCTTTTTTACTCTTGATCTTCTAGGACTTCTCTCTCTAAACGAAAGAACAGGGAAGCTGCATACATACTGTCTTCCCTCTTGACCTGAATGTTTAATAGCTTTCCTGTCAGGGAAAACACTTTTTGCCTCCTCCTCTGTTTCTCCAGCATTTGCATTATCCATTCCTAAATATATTATGAGTGGCTGTTAACTTGAGACCACTGGCTGCCTGACCCTCCCCCCCTATATAAATCATTGTGATTGCTGAATAAAAAAAAAAACAGAACCAAACAAAAACTCAAACATGAGCAGATTTATTGCTGCTTTTGTTTCCTCAATGTACAGACAAATTAATATTATGGAGATTAGATCCCTTTGCTCAGCTCTCTAGAGCACAGTGCAATATGACAAGAAAATCCCTGTTTTGTGCTGAAAAAAAAAAAGGACTGGATAAACTCTGTTATTGTACAATCACAAGGTCTTGAAGAAAGAGGATTATTAAAGTAGAACACAATGTGAAATATAATCAATACCAACCACAATCTAAGATGACACATGGCAGAGGGATAGCAGCTCCTGTCTATGTGGTAGTTAAACCAAGGAAGGTGTGCTGCAAACCTTGAGTGCAGAACAGTTATGGGGATTTTTCTGGACTCTGAGCTTTTCACAATGTCTGTTTTGCAAGAAGGGAGGCAGAAATCTGAAGAAGATTGCAAAGACCATATCATTAGATACATCTTCTTGAATCAACTCAAAGCAGGGTCTCTGTGAGGCTGTCAGGGTTTTATTGCTAATTGGAATCAGTGAGAGTTATATAAAAATTTGTAACCAGCAGCAACCATAAAAAACAGAGTCAGAAAGAGCACCTGAACCACTTCACAGAGCAGCAGCAGGGAGGCCAAAATTCTTCAATGTTTCTCTGACTTGTGTGCAAAGTTAAAGTGGGAGAGGAGATTTAAAAACTGTTTTTCAGCAATCTAGAAATGTCACTGAGTGAAGGGTCTGCCTCCTGGATAACTGCATCCCTTCAGCCTCCTCCACAAAACACTTTCTGGGTGACCTAAGCACCCTTGGTGGTTTTTCAAATTAGGAAGTCCACAAGAACTGTGTATTAGTAACACCTGTAATCCAAAACATTTTCTCCCAACTGCCCTTATTTTGTGAATAAATACTATATATGCTTTTAGAAATGGAAAGACAAGTTGTACATTAAAAGTACCTCTACATAAGATTGTAAAAGGCCTTTAAACCAATTGAGGTCTTCTGTGTCCACTGAATGCAAGGACTGACAAAGGGATTCACACAAATCCAAGATTAATCACTGGACCACTAATGTACAAGAAGATAGTCAGAGAGAAATGGAAAAGATCTTAAACTTGTTGAGGACTCTTCATCTACCTCATCCACCTAAACAGGCAGATTCAGGGCCAGGCTTTTCAGACAATTCATCTCAGCTAGTTCTGGACCAAATAAGTCTCTTATTTGGCTGAAAATTATAATCTAAGATCCTTCTGCAACAACAGAGAGAAAATCAAGCAATATGATCAAGTGTCTGAGCATGGGATGAATTACTCTCAGGTTATTCCTGTCTTTCTCAATATAAATTTAATTCCAAAGGGAGTCATGACAGAGCGATGAAGGCTAGAACATCTTGCTTTACCTCTGCAGAGCTGTGGGGAAGCCTGGGTTGTTTGCTGAACAGTACAGACAAACACTCAGGCAATGCAAAGCAGACCAGGGCTCAGCACAGAGGAAAGCAATGTCACCAAGCTGGCCAGGAAGAGCTCTGAAAACACCTACCCTGGCTCATGTGCTGTGGTAACCAGAGGACAGCTCTTGATTAAGTCTTTCTTCTTCCTTTAGAGCACAGAGGTTCACATTCAAGGCCTATCGCAGTCATTGAAGTCACCCAGGTACTTTGAGCTCAGCTGTTAAGAGCCTGATTTTTGGCATGAGGCATCTCTGCCAGGAACTACATCTGTGGTTGCTCCCAACCCTGAAAGTCAGGCCCTAAATGCATATCCACTGGCTGATAGACAGTAGTCAAAGGAGATGTGCCCTAGCAGGTCATACTGGTCTGTGAGAATAAGCTTTAACGATAACGCGTGCAATTGTGCCTCTTGGGACAAGCCTAGCCCTTAGATTTTGCTCATGTTGCCATGGAGGAGCTAAGAGGTTTCACCAAAGGTTCTTCCCTAAAACTATATTCATCTTGGATTTCCAGGTTTCTGTCTCATCTCTTTGCTTTGCTCTTCAGAGTCTTACATTCCCAGTAATTCCTACGCTTGATCCTAAAAGATTTTTTCATAGAAATAACCAAGAACAGCAATTTCCACCTTGAAACTGCTTTGATCCTTTAAAGACCTTCAAAGCCATTTAATCACAATGAACCTGAGAGACAGATGAGTAGAAATCCCAATGTAGTTGCAAAGAAACTGAGCCCAAGAAGTTCAATTTCAGGTGCCATGACTGACCTAGACATCCCAATACCCCATGCATCAGCCTCCCTATGGACCTGGAGATGCAGCCCATGCACATGGTCAGCTGAGCAGGCTCACCTTTGTGTTTGGGCACCTAGACAGGATTTGCCTCCCTTGCTTATCTAAAATGCCACTGATGTGGACACGAGGTACAATCTCTGAAGCTTTTTTCCTGGTTCTGTTTGTATAAATCCTGCTCCCACTAAGCATTATCACCAGGACCAGCTAGCTGGTGAGATACCACCCAGGAACTGAGGGAACCAAGTTCAACCTTGTTGCATTTAATGAAATGGCAGGTCCACCCACACACCCTGAAGTGGAATTTCGCTGGAGGTAAAAATCAAGCTGTGCCTGCCTCCCCTACACCCCCTGTTTAATGCAGTTCAACATGACAGTTCAGCATAAGGGAGTTATTATGGGATGCCTATGCATCATGGTCTCTGGTCTGGACCACCACTATTCTTCTCCTACACAAACACAACACACCCATGCACATGCAGAAAAGCTGCCGAGTGCTTATATAATCTGATGTGTCAACAAAGTAAGGTCTCTGCCAACTCTCCCACGTCTGAGGACTTTAAGTGGTTTCCGCTTGTCCCAGACAGAGTGTTTCAAACATGTGAAAACTTTCCTTTCAAGTCTACTGAAAACCATGACGATTCTTACTTTGTAAGTGAGAAAACAACTTCAGTTGTTGTTAAACAAGTACTTGAGAAAGTACAGGCTAGCAACACTGCCTTCTGCTAGACCTTCATCCTCCTGCCACTGTACAGTTCATCTGAGAAGCTGTGCCTATGCCTATGTAATCATGTGGCATCCATCTGTTCAATATCTAAGCGCTTGTTTTGAGAGACTAAGGGTACACAAGCCAGCCAGAGCAGATAGGCCACCACTGCTAGCATCTTTGAGTGACATCCCCTTGGTACAACACCCTCGTGAAAGCAAAAGGCAGGGCGTGTCTGATATTTGATGCAAAATGTTGTGGCCACATGATGTCAGCATCCCACCCCCTGCGTGTGAATTAATTCAGTTTTGTTTTCCCAGCTCTACAAGAAGAAAAAGCTTTGTAGAAGAGGGCTTCTTGGGATTTCTGATGTCTTTTGTTAGGTATGTCTGTAAGTCCAATGCTGGTGGGTGCTGTATGCTGTTTGTAATGAAAATAACCAGCTCTGAGATCTCATACACACTGAGAGAAACCCAAGACCTTTTGCTTTTATTCTCTTAAGAAGTACACCTCTGCAAGACAGAGAGAAGGACAGATGACTTCTGAAACCTCAGTAGCCACCCAGTTCAGCTCATCAGAACTGTGATAGGAAAGATATAGATTCAAATCTACTCAAAGGAATTTGGGTCCACAGAGATCACTAACCACTGGTCTGCCCCTTATCTTAAGAAATCCTGCTATAGACTCTAGAAGTCCACACCAAGCTTTCCATAGTTCTGCAAAATAGCTGTGTTTTGACCAGCTGTAAAATCCCCATTGAATACCTGTGCCTCTTTAAAAAACAGAAAGGAAAAATCTGTTTTGAGCAAAGATCCCCGGCCACCATTCTCCTCCGAGTACCGTTCTTAGGTGCTTTGAAAGGCACGGGCTCTTCTGGTAGAGGTAAAGGCCTGTCCACCTGCACTGCACTTGCTGGAGCACCTCCATACACACTGGCCTCTGGTCTATGATTAGCCCTTGGCCATCTGCAGAGGCTTCCTGACCCGCTCTGTCCTGGGCATGTGCCATCTCAGTAGTCTAAAGCAGAAGAATGACTCCAGTGAAGCAGAAACCTCAGACAGGTTGACAGGAAAACTACAACTCCTGACTTAAACATTGAAAAAAGTCCCTAGGCTAGCAAAATAATGAAGATATTACTGAAGTGAAACACTACACTAAGGCAGAAACCCCATATGTGGATACGATTCTTGTATTTGAGAGGTCTAGAGAGTAGAATTTCAGGAGGATAAGCACAGCTTCCACGTTCAGGCTAAAGGAACTAGCGTCGCATCCCCAAATGTATGAAAAAATTTCATGGTTTTGTTGAGTAATTTTGCAACCCACTGAACACATGCTCCAGAGTTCCTGCACAGAGGTAAAAATACACCCTATGTATATACTGACTCTATGAACACTCTGTTCCCTTGCTCCTCACTCTGCACTTTAAGCTAAGGGTTTCAAAAATCATTTTACAAAGCAGAATCGCAGAGTATGCAGTCTTACCACTGGCTTGTGCAGCCAATTACCATGCAAGAATGTGCTAAATTATTTCATGGGAAAGAATGCATCCTCCTCTTTCATGTTTACATTTCAATATGGGAATATTTATTTTCTTGTGTCAATAATTACTCTAATGTTTAAGAACACTTCATTTAAAACTGGCTTTCATTCTCAGAGAGAGACATTTTTTAATGAAAATGAAGCAATCAATGTTTTTAAAGGGTCCTATTTTTCAAGTTAAAATAACCACAATTTCACAATTTCTCCTCAAAATGCAGTCTAATTTTCAAGAAGCTTAAACGAAATACAGATCCATTGTAAGCATGTTATATAATTTTCTAAGCTTTTATTTTACACAACATTTTCAAGACTAATTAATGATCTAAATATCACAAAATTCTTAGTTTTAATCTGACTAGAAGGAGATTTACATTCAGGCCAGTATCTTTATCAATGCAGCATATTTATCATTCTCCTTTTGCTTTATCTGGGCTGTGCTGGCACTGTAAGACCTAGCAGGGATTATAAAATTCTTGACATTTTATGCTTAAAATCTTCAAAAGCAAACTTTCTGACTGAAAAAAAGAGTAAGATTTACATCTGTTGGAAATATGCTGCAGCACGTATGGATTAACCTTCATAGTCCAGCTCTCTAAATCTGGTGTGACATCCAGATGGAGTCAGGTCGTCACTTACAGATGAAATGGGTACAAATTTCTCCCTCTGTATGAATTGGCAACTGATGGAAACACTCAGAGGCTACTGACATGAGGTTCTAGTCAATAATCCTGGACTTTCAAGAAGACTTCCCCCAATGAGCCCTGAGTGGTGAATCGACATGAATGTAGGTGGAAGGAGCACATCGATATGGGGTTTCTGATTTGTTGAGCTACAGGATAGCCTTGCAAGACATTGCACTTTCCTGCTCACCTTCGTCTGGCAGGATTGCTCTAGATGATAGCTGACAGAAGAGAAATCTCTATAAGCCAATTGGCAGGAGTAAACAAAATATGGCTTGTGACAGCAGATCCTGGTAGGACCACAGCCTTACTCACAATACACACAGGCTCGCTGACAGGGTTGGGTTTTGTAATGCCATAGCAGCCATGGGCCACAAATGTGGAGCAGGCAGAACATGAGGGTAAATATCTAAACAATTTCTTCAGGAATAACAGTATCTGCTTTATTGGTTTCATTTGAAACTCAGTTAACAGAATCATAGAATCACTCGGTTGGAAAAGACCCATCGAATCATTGAGTCCAACCGTTCCCATCAATCACTAAACCATGTTCCTCAGCACCTCGTCCACCTGTGCCTTAAACACCTCCAGGGATGGTGATTCAACCACCACCCTGGGCAGCCTCTGCCAGTGCCCAGTGACCCTCTCTGTGAAAAATTTATTCCTGATGTCTAGCCTGAACCTCCCCTGGTGCAGCTTGAGGCCATTCCCTATTGTCCTGTCCCCTGTCACCTGGGAGAAGAGGCCAGCTCCCTCCTCTCCACAACCTCCCCTCAGGTAGTTGTAGAGAGCAATGAGGTCTCCCCTCAGCCTCCTCTTCTCCAGGCTAAACACCCCCAGCTCTCTCAGCCATTCCTCATCAGGCCTGTTCTCCAGCTCCTCCACCAGCTTTGTTGCTCTTCTCTGGACTCGCTCCAGAGCCTCAACATCCTTCTTGTGGTGAGGGGCCCAGAACTGAACACAGGATTCGAGGTGCGGTCTCACCAGTGCCGAGTACAGAGGGAGAATAACCTCCCTGGACCTGCTGGTCACGCCGTTTCTGATACAAGCCAAGATGCCATTGGCCTTCTTGGCCACCTGGGCCACTGCTGGCTCATGTTGAGTCACTATCAACCAACACCCCCAGGTCTTTCTCCTCCAGGCAGATTTCTAGACAGACTTCTCCTAGTCTGTAGCTGCACAGGGTTGTTGTGGCCCAAGTGCAGGACCCGGCATTTGGCCGTGTTAAACCTCATGCCATTGGTCTTAGCCCAGATGTCCAGCCTGTTCAGATCCCTTTGGATCCTCCCTGCCTTCCAGCAGATCCACGGGTAGAGAAGAGAATAAGGTGGTGCTCCTCTATAGGCTTTCCTCCTTAGAACAGCTCGTGTTGTGATCACAGTTCAGTATTCAGCCATGAAATGGTCTTCTTATACTGAACGCTGCATAGAAGCCATTTATTGTTTATTTAATGAAAATACAAATGAAGTCCATGATGAGAGTGGGGTTTTTGTTTAACCACTCCTCACTGGATGATTCCAAGTGTTTTAACCTGCTGTAGTACTTGGACATGAGCACTGAGCTGACTAAATATTTTGTGCCTTCTTGTCACCTCATTGTAAAGCTTGCAGCTAAGGAGATCTTTAAGTAGTTCTAGTCAATTTTTTTATACTTCTACCCATTTGTCAAAATTTAAAGGAAGGCTCCTTCACTTGAAAAGGTGCAGTGGAGTACATCATTCATCACATATAAAAGACAGCTTGTAATGCAAGATTATTCCAGAGGTACTGCTGGAAATACCCGAGTGCCTGCAATAATGTACATCCCTATAGTAATGCACACCTCTGCACTCAGCAGGCTTCTGCAAACTAGATTAACTTTGAATAGCAGGAAAAAATAAAGCAAAAATAAATGGGTACCACATCTGTGTTTTCTTATAGTCAGACAGTTTGCACATTTGTTCAGGGGTAATGCAACTCAGTGCATTGGAATAACTGATAACTAGGATAACTGATTGCAATAACATCTCCATGTACTGACAGGTGAACTACTGAGGGGCTGGTAAAATGCTAACATCTTAATTTTAAATCCTCACATACATTCAATAGGACAATAACTTAAGGACAATTAGTTGAAAACGTACTAAGAGGAGTAAGTCCACAACTGCTGTTATTGGTAGCACAACAGGAAAAAAGAATAAAAACATTGGGAAAAAAAGAAAGATAAGAGAATCCACCAGCAGTGCCCTGTTCATGTCAGCTATTGCTGTAGTGTCTTGATCCTTGGACACCAATTCTGGACGCTGCTGGTCTACCCTGGCAATTCAGATTTGACCTTTACCAGGAGTGGACTCAGAAAGGCACCTCCATCCAATCAATCAGGATACAGAATGGGGTTCACTCTGAAATTCTGCCTAAACTCTGACTTTATGCTAGTGGCAAAAAGAACAGAAAATACCCAAACCAGCACATGTCCTCCTTATGCAAACATCAGTTTGTCAGCATTTCTTGAATAATGTTCAACCAGCACAGCTTGTTCGCACTGGATCAGCACCTTGCATCACAGGGTGCAGGGCTTCAGCACGCCATGAGGAGGCTTTCAGAAAGACTTTCTTACTGTGGCTCCTCTCCCAGCAATGCTATTAACACTGCTTCATGGACAGTCTTAAATCACAATAAAATTGAAGGTGTGGACACAAATTACAGGGCTTGCCGACAGACAAATAGAGAACATAATCTCATGATATGAAAGTCTACTCAGCAGAGACACAGCCAGTATTAAATACTCTGCTCAAGAAATTCCCATTTGTATTAGAATGTTTGGGTGAAATTCAGTTTTCCTCAAGTCAACAGGAACCATGTCCAGGATGTCAGTGAGGCTTTAATTTCACAGTGTGGCTTTGGAAATCTTGTTCTCTTTGTTAGCATTGGTATTTTGGCTACAGAAAATATCCCCATTTGCTCTAAGCAGCCTATTTATTTTCCTTGCAGCAGCTGCTTAGAAAATGCACATCAGCCATTTTCCTGATCATGCAGCCCCATTATAAATGGAGAAAAATTAATGAGCAGGACAAGCAAAACCATTGCTCCCAGAAGATTTTAACTCCACCCTGACAGCTAATTCTTTTTCCCACACCTTACCCCTTCTCATATACTTTATAAAGAAGATATACATCATGCTAGGGACACAGGATGCCACCAGCTCACCAAACATAGAGAAGATCTGCTCTTATACACTCTTCTTGTGTAATTAGGTTTCATTATTCACCATTCATTCAACAGGACTTAAAAAATGAGACAAGGTAAGCAATAGCAAGGAGATAGGTGAAATACTACATTTTCTTTCCTCAGACAACTACTGTACCACATATATGCACCTCGTATATCATATCTGGGTGTGACATGTTAAAATACTCAAAAAAGTATCAGTGGCATTTGGTTTGGTTTCTTTTGACCAAATATTCAGTCAGAAACACAGCTAAAACTCAGACTTCCTGACTTCAGCTCCAAGCTACTAAAGCAAATCAGCTTTCTGCATCTTATTAACTTGCCAGAGCTTTAGTTTCCATATTGATTAAACAGCATTTACCCAGAAAACATGTTCTAATTTCATTTGTGTACTTTGTGGTTTAAGCTCTGATCAAGCAAATTCACTAGATCAGCTGCTTCTGAATAACTGCTGGTATGAAACCCATGCTCTGGTAGGAACAGCAGGGGCACTCCGAGTGCAGACTTGCTTGTTGGTGACCCCTCAGCAAGATCAAAGACACAGGACAAATTGTGCTTCCAATAACCAGCCACTAGTCAAGGAGAAACTGTTGTATTTCATAGTGATGTCATTATACCCGACTTGCTTTTCATCCTCAAGGCCTGAGCTTGCACTTATGGAATTGATACTGGGGGACACCAAGGCTGTCTCCATTAGCAAACAGCACAAATGCAGGAGGAGTAGATTCACATTTGGGGTGTTTTCCTCATTCCAGCTTTATTCTGGTCCTGAGGAGTGAACATCCATGAAGAGCAGGAATACACCCTCCAGGTTTGGTCCATGTAAAAGAAGTCTGGACTGTGCAATCCGTCATTATCTCTTGATGGTAACCAAGTCCCGGGATGTGGGGACAGGCAGGAGATCACTCAGAAATGTGCTTCTGAGCTGAACTAACATGTAACATAGAGACATTAACAATCCTTAGTCAATCCAAGCTTCAATTCTAGGATTTACATCTGCTTTCTCTTTAACCTTTGTTAAAACTGTAAGACTTTTCATCTCAGTTCCCTACCTGCAACAGATGGTTATAGTGTTTCTTTGAGGATATATGCACTAATGCTTCAGACGCTTGGATGTTGTAATGATGAGAGCCCAAAAGAAGAAAGCTGTTTCAGCCTTACATTGATGCAAAGGTTAACACATAAATCTGCCCTCATACCTAGTTCTTTAGCCTTGCCAATCTGTCTATGAATAACATTAAAGACAGGGCATCTTTTGTATTTTTCCGATATTGAACATGGTTTCTGAATCCTCGAAACCATAGTGTTCTTGCTGAAGCTGTCAGTCTTCTGAAGCATTTCTGAAAAGCTTGGAAGCATTTTCAGGAACCCTGTGCAGCTACTGAGTTTCAGGACTTGCATCGAGGCCTTTGACATTCTTCCATTATGCTTACCTCTTGTGATCACTGTTACTAACTGTGCAGTGGGGATTTTGTACCCACAGCTATTTCTCCAGCTTCCTCTGAGACGAGTAATTGGCATGTGCACTCAACTACTACTGAGAGCAGCCTTGGAATTGCAAGTATAGCAATTTCGGGTCAACATTTATCAATTTCAGCAGAACAAATACCATGAGGGCTCACACATAAGCTGCAGACATCTAAGATCTCTGAGAAGCTTTTCATACTAAGGTGTTCCATACCTCTTCTCCCTTTCTGTCCCTTTCTTCCCATCTATGTACTCACTGCCAGAAAACCATATAGCTGCTCCCAAAGCTGTTCCTGGTGCCTAACAGCAGCAGACAGAAAGGCACGAAGCATGTACTGCTTTCAGCCAAATCCGTGCATCAGCAAAAAGAGTGAGCTGGCACCTTGTTCTCCACTCTGTCTTTGTCAGCTATGAATCACAGTAACTACACTGCATATTTCAGAAGTATTTTGACTGAGATTACCTGATCTCACCTGAACTGTTTCACCCATTGTCCAAACCTCTCCTTGACTGTGCATCTATCTTCCTTTCCCCTGGGACCTCTCTCATTTCTATAGGTAACATTAGTTAATTCACAAGGCAAACTACGTGTTGGAATTGCTATGCATAATTATGCATTGATTTATCCAGCTATGAAGTCCCTGTTCATTTAAAACATCTGTCACAATGTTTGTATTTCAGTTTGTATTTTCATTTTCTATGAGTCTATGGTTCTAGTGAAGGAAAAAGAAGAAACTAAACCACACACATCAGTGAAAACTAGTGTGAGCCAATGTCAATACACAAACAGAGGCAAAAATGGAGTAGGAGCTATTTTTTCACTTGCAGAGTAATGATCTTACCAAATTAGTGAGCACCAGGAGATGGGGAATAGTCCAAAACTCACCAAAATCCACTGACAAATTTTGCAGAGACTTCCCAACAGACCACACAGCACCTCAGGTGTGGGAGAACAGAGTATAAAACTACTGCTTGCATCAGTTCGCTCCCTCAACTACACCAGTCAGTTTGTTATGAGACAAGAGAGCAGGGACATCCACACATTTGTCCATATTGAGTTTCTGCTGCAAGCTGTATAAACACAGAGTGCTTGGACCTCCACCTCGGATGACAAAAAGGAAAAAAGCCTGCCTACAACATTTGAGCAGTGACCGTGCCATCCCATGTGCCATCACCACAGCGGGGATGAGGCTGAGCAGCTCAGCTCTTTTCTTTTTCAGGATGCAGGTTTGGAAGTTGTGCCTCACTAGACACCCTGTCCCTGGGCAGGGAGGGAGGATAAGCTCTTTGCCAGGGCAACAACTGGAGATGTTTAAGACATGGAGAGCCTGCATGCATTTCATAAGGCCTAGGAGCAGAGATCTTGCCAGCAGTGTCTCAAGGCTATTCTAACACACAAACTGCACAGAGAGTATTCAGGATTCAGAATTCTCCAAGTGACAAAACAGGCTGAGGACACAACTGTAGCACAGATGAGAAGGGGAAGTAGAAAATTACACTTATGCATCCCAGAACTGCAATTCAGGATAACAATGGAATATCAAAATTAGTTCCTACATGCACCATAGGTGTTTAAGGTCTGACCATAACCTGTGGAGAGCCAGCACCTGGGACCAGTATGCCCTAAATTAGACTCGCCCTAAATAAGACTCGCCCTAAATAAGACTCGCCCTAAATTAGGCTCCACTGTGCACATCAGCTGGACTCCCTGACTGAACGAGGACTTGGATAAACCTGCGCACATAGGCTCCTATACTGCTGTCAGTCCCAGACTGAAACCCATCCCAGGTGTCAGGGTGTCCATACTCAGCCTGCAAATGACTTTCCTCGGCTGGTCTCATCCTATTGTGTGTCTGCTGCTGTTGATGGATGAGACTGGCAGAGCTTCCAGTCTCAGGTTCACTAGCTAATGCCTCATCTCTCAGTAAAATGAATGTGAGGACAAAGACTTGGCACAGACAATCAAAGGGTAATATTACTTTACATGAATCTGATTTCTGGACTAAAAGCACCTTTTAGCCTTCTGCGTTTTATGGTAGCAATTTATTTTTCTCTATGTAACGCACACGAGTAGTAGGCTCTTCAAAACTATTATCAGCAAAGTGCCTTTTCCTTAACATATTAAAATCCTTCCATTTCTAAACCTTGCCTCTGTTGTAATTTAATGGTGTCCACATTAGTGCTTGCAAACAGCAGTAGAACAGAAAGACAAGCTGACACCACAAAGAAGCGTTTAACTCGTATTTCACCTTAAAAAGGTGACAGGAGAAATCACTACTACAATCTAAGTGGAATCCAATGCAGAACAGTGACACAAACACCACCATTAATTTGGAGTCCAGCTGCAGACATCTGCGCGGCTGGACCAAGTACCTAAGCTCAGTCATTCCCACATGTGTCTCCAGGGGAAGGAGGTGCTCACACCCACAAACCGTAGTCACAGTAAAAGGAGAGTAAAGCTCCTTAAATCACAGCTGGCTGATAGGGATTTACTGCAGAAACCGTGTTATCTAATAGTCTTGGTGAGGTCAAATGAGAACAGCAATTGTACTTACACGCATGTTTTGCCCTCCTATAGGCAAGTCCTTGGCAACTGTGCTTGTGGCCAGAGACCGCGCAGGAGAAAATCCAGAAATGAGAATATGGTTAGTATGGGCTACAGAGATCAGTGTAATTTTTTACCCCACTACAGAAAGTAACTCAAATAATTGAAATAATTGTTTGGGGTTTTTTTTTCTTCTCATTCATATCTCATTGCCTTTTTTTTTCACCTCAAGATCTGGGTTTCTGGTGTAAAAATTCATCCACTTGCAACAACAGCCATGGCACCTACCTCTACTCCCACAGCCTATCCAAAAGTACCAGCCATCTTTATTCCCCTTCTTTTTCTCTACCTTCTGGCTCTTCACCTCTCATGCAACTGCTGATCATGACACAGAACTCATGACATGAGCCAGGCTGAGCTCCCAAGAGCAAGTTAAGATTGTGGAGGGACATCGACTTCACACCTGAAAGTGGCCAATAAGGCAACTTGAGTGCAAGTAGGTTGCTTCTGCAAGCCAGACTGCAGGACATTTCCCAGAGCCCAAGGACCATCCATTTCTGCGAACTCCTCAAATACTCTCTGTCCTTGGGAAACTTTCAGGACCCACATGTTCACAGTCAGTAGTCATGTTTGAAAATCTTTCGTATCACTCCCGTGACTATTTGGTAGCTTCCAGGATGGCAAACTTTGGCATCTATCACAAAAGCTGAAGTTGTAAAAAGCTGCTGAGCTGCCTTACCCTTGAAAAAAAATCTAGAAAAAATTAAAATAACTATTGATTGTAATTCTCATGTGAGGGCCAATGCACCCATGGCTTTATAACCTCATTTACTGACTCAGTGCATGAATAATTCAAATCTTTCATGCAAAATTTGTAAGTCTGAATTCTTCTTGAGCTTCCTATGTACAGCCTGTTCACTGAGACTTCAACAGAGACCATGCTCATCTGCATTTTTTATTTACTACCCTCACCTTTAAACTGTGATGGTCTTCAGGCATTGAACGGCCTTGACAAACTATCATAGATGGTAATCTCAAAATAAATCTTGTGAACAGCAAGAGATGTTGCTACTATTGCTCCCTGAGCATCTGTCCTAGGGGAAATGTGCTTTTACATTGCAACAGCAGCACAATCGTGTATCTCTCCATTTTAAAAATGAAAAAAAAATAAAAGATGGTTTTGCAAGTATTCTTATAGCTGAAGGCTGGCAAGTAAACCTAAACATAACTCCTTCTCTCACTGGGGATCTAAGTAGCACCAGTAGCAAAATCCTTTCTTTTGAGTCAAAGAGCCCATTGCCTTCCATGAGGGTAAGATTTCGCCCCAAACTCCCAAAACAGATTTTTGACTGTCAAATGCTCTCTCTCACTCGACTGATCTCCCTATATCTGTATCTCTCTTTGAATCTGCATATGTACAAATAAATGCATTGGTTTATGTTCTCTCTTCTTTTTTCAATGTGAGAAGGTGAAGTCCTAGCAAATGTGATTTTTTCAGCTCTTGTGTTGTAACTTTCCCTATCAAAAGATCCTGCCTAGGGGAATTAAGTATTATATTATATATAATGCAAGAAAATGGTATGTGCTGCCAAGAGTTTAAAAATACAGCTGTTAATCTAAATGATCATTTTGGAGGTGCTAGGTTTATTATTTCCCCTGCATCTCACTTTGCATCTATAATTCTTTGAAGTATAGATGGAAAATCCTGGAAAGTGTAAGAGGGGTTTTAAACCCCCTCTTTCCTCAGCAGCCATCTCTACTCTAAATGTCATCTACTACATATGTGTACAACCTAATAATATCACTGTTCCCAGTGGAAACTCCAGATGTTGAGGTAAACCCCTTTTCAGTTTTCAGAGCAGACATGTTGCTGCCTTCTCACTTTTGTTTCTCAGCCAACAGCTGTAGGAAGGGGAAGAAGAGGGTGCTGCCAGCAGCTTTCCCAGGAGATGCAGCTTCTGGATTCTCAAGAGCATGCAGGATTGAGTCAACGAGTGGTCCCATTTCTACCCAAACTTTAAGAGTGGTCTCAAGCTGCTGAGTTCCTTTAGACTTTACAGCTTCCAAGGTGTGGTGTAAAGCACAAAAAACAGAGCTCCAAGGCACACTGGGAGGCTGCTTAGTCCTTCCAGCTGCTCACAGGAGCTGGGACTGATTTGGACAAAAGCCCTCTCTCGAGATGAGGGAGCTGGTCCACAGGCTTTGCATTTCGGTGTGCTTGCTCACAGAGCAGAAACCAAATTATAGAATCACAGAAACCACCAAGTTGGAAAAGACCACTTGGATCATCGAGTCCAACCATTCTTATCTGCCACTAAATCATGTCCCTGAGCACCTCATCTACCCATCTTTTAAACACCTTCAGGGACAGTGACTCAACCACCTCCCTGGGCAGCCTGTTCCAGTGCCCAATGGCCCTTTCCATGAAAATTTTTGTCCTGATGTCGAGACTGAACCTCCCCTGGTGGAGCTTGAGGCCATTCCCTCTTGTCCTGTCCCCGTCACCTGGGAGAAGAGCCCAGCTCCTTCCTCTCCACAACCTCCTTTCAGATAGGTGTAGAGAGCAATGAGGTCTCCTCTCAGCCTTCTACAGGCTAAATAACCCCAGCTCTCTCAGCCGTTCCTTGTAAGACTTGTTCTCCAGCCCCTTCCTCAGCTTCACTGCTCCTCTCCGGACACACTCCAGTGTGTTAAAATCTTACAACTTAAAGAAAACCACAGTCAGAATCTACTAAAGTGCTGCTTCTCTGTCAGTCAGACACATCCCAGGCACCTGCTGGGGATGGATCAGCATTAAGTGTTACTGGCAACGAGGGGAAAAGTAAAACCACTGTTGGTGCACCTACTTGTTCTTCATTGTCTTCCCAGAAGAGGCATTGCTGAAATTGTCTGGCACGCATCATGGAGCTATCCCCTCCAACCTCTCACTTAAAAATTTCTGACAACATATTTCAGCAGAAAGCTGTAGTTGATGTGGCCAGTACTGCACACCCTTAGCTACCTCTGTCTGCAAGTTTAACACATTTGTCTGCTTAATTTTGAGGTGAGCAAGCTACGTACTTGGTCACATCAGCAAAGGCAGTGTCAAACATAATATGCTGGGAGAAAAATGTCTTTGCCTGTCAAAAAACCCAAACCTTTAATATTAGTTTGGTTTTCTTCAGGATTGTAATAATGGGCTGGGAACAAAAAAAGACTGGTTAGATTTCAGTCAGTGAGCAATCCCCGAGTCGTCAACAAGGCGAGGTCTTGACACAGGGTCCAATTTCCCAGGTTGCCCTCTTACATATTATTGCATCCTAGCTCATAATCTGATTTTATGCATGTAATCCTGTCCAGCCATCTGACAGCAAATGCAGAGAGACAGCCTTCAAATTACACTCGCTTTTAAGTGTGCGTGAGACCACTCAAAGTGGGATCAGTCCCAGGTATTTTGCTTGCAATGTTTCTCCAGCTGAGCCTTCACCGGGATAGAGCAGGGGATAACATTCCATGGTAAAGAGCTTTCCTTCACCCTTGCACAGTATGAAAGCAAAGCATGGCTTGGTGTCATTTAGAAATGGGCCAGTCAAGATTTCGCTACCAGTTGCCCTCTGCACTGTTTAACCTTTTTTTCCCCACTGAGATACCAAAGTGATGCTACTGATCTCTGGGTACTTAAACACAGTCTGCATGATACACCTCCTTTAAGTCCTCCACTTGTAATTAAATACTCTAAGAAGGAATACATAAGAAGAAAGAAAAAAAAAAAAAAGGATGATGATGTAGGTTAAAATATAATTAGTAGTTATATTTATCACCAGGCTAATTCTGAGTGGAAACAAATGAGCTGACAGACTGCAGGCAGACATGGCCACTTTCTGAGAGGCCCAAAGCAGGTCCCAATCTGCTGCTCCAGACTGTTTTGCCATTGAGACATGAAAAGAGACACACATAGTTAAGCAATCAGAATGTGAAAAAATTGTTGAAAGGGTACACAATTTATTGACGTGCAATTATTCTGGGGAAAAAAAAAGTCAAAAAATCAATGGGATTTTTTTTACTCCACTCCTTCAGTCTCAATGCAAAAATGCAGTCTACATACACATGGTGAAACTAAAAATAAAATATTATTTCTCCCCATATTTTGTACCAGATATTTATACAAGTATATAAACCTGCTTTTAGATTTATTGTTTCAGTTTTAGAAACCAAAATGATATTTTCTGGATAGCAGGAAGCATTTTTGTGGGCTTTTCCACTGAACTGTATTTGCATCAACTTTGCCAAAAGCCAAACATTTCAGTAAGAAACAAATTTATTTGCAAATATGTTGGTCACCTCTGGTAAATCTATTGACTTATAAGAGAGTTTAGCCCATGGGCAGTCAGATCTGATGGAAAGGGTATTTGCTACAACCACTTGCATCCCTAAGCATGAAAAGGTGGTAGTGGAAAAAGCAATGTATTTGGAGGGCTAAAAGTCTGTGTCTCAGGGACTAAATTGAATGCAATCTGTTTTTTCACCCTTTTTTTTTTAAGTTTTTTTTTTATGTCACATGATTTAGGAGGGAGTAATGGGATCACAAAGTTTAGCCTGCAGAAGGTGTCAGCTTGGTAACAGGCGGGAAGGAAGAATTCGGTCTAGGGGCACATGTGTTGAGAGAGGGAAAGAAAATATGTTATTTCCCTTATCAATGTGAGGCATTTGATCTGAAAACCACTGATGTACAGAGATGGAAACCTGCAGCTCCCCTCACACCTGGCGTACTTTTCAGGTGAAACTGTACTTTTCCCGAGTGTCATAAATGCTGCTCTGCAAAGAGCTGTTAATAAATAATAGATTGAACATGTATACAAGATCATAATTTAATCTTTCAGTAATCTTTTGCCATGCATAATTTAATAAATGTTTTATTTATTGCTCATATTTATAAAAAATTGATTCTATTTCTTCTACCTAATGTCAATTTCCAGATGTAATAAATTATTAATATTTAATAAATTAAAAGGTGCAAGGAAAGATACATAAAAAGAAGTGCTCACTCCTTGTCTTTCCTGTTCTGCACAGACATTGTTCTCACTACAGGCTAAGTGATCCCACCCTTTCCTTGCAGTCTGAGGTTAGTCTCTAGTTTACATATTGGGAGGTACTGACAATAAAAAATATGAAGCTCCAGATTCAAACCTCATGGTCCTCTTGCCCCAGAAATCCTATAAGATTTGCTCCAAACCAAGGAGCGGCTCTGAAATCGAGCACTTGTCTTGTAGCCATCAGACTGCTTTTAAAATGTTTTCTACAAGTCCAGGTGTTAGAAAGAACAACAACAAAATAAAAAAAACAACAACCAACCTTGAACAAATAATACAGCTCAAGGATTGAAATCTTAAAAACCCAGTGACAATAAGGTGCAACATGTGATAAAATAATCAAAAAAATTTCATTCCAAATGGAACAGTGGAAGCCTTAGATTTGATCCTGACATCACTAGGAGCAAGGGACATCCAGCAAATCTCAAGGGACGTCTTGTTTTGGGGAAATTTCCCCAAATGGTTACTCATTTTAGCCCCAGCCCAAATTCCTCTTTAGCTTTTACCCATTCACCCAGCCATTAAGCTGGAGGAGTCAGTCCTTGGTCTGCACCAGGCGGAGCAGCAAGTCTCAAAGGGGAATAACTTGGTGCACCCTGTGCCTGTGCAAACCAAGAGGTCCAGTTGCAAGGTCAGTAAAGGCTTCACCAGCTCTGAGGTCTCCGGACATGCCTGCAGCACAAAACAAAGCTAGAACATTGACAAATTGGAAGCAATTAAAAACAAAACTCTAACAATAATGATTTGAGTGTCTGGAAGGAGTTGAGGAATGATTAAAGCAATTAAATCTGGATAACTTGGCTAAGAGAGAACTGGAGAAGAGAAGCACTTCCATAAAATTAAAAGGCTTAATCTCCATCTCGGGGGGAAGAATGGCACATGCAGAGCTGGAAAGCCAGTGCACAAACAACGATGGGAGATGCAGGGGA
The DNA here is from genome assembly GCA_033459285.1 of Clamator glandarius. Taxonomy (NCBI): domain Eukaryota; kingdom Metazoa; phylum Chordata; class Aves; order Cuculiformes; family Cuculidae; genus Clamator; species Clamator glandarius. The sequence continues at coordinate 1,341,424 of JAUNZM010000904.1, read as the reverse complement.
TGTGAGAAGGAGGACTATAAACAACAGGCCAAGGTCGGGAAACCCAAACCTCTCACAACGCAGAAGATGAACTGAAGGTGGGACTGCATGGGCAGGGGGAAATAGATGAGACAGCAGCTCCGCCCTCATCTGTAAAAGCAGATGGAACAAAATAGTAGGTCATATCTCAGAAAATGGAACAAGGCGGAGAAGGGGAGCACCACAACCACCGTGTGCTGGTCCTTGTCTTAGCTCTCTGCTGGTGTTATTCAGTTCATTGCTCTGTTGTCGTTTCAGCCCAAAGAGCTGAATGTTTAAATAGATAGTGGCTTTTTCTGAGTCTGACGCTTGCCCGCATCTCTCCCTGCTTTCTGCATACCCCGTACAGATGTAGAAATTAGGTTACAGGCATTGAGAGCTGAGAAATTAAATGTGACTGCTGGATAAAGCTCGGCAAGTGACAAATCCAATGAGTGCACTTTAATCCTCTTGAGCTGCTGAACATACTGGCGGCAAGGAGCAGTGCACAGTTCTGCCTTCCTCATACAACCAGGGACAGTCCTTCTTTGGAACAACTACTCCAGCTTTGATGTGCACTTTGTTATCCTGGTCTGTAAACAGACCTAGCTAAAAAGCAGGATTTATGGTTAATAAAACACATACAAACCTTTTTATAGTGATATGGATGCACCCAGGTTATGGATCAAGTAGGTTTTGCACAGGTTTCTGGCTGCATATGGCCACAGCAGTTTCAAACGTACTGCAATGCCCCTCCACGTTGACTCTCCTCCCGCAACATCACCATTGCAACCCAAACATGCCCTCTCTTTCAGCCAAGCCATAGGCAGGTACCTGCCTGTTCCCTGGGATGTTTTTTTCCACACACCCAGCACAGCCTGACTGTTCCCTTGCTTCTCACCCTTATAGGGGAGATGCTGTTCCATGCCCAAAAGATGCTCAAAGTTTCATTCACTATTTAGCACTTTTTCCAAGACTCCGGACTGAAGGTTCTTCATCAATCCTCACTCAATATTAGAAAAAATGCTTACACACATGTGCCCACCAGCATCTTAGAAAGCTGACAGTGTAAACAAGGATATGCCACATTTAACGTTGCATTGACTGAATCTGCTCAGCATCCTGCCCCAGGGATTCAGGGTATGAAATAACACATTTTCTAGCCCAGGGACTGTTTTAGATCCTGAAATGTCTTTAGGAAGGGGGCACGGTAACTAATTAAGATGCTGAAAGAAATAAGCATGCCCCATTTATCCTGGTTATAAGCTCCTGCTAACAGTTGGTGGTAAAAGTGTATGCTCTAATGCCAAGGAGTGGAGCCAATTTAGGAGAACACCATATCCTGTCTCCTGCCCATCAGTGCTGCTCCTCACAGTTTCACTGAAAATCTTACAGTAACTCTTTTCTAGAGTCATGAGAGTTTTGCTGTTGCTTCCCCTATTTTTCCCCCTTAAACCAGAAGTTTCTTCCTTATCTAAAAAACTACCCCAATGGAAAAATGTCAGAAAACAAAACAGACAATGCACATTTTTAATTTTGTTATTTTTTATCTAAACAAATCTTGCTGTTTTGGTAAGCAATCTTTATCAACTACCTTCCCAGCTGACTAGAGTTTATAGAGGATCCGTTTTATTTTTATTTTCTAACAATCATGGGAAAAATGTCGACTAACCAAATGTCTGAGAACCTATTCCCGTTGCTCCTTGAATTTTAACGCTCCCTGTATGGGCAAGTAATTTTCCATCTAAACTAGTAACAGTAACTCAGTCCATAGAAAACTAGTCCAAGTTGCATCCCAGACACCTTCTTTGGAGCCTATCAGCTCATTCTTTTTTACAGTTTCGGTGTAAAACCACAGAAAAAAATGACTGTCTCACCATCTCCCCTTATCACTGCCTGCTGTCCATCACCCATAAAGAACCTCCAGCTCTTGGAACTGCTAAGACATGGAGTCTCAAAGTAGGAGTTCTGCTTTGGAAAGCATACTAAAGACATCTATAGCACTGCAGTTAAAATACTTCCAGATTAAGGCAAGAATGCAGAAACCTGCCAAGTGGAAGATCCATATCCTGCTATAGTTTTGAAAATCTCTACCTCACTTGTCATTATACGCAAAGTATTTTCTTTTAAGGATGAGTATTTGGAATTACACCACATATCTCAGGGTCCTGAAGACACTTCACCCTGCTCCTGGAGGTCTGACAGCCTGGGCTTGGGGTTAGCTGAGCTGGTGGCCCTGGTGACAGGGCTGTCAAAACCTGGGTCAAGGTCCTCTCTTCTCTGGAGCTTCCCTGAAGCTGAGCTCCTGCCCTTGGTCTCTGCCTAAGCTATGCCACAGATTTGCTGCAGCCATGTCCATGTCTGATCCTGACTCTCATGCGCCAGCTGATGTCCTGCCCAGCCTCAACCCATCCCCATCTGCATGGAGGTGCCTGATGCCCTGGGCTGAGGCTGCCAGAAAAGGTATGAGTTCAAATCTATCAGTATTAATTGAAAATTTTTGACAGAAAAGGAGAATTATGTGTTTTGTAGAAAGGAGAAACTTCTACTAAATAATTTAATTTGATCTGAATTCCTACGTTCCATGAAGAAATGGTTTCCACAAAACATTTTGTTCCAGTTGTCATTGTAAGATACACCTAGGTGCCCCTGCAGTAATGTTTCTGTTCAAATCAAGAGTGTGTTTTTGAAGCAAAATCTCTTGATGGCTCCTACTTACCCTTCCTTTGATTTCCATCACTGAGTGATAGTGAACCATGAAAACTGGTCTCCTTCTGGATGAACCTAAGCCAGAAATAGTTCTTGATCTGCCTGTGGCTTTCCGATCTATTAAAGTAGACTAGACCTAGTCTGAAGTAAACCTCCTTGAAATGTCCACAGCCATATTGGACCCCCAGAATTAGGTCTATCCAAAAATGACTCAGTTAATGGAACATTGAAATTGCCTTTTAAACAATGCATAAACTTCCCAGACATATTTGTCTTGTATCTCATTTGGATAAGCAAATATCACTTGTACAGAAGTGGCACTACCTGAATTCTCATTTGCTTGATGCAAAGAGCAAAGCTAGTCCCTCTGAAGCTAGTCATTTTTGCCAGTCATTCAGTCAGGTTTTTTCAGAACACTTTATCTCAAAATGCTGAAGTTGCCTGTATCTTGTTAGTTTTGACCCAATGATGACTTCTTGCATCACATATTTCACATTTGTGTTGTGTGTGTGAATAAAACCACAACTTTAAAATATACTGAGATAATAAAAATGCAGATGGGGCCATATCCAAAGATCTGTAAAAAATGAGTCATCTACTTTGCATCAGAAGAAATAATTTGTGCAAGAATACATGATATAAATGGGATTGTAACTTATTAGTCAAATTAAGCAATTTAGACTTTCTTAAAAATGCAACACAAGGGAGTCAATCTGGTGATTAATGCAGACATTAACATCTTGAAGCTATAGCTATACGTGTGGGTTCCATGACCACCTACAGATTGCATCCCAGATGGTACATCTGTGTCAAGTGTAGAGGTGCACCGGATGCCCGGGGGAAGGTAAGATGTGAAGGAAGCAAATGTAGTAAACCTTGCCACAAAATTAAATATTTGAAGAATAAATCTCATCTCATACAAAGCATAGAGCACAGCCACCATCACCACCCTTCTGACAGGCAATGAAAAGTTAGCGCCAACAGCTGATCACCCAACTTCTTGTCGCTACAGCAAATGGGACATCTGACATGGATTTTCTCCTCCCCTACAGTGTGTTGGTAACTGCTTGGGGGCTGACCTCAGGAGATCCTGGAGGAGCACATACTCTGAGCTTTCACATCTACTCTCCACCATACCCTCAGCAAGCTGAGTAATTATAAGGCAAAAACATTCTGACATCTAATACTCAGAACCATCACTGAGCTCTAAGCAGCCACACAATAGAGATGATTATAGGAAAAGGAGACAAATTCAGGAAGCAAGGCATGAAAAGCAGACAGATACTAAAGACAAAAATACAGCATTACTTCCCTCACCTTTCCAGACACAGAAATATTTAATCTCAGAAGAGATTTGATTCTGCATTGCATTGGTTTGCAGTTTGATATCCATTTTTTTTTTGAGTAGTCCAATTTCAGCCCTGACAAAATATAATTGGCCAGAGCTCTGCTTCTGTGTTTGAAACTACAATGCAATAACCTCTTTCCTATTATATTCCACAGAGATGCAGAACTAATGTGTGCTCGGGATATGAGAAGAATGATTCTCTGGGAGAAAAGTTCAATTCCTTTCTTTCATTTCAATAATCTGCAGTTGACTCTTAAATTGGCATGCCTGTCAGAGGAGATTTTTTATCACAATTAGAAGCTAAGATATGTAGTGGTCTTATCGAAAGAATAAAATGGATTTTTTTCCCACTTTTGTGTACAAGTATCAGTCTTTCTGACAGAGGGAACATAACCAAAAATATTTTCACAAATACTCACACTGATTAAAAAAATGAATTTGTTCCAGCTGTGTTTGCTTCTTTCAAACAGGCAAATAATATGGTTCTGGTCACACAGATTCTCACGGAAAACAAACTTTGGAAACTCATTAGGAAACATGGAAAGCAAAGTTTACACAGAGGAGGAAATCAGCCAGACAGGAATCAGACTGTGCTGATCACAACTGTCACTGCAAATACATACAACTATTTATGGGAATATCAGAATTATAGTAGCACCTCGTGCAGAGCTTCAAACATGCCAGTACTCTGCTGCTCAAAGCACAAACAAATGCTGCCTTGGACAAACTCTTGGTCGAACCAAACAAGTGTCAAGAAATGTCACTTTTTTGTAATTATTTAAAACCATGTTTCTCCTCCTTGAAGGACCCCAGACCAAGATTCTTCTAATTACTTCATTTATATCTGGCTTTAATCTTTACATTTATCCAGTCTTATATAGTCATTATACTTATCCAAATGAGGAACAACCACCTTTTGATCTGAGAAAGCCATCTCTGTAGACAACGAAGCCAGGAATACTAGGTATTTAATGCAGCTAATGCATGGGAAAAGGAAAAAGAGCCAAGATAGACAGTGGCTACTGATGCAAAGAGGAGGCAGCAACAGTGGTATGCCCACATAACACATCTGTAGTCACAGTCTCTGTATGATCCATAATATTTGCTAACGCTGCAGCTGTGGCAGAGGAAAAATGGAGATGGGAAAGCCTGATGGTAAATGCCCTGAGCCAGGTGACACAGTACATCAGATGAACTTACAAACTAACTGGTTTTTAAGGCCAATCCAGCAGCCTATCCCACTCAGGAGCTTCAAAGACACCCCTGGCACCAGTGGTCAAGAGAGGACAGACTCCAGCCCTCAAGCAGCAGTGCAGAGCTGGTTTGCCTTGAGCCAGCCATGAAGGTCTTGGGTCTCGTGTGGCGCATCTTGAGTGGATTTCATGAAAATGGTGCTCAGCTGCCTGGGTAGAAATAAATGTGGACGATGCTGTACATTCTCTGCAAGTGCTGTGAATATCAGGCCAGTGCAGCCTTACGCTAGTGGCACAGTGCCATAAAAATCTCGACCTCTCACATGCAGCCACTGTTGGAAGATGCCTTGGGTACCAGATAAACAGTAGTAGAAAAGAGCAAGAGTAGCGTTTTGAGTGAATGTAAAAGGGTTAACTTCCACACAGGCAGCTCTCTCTCATTAACATTTTTTCCCCACTGACAGCAGTTCAGGACCAGGCAACTGGGGGATCCCTGTGCCATCTGGAGCATTTCTGAATGGGAGTTTCATAAACCATAAAACAACACTTTTGCCTCCGTATGTATATTCCCAGGAGGGAATTGCAGTGGTCTAGGCAACGCCTGTTTCAAACCATTGCAATTAAAACTTGATCAGCTCCAGCCTGCATTTCCCCACCTTCTGTAAAGACAGTTCTTCTTGGCAGACCCTGACAGTCTCACAGCAGTATTTCAAAGGATCACTGAGGAGCCTCCCCATACCTCTGCACAAGGAGGTTACATGGTTTTCTGTTTCCCTGCTTGGGTTAGTCATGGCATGAGTCATAAACCACTACACCAGGTTCACCATTCTTCAGAGATGTAGGTAGGATTGGTCTGGCACTAAGTGCTGCAGTCCTGCCCCACCAGTAGCCACCTGGCACAGTATAGTCAAACTGAAGGTGTCCAAAAGCTATTCCACAAAGAGAACCAGTGTGGGTTCCCTTTCCCTCCAGACTCTGCCAGGAAAAAGCCATGCTTCACAGTTGTCCCTGCCCCACCACCAAGGTTAGCACAACTACTTGCTATGTTCAGCCCATTCATCTGAAAATGGGGCTGCCTGTCCCTTGCAAAAAATGCCCTGTCCCCATCCCATTGCTTCTGGCGATGTTTGGCCACCTGATTAAAGAAATTGAGGGATGCCTTTGCCTCTCCTGTAAAGTCTTTTGTAATAACCCTGAAGGAACAACGTTAGGCTGATAATTAATGGAGCATGTAATGGTTTGTGGCCTTCAAAGAAAACATAGCCTTGCACATTGCCTGCTAAGAGCTTCACTGCAAATATAGAACTTCCTTTTAATTATATAAAATTCGTTTTATTTTTCCAACTGATTATTTTGAAAGGTTTTGCATGTAAAATTCATCTGTCTCTTCATTGAGGAGTAGAATCAACAAATCCTGGCTTTCTACAGAGAAGTGCCCTGCCTCCCAATGGTCTTCAGCCAGCACATCACCACCACCACACCCCAGTAGCATCCTTATATCCTCACCACACTCTTGCCTACTAGCAGAAGAAAGGACAGCAAGTGTTGAGCTGGTTCCAAGCTACAAACATACTTGAGCTATCACTGCAACTTCTCATTGTGCAGGAGCATTAGTTGGTGCCTCTCCTCTATCCAGAGAGGACGTAGAGATCAAGTGTCATATCATTTTGAATACATCGTATTCGAGACCTTTCCATCTGAACAGAGATTTCTTGATGCTTGCTGTGGAGAACAGACAAACACAAAGATAGATAGAAGCAAAATCCAGTGGACAAAGAAACTGTGTGGTCTCATTGCCTTTGAAAACTAGGCTGATGTGGGATAGCACACATGACCACCCCAAGATAACTGTTCACTGAAGTTGTCAGGTGGCTATTTCAGCACCTTGAGTAGGAAGAAGATACAGAACTGGGTCACTTTTTTTTAGAGAGGTTTTCCCTCTAAAAAAGAGGAAGGCATTTTCATTTATGGCCTGTAATAGCTTTGTCATGTCTTCTTACAGCAAAGAAGTCATAACAGCAGTGGAACTCCCAGCATTTCAGTCAGTTCTGATGCTTCATGGCAGTGGGATTCCCAAATATGAAACTCCCTGCAGTTGTTCCTCCAAGGTGGATACCACCTGTGCTGCAGGCCACCCTCCAGGCCCAGAAGCACCCTGGAGGTGCTCCATCACTGTTGAAAGCACAGTTTTGTTGATTTTTATTTTAATCTCTTTATTGACTTATAACAAAGTCTCTTTGTTTAATCTCTGTTGACTTATGCTCCAGGCGATAATGATCCTATTCTAGCTGCATGCTTTTGCTCTCACTAGCCAGTCCTCTCTTTGTCCTCCTGGGTTTTGAGACCTTCTTACATCTGTGTGTCTGTCTCAAAACAGCTTTACAATTTTCAGAGCAGGAATTATTTTACTCATTTTGTTTTGCCACAGCATATGGGAAATTGCAGCACATGGCAGACTATCATAGAATCACCAGGTGGGAAAATTCCCACTGGTACATCGGATCCAACCATTACTGTCAACCACTAAACCATGCCCCTCAGCCCCTCAGGCCCTCATCCACCCATCCCTTCAACACCTCCAGGGAAGGTGACTCAACCACCTCCCTGGGCAGCCTGTTCCAGTGCCCAGTGATCCTTTCTGTGAAAAATTTTTTCTGAATGTCCAGCTTGAACCTCCCCTGGTGGAGCTTGAGGCCATTCCCTCTCATCCTATCCGCTGTCACTTGGAAGAAGAGGCTACTACCCTCCTCTCCCCAACCTCCTTTCAGGTAGTTGTAGAGAGCAATGAGGTCTCCCCTCAACCTCCTCTTCTCCAGGCTAAACAACCCCAGCTCTCTCAGCTGCTCTTCATAAAGCTTGTTCTCCAGCCCCCTCACCAGCTTCATCGCTCTTCTCTGGACTCACTCCAGAGCCTCAACATCCTATCATGACTGGGTTGCATCAAGCATCAAGGTTTCCTTACCACCAAAGTCCTCTGTGCCACAGCAAGGCAAAGGCTGGCCTGAGTGGAGCATGAAAAACAAGCTTCTGGAGGTAAGCTGGGGGTAAGAGGACCATCTCAGGTCAGGAACCTGTGCAAAGCTCACCGTTGGCTCTGAAAATCTTTCTTAGCGTTCTTCTAAAAGTACATTTCTAAATGTGCTGCCTTGAGGCCAAAGAAATTCCCAGAACAAACATGAATTTTTTAGGAGGATGGAATGCGTCTGCTGCTGTTCTTTAAGGCACAAAGGAGACAAAAAAAAGGCAATTTTCTGACTTCAAAGAAGATATTTTTAGGATAAACTTCCAGCAATATATGAGCACAAACACACACAGATAAACTACATGTAAATATGTAAACATGAATATGTGATTCCCACCACCATGGTTTTCATGGAGCCTGCCCCATAGTTAATCGTCACAAAAGCCCATCCTGGTAAGCCTTCTTCATGTCCTTCTGCTGTTAATCATTAATATCAATCACTTGGGCTGGAAGTAAAGCACTTTCTCTCCAAAGAACACACTAACTGACAAAGGAGAGAGGAAAAAAGCCGAGCAAACCTTGCTTTGCTTGTTAGTGAAAGCCCTGGTAATGCAATGGCCTTGCTCCCTTTTCACCCTCACTACCTGGAACTTCTGCAGAGTCATTAGCAGGCTGCTGGGGAGGGCTGAGGAGTGGAAAATTGTGTATAGCACCCTAAGGGCTAATAGTATGTGCCACTGTTCAGGTGGATAGAAAATGCATGGACTTGTCCTGTACCTAAAATCCCCCGTGTCACATAAACATGATTAAGAAAACAAATATTTTTCTCTTTCCTCTGTGACTGAGCATTAAATCTTAACCAACATCCTGCTGAACCAAGAGAAATGCTCTTCATTTCCAGCTGCACATCAGGTCCTAACTGACGATCCAGGCTCCTGATTTTGAGCCCTTGCAAACCACCTTCCCACCCTGCACAGGACATCGAACTGGTGCAGCCGTGAGCACCCACAGTAGCAGCCAGGAGCACATAGAAAACCAGGGCTGAGAACAGAATGGGACAGCGTGTTTTGGAATAGCTGCAGAGTGACCTACACATTCTCTCTGTATACTTGTCCATATGCCTAAGTATGTGTACTAGAAATATTTCCACTCTGATATCAAAGCCTGCTGAATGTGACCCGTGCATGTCATCAGCAATTCCTAAAGCCAAAGGCTTAGCAGTCTGTATGCTCTGAAATGACATTGAGACATTAGTAGTGTTTTTGAAAATAAGTATTCCTCTGTGACATGGCTTTCTGGCAAAAAAGTCTGATCTCTGCTTGTTCCAGATACTTCCATTTCACAATGTTGCATGAGGGGCAATCGAGCCATTTCAATGTGGATATAACCAAATAAAATAGCTAAGGCATTAATCTTATTACTGACATACATTATTAACATTTCCTTTCCACCAACAGTTCACACACATCCAGGAAATTATGCAGGTTTTTAGCTAATTTGCTACTAACCTATGAAAACACCAAATCCAGAAGAATCAAATCCACTCAAGCCAATTAATTCTCATATCTGGACAGAAAGCATTTGAGTAATGGGGACAAACCTGCTTTTCAGAAAACCAGTTTGGAAAGGAATTCAGGCAATCGTATAACCCATCCCAATACATGAAACTGTGCCACTGGCCAAAGTAAATAAAACTCCACAGCTGGAGTCAAACTAGGTTTCATACATCAACAAAATGGTCAAAACAACTGGGACTGACCAACATTTTATCTGACAATTTTTTTTTCTGATTGGATGTTTTCAGCTGCCAGCACAAGTATAAATTCTCCTCACTTCAGGCAGGTAAATATTTCTTTACAACAGGGCCATGAAAAACAGGTCCACTGTGAGTCATTTTATCTCAGGCAATTTTTCATAATTGGACTGCATGAAACAGACTCCTCTTGTTATTGGTGTGATATCAGATAATAAAATAAATAATTTGCCACTTTTGTAAGTAGAAGGGAAACAAAACAGATTTATAGCACTGGGATTTGGAAATGCTTGTTACTTGCTTGTTTTCCATTTTGTGTCTTCTCCAGAGGTTAAACAAAAACATCACTAAGTATCTGTCTGAGAAGAGGTACAGGGGAAACAACAACACGTATAAAATGGGGACTTCAGAGGGGAATTTCAATCAGCATATTATCAGAATATTCTGACAAAGTTTAAAATCTCAAGGGATAAAAACAGTTACTGGAACTCATACAGCTATTTGATGCTGATCTGTGATTACTCTTGCCAGACAAAAAGAAGGGGAAAAAATGGATTAACAATTTTAGAAGAAATTAAGGAATAAGAAAGAGGGAAAGGAAAAAAATGGAGAGGAAGGTGCAACAAGCAGAGGAAAACTTAAGAAGCACCAGTGGTGGGAAGCTAAAAGAAAATGCCTCAAAAAAAAAAGACAACCCATACATTTCATACTGAGAGTGATGAAACCTGGGAGCACATTACTGTGAATTCTCTATTTTGTGATATCTTCCCTAAATTGATGTGTCTTAGTCAAACACAAGTGTGCTTTGGATTTAGAATAAGAGAAATTGATTCAATTTCAGTATGCACTCAAAAAGGGCATAGAAATAAAACTAAGTAAGTAAGCATAGGCTTAAGCATACAGAAGCCCCTGCATCTGTGGAGCTTCAACAAGATAAAGACCCTCAAGAAAAAGGACAAAGCATCAGGGGAGAGGAAAGGAGAGTTGGCTGTAGGTTGGATTAGGGGTAGGTATGGCAGTGCCAGGTTGTCCGTGAAGGTGATGGTCTCCCAAGCAGATGCCAAAGCACGGTGAACCCAAGCTCTGACTTGGGGAGACCCAACTCTTCCCAGCTGTGAGCCTATTAGGAACATCCCCGGTGGTGCAAGGCACACTGCAGCACCCAGGAAAGGCTCCTTGTAGAAAGTAAGGGTGAACATGAAGAGCCTGAAAGCAGGAAAGCTTTCCAGGCTGTGGCATTAGTGATGGAAGCAGCCTCCGTGGCTGCCTGAGCCTTGTAGTGGAGGTCTGAAACCATTCACACCTCCACTGATTGCCCAGGGACACAGGTGTCCACATCTAAGCACAGACCAACCCTGGTTGCTTCAGGGAGTTCACTGCCCGATGCAAGCTCTGCTCTCTTTCGTCTCCTCTGGCATTTTCCATGCTGCAAGGAGAACACATGGCAGGGTAGGAGCTCATCCCCTATTTTTTGTCACCCTCTGAAGGAGGTTGTCTGTCTCCGTGTGCTGTAGAGAATGTATAGATGGAATCACATGCCTTGCCTGGACATTAGCAGTTGGATTTTTAAGGTAAATTGTGCAATAGCCCTCAGACTGTCACTTGTCTGCTCTGTTGCTCTCTCAACAGGCCACTCAAGATATATTAAAGTCAGTAACTCAGTAGATTTGCTTTGTACAAATTCAATTTAGAAGTTTCTCATTAGTTCAGAGACATGAAATGATGGATGGAAGGTTACAAAACTGTTAAGCACAACTGAGAGAAAGATACTTTGCTTACAGCTCACTGACTTCATCTCCTGTGCTATTTGACACCTATCCCTGAGTAGTATGTACAGATATGGTATTAAATGATAAAATCCTATGAAATGGGAAAATTTCTTCTTCTATTAATTCCTTGAGCACCACATAAACCATGGAAAGAACAACATTAATGCATTGAATAGCCGCCAAATTGACCACACTGGAGGAAAACAGACAAAAAAAAAAGAAAAGAAAAAAGGAAAGGCATCTTACTCAGCAAAAACAATTTTAGAAAATCTTAGGGTTCATAAAATCTCCTAAAATATACACTTTACATTTTAAATACAAGGAAGAACAATTACAAAAAAAAAGTCATCATTCAGACATATCTGAATATTATAAACTCCAGGAGGAAATTGAAAAAGAATTAAAATCAAGAAAAAGAAAATCAGTAACCGAAGGTGAATTTTTAAAACATATGACAGCTTCAGCCATTTCATTGAGTCTAGCTTTAAGAACTTTAAACATGAATTAAGGAAAGATAATGCAATCACAGTCTGCTTGGAAGCTACACACAAAACAGAAAAGTGTTTGAAAAAATTTGGCGTTCAGAGGCACTAAAATTATTTAGTTACTGCCATCACTCACTGAGAAACATGACGCTCCATCACATGAGTCATCTCTGCAAGGAAATGGGCACAAAATGTACTGTGAAGCACACTGAGAAGTCATAAATACAGGACCCAGAGAGAGAGGGAGATTTTCTGATGTGTGACAACAGCATGACATTAGCTAATATCAACTATGATAGTGCCTCTAGCTTAGCACGCGGGACAGGCCACAGCAAGGTGGTAGAAGTGTTGCTGACAACTCCCTGGAAAAGACTTGCTCTAGGTGTGAAGGAGGAGAGATGGGGACATTTCCTTCTGTACTCGGCACTGGTGGGACCGCTCCTTGCATACTGTGTTCATTTCTGGGCCCCTTTCCAGACAGGCCTTATGAGGAGCGGCTGAGAGAGCTGGGGGTGTTTAGCCTGGAGAAGAGGAGGCTGAGGGGAGACCTCATTGCTCTCTACAACTACCTGAAAGGAGGTTGTGGAGAGGAGGGAGCTGGCCTCTTCTCCCAAGTGACAGGGGACAGGACAAGAGGAAATGGCCTCAAGCTCCACCAGGGGAGATTTAGGCTGGACATTAGGAAAAAATTTTTCACAGAAAGGGTCATTGAGCACTGGAACAGGCTGCCCAGAGAGGTGGTTAATTCACCTTCCCTGGAAGTGTTTAAGGCACGGGTGGACGAGGTGCTAAGGGACATGGTTTAGTGATTGATGGGAATGGTTGGACTCTATGATCCGGTGGGTCTCTTCCAACCTGGTTATTCTATGATTCTATGATTTTTCGAGCTCTGCTCTTTCTGGTGCCCACCAAGCCATGGCAGAGAGGGGCACTCAGTATCACAAATAAAGGCATTTTATATTCCTTGCAAAGCTGTAACTGTCTGTGAAGAGTGTTGGGCGAGGCCATATCAAGCCCTCAGTTTCAAAGCAAAAGCAGGTCAGCTGTCCGGATAAAATTGCTGCTGAGTACATTAGCACCTGGAGACCAGGCAAGGCAGCTTGCACCAACATCATGGTTCCTTCATGAAGGTCTTTCCCAGTCTGGCTCTCCAGGTAAGTGCAAATCACCCTCTGCTTCAGGTGGGTGTAAGTCCATGCTATTTTTACCACCTTTTTTGGAGCTCCCAGCCTTCCAGGTATGCCATCTGCTGCACATAAGGATCTTCTAGCCCCACTCAATGCCAAGATGGGAATACAAAACTTTTCCATCTGAAAGTCTTGTTTCTAACCCTCTCTGGAAGCAGCATCCAAAAATGCACACATTAACCCCAAATTACAGCAGTTTTAATCTAAGACAACCCTGAAGTCTTCCTCAGAAAAATCCTCCACAATTTCAAAAGCTGTGATTTTCTTTATCTTTTTTTTTTTTCATAATCAGACTGGGATATTGCTGGGGATTTTTTTCCCCTCCACTTTTAGAAGTCAGGATCATGTTTTGCTTGCAAACAAAGCAGCTGAATAATCTTAAAGTCAACTTCTTCCCTTAAGGGAACATTTTTAACTTGTTCACTTCAAGGGTTTTCCAACGAAGGCTCTTGATTAGCTAAAAACATGATCTAATCAGTATTTCATTATGAACTTCTTGTGCTGATCTTCCCTTGGAAATATTAAAAAACTTAGCCTGACTCTTACCATCTTTGTGGTCATTTTCAAAAATTGGCTGGTTCCATGACAACAGAGGGAAGAACAGTGTGCAGTTCAATTGTAAATCTTACTCAGAAACAGCACAGGATGCTGTGTGAAAGCTGCATCTGTATGTAAAGCATCCAGGCAAAAGCATGTTGTCTAGTTTGGTATCTTCACTTTAAACAGGTCTTAAACAAATAATTTGTACAAGAGTCCAGAAAACAGCAAAATTGGAGGAAAAGAACAAGCTCATCTGAGCCGCTCACTACAGTGGAAAATGATCACATCTGGTCCTGCAGGTGGAGGTTTACCTCCTTCACCCCACAACAACACAGACAGTAGAAGAGACATACTACCTGTGGTCATGGTGGCTGTTGATCACCCAGCATGAAACAACCACAGAAGTTTGTAAAAGAAAGTCAAGGAGTAGCCAGTAGTGGGGTTTGTCCCATATTAACCTGTAGTGGTGTTCAAAAGCCCAAAGACACTGATATAAGAGAAGAGAACGCTTGCCTTGTCAGAGGAGGGGAACAGCCAGCCTAGGCACAGAAACCACTTGAAGAAGCATGAAAACGTAGACGGTACCCAGTTCCCTTGTGTCCTCGGCAGGTTCCCTTGGAAGTCTGACACGGCTTAGCAGGGGCATCTGTTTGCCTCCTCCTTCAAGTGATCTTCAAAAAGCTGAGAGCAGGGGAAATCTATGGATTTCCTAATCACAAAGGACACATATGGAATTGGAATCCTTGTGGGTGACAACAGTAATCAGGACTTAAGCTCTTTTTTTGAGTCATTCATCAGCTCAGTTGGGAGTTGTCAGTCTTTTGAAGGTTTTCCACAAAAGCTACCACACAGTCTGTGCTCTTTATCAATTCTCCAACTATAGCAATAGAAACGTGTTAGATCCACTGTTTTAATTTATTAAATGTCTTTGCCTGATTTGACAAACTGGAGGAAAGTTCTAGATATATAACCGAACATTAATTAATATTCTTGCATTCTAATAAATCCCTATTATAAATTCCTCTATAACTACCTGAAAGGAGGTTGTAGAGAGGAGGGAGCTGGGCTCTTCTCCCAAGTGACAGGGGACAGGACAAGAGGGAATGGCCTCAAGCTCCACCAGGGGAGGTTTAGGCTGGACATTAGGAAAATATTTTTCACAGAAAGGGTCATTGGGCACTGGAACAGGCTGCCCAGGGAGGTGGCTGAGTCACCTTCCCTGGAGGTGTTTAAGGCACGTGTGGATGAGGTGCTGAGGGGCATGGTTTAGTGTTTGATAGGAATGGTTAAACTCAGTGATCCGGTGGGTCTCTTCCAAGCTGGTTATTCTATGATTCTTTGATTCTAGTTCAAAGTAGTACATATTGTAAAACATGAAAGGAGAATGATTCTCACTCATTTAAGATACTCACCGAGACCTGGCTTCTGTCTTTCCCTGAACTCAAACCCATGCCAGTTCCCTGGTCTCGGAGCACTGGAGATCTCTAAAACATCTGTCTAGAGCATCGTCCAATTTTAAGTTCTTTCAGACTACAATGGTGGTGGAACTAACTGCATTTCAGAATGGTTCACAAGACCAAGTTAAAAGCTTTGCTGGTGACAAAAGACCAAGGCTACCCTCCTGTACAGAAATACATAGCTGAAGTGAAATTTGCATATTTTTTTACACCAGTATGAGAAGAAACCTATTCTTGACCCTCAAAATGGCACAGTCAGCTGAAATCAGTGCTCAAGTACCACGGTGCATGGATGAGAAACCATAGGCACAATGGGCATCTGTAATGTATTTACCACAAGGAAGCTGGAGGTACAATTCTAATCCTAGAATTGTAGAACGGTTTTGGTTGAAAGGGTCTTTAAAGGTCATCTAGTTCCAACACCCTTCACATGGGCAGGATACCTTCTACTGGACCAAGTTTCTCAAAGACTCATCCAGCTTGGCCTTGAACAACTTCTGGGATGGGGCATCCACAACTTCTCTGGGGAACCTGTTCCTGTGCCTCACCACTTTCACAGTAAAAATCTTCTTCCTAATATCTACCCTTTTCCACCTTAATCCTGCTCACCATTCTTCCCTATAAAAGTGCATCAGCTTTTCAAAAACCTGTTGCACAAGGAGTACTAAAGAGATCTTTAAGTCATGTAAGGAGAGTCTAGTTCCTCTGGGACCTCCAGCAACTTAGATCATTTACATAACTTTTAACATTAATACATAACTAAAGAGGAAAAATAATAGCCAGTGTTAATGGGTGTAACTTCACTAATTTTAACAAATTACAGTGTAAACTCCAAGCTTCAATTCAACACACAGTATTTTTTAGTGAACTAGATGCAGAAAATAAAAAATACTTTTCTATAGCTTTTAGGAAGATGAAGTATTTTGGCTTTCCAAAGCTATTTAATCCCAGACAAAATGCTGGGAGTAAAAATAAGGCATTTCAGTCTAAGAAAACAGCAGCAGAGTGAAAAGGGAGTTCAGAATGGAAACACTTAAATAACCTTCTTTGTTGAACAACTCGTGATTTAGGTATAATATTCTGGCCCTGAAACTAAAGCTGAAGGAGATTTTATTACAAAATGCAGCTGCATTTATAATTAGACAGTGAAAAGTTGTTGGAAAAAATAGCATAGGAACAATTTTGTATGGGGACTGCGTGACCTAATAGCTGCTTTTCAACTCCAGTATCGATGATTTTGTGCTCTAGTTTCCTTCATCAACTGACTGGGGACTGTTACTCAAGTCATTAGGAAACTAGGATCGTACCAATTTTATTTCAGAATCACAGAGAAATAGCACAGATAAGAAAAAAAAAGATGGAGGTTTTGCTCTTACCTAAACAGACTGTGCATTGTTTGAGTGGTTTGGGTTAGAAGGGACCTTAAAGATCATCTAGTAGTTTAAACAACTGATGCAGTGGCCATGCCTGTTTTGCTACTGCTAGACAGGAGGGAGGAATCAGACCCCATATGGCATTACCAGACAGCAAGTTGCAGACGAAAGTTGTAGAAGTGGCAGTTCTTTTTGTTTCCATAGCAACACAAGCTGCAGTTGTCAGTAATTAAAATTAACTCCCTAGTTTTCTTACAATGCTAGGAGTTGCCTTTTCGGATGGTGGAGACAAAGCAGAAGCAACAATACATGCAAAAATGATAGATTTCTGTACGCAACTCAGTCATTTGTACAGCAGTGTTCAGCTACATGAAGTCCTAGCCCTTGCCATTCAAAGTACTGTTTCAGCTTCAATTTAATCCTCAGTGGGAAATGGTATCTAGAAGGTTTTAACCTGACTCCCACAGCAAGCCTCAAGCTTTGCAGATGCATCCTGGTGCTGACACACGGTTCTCCAGCCTAGGCTGTCCCAGGTATGGTTGAACTCGATGATCTGCTGGGTCTTTTCCAACCTGGTGATTCTGTGATTATATGATAGGTATACCCTCCTTCCTCCATAACCTGCTGCCCACCATAGGTGAGAACAACAACTTTTCTCCGTATCGTATTCACCCAGCACCCATCAACCACTAACGTTAGGTCTGGTGAGAAATTTCATTCTGTGAGTACTAAAAGCTGGAGAGAAAAGCCCATTGAGATGGTCTTGCTAGGTTCTGAGATGGCTCTAGGATGGTTCCTTTCATTCTCACTGAGCTGGCACCCCTGAGTTGCAATCCTCAAAGCAATCATAGAATCACAGAATCACCAGGTTGAAAAGACCCACTGGATTATCGAGTCCAACCATTCCTATCAATCACTAAACCGTGTTCCTCAGCACCTCATCCATTCATCCCTTAAACACTTTCAGGGAAGGTGACTCAACCACCTCCCTGGGCAGCCTGTTCCAGTGCCCAGTGACCCTTGCCGTGAAAATCATCTCATGCATAGCATGGCCAGGGAGTGCAGGGTGCAGCAAGTGGTGCTGGTGTTGGGGAGGGGAAAGTTACAGCCCTCCAACCTTCTCAGCCATCCTCTACTACAAAATGCTCCCTGGCAAAGTGCTTGTCATACAGAATGTATCTACATCCTCTGTAAAGGGGAGAAAGTCTAGCACTAAGCCCCTTACCAACCAGCACTGCTTCAACCAGCCCATTTTTGGCTCTGTCCTGGACTTTTCTCACCAGCTGACTGCAAAATACAGTTTGGGCAAGCATGCTGAGATGGCTCAGTTGCAGGACTTTTCTCTACTATGACCATTAGACTGACTAAACTGCACAGGGTTTGGCTCCCTCTACCACACAAGTTCTATCCCCAGTGGCTTTGCAACCTCACACGCCCTCATGCTAAATATCAGCAAAACACACCACCAGGATCATGTGAAAAAATCACTGCTGCTGTGGGATGCAGCACTTTACTCATTCTCCTTCAGACTAGTGGAACTGGAAAAACACAGTAAAAATAATAATAATGTTTTTATGGCCAACGTTCTTGTCACGGGGCCCAGTAGAGAGCCAGGGCCAAGCACTGTTTAGAGAAAATGCAGCCAGTCTGCTCCCTCTGGAGCAGAACAGACACAAACCTGTTTGTACTCCTTGGCCTCCCACCCGAAGATCAGTCCTTGGGTCTCTTTTATTTAATAGTAGGGATGCATCCATCGAAAGTACCCAAAACCAGTCCAGCCTCCAAAAATCCCTTAACTTAATAGAAAAGTAAATTATTTTGCTTCCCAGAGACAGATTATATTTTCCAGCTGGCTAAGCATAAATTGAAATTTATCTCTCAGGACCATAGCCTACCAAGAACTACCACGTCCAGCAAAACCAATTCTCATTAGCTGCACTTAAAGTTGTTAGGAAAGCCAAGATAAAGTGTAACATTAATAAAAGACATTTTTCCTAACACCTACCCTGTAAAGATAGCTGGCAATAGCAAAAGAAGAATCTGCGTTGCATTGTATAAAACAAATAAGGCTGGAAATTGTGACACTGCTGATTTATGTCTTTAGAATGAAGGGGAAACAAAATACGTACATACACGTGTGTAAATCTAGTAACAACATTAAAACTAGATGCAGAGAGGTATATACTGCTGCTTGGTAGTAAAGGTAATAATCATGATTAGCATGATGCCTCCGACCAAAAATATCAGTGACAAAACCATACCTTCTGTAATGAAGTCCTGAGGGAATTATTTTATGGAAACTATTGACTGCAATGAAAAAAAAAAGGCTCAACAGGAAATTTCTGTGTTTAAAATATTCTTTAAACACAGTTTTAGAAAAAAATCTTTTTTTTTTTAAGTTTGGAAATCAGCTTTCATTTTCTATTTGCTCATTTTCTCTTATTTAGACAACAAATACCTGGGAAGTTTTGCTCTTCCTAATTTTTACTCCAGAAAGCCTCAAAATACCCCTTCAAGAATCACTCAAAACTGTCCAGAAGTGCCCCAGAGCTGTGAATTGGTAACCCATCCTGCAGGCTGAACCACTCAGTTGCACTAGTATTATTGTTCACCACTTCCAGCTCTGGTTTCATGCTGAAACAAAACTCTGGTACAGGCACAAACCACATTTTCCAGGAATGTCTGTGCAAGCAGCACTGTGCAATGATGAGCATTCAGGGCATGAGAACAAGAAGGCTCACAATCCTCTGGAAGAAAAGTCATGTTTAGAAGTCTCCATGATAATTTCTCACAGCTCAATATACAATATTACAAATAGTCCAAATCCAGCCAATAATCAGGATATTTTTTAAAATGAAGTTCTATTGCTCGGGAGTTGTGTTGGGGTTGTATTACTGTTCTGCTGTGTCTGACTGCTTCCTGTCCCTCCTGCTTGAAACTTGATAAGATCACTGTGGGAAATGGAGCATGAGATGGATAAACAATGGCATTACTCAGTGAGAAATGCACACAGGAATAGAGGAAATCCTATATTTCCTTATGAAGATAACTTTTCAAATAAAACTTTAAGCAAATACACAGGTCAAGGTCACCAGGAGAGCCTGATGTAAGCCAGACACTATCCCCTAAGGTTTTGTGTGTTTTAAAGGGGCATTCACGCCTCTATTTCAAACGTGTCTAACAAGTTTCAAAGCAGAAATCCATATCCAGACCTCAGGTGCAAAGAATTTATGATGATGAGCACGAAACTACAACTGTGATGTGCTCATTCAGGCTGCCCCGGAAGCTTGCTGGCTGTTTCATCACAATGTCATGCCTCTGGCAGGGGACACAAGTTTGGGATGTCCCTCCTTGATTGCTAAACATGCCCCACATGCACAGGAGGAACCTCTGCATCCTTCAACAGCAGGATGACACTGCTGCTTGTACCTCTCAAGAAATGCACAGTGCGTGCACTGTGTACCAGGGGATTTGTAGCAAGGACGGGATGGGCTCCAGAGCTAGAAATCTGTGCAATCACAGCACCACCTCAAAACCTACCCCATGAGCAAGATTTACACGTGGGGAAAAATCTATGCAGGAAAGAAGGAGGACATGTGATAAAACCCCCATCTCAACCCATCTGGCCAAGTGGTCATCAGGACAGCTCACAGTTTTAAAATGAAGAACATGCTCAAGTGATTTGTTAAAAACCCTGCTCACCATGTGAGCAGCAGCACAGGTTTTCCAAAGCAAGCTCTCTGGAAAGATGCCTGGTGCTCTCTCTGTGTGGAATCTAAATTGTTTTTAAGGGACATACTTCAGGGAATTTTCACATGTATCACACTCATCCTGCCATTTCACTGCTTCTTTGCTTGTAATTATTATGATCATTCACTCTTCATAAGAAGCACAGACTCCCAAGCTGCTGAAAGACAAAGCCACAACAGGGGCGGAAAAGCATATTTGACACAGGCTGCCTGTTCCAGAGAAATCTCAGCAGCACCGTGGTGCCTGGGGTGGAGAGACACCAGGGACTGTGCATGGGTAGGGTTCAACTGGTCAAATGCAGACATTGTCTCCTGCAGTAGGTATCACAAACTCCCCTTGTCAATAAAGAGAAACTCATCTCATCCCATACACACAGAAGAGCTTTCAAATTAGTCAGTCTATAAATCAGGATCAGCACAGATGGAGAAATGCAGGTCTTCATTCAACTGCCTGTGCACAGATGTCTGTTGCAGTAGGACACTAGGATACGAGAACTGAGCACCTCAAGCTAAGTGAGCCCAAACTCATCTCGTGCAACTTTGGGCTTAATGTTATAGATTTCAACAAAATAGAGCAAACAGGTACCCACGTGCCCAACACAGTTTCCTGTGCTCTCAGGGAGAGTTACAAATTGCAGAGCTATGTATTATGATACCAATTTCCTCTGAACAGGTAAAATTCAGGCCAGCAAAATCCTGTCCAGAGATTGAAAAGCAGCCATCTCTGCATAGTGTGATGAAGGTGAGAAGGAGGAGGGAACCCCAACACTCAACACCACTCCTCAGAGAGCTCCGAGTTACAAGTAACTTCTCCAGTCATCCTGCACAGTAGGATGCGCTCAACAGCAGGGAGCATGAGTGGTGCCGGTGGAGGCAGCAAAGCATGTCCAAACTCTGGCAATGCAGCTGTGCTGTCTGAGAGAAATGGAAAGAGAGCTAATGGCAAGAAAAATTTAAAGATACGGCTTTAAAACTACAGCACCTGCTCTAAAGAAGTTAGACCTGTTCTCCGTGTCTCTCTGACCTGTCAATAGGGATAAAATTGCCTCCTTTCCTACTGCCAGTTCTATACACCACCATACAGTGGGATTCCAACATACAGCCATGGCTTCTCGAGGGCTTTGTACATTTTATCATGGTTAACTGCGTTTTTCAGAGCTCTTCCTTTTACCTTCATTAAATTTGAATTTAAAAAGAGGTCTTAAAAAACACAAAGGATTAATTTTTCAAAATCAATCCTAGCCTTCAAATTTTCAAAGTCAAGGCACTGCTGTTTTCATTTGGTTTAATCCCAACTGCTAAAGAAAGGAAGAAACCTTGTTGCAAAGTAGCCAAGAACATAAATGCCTCAGGACCAAGCCGGACGTCCCACCAGAAGTGGCTTCCCAGTTAGCCAAGCTGGGTTCTCTGTGGTTAGCAGTGGGAGAAAACATCTCCTCAATGGAGCAATTCAGAACAAGAGCCAAACTTCTGTTCTCCAGAGCACCTTCTTTCCATGACTGGCATTAGGTCCCTGAGGTTAAATACTTCAGTCAGCTGTAAAAATATCCTCTCACGCACACTTAACTTTTTCCCAGCTGTGAACAACTTTTAAAAGAGCCTTTGGCCAGATTTTCAGGAATTGAGGTCAGAGCAATCAGATAAATTCCAGCCAGACAAGATGGAAAATTTGGGTTAGGTTTGGTTTCACAACTAAACACCAGTTTCAAGGTGGACTGTATCTCTCAAGCTTCTAAGTCACTTAGGCTATTTTTAAAAGGTTACCAAAGAATGAAAGCCCCATATTTTAAAGATCTCGGTGCAGAGTTTGACACAAATCATCAGGGTTCTCCTCAACAGGACAAGCAATGACATTTGACTTGGGCAGGCAGCTAGGAGGTGCACAAAAGTCTGGGATTTGTTGAGGCTTTGAGATACTTCTATAGGTGCCTGAAAAGATAGCTTGGGTTTCTAGGGAAGATGTCCAAGGAGCACAGATGAACAGACACCATAAGGGACTCTGCAGGAAACTGCAATGACTCTAAAGTTGGAAAGACCATTGTCAAGCTTGGGGGATGCACTTAAAATTACTGCTTTAAAAAACCACTTTTCGCTAGGCTTATTAATCCCTGTAGCTGAAAACAAGAGTGAGACAAGAGTGCAAGTGTATGATGTCAAACTAGTCAACACAATGTTTCCAAACTCACAGTAACAGCAACCAGAACAGCTGCTTTGTCTAATATTTTTCTTCAAGCAGAGAAGAGCATGGCAGCATTCCTGTCTTGGCATATCATGTAACACAGCAAAAGTCTTCAACAGCTTTTAAGCATTTTATTTCTGTGAAGCATTCAAATCAAAAGGATTAAAGAGAAGGAAATATATGACACCTGCTCATTCCCTATAGCTGATGGAAACTAGGGGTTGTTTTGCGTTGTCATTGGCTTCTGCTTGTTTCCTGTTTCAGCCCAGAAAAACAAGTTTCTTCTGACTGCTTAGGAGGAGGAATCAGTTCATTTGCTTCAGACCTAAAACCAAGTCTGCAGCTGAACCTCCCAGAATTAAAGTGAATATCCCTCATTACTGGAAACATCAGCCAATGTTCTCAATACCGTCTGTCATTTAAACCATGTTCTCTTTGTCTAAGCCCTCGGCATATACTTTAATTCTGGTGGCAGAATTGTACAGATAATACCTTTTGTTAAGCTGAATTTTAAGGCAGAGAAATAGAGGCAAGAAAGCAAAATACCTCCTACCACGCACGCAGGGCTGGCTGGGCCCAGACTTCTGCCAGCTGCATCAGGGGACTAGTTACCTTCTCTAATGAGTGGAGGGAAACTGAGACCTCAGCAGCACGATTCAGATCTCCCAAGACATGCACAAATTTGGGAAGTGTCCATCTCTTTCCATCACCATACAGACAGTCAGAAGTGGGAAAGGTACTTAACCAAGGAATCCTGTTAAGTGCTTGAAACTGGGATCACTGGAGAGTTGTGGCAGAGCTGAACACGGCCTGAAGTGGCTTTTAAAATGCCACATTATTTTGCTGGACTGTTCACTTTGCTTTCTGTGACCATTAAATTGGAAGCCAGCATTAAAATATTCTATTCCAAATGCCAGTGGTTTGTTATCTGGAGGTTTTCTTTTGTCTCACAGAAATTCTATCTATCCAGCAGACCTTGATGAGCACAAGCAGGTACTCCTGCCACAGATCATGCCTTCTGGCCACCTCACCAACCTGTTCTTTGTGAATACAAAATCGCCCTTGCTAGTAGTAATGAGTGCAGAAACTTCTCTTCTTCTTGTGGCATCTGGGAATATTTCCCCTTAGCTCCCTCATGAAAGCTGAATTATGTTGGTGTAATATTTGTAAAGCATTTTGTTAGACTCTATCTAATGAAGCGCACTGTCAAACAATCTTTTTAAATCAAAGATCCATGGCAGACTTCTCCTGAGCACCAAGCTCACTGTAGTGCATTTGATGAGTTCCCACTGTAGGTTAAACACTAGAAATATATTTCCAAAACTAGGAGAGAAAAAGGAACGAGAAAAGAGGTTTTCTTAAACACGAGCAATGGAAGTTACGTTTCTCCTTGATTGAAGGAAAATTAGAGCTTAGATCTCCCAGCTGCCACTACTTCACTTGTAACAAAGCATGCTCAATTATTGCTATAAACAAAGCACATTCCAAAAAAATTGTGGCTGAGGCAATAAAGCCACCCGTTAAAACAGACATGTTGGACAGGCTCCAGTCAGTCTCATTTAGGTGAATAATTTAGGTGAAGATGCACTGCAATTTTAGGCATGTAGCCCAGGAGGGGAGGGGGAACAATACAGTTCAGGCAGCCTGAAACACATCCCTGGAATCTTCTTCTGGAGCAGCAGAGTAGGGCAAGTGCTGCTGAGCACAGGGGTCATGCAGTCAGCCTTACAATGGTGCCTCTCTCAGCTGCACAGGACACATGTACATAGAATCATAGAATCACCAGGTTGGAAGAGACCCATCGAATCATTGAGTCCAACCATTCCCACCAATCTCTAAACCATGCCCCTCAGTATCTCATCCACCTGCACCTTAAACACCTCCAGGGAAGGTGAGTCAACCACCTCCTTGGGCAGACAATTCCATT
The DNA here is from genome assembly GCA_033459285.1 of Clamator glandarius. Taxonomy (NCBI): domain Eukaryota; kingdom Metazoa; phylum Chordata; class Aves; order Cuculiformes; family Cuculidae; genus Clamator; species Clamator glandarius. Next base: position 1,316,796 of record JAUNZM010000904.1, on the reverse strand, counting down.
GCCTAATGACCCTTTCAGTGAAGAATTTTTTCCTTATGTCGAGCCTGAACCTCTCCTGGTGGAGCTTGGGGCCATTCCCTCTCGTCGTGTCCCCTGTCACTTGGGAGAAGAGGCCAGCACCCTCCTTTACACAATCTCCCTTCAGGTATTTGTAGAGAGCAATAAGGTCTCCCCTCAGCCTCCTCTTCTCCAGGCTAAACACCCCCAGCTCTCTCAGCCGCTCCTCATAAGGGCTGTTCTCCAGCCCCTTCACCAGCTTCGTTGCTCTTCTCTGGACTCGCTCCAGAGCCTCAACATCCTTCTTGTGGTGAGGGGCCCAGAACTGAACACAGGATTCGAGGTGCGGTCTCACCAGTGCCGAGTACAGAGGGAGAAGAACCTCCCTGGACCTGCTGGCCACGCCGTTTCTGATACAAGCCAGGATGCCATTGGCCTTCTTGGCCACCTGGGCTCATGGTCAGTCAGCTCTCAACCAACACCCCCAGGTCCTTCTCCTCCTGGCAGCTTTCTAGACAGACTTCTCCCAGTCTGTAACACTGCATAGGGTTGTTGTGGCCCAAGTGCAGGACCCGGCATTTGGCCTTGTTAAACCTCATCCCATTGTCTGCCCAGCAGTCCAGCCTGTTCAGATCCCTTTGGAGCCTCCCTACCCTCAAGCAGATCCACACTTCTACCCAGCTTAGTGCTGTTTGCAAACATGCTAAGGGAGCACTCGATGCCTTCATCCAGGTCATCAATAAAGACATTGAACAGGGCTGGACCCAGCACTGAGCCCTGGGGAACCCCACTTGTCAATGGCCTCCAGCTGGATTTAACACCATTTCCCACCACTCTCTGGGCCCGGCCATCCAACCAGTTTTCCACCCAGGAGAGTGTGCGCCTGTCCAGGCCAGAGGCTGACAATTTCCGAAGCAGAATGCTGTGAGAAACTGTATCAAAGGCTTTACTAAAGTCCAAGAAGACCACATCCACCCCTTTTCCCTCATCCAAGAGTCTAGTCACTTTGTCATAGAAGCGATCAGGTTAGTTTGGCAAGACCTGCCTTTCGAGAACCCGTGTTGACTGGGCCTGATCACCTGGTTCTCTTGCATGTGCTTCATGATAGCACTCAAGATCACCTGTTCCATGACTTTCCCTGGCACTGAGGTCAGACTGACAGGCCTGTAGTTCCCCGGATCCTCCCTGCACCCCTTCTTAGAGATGGGCATGACATCAGCCAGCCTCCAGTCCAGCAGAACCTCCCCAGTCATCCAGGACTGCTGGAAGATGATGGAAAGGGGTTTGGCCAGCACACCCGCCAGTTCCCTCAAAACTCTTGGGTGGACTCCATCCGGCCCCATAGACTTGTGGACGTCTAGCCGGGCAAGCAAGTCTCTAACAACCTCCTCTTGGATCGTGGGAACCTCGTTCTGCTCCTCCAACCCCTGGGGTTGTACGCAGAGGGAACAACTTTCCTCACTATTAAAGACTGAAGCAAAGTAGGCATTGAGTACTTCAGCCTTGTCTTCATCCCCTGTTACTGTTGTTCCCTCTGCATCTAGTAGGGACGGGAGATTCTCCCTAGTCCTCCTTTTACTGTTGATATATTTGTAGAAAGATTTTTTATTGTCTTTCACAGACTTGGCCAATCTGATTTCTAGTTGGGACTTAGCCCTCCTGATTTTTTCCTGACACACCATGGCCCTGCAAGGCAAGAGACTACCCAGGAGACACCACAATCAGGAGGGTGAACAGCATGTGGCATCAACAGGACTTAGCTCTGTGTCACGTCCTCTAGGCCAGAGGTGGGCAGCTGGGGAGCTGGGGTGACCTTCCTCCACAGAGCCCACACTGGGGAGGTCTCTAACGTATGGTTGACTAACCCTGCACACTGCACATGGCCAGAGCGTGTCCCACCGTTAGATTCTCACTGTGGCTCCCCCAATACAGTATCAGCTTGGGGTAGATACCACTTCCTTAGACAATCTCTGAGCATGGCTTGAGACATGGGGCTGTCATGCAGCCATGGTGTTTCAGAGAGTAAGTGAATGTACAGAATCACAGAACCACCAGGTTGGAAAAGTCCCGCTGGATCATCGAGTCCAATCATTCCTATCAAACACTAAACCATGCCCCTAAGCACCTCTTCCACCCATCCCTTAAACACCTCCAGGGAATGTGATGCAACCACCTCCCTGGGCAGCCTGTTCCAGTGCCCAATGACCCTTTCTGTGAAAAATCTTTTCCTGATGTCCAGCCTGAACCTCCCCCGGTGAACCTTGAGGCCATTCTCCCTTGTCCTGTCTCCTGTCACTTGGGAGAAGAGCCCAGCTCCCTCCTCTCCACAACCTCCCTTCAGGTAGTTGTAGAGAGCAATAAGGCCTCCCATATATATATATAATGCAGTTGTATGGATGGTAGTTGTCTTCAACACAAAAGAATGGTCCCTGGCCCATTTATTTATTTATTTGTTCAGACATAGCTGCAACTAAAGCAGGTTCTAAGCAGCTCAGCTCTCATCCTCCTGGAAGGATGCCTAACCCCAAGGCTCGAGTGAGGTGTCTTCTAACCTGCTCCTTACATGGACTCGCGACACTTCTCTGCAAGGCTACAAAGTGGTTCAGTTTTGTCAGGGGCAGAGGCAAGTGCAATCATCCAGGATACTCCACGGCCCAGCAATCAGAACAGTTAAAAAATGCTGATATGTATTCGATGCCGTATGTTATAACTGCACCACATGTGAAGTCCATGGAGAAATGCCCCAAACACTAGACTGTAACATTAAGACCAGTAGCTATAACCATCCCAAATCCAACTACAGACCAACTACACAATCTCATCTATTTTGATTCCTCTGAGGTCAGTTCAGGTGGCTCTTTGCCCAGCCCTGGACCTCAAAAACCTTTGAGGTGACTTGCTCCTGAGAATACACACACCTATACACACCTGAGAGAATAACACTAGTCATCCAAGGAGCCTCTAGGCTGAGAACCAAGATGCATCCAGGAAGCCCTAAAAAGCATATAGACAGGTTTGTCTGAAGCTTGGATGGGGTTCAGAGCAGATGGAACCCTGAGAAGAGGACAGGAGGAGCTCTTCTTGGGATGTACTCAAAATACAGGTAAAGTCAGATATTATTATTAAATAGAGACCAGACGTCTCTAATACTGACCAACAACAGGTGGCAACAAGAAGGTATAAGAAATGTGGGAAGCATGTACTGTTTCCACCTTTACAGCTCCTATAGAAATAAGCTGTTTGTAGACTTTTTGGCTTGGGAGACAACCCTGACTTTTGTGCTTGATTGACTCAGCTGACTGTATCTTCCAAACTCTCTCTGCTTTTTACCATTACAATATTTTTTCATAATTTCTGTGATTTAACTATGTGTATCTATGACAAGTACTTCATTTTTCTCATTTGAAATTTTCTGCTAAGAGCACCTTATATTCTTATGATACTGGTATTATAAAATATTATGAATAATTATCCTTTATTTACCTGCTCCTACTACCTGGCACCATGTTTCAGTCATCTCTTCCTGGTATTGAAAGTCTGCTTTATTGAGTACGTCCTGCATGCTGCATTCTCTGCAACTTTTCATGTTTTACTGTATTTTTGTTCAAAATGGAGTGACTAGGATGCACACAGCATCCCACAGATTTATGATGTAGAATGATGGTTTTAGCTGTTGGCTTTTCCTTTCTTATTATACAAGCTGTAAAAGCCGGCATGTTAAAAAATGTCTGAATACAGTTGAGTTCTCAAATCAATTCAAAATGGGGCTCATGCTCAAAGTAGTAACTAGGGGCCATTGTGTGGGGGTACATTTTTCCATAGGCATACTTTAGAGACCAATTTTGAAAGCTAGACTCAAAACCACTGGTGTAACAAATCAAATATATCCTTGAGAAGGATTTTTGAGGAGGATCCTTTATTGGGAATTCTTGCGAGTAATTTACCAAAAAGAAGCCATATCACTTTTGAGAAGATTAGTTTGTTCAACATTAGGGTATACTCTGTAAAAATAAATGTGTTCTTGTTTCACGGATCTCCTTCTTGGATATGTTCCAGCTTGCAGCTGCTGACTTCAAAAGCAAATTAAATGTTGGCTGTTCAGCTGGGTACTCCTGGAGGTCCAGGACATACGGCACTCATCTCTGCTGTGGCTTGATGCTCAGTCCCAGCCCAGCCTAAGGTCAAGCCTCTCCAGTATATCTGCAAATCCAAGCTAACTGGCAAACTTTGCATGGACTCCTGAGCTCTGTGGAGAGAAGAGATTCCAGGGTTCAGATGTGGTTAGCAAGGAGCTGGGGTGACAGAAGTGAAACCTACAGTGGCTTTGCTGAATTTTTCCTTTTTCAACTCAGTGTGGGCACTGCACAACCTGGCCACGTGGATCCTCCATACACACTGACAGCATGGGCTGAAAGTATGTGGAACATGAGGTTCATTACACTCAAACCAGTGGGGCCCTGCTTCATCTACCAGTATGACCACAGCAAGTTGAAACTTCTTGGGCTTCACACAAAGCTTGTTCAACTCAACAGAAAGTCTGTTTTGCATTTGAACAGCTGTTGTGACTGACTGCAAAACTGAGAACTGGAGTCCAAACCATCACACTTGTAGAGATCTGCTGCAGAAGGTGGATTGAATCCACATCAGCCACAATCTATTATCCCCAGCACCAACAGAAACGATCATGACTCCCTAGATAAATGAGATTCAGTTTGCAGGGATGGCAGATGAAGGAAGGGAAAGGAGCAATCTCTGTGCTTGTCGATGAGTATACATGATTAAAGACCTTCTGAAACTCCTTAGGTATTGAGTATCACAGCAGCCTTTTCCAGTGGTAGTCCTCCATTTGGAAACACAATTTATTTCTCTCATAGTTAGGTATTGCAAAAATGCTGACTGACCTAAATTTACTTTTTTTCATTTTTTGTATGTGTGTATTATCTACCAGCCAGCTGAAGACACAAGTTTAGATTCATCTTTTAGCTCATACTCTTCACCTCCATCAGTTCCCAAATAGTAGCAGTATTGCAGGTGCTGCTATAGCAGGTCAAAGTTGAGATGTTCACCATCCAGGCTATTTAAAAAAAAAAAATCTACTTGGAGAATAGGAAGCATCTGATTTGTGAAAGTCAAAGACCCACATACTGGCTGTCAGTGTCCTTTTGGGGAAAAAATTAGATAAACCAACAGAACCTTTCAGTTTAGATGTCATTTACTAAAATACAACTTCACATTGTCAGCAAACAGGATCCAGCTGAAATTTGTTGGAAGATTAAGTTTCAAATACAGATGACATTTCCAAAACACCATATGGTAGAAAAGCCATTCATATCCCCAAACTCAGAGAGCCACCTCATCTCCTGTTTCTGGGCGTCATCTGTTCAAAAGCCACTGACGAGATCCAGTCACTGACATTTTTGTGTTCTGACAATTATGGGACTCAACAGCCCCAGAGACAATGAATGAGAGTAATCACTCAGCACTCTCGGCAGCTTGCAGGATGCTCTGGTGCTAAGACACATTGGAACTAGTGTGATTTCAACGGTGGTATTTGTATTATACAGGCAAAATAGAGAAGGAGAAGGAGAAGGAGAAGGAGAAGGAGAAGGAGAAGGAGAAGGAGAAGGAGAAGGAGAAGGAGAAGGAGAAGGAGAAGGAGAAGGAGAAGGAGAAGGAGAAGGAGAAGGAGAAGGAGAAGGAGAAGGAGAAGGAGAAGGAGAAGGAGAAGGAGAAGGAGAAGGAGAAGGAGAAGGAGAAGGAGGAGAACAAAAATAAATTGTTCACCTTCATTAATAGGTACTAGTAGTCTGGGGAAGGAAGGTTTACATGAATGTTTGAGTGGTGTTTTTTCATCTCTCATAGACCTATGAATCTCAGGTAAGATGTGTAAGCCAAATTTAACAGAGGACTATGGGAAGTCTTAGACAGGTATGGGTGTCTTTCATTCTTGTCCTGGGCTTCTCAAGCTCTTGTGAGTAAGATCTGCCAGCAACCTACATTGAGAGTATTGAGAGTATCCTCCTGGGGTAACTTCTTAGGGGTCACTGTCATTGAGGCTGCTTTCCAGTGAAATACACACAAGTCTCAGGTACTCAACACTAACTGCAAAAAATAGGTTGGGCTGCGCATCTAAAATGGAGCTATGAGGTTGGTAAAGTGAGACGCCAAAAAGACTGCAGCTGTTCACTGAGCACAGGCGGGTTGTCTGAGCATCACTATTTCTGCTGCCTCCCTGGAGAGTCTGGGGAGAAATACTTGGGTTGATTTCTCAGCTCATGCCTGCCCTGACACCACATGCACTGAGCTGTTTTGGTGAAGGCCTATTTGGATACATCCACACTGACTGAAGCATAGACAGGCTCTGGAATTGTGCACTTGTGGCTGGGATGGTCTATTGATTATAGCAAATATAATGAGTAGAATCTTACACAAAAGGGTCTTGGCCTGTCACTGGCACTGCCAGACGCTACTAGGATGTCCATTTGAAATAACTCTCATTACAAGAACATGGCATCTCTGAAGGCATATTCCAAATATTTATTGTATTTATTGTAAGCTCCTTGGGAAATGGGACCCCTCAAAGGAATGAAGTCCTTTCTCCATGTGAATGAAGTTGTATGAGTCACAAAAGTTATCTAAAACTGCCTATAGTGAAACAGATCTGTGCCATCCACTACATAACTAAAAATAGAGGAAAAAAAAAATAAAGCTACAGGAGGAAGACTTGATGCCAGAAATTTTCTTGTCATATGCCCTCAGCCAGACTAAGCAGCATCTAATTCCACTGATTTAGATGGCTTTGAGAAACAAGATCTAATGTTAGGTAAAGAGCTGCTCCTAATCTGATTTACTTGAAGATTCACAGCATACATCTGTCCTACAGCTGCGACAAAATGTTTTGCTTTATCTTTATGACAGGAGAATTATAAGATCAATTTAAAAAAAATGCATATATGTGTTATGCCCATCTCCCCTTTGCCTTGAAAGGTGATAAATATTCTGAAACTCCAAAGCACTATTCATGGTTTTAGCTAAACTATCTTTTCATAAGCAGAATTTTTTAAAAACTATCCTGATACAGGAACAAGAGTCGAACTCTCTCATTTTGGGAAGAGATCTTATTTAGGGAGAGGTCTTCTCAGAGAACTGGCCTCTGTTGTTTAAGGCTATTCTGTATTCTTCATGCTATTCAGAGCATCACTAAAATGGTGCATCCAAAACATCTACTTATGCATCTAATCTTACAAACACCTGACGGTGCTTGGCATTATTGAGATCTATTTCCCAGCTATATGAAGCCCCTCGAACCATCTTAAAATGTACATATTGCATTAATCATTACACTAGTATTTCCTCCCTCCACAATTCGGTTTACTTTGTACATAAAAGTTGAGTACTGATAATATACAGAGCGGAGCTATTACCACAAGCTCCTTTCACCAAAAGAGGGACTGATCTACAGCTGCAGTCAACAGCTCTCCCTCTGACACCACCTTTCTGATTATGACAAAGTGTCTTTCATCCCAGGATGCTTTTCAAATAAGACTCCTGGCCCAAACATTGTCAGAGTCACTGAGCAGTTTTGCATGCTGTGAATGGCAACATCCAGGAGCCCCTCTACATTCACATCATAAGTCAGAATGAAATACAATCACTGTCCCTTGAGCAGGCTTCAATGGGAAGAAAATCAGATTGCATGGGCGTGTTTCAGCCAACCTACTGTTAGAAATGATCAAGAGATCTGGACCTCAGGGCTTGCCATGCTCTGGACTGGTTTATATTCTGCACACAGTTATTGCTTTCCAGAAATTCTGGGCGCAGTGCTGCATGCCATGAAAAGTATCCACTCCAGAGGGAGAAGAAAGATAGTGGGGTAGGTAATGGAGATGAATGGAAAACCCAAGAGGATATTAAATGCCTGTGTATGACACATAACAGTCAAAAGGCAAAATCTACTCCAGGCTGTATTTTGTTCTTATAGTGGGTCTTGAAAAGCTAAAGTGGTCCTGCTGGGAATCTAGTCTGGGCTTTGTTGTGCTTCAGTTAGATCAGATGTAAGGCTTAAGGCTACTCAACTACCATGTTTACTTGTGTTGCTATTCTTATATAAAATCTCTTCAGTGCTTCCTTTAAAATGTATTAAATGAACATAAAAAATATACTGGAATATCTAAGATTAGTGGTAGCATGGACCTTTTCCCCTGATAATTTGACTGTGAATACACAGAAGGCTCACTTGTTTTTCTCTATAATAAGTCATTAGCAAGTATTTGGGAAAAAAATGGTAGAGCTATTTTCCTACCTTAGGCTGACCCCTTTTCTAATACCAAATGCAAAGCCCAGCACTTTCCATGAATACAATAATTCCTTTTATTGTAGAGCCATATGCAGAAAGGAGCTCGCTGAAGAATATGATGCAGTAATTGTCAAGTGACAAGAGATATGCAATCTCAAACAAAGTACTCAGATATAAGAGCCCAATTAGGAGCCCAATGAGTGTATTTACAAAAAACAGCAAAAGAAAAGAGTTTCAAATACAATCCATGGCTAACTGAATAATACTGGAAAAGCTACTGCTGGACACTGCATTCATATGACACAAATAGTAGGAATCCATTTCAGTAGCTGAATGTCAAACAGTACATCTGTTCTTACCATCAATTTTTAAACTATTTTAAAAAAACATTTACCCCTTCTCTGCCAACAAAAGCTAATTTTTAGCATTATCCTCATGTAGGTCCTAAAACCACTTGCATGTATTCTTGACCCGTGAAAAGAATATTTTTCAAATTTTTCAAAATGAAGTCATCATTAGTTTATACAGCACCTTAATTTATACTTTTCTGCACTCTTCTAACCAGTATCTCACTCTTTTTCTCCGTTCTGCTTTAAATCAAGAAAAATAGACAATCTATTTCCAGCTGGAGAAATTCAGTGCATTACCAGCAAAATAAATCTACATGATTTCACTGGACCCTTCCATTAAAGTCTGCAGCCCTTTCTCCAGAGACATCAGCATACATACTAAACAAATGATATCAGCTAAAAATCCCTTATCATCAAGCTGAGATTTACTTGTCTAGCCTCTGGACTGCAGCAAACACAGTAATAAATGTCAGAAAGAAGTTCATCCTTACTGTTTCCCTTCCTCAGATGAGAAAACCAGTCATCGCAGACTTATAAATTTATCATTAGCTATAGTTAAAGATGAACTGTGCAAGTTCTTCATCCAGGACAGCCAACCTGCCTGAACAGTAAATGAGTAGAAGAGGCTGTTGATAGCTTACAGCTTGCAAGCAAGTGGTATTTCGTTAACAAATCTCTCAGACACACACAGTGTAATACAAATAAAAGCATTTCAAATACCTCACCTTCCTGCTTTGTGCATCCAGCAGAAGCTGTGAGGTTCTATAATTTATTGTCTGTCCACCTGTGGTACCAAGGAGCTCTGTTTATCACTCAGGAGAGCACTGTGCCTGCATTCCCCTCACCCCACAGTCCTCCACCTTGTGCTTCACTCCAATATTCCTGAGTTAACTTCTTTATCTGCTTGTGGTGCATAAGGCTCCTAGCATCCTACTCCCCTGTGAGATGCAGTGCCCTAGGTCTGAACCTCAGCAAGTGAGCAAGACCGCCAGCTCTCAAACACAGTGACATCTCCAGCTTAGAAACGTCAGACTCCACCAGACTCTCTCCCTAACAAGGAGGTGCCTGTCTCAGTAACTGAAAAGGTGTTCAAGTGCCCAAGGAGACCCAGGGATACAGCAAGGCTGTGTTCCTAGCATGCCTGTCTCTAGGCAGCATGTAGTAATAAAAGAGAGTTCATGCTGAGTGGATCGAGTGACCCCCAACAGGACATGCCATTTAGTGAGAGCATGCAAATCTGGCCATTTTCTATGATCCGTTCTCCTTGTAGTGCTATCAACATCCACAAATGTTGTATGTAAAGCCCTACTCTACAGAATGTCCTCTACTTGATGATGGAGCTGGTAGTTCTGCCATCACTTTATCCACTGTCTTCCTCATTGCCCAGTGATAACTCTCCTGCATCCCTCCAATTTGTTAACCAGCTTTTAGCCTCTAACAGGATTTTCCTCCAGTCTTGTGGCATCTTACTTCCTTGAGCAAGTATCCACCCAATCAAATACAGGACAACCACGGGATGCTCTCTGTCAATATGCTTCCTGACACCTTTTCAGAACTGCATCAGCATGGTGGGGCAGGATTCCCTTTCCAGAGAGCATGCCAACCTGTTCCCAACTCTGAAGAGCTCAGTAAACTTTTATGAAGTCCACTATCTTGCAAGGGATGGAAGTAAGGTTCACTGGCTCATCACCCCTGTAACCCCCTCTACAGACCCTTGGGTTCCTGGGAATTACACTGGCAGTTCACCAGTTACCTGTCACGATGGCATTTTTTAAAGCAACGTTAGTGAAGACATCTATTTGATCTAATGCTTCCCATGTATTTCACTCCTCTGATGCCTGGACCCCAGGGTATGCATCCAATGTGGGAGTATCTCTAACAGCTTCAGCAGAGTTCATGAAGAATTCACTGAACAGTTCCACTATGTAATACTATCCCTGAGGTCCCATTTATCAGTGAGATCCCTTTTATATTTTCCCACTAAATCTTTACCTTTCCTGAGAGGTACCTAAGTTACCTTCTACTCTCTGACTGAGCATCTTCTGTGAAGTGTTTTCCATACTATTTTTTCAGCCCTTTTCTTTTCCTTTTTAGATTTGATATCATGTATTTTATAGGCTTTGATATTACCATTATTTGGAAAAATAGTCTATTTTTCTTAATCACTCATCTTTTTCTTCTGAGAGTCACCTTGACTACTTTGTTTTCTGTTTCATTTGCAACACATAGTTCACCTGGGCTGCTAGCTTTTCAGACTGGATTTTTTTAGCTTGTTCAGTGTGTTTTTTTGGACTAATTGCTGCCTTTTAATGTTGCTTCCTGTTTCTCAATTTAATATCTGCATACTATATTAATTTGACCTGCTCTTTCCCGCTGCAAGGTTAATACTATTTGTATTGTTGCTGCTGAATTATCCCTTCTAGTAATGACTCCCAGGTAATGTTCCTGTGTCCCACTGAAGAACAAATCCAGACTGATGGCTTTCCTTGTGCATCCTAGGGCCATCTGCTCCAGGAAGTTTTTGATTTACACCCAAAGGTTCTTTCATCTTATTTTTCTATACTTCCAGCACTGGTGTAAAAACACTTGCAAACTGTGTCCCCTTTATCACTTAATATCACACACATGCAATAACTGGCCTCCCTTATCTATAACAAGTGTGCTGTTTATAACCTTCCTGGTCTCCTCAGAGGTGCATTCAAAGGAAAACAGCTCTCCCTGCTTGGAGCTCATGTCAGTCCAGATTCTTCTGTGCCCGTTGGCTTTTCTGCACCTTCTAGAGCAAATGATCCTCTTCTAGTTTTCAGTCTTCTACTTCCTTTCTATATCACGGTCTCATTCACACAATGCGGTGTTGGGTATTTGCCTGTCTCTCTGCAAACACTGTATGAAGGTCTTGAACTTCAGATTCCTGCCCAGCACTTGAATTTAAACTCTAGGGCACAGCTCTCTCACTTTCATGTGACTGGCACCAATACAGACCATAACTGCTGACTTTTTGCAGGTAACACATCTAGCTGTTGTACAAGGACCCTGGTACCCAGAAGGCAAGTTACTGCAAATCCCAAGCCCCTCATGCATCCAGCATGTGACTGATGTGCCTAATAATTAAATCTTCCATTATCAATCCCTACTTCTTTCTTTCTTCTAAGATGCAACAGTGAAACATCACTGATACCACCTGGAGGGTGATAAAGGCCAAATGACAAAATCCTTCTTTCCCTGCAGACATCCTCCTTCCTTGAGACTGATGTTCACAGCTGGTCCTCAGAGACATCATCTTTTCCATCAGTTCTTTAAGGGAGAACCACAGAGGTGAAGAAGAATGAAGAAAAAGAGATATTCATCCCAATCAACCTGTGCAACCTGATTTCACCAGCTGGATGGATGGTCCTTCTAAATTCCTCTCTGTGGTCACTGGAAGGAAATGGGTCCTTTGAGAGGGAGACAGAGGCAGCAGTCTAGTTTGGGAATCACTTCCCAAAGAAATCACCTCCACATCATCACCCTGGGAGGGAGCCAGACCTGCCCCCTTAGGTGCTTTTCTAGGGTGGTATGAACACACCACTCATCATCATTGCTTCCTGTAGGTGGTCCACAGATATCCCATACTAAGAGAAACAACAGAATTCATTAAGATGAAAAGAAGAAATAAGAAATACACTAATTATTTCCTTCTTTGGTTTTACTGCTGCACCACATCTTCCTTGTTGGCTGTTAGATTACAGGACTAAACATCACAGATTAATGTCAGTGCACAAATGGAAACAAAAATAATGGCAAACATTCCCTCCTACATGTCAAAAAAAACTACACACGCCCGTCTAAGCATGCACCAGATACCAGAATCCTGTGTCATTCAGCTGAATACACTGTTTACATCCAGAGCTGTCTTTTTCACAATGAGTATCCTGGAAAATTTTCTGATCGTATTTTCCAGTGAAAAATAATTAGATGACTGCATATAAATTTCTGCTAAAGAAAATCCTTAGCCATAAATTCAAGCATGGGGGAACAATCTTTTCCCAGTCAGCTCTAATATTTACTACGTCACAGGCAGAACCATCATTTAAAATTTTTCTCTGAGGCATTGTGAAGAAAGGCATCATGCACTGCTTCAGTTTTTAGCTTTGAAAATCCAAGACATGAAACCATCAGAAGCAGTGGCCTTTGGGAATGTTAAGATTTGCTTCCAAATAAAACCTAATTATTATGAGGTATGTTTAGAAAGATGCTATGTATACACAGGTACATGACTTTATGGTGATGGCAGACTAGTTTACAAAGAAGAGCATATGGAAAATACGGCAGCAGGTGAATTAACTTGAAGATGTTTTTAATTAAAACACTGAGGCTAGCATGATAGTTCTTGAGGTTTTGACAATATTCATGTTTCATAAATATCACAGCACAAATATTTTCTGACGTGTTCTGTTTCAGCTTAGTAATACCCTACATAAATATATGGCTGAGCTCCAGTGTGCATCCAGGTTTTGAAAAGCTGACAGCAAGGACTGGGAAATCTGCAAGAGTTTAGGCAGAAGAGAACAACTGTCAAATCACAGAAAGATCTCCAAGCACTGTATATCTCATGCTCCAAACAATATCACATATTTCTACAGCATATTTTGCCCTCATGTGCCTTATTAATCTTGTGGCAACATTTTTAGTTCTCACTTAGGCTAAACTGATTTCTGTGGTCTCAGATCCCTGCTCCAATAGAAAGCACATAAAATAATATGGTTGGGAGAAAATACTGCTAAGAGTATTATGAAATAAATGAAAATGCATTATTTAGTTTCAAATACGGTCATTTAATGCCTTAACCAGCTATTTGGTAGAGATAAAGCTATACTGCACAAAGAATAAGTGCATTTTTTTTCCTCCTGATAGATGTCTAATACATGGAGGACAAATTAAAATTCTGGAAGTAAATTACATTTAAGCAAATGGAAGGTTATGCTTATAGAGACTATAATTAACTCATGTAAGAAATTCTGAAATACTTACTAGCAACAGGGAAAAAAAAAGAAATCCTCTCTATGATAATTCATAGAAAATACTTCACATATAAGTTTATCTCAGAATTCTAGATTTTCCTATAGCAAGGAAAAGCAAAGACATTTTATTTTTAAAATTCCTGTTTTTCTGTCTACCACCTGAACTCAGCCCAGTGCCAGCTGGGTTAAAGGTGGAGGATGGAGGTAGAAGGAGGAACAATTCACAGGTTTTGAAAAGGTACCTTTTGCGGTTTTTTTTCTGCCTTTTTTTTAATCCTTTTCAGCATTTGTATTACCTGTGAGGAATCCTGGTCCTACACTTGGTCTATAATCGTTGCCTGAAGCATTTTGCTGCAATCTCCGTGGCCTTAGGAGCTACCCTGGGAGAAGAAGCTGAGCCTCCTTCAGCCAGAGCCAACCCTACTGCTCTGAGCACAAAGAGACATCCCCTCTCTCTGAGCTGATGAGAAAGAGGAGAGTGATCAGAGAGGAAGGAGTCCTGTCTGCCTCCTGTTTAGCTGTAGGAGTCTGACAGAGACAAGGAAGCAGCCAGCAGCAGACTTGAGCTTTGGGTTGCTCCAGTTCCCATTCTCCTGTTCCCTGCACAACACCTCTAATTAGTTAAATCTGAGCACTTCAAAGGTAGTATTGGCCCTAAACCAGAGAAAATATGCAAAGAAATTTTATTGGATGCTTTAACCTTCAGTTCATGGTTGCTTTATTCCAGAGAAAGAAGTTGCTGTCACTTTCAAGAGGAAATACGAGCAACAAATTAAGCAAGCTTCTGTCTAGCTATCTAACTCTCACCTGGCATTTATTAATAAAGGACAAGTTTGTCGTCTTACATGATTTTTCCCAAGGGTCTGGCCAGCTGGTTGGTATCAGTTCCAATTGCAGAAGTGTCTTGCACTTGCCAGCTTGATTAGCTTCTTCCCAGCATTTCTGGGCAATCACACAAGTGTATCTGACTGAGACCTTGACTATGTCAATGCAGATGTTGTTGTCAGGCAGTGACATTGTCAAAAAGCCCTATCAGGCCCTGGGTGGCTGGCAGGACCTTGCTGGGACCAGCAAAGATCCTTACCTGCCAGCCATGGGGCAAGAGCATGTTTCATCACTGTTCTTCTCCAGAAGATACCACCCAAAGCAGAGCAGTGGTGTGTACATGCAGCATGGTGGAAAGAGTCAGGCAACATCAGCCTCTGAAACCTCATCATGACTTGCTGTGTCTACAAAGCTTGGCCGCCTGGGGCTGTAGGGAACTCCAAGTGGTTGCTTAGGTGTCGATTTTCTGAACTAACAAATAGCAGAGTTTTCTGGAGCAGGAGACAGAAGATGTTTCATCATGAAGATCTTTGTTCTGGAAACTGCTCTGTCCCAAAAAGGCCATGAGTAATTCACTACTGAGATTCTGCTCTTGTGATACAGACACGGGGACAGTAATCTTCAGTTTTACCAAGTGAGGAAAGGCCTGCAATGCACAACAATACAACCCAGCTATTTCTGACTCCTTTGGCATCACTGAGATGCCTCTGAGGATCTCTATGGAAACAGTGGGATTCATCACAGGAAATTCATCAAATGGGCCAGTCCTTTCAGGTGACTTGGTGTTAGATACCAGCTATTTGTTTGTCCACCTTTATTCAGAAGAGTGGAGCAAGCTGCCCCAGGAATAGTGACCACCTCACTCTATTTTCTGCTCCTTGGTGCCCCAGAAAACCCTAAAGAGCAGGTGAAGCAAGTCATTGTCACCAGCCACTTCAGGTCAGAGCTCTCTGTCCACTCGCATTCACATCCTGTTTTGCTGCAGGGGCAAAGTAGCAAGTTCTGCCTCATACAGACATATAGGCTTCCCCTCTTCTGGCCACCAACAGTCCAGCATTCCTAGAGTGAAATGCCCCAAAACACGGAGCAGGGGGACAGACTTGAACCCAATACACCTATTTGGACAGAGGCATAAGTGGCTTTACCCGTCGGATATTTACTGATGCAACCTGTTTGGTGTCACAGATGCAAACAGGTGTAATGCCCAGAGGACCAGGTGGACAAATGAAACGGTCCAGAGAGCAACACCTGAGAAGTCACAGAAGCAAACTGCACCACGCCTCACCAAACAGCCTTCTGAGAATATTCATATGAACAAAGTTCAACTGAGCCAGGACAGCTTTTGACACAGGGAGTCGAAAACAAAAGGTTTGCAGAGACAGTCAACCCACAACTCTCACTGACTTTGAACTTGATTTAGATACATGAACTTTCTTCACACTGTCTGAAAGTCTCCCCTTTATAGTATACTTAACAAATAATAGTTATTTAGTATTGCTGAACTGTTCCAAGCTGGCTGTGCTTTCTTACCAATAACAGAGAAACGAGCTGTGCATATTTTTATGTATACACAGTAGAAAATATCATCAAACAGATGTAGGTGTATAGACGCTATTTGTGAGATGCACCAGCTGGCTCTGTTGCCCCTTAAATGAAAGGTACCTTGCAGTCTTCATGAAGGTTATGTATGTAACAGTTTGAAACAGAAATGTGTCGTTGAAAGGTGAAAGTAGGCATGAAATAGTGGGACGAATTTTGAAACAGCCTCTGACTTAGGTTTTTTTGAGACATGAGACGAAAGATTAGTTGGCTTAAAATATAGTTCAGTTTTTAAAAAAGAAGAAACCTGTTAAGAGACTTCTCATATTATGATGAGTTGGGACAAATTTTCAAAACCAGAGATGCCCAAGTTTCATCTTCAGAACAGTCCTGTGGTTACAATTAAGCAAATTCATTTGCATCAGAACAGGAAGCGCAACAGTATTGAACCTGTTTGCCTGTAAAGGCATTTGGGTGTGCACTGACTTTGCTGGCTTGCACCCTTTGCAGATAAATATATGGGGCCTCTTCTTTAAACACTAAAGGCTGTATTTTCAACAATGTATCTGTTCTTTCAATGTCTAAGGTCTGTTTTGAAAGGTCATCTAAACATCTCCAAGGCTAACTGAGGCCAAGTTATAATGAGATCTGAATGCTGAACAGTCTGTCTCACCTTTTAAAACAGAACTTGGTCACTTCCAAATATCCTGCTCTTAATCTCCACTGATTTCCATGGTTTCTGGTGCTCCATTCTGGGTAGTGTAAGGCTTTTGTAGATACATGAGTTAGTCCCACAGAACTGAAAATGTGAGACCTGTCTTCCACAAGCTAGTACAAACAAGGTTTTTCTTATGCCCACATGACACTCTAGATTACAATAAAAACAACAGGAGAGTGCGAATGTTCCTCAGATAATTATTCTAGCAAGAGCAGGGCTTAAAAATCAGTGCTTTGATTGTCACTATAGCTGATGCATAATCCTGATACTTTTTATATGTCTGCGTAATTAACTGCAGGGTTAAAAAAACAAGTAAACAAAGAACAACTGCTTTAGTGCTTCCCTGGCTGGGTGATGGAAGAACTGATAATAACAACAAAAAGCAAAAAGATGTGACTACAGGTGATCCAAGGCACATTGTAAATGTAGACTGCAATAAGAAGGGTGGGAATGAAGAGACTTCTGCTTGTATAGGTGGAAGTGATGAAGTCGATCTATAACGTAACTCTTGTGTTTATATAACTATACACCTCCCATACACAAGCTAGAGTGAGAGAAAAAAATGTGACATCCAACTCTGAGCTTCACGCTGCAATACACGGAGGAGCCGTCCAGGAGGGACCTGAGCACTGCACAACACAGACAAACACGAAAACTTTAACAAGGGTGTGTCAGATCCGTGACGCAGCGGTTGCCAGTAATAAGTTTCCAGGAACTTCAAGCAATTTATCTCAGCTCAGTGGCAGGTTTGTCATTATGTATTAGGAACAAGGTGGCGCTTGACAAATAATCAGAAAAATTCCTTTGTCTCTTAAGTTTTGTGTATATGTATCTGCCCTGTGCTGCTTTCAGAAAACAACCAAGACAGACATTTTATCTGGGGAATAACACATTTTCTTGCATGTGGAGATATGTCAGGCTTCCATTTATCACAGTGTAAAAACACAGAAATCCCATTTGAAAGCCACTGCCAGGTGACAATTTAAAAAACATTACAAATCGGCAGTTCTCATCACTGGGTGATATTAGACCAATATATTGGGGTTACTTTAAAGGTTACTTTCTTATTTGTATTTCAAGGTTTTCACTTAATCATTTCCCTCAAAGTATTTTTTGTTTATGCAAGGAAATATTCACAACTAAAGTATCAAAGAATCTCTGAACAGTTGGCAGACACCTCTTGAGATTAATCTAAAACTCTTCAACTCAAAAAGGGAACCAACTAGAGCATTTTTCATAGAATCCCTAGGATGGAAAAAACCTTTTAAATCATCAATTCCAACCAAACCTGTCCACTATTAAATCATATCCCTAAGCACTTCATCTACCCATCTTTTAAATACATTCAGGGATGGTGACTCAATCACTTCCCTGGGCAGCCTGTGCCAGTGCTTGAGAACCCTTTCTGTGAAGAATTTTTTCCTAACATCCAATCTGAACCTCCCTTGCCAGATAGCTTTCCAGCTACTCTTCCCCAAGCCTGTAGCACTGCACGGGGTTGTTGTCTCCCAAGCACCCTCTTCCAGTCTTCAGGAACTTCTCCCAATCACTATGATGGCACTGCTGTGCCATATGTAAGTTAAAACACGGATCTTTTGCAATTCTCACACCCTTGGACACACTTTTCCCAGAGAAGGAAGAGAAAGGCCTGCCATTTCAGAAAATGGTATCTATTCCATTCCTGTGACAGGGACTGAAGTTTATCACACTGGCTTATTAGCTGTGGAGATGTACCATTTTGATATGACAATATCTCAGGTTTTGCTATTTCTCCCAGAAGTTTCAATTTTCTGCAGCAACAAAACCTTTTTTCCAAGCCAACTGTGTCACAAAAGCTAATCTGATAACAGAGAGATTCTACACTGCAGGGATGCTCTGAAATAAGGAGGAAAATACATCAACACCAGTGGGATCACCAGCAGGACCACCAGCAATGACTAAAGTGCATTCATTGTTTTACTATTCACTCCTTCAATACCAACAACCTGCTGGCAGAGGCTGGGCCCGGTGGGAGGTTAGCCTGTTTGCTCCATAAGATGTTTTCTTCTTCCATGCTGTGTACAGTCAAAATACTGAAATTCTATCCATTCCCTCCGATGCTCCCACCTGAGCCACACACAGGCTGAGTAATCCTTTGAGACTAGCGGCAGCCAACAAAGCACCCATCGTTCCCACTTTGCTCAGGCTCTGGGAGCAGGAAGAGGCTTAGGAAGCACCACAATTCTCTGCCACAGGACAAGGAGCAAAGATCTATGAGAGCAGGCATAAATTATGTTTGTCATCACTCTTCCACTGTATGCAACGGTCATGCAGTATTTAGAAAAAGCGCTTTTAAAATATGCATTATTAATAGAAAGCTAGCACGCAATAACAGCATTTCTGCTACAACTACGGTCTGCAGATGGATGAAAGAAAGCCATGAGAGAAGCACTAGATCTAGATGAAAGGCATGAGTGATTATTATATACTCATGAATAATTCTTGTTTCCATTTGAAAATTGCACTTGTACGCACTCCTCTCCAAACACAGGCATTTTCAAAATGCACAAACTCACTAGAAATCCATGTTCAGATGCTTTTCCCATTGCTTTTACTTAAAAGATGTGTGGATGAGGTGCTTAGGGACTTGGATTATTGGTGAAGTTGGTAGTGGTAGGTTTATTGTTGGACTCAAGTATCTTAATGGTCTTTTCCAACCTAAGTGATTCTACGATTCTAAAACCAAAGTGGAAATGGTAACCTTTCCTTATATCAGCCCACCTAAACCTATAGAAACTTGCAACAACAGTATCACAACAAAAATTCTCTCCTGCATTTTAGTGCTTCCAGATGAGCCCAACAGGGCATAGCTGAAAGAAAAGAGTAAGGGATTTTTTTTTTTTTTTGCATTATTTCTACTCATTATTTCAATGACAGTTTAATCCATGGGGACTTAAAAAACAGGTTTTATCCTACCCCAGCAAACTCCCAGATCTCAACAGGAGCATTAAGTGAAAACTACAGATTTTCTTAAGCAATGTGTTTCACAGAGGAGAAGCTGATAAAGCAGGTATGACCATAGTAAATGAAGAACTACAGGAGGTGATCAGCAAGCACCGTGCGCACTGAGAAGCTGAGGCACATAGTGGGGCTGAGACTTGCACCATACAAAGCCGGGTGCAGCTCCTGCTTTAGGCTCACTGACTGACGTACCAGTTATTCCAGGCACTCACTTGGCATTATAGCTTTCAACCCTTTTGTTTGCTCTGCATTACCTGTTGTTTCTGCCCATAGATATAGAACCACAAAGGCTATTGTAACATGCAACTGTGTTGCTGGTTTGAGCTCTGAATCACCAGAAACCACTCCAGTTCCCACTCCTTCTTGCACCACCTAATTTGTGTTTCTACTGTCTAGACACAAGGGTAGGGTGCTGCAGAACAGAAGCTGGGTTTAAGCTGCAATTAACACTTCTTAGGAGCACCCCCCAGAGAAACTGGCTGAATCAGGTCACAGCGGGTGAAGATGTTTTCCTCACCAAGACCGAGGCTGTGAAAGGGAGCTCTCGGCTTGAGTCGTCTGACTCAGATACTCATTTGACTATTTTTGGGTTTGGTCATTAACTAAAGGAGCTGAAAAATCACCCAGTTCCCAAACCAACAGCTGTGTATCAGCCTTTCAGTCAAAATGAATAGGCAAAAACCTATTTTGATTTGAATTTGTAGGTCAGACTGTACCAGGACTTCATAAACTGCTAGCAGGTGCTGAATTTTTTATAGTGGTATTTTCAAGAGAATCGTCATTAGGTTGCACAGTGTTTGTTCTGGCAGATATTACTGTTTCCATGGCATGCGAGAGAGGAGAAACTCATTGGAAACTTTTTTTTTTAAGTATAACGGAGATAAGGCCCTTGTAATAACAATCCCCCATCTGCTCATCACATGGCCCCTTCCTCACCTTCTTGTGCATATTCAGAGCATCCCCTGCTGTATTAGTAATTCTTGATGTCTGGAAGCTATGCTATTTGCGGAGGAATATTTATTTATTTATGGACCCATTCAAAACTTTAGGCATCTACACAGCTTAATCTCTTCACATTTTGTCAAATGCAAACAGAGGAAAAAAAATCCAGGAGTTATGATGATGCCAAAGGCTGCCCTTGTAGGGTGCACTTTGCCACTCATGATGGCAATGGGATGCACTCCTGCTCTTCTGACGGCAGAACAAGTCCCTCCTGAGCTTTGCTGCCCAGTCAACAGGGAAAGCAGGTGGCAACCTGTGTGCCCTTCTGAGGAAAGAAACAGCAAATATCACTCCTTGAGCCTGAATCATGGAGAGGCACGTAGTGCAACAATGTGCTGCGTTTTGTTTGTTTGTTTTCTAGTTTTGATTTGCACATTTAGTCCCAATTTGTGTAACAACAGTTCAGACTCAGATCTGTTTTGCAAATCATGAAGTGAGCAGCCGTGGCAGATTTGCCTCAGCTGTTTTTGTTGAGCATTGCTGAATGCAAAACAGAGGGCTTTGGAAAGAAAAGACAAAGCAGGAGGGCTGTTTTGATCTGCGAGTCCCCCAGCAGCTCTGCCAAACACTGTGCAAAGAGTAACTCTAATGAAGTGCCTGGTTTATATTGTTGCACCGATCTAAGAAAGGTTGGGAAATGAACTGTTATGGTGGTATAAAACATTTCCTGCAAACATAGTCACTACAAATCAAACCCTCCAGAATCAGCATCCAGAGCAGGAGCCATGCCCAGCACTCAAAGGCAGGTCTACAGGACCTGAGCACCATGCAGGACGAGGGCACAGACTGGGTCTTCTTACCACTCTGAGAATAATGACATGAAGCATGTGGACCACAACAAGGGAATGTGTCCTTCCTTCCCTTTTTTTTCCCCTTAACATCTTTCTCAACACTGCCTGCTTGTAAAATCATGACCAAGTCTGACACCCTCCCCTAGATGTAACAGTGACTCTTTCATGATAGCACAGCTGCAGTACACAGGGACCAGGAGACACAGCCCATCCAAAGCAATGATCTCAGGACAAATAACACAGACTTGTTCTCCAAAGCCTTCTGGCTGGAGCTAGGATGTCTTTGGGTTCAGTTACTATAACGATGAGAATCTATCTCCCCAAATACAGCCAACAAACTAAGAAAGGCCACCTTTTCAATAAAAGATCTGAAAGGGAGCCACAATCAGAGAGCAGATAGCCATTCAAACATCCAGGCAGTAATCTGGGCACTGAACTATGATGTCTGAATACTCCAAGGTCAGCAGGTGAGAGCTGCTATAGAAAAATCAGGAAGGGCCTTTCCAAGAGCTGCAGGCACACAATGCCATTACAGCCCTTGCAATGATGAAGCTCTTGCACCTTTTCCCTTGCATTTCATTCACTCCTTCCAAGCATTGGTAAATGTCATCGAAACAAAATGATGAGAATAGCCTTGTATCCTCCAGGTTCTGTGGGAAGGGCACTGTCTCTGAAGCCACAGCTCCTGCGGTCGTTGCTCTGCTTGCATTATTGAAGAACCTCACAAATGACTGCCAGCCACTGCACAACCCTGCTGCGGCATCAAGCTGCTTCATCTGCACAGAGTGTATGTGTATTTACATAATAAATGAGACATACCAAATCATAATATATTTATGCTATATCTCAGGCCACCTGTGCATTATCATTCCAGTAACCTCTCCAGCCGGAAATGAATTCCACATCTCCACAGAGTAGAAATATGAAAATTAATTGATAAGCTACAAATGGATCATTGGAAACCCAAATGTGTGAAGAATTGTTCAGCCAAAATTAAAACTCGCATCGCTAGGGAAAAGAGATTTATCATTTTTGGATCTTTCAGCCAGGTTGAGGGGTTGCTCTTGATTGCTGATAGCTCCTTGATCAAGTAACCAAAAGAAAAACCTATTCCTCAGTGTGTGTGTGAGTTAAACTGCAAGTCATCCAAGATACGGTCTTGAGTTATAGTGGTATATATGCATGTAGATGTCTATTTTTGTGTCTATATGTGTGTGTGTGTGTCAATATCTAGAGCAATGTCTAGAAATCATCTAGTGATAAAACGGTTAAGTCAGAAATACTCCTATGGGAATGTTGAACTCAGAAAGGAGATCTATTCTGTCTTCATCCGCTGTTCTCTTTGAAATGGCAGGACAAACCTACCTTGACCTCTGTATATTATACATTCACTTTTTTGAATATCAAGAACACAAGAGAAATAAATGCTACATTAATATTAATATCCTCCTTCACAAGTCAGCCTAAGCAGTGAAGGAGCACAGTGTGCTAGTGCAGGGAGCATACTAACCTGCTGGCTTCTTAATTTGGGAGCTCAAGTTCAAAGCCAAAGGCTGCGCCGCACTGTGCACCACTCTCTGATCCCCTCCAGAGGTGACCCTGCTCCAGCAGTGCCCCAAGCCCATCCCTGGGATGAGGGGCACATAACCTGGCCAAGCCCAACTGTGTCCAGGTCAGCAGCTGGACTGCATTGCAGTAGCATCACTAGCACCTTTCTAGCTCCTCCCTGTGAATCCACCACCACTCTCAGCTGGAGGGTTGTCAAAAACCAGGGGAGGTGAGAGGGCTCGTGACACTTTTGATGAGAGTTTTTAAATTATCTGTTGATAGGGTCCATCCCCTGCCAAGCAAACAGCTCTTGAAAGAATAAAAAATAGATCTACCTCCTCAGAGCAGAAAAAATATTCATGTTATACTTCTAAATTTGAAATTAAAACACAGCGCTATCATAACAGCCAAGGAAGCCTTTGACGCTGTAGTTTCATCTGACCAAGTCTTCTCTTCTTTATAAATGATCACATTTGCTCAGCTAGTGCCATATATACCCAGAATGCTCATCCCTTATCACCAGGGCCTGGGTTTTCAGGAAGATTGCTAAACAGTGGTTATGTACAGCCAAATCAATGAAATAAAATTATTATCCCCAATGCCTGTCACTAATAAGTGTTCTGCCCTGGCACAGCCCTGTAAATCCCTCATGGAGAGGATGGCTGCACTGGAGCTTGCACAAGTGCAAGGACTGCAGCCATTCAACCCCCATCCAGCCCCTGTGCTTCCCATTTATTCCACAACCAGCACCAAAGCATAAGGGCTTATGATGTGTGAGCCTGCATCTGGCCCAAATACTTTATAAATACCATGGAATGAGTGAGAATAGGATGATTTCTGTTCCTTCCCAGAAAATAATCATGTCAGAAGTTTCAGGTACCCTGATATCGAGCACATTTATATGTTAAGCTAACTAGAACTGACCATGTCTACTAAAACTCCTCTTTGTCCTTGACTTGTCTATGGACTAAAACTCTCCAGTCTCCATCCCCAGCCTGGTTTTGGGTGGCCACCACTCCCAGAACAATCTTTGCCTTGGTAGGTATCTGTTTCCACTTTGTAAGCTCTGTGCAGAACATCACCAAGCATGCTCTTGATGCTTAACGAATGCTAATTAATGTGATGTGTAGAATGGCACAGCGAGTGAAATGAGGTATTTTCTCTCACTGAAGAATGATTAATATCTTGGACAGATGTGAGTGCTGTGCTTTGTTAGTGGTACATTTCGCAGCAGATAGGCACACACACAAACAGCACCCTGTCAGAATACTAATTAGTCCTTTTGAATGCAATTCATTAAAAAGACAATGTTCCAAATTCCACACGACAAATGTTACAATTAAAACACTTGAATAGCTCTCACTGTACATTCCATAGCCAAGTGCTTGTCCATGCCCACACACTCAGACAAAACAGAGCTGGGATAAATCTGTTGAAGATCTTTTAGATCTTTAACAGAGAAGAACCAAACTGGGAGAATGAATGGAAGATCCACCTCCAGAGCCAGGAACACGTTGTTCCCAGTGGGAGTCTGTGTTGATTGTGTTTTCATTGTTTTTCTATCTGTCTCCCAAAGGTGTAGGGTGGCAGTGGGTAGGACTTTCCAGCATCACATTGAGGTTAACTCCCATTACTGCCTGAGTCTGACACTAGAGCATATACAGGAATCCCACCGGGTAATCATAGAATCACCAGGTTGGAAAAGACCCATTGGACCATCGAGTCCAACCATAATGTTTGCTATCTGTATAAATTTAAAGTCTAGTTCTTGGTAAAAAAATTACTACCTTCTCTCCTGAAGCTGTGTTGGTTGAGAAGACTACCACAAGGAGATGCTGACCACCACTGTTACTGGAGCCTTTGCATTTGCTACACCAGCTGCTCAAGTGACCATCTCATTTTGTTGGACTGCAGGACAACCCCAAAAGTGACTCCAGCAGTTTGTCTATAGCTGCAGAAATCTCCAGAAGATATGCGATACCTCCAGGCCGCCCAACCGCAGTCCAAAGAGAACATGGACATAGTTACTACCTCCATGAGAAAGACATCTTTCCCAAAATAGCCCATACCCAAAGCAGAAGTGTAGCAGAAAGCAACAACTCCAGACCACACGATTCTCCCATTTCAAAGGTTTATCATCCAGCTACATTAAACCATGTTCATGAGATGAGTTAACACAGAGTCCTTGGCTCTATATGGGCTGTGAACACTTTGGGTAGAAAAATACCCTTTCTGTTTAAAGGTGGGTCTGCCTGCTTGGCCCTGGTGGGGCCATCCCGGTAAAGCTTCAACAAGATCCAGCAACCAATACTGGGAGCAGCCATGGGCCTCAGCCACAGGGCAAGCCAATATCACAGAGCAGGAGAAGAGATAAGGATGAGGAAAGTGCTGATGGGGAAGCGCAGTCAGGGAAGACACTATGTATTTCATCTGCCATTGCTAATCTACGCAGATGATATAACTGTATAAAGAAACGCAGTTTTCCAGGAAGAGCTCCCATTTGATATTTTCCATGAAAAATGTTTCTAAATAATTCAAAATCAAAACCCTTTGTCTTGTTTCATCTCCAGACACCCTACTCTATTCCCATTGCACTGACAATAGAACAGAACAGGACAGGACAGAGTGGAATATATTTTTCACCTTATTAGATGAAATTGTCTGACATTCATGGCACAGTTTGACACTACTGAAATTCTGCATTTCAAGAAATCTGTCTGATATTTCACACCAGAAACATTTCTAAATTCCAACTTTTCACCCCAATCAAGGACAGAGACAAATTTCATGATTCTGGAATGTCTCAGAATAGTTACCATTTCAGGTTTGCATAGTTCCATGCCAAACTTCTAACTCCATCATTCTCATAATTAAATGGAGAATTTCAAAGATGGCAAATCTGAGTAGCGTTTTCTCCAGGGCTGTGAATTTCATGTGATACTTTTAGAAATAAAAGATATATTGTGTATCAAATCTATAAAACTGAAAAAAAAACAACCAACAAAACAAGGGCTACACATTTGGTATTCACCTTGCTCTAGTCATTTCAAGCTATTTCTAAATGCATCAACCATATGCCTTTCTTTACCCTGTTCAAAGGCATAGTGTTTTGTTAATGCTAATTTTACATTAATAGATATTAATGGCTTTTTCTCTGATTTTCAATTTGACCTAAGAACTTCAATATCATGACAGGTTACTAGAAATGACTGTTCAAATCAGCTCGCATTTGTCATGCACTTAAGTCAGAGATATTGGACTCGTCAGCTGAATTTTTCAATTTGTTATCAGAAAAACCAAAATTGCTATTGACACACCAAGGGAAACAATCTGCTCCCAGATTACAAAATGCCAAAGGTTACCACAAGGGGAACCTGGGAGACGGGGGAGGGATAAGAAAGGGAAAAATTGGTTGCCATGAACTTTGCAGGCAGTCCTGAGAAAAAAAGAAAACAATCTGCTGCTGCTTCTTTGATGCTCACACCAAATATTTCCTTGGCTGAACATTATTTAGCCAAGCACGATAGTGATGCAGGTTTTCTTTGTTCACACTGTGTTTTCTAATACATCTTACAGAGTTGATTTTGAGCCTTAAGTTCATGCACATTAGACATAGAATCATAGAATCACAGAATGGTTTGGATTGGAAGGGACCTTAAAGAACATCTAATTCCACCCCCCCTGCCATGGGCAGGGACACCTCCCACTGGATCAGGCTGCCCAAGGCCCCATCCAACCTGGCCTTGAACCCCTCCAGGGATGGGGCAGCCACAACTTCCCTGGGCAACCTGTGCCAGGACCTCACCACTCTCATGGGGAAGAAATTCCTTCTTATGTCTAGTCTAAATCTGCCCCCCTCCGATTTAAAATCATTGGCCCCTCATTCTGTCACTACATGCCCTTGTAAAAAATCTCTCCTCAGCTTTTCTGGAGCCCCCTTCAGGTACTGGAATGTCACTGTAAGGTCTCCTCCAAGCCTTCTCTTCTCCAGGCTGAACAACCCCAACTCTCTCAGCATGCCCTCATAGCAGAGGTGCTCCAGCCCTCTGATCATCCTTGTTGCCTTCTCTGGATCCATCCCAAACAGCTCCATATCCTTCTTATGTTGAGGATTCCAGAACTGGACACAATACATCTGGTGAGGTCTCACAAGAGTGGACTAGAGGGACAGAATCACCATCCGTGACCTGCCAGCCACGCAGTTTTGCACGTTTGGCCTATTTGTTGGAGATGCAAGATGATTGACAGCAGCCATTTAATTATAGTCAGTCTTAAAAATCCCAGAATAAATATTTGAACATTAACCTAGTCAATAAAGCACACATTGTAGTGGTTACTGTGCATTTAAAAGCACAGAGCCTCCAGCGGGGGAAAAAAAATGGTAAAAAGAGAGCTCAGCTTGATGCACAGGTTTTTAAATAAAATTATTTGGTGTCAGACTTTTCACGCTCTTATGTTCAGCCACACGTTCACATTTGGAGCAGCTTTTTTGATGGATGGATGGCCATACAGATACACAAAGAAATGTCAGAGTCTGTGCAATAATTTCTAAATCACATCATGTCACAGGGAATCATCACTAATAACAAAGGCTCTGTGCAGGATGATGACAGTCCTGAAGAGGATACTGTAATACTGAGCCTGTCATGAGCAACGCAGCTTCAAGTTTCTTCCTATCCCTTTTTTCCTGCCAGTCACTTAACTAGAAGCACCAACCAATGAAGACTGGCAGCAGTGTCCTGGGGAGAGCAGGATGATGACACAAGTTCAATAACCAGGGCGTGTTTCCCTGCGATCAGATGAAAGCCTGAAAGAGTTTCACACACACCATCGGTCAGGTCAGGATTAGTCATTAGGCTTTCTTGCAGTCTTGGACTTTGAAGATCATATCCTCACTGCTCTCCCAGTGACAGAAAAAAGAAAATAGCTTCCACACTGTGGCAGGTCTTTAGGTTGCTCTAGGTATGGCTTCCTTCTATGTGACTTTCACCAAGGCCCTCATGGAGCTCCATTCCAGCCCCACCAGCAGGGAACTGAAGTCAATAAATTCATAGTGGAAAACAACGGCTGAGTCAGATGTGTACATTTCTTCATGGACACTGACTGCAAAAACTCATAGGTAATGAGTAATAAATTCCAGGATCCCCTGGCAGTAATGGCTTGAGCACAGCCACCCCGGCTCTCCACGAGGCCATCTCCATGCCAAGCCAGCACTCAACAGCTCCCACTCAGCCTGAGCACCTCAGGATCGACTCGAAGCTTCTTTCCTGCTGCCTGACAAAGGACAGGTTAAAAATAGCTCAGAGTCATCCTTGCTCCTCCTCAGATTTCAGAGCTGACTTGGGCTTGAGAGCTAACAGCCACTGTTAAAAGGCAGAGAGGGATAAGTAAGTTCTTCATCCACTAGCAAAACACCAGCCCTCACTCCTCCATTTCTGAGCTAAACTCTCAGCATCTTTTTATTAGAAATACTTTTCTAGAGAATTTAGTTTCATGGTACCCCAACATGCAGCAGTACGGTGAGATGCTATGGAGGGAGCGTGTGGGTATGTGGCTGGATTTAATTCCCTCAAGGAGAGATTACAGCTGGCATCTTTGATGAGGAGATTTATTCATGCATGGGATGCAGCTAGTCTCCTCAGCTTCTATCTATTTTCTTGTAATTACAGGGACATATGGTTGTGTTTCATAATTAATTTCCACAAATTAGGGGTGTTCAGAGCTGGCTGCTTAGAACAAAACAATCACGGTCTTATGTGAGTTTGCATTTCCATTCATTTATTTACAAATATTTGTAAGTTGGTGTTTCCAATAGCAACAAGAAGACTTTATACCTTCAAAACCATTGTCACTGGGGACTTCAGAGCCCTTGGTGAATCTAAACAAAATTAATTTCCCAACACCGTTCCATGGCCAGAATATAATTTTTCTACCACTGGGGAGATTGAGACAGAAAAGTGAGTGTTTTGATTCAATCTTGTAATACAAACTCCAGCAGGGAAAATTTAGGTCAAAATACTTTTTGCAAAAGAGGAGAAGAATTCACAAGAATGATAAAAATATGATAAATGCTTCAATTCATATTTAGAACTCCACTTTTTAAATTACAAAAAATACCTTTTCTGCTAGCACATTACCTAAACATAGTAGAATTGCACTTTTTACGACAAAGAAGTATTGTATGCATAGCTGAAACTACTTGGATTTAGGTAGGATCAGTGATTACACCTTCCCAAGCAACAGTAATCCTTGAAAAGCTTACAGATGTCTTAAGCTGTGAAGATATGCTTTGCTTCTTTTTTTTTGTGTGTGTTTCTTCAAGTATATGCCATGTATGGATATTAATGATTTAGTATGTGATACATAGAAATAAATCTGGAAATAACAGGAAATAAGGAAGAGGTCCTGAAATTTCCCTGAATGCCCAGAAAAATTCCAGGGGAATGAAGCAGTGGAATAATTCCCCAGGTACGCAGTTTCTCATTACCTTCCAAATGTAATTACTGCCTTGAATGTAATATTGGAAAAACAAACAGTAACAAAAAAACCCAAACCTGCTAGGTCAATAAATTGTTTCTATTTCTGACTTGCAGGATTATTAGATAAGTTTTTCTTTTTGATATTGAGACTGAGTAACTAAGAGATCTACATATTTCTACTCTTCAGTGAGTCTCCACAAATCACTTCAGTTTCAAAGAGAATGTTCTGCTTTCACGCCTTAGCATTCAAATACAACTCTACTGACATTAAATAAAACAGTGCTGCGGGGAAAAAAAAAATAAAAGAAAATATTTACTCCAGGAAAATTAAAAAAAAATCCTATTTCAATTATTGTAGAAGTCAAAGAAAATTCCAGGTTTTTTAAAGATGTGAGTTTTCGCCTTTTCCATATAGGTAGTTGTTCAGTACAGTTGACAGCCAAAGGAATTATTCAGGAAAAACAAAACAACACAACAATGTTCTGGTAAGGTGTTCTAATAAATAAATGTAAAGCAGATTCCCTTATTCTATTAATTTAGTCAGAGGAAAAATCCAGTGGAAATTTGTTAGGCATTTCCTGATGATCGTCCTTCCTAATACAAATATTGAAGGGATAATTGCACTTAATATTCTCTGTCTGCAGAATCATGAGAATATTCAAGCTGGAAGGGACTCTTAGAGATTCCTCAGTCCAATCTCCTGCTGAAAGCAGGACTAGCTTTAAAGTTCTTCAGATTTAAGGTTTTATTGCCTTACTTGTCAGCTCTGGACCAGTACGAGATGACTATCTGGTGCTTAGCCTGTAACATTTCTAGCAGAGATAGCAGGGCCAAAATAACAATAACACCAAGCTGAGTGGTATGGTCAATGTGCTGGAGGGAGAGGATGCCATCCAGAGGAATCTTGATAGGCTTGAGAGCTGGGCCCGTGCTAACCTCATGAAGCTAAATAAGGCCAAGTGCAAAGTCCTGTAACTGGGTCAGGTCAAACACAAGCACAAATAGAGCCTGGGCAGAGGGCAGCCCTGAAGAGCAGGACTTCACAGAATCACAGAGTCACAGAATAACCAGGTTGGAAGAGACCCACCGGATCATCAAGTCCAACCATTCCCACCAATCCCTAAATCATGCCCCTAAGTATCTTATCCACCCTCACCTTAAACACCTCCAGGGACGGTGACTCAACCACCTCCCTGGGCAGACTGTTCCAATGCCTAACCACCCTCTCCGGGAAGAATTTTTTCCTTAGAGGTGCTGGTAGATGAGAAGCTCGACATGAGCCAGCAGTGTGTGCTTGCAGCCCAGAAAGCCAACGATATCCTGGGGTGCCTCAAAAGACGTGTGACCAGCAGGTAAAGGGAGGTCATTCTCCCCATCTGCTCTGCTCTCATGAGACCTTACCTGCAGTACTGTGTTCAGTTCTGAAGCCCTCAGCACAGGAAAGACATGGATCTGTTGAAGTGAGTCCAGAGAAGGGCCACAAAGGCGATCACAGGGCTGGAGCAGCTCCAATAAGAGGACAGGCAGAAAGAGTTGGAATAGTTCAGCCTGGAGAAGAGAAGACTCTGGGGAGACCTTATAGCAGCCTCCCAGTACTTAAAGGAGGCCTACAAGAAAGCTGGAGAAGGACTTTTTATCAGGGAGTGTAGTAATAAGTTGAGGGGTGATGGTTTTGAGCTGAGAGAGGAGAGATTTAGATTGGACATTAGGAAGAAAGTTTTTACTGTGAAGGTGGCGAGGCCCTGGCCCAGGTTGCCCAGAGAAGTGGTGGCTGCCCCATCCCTGGAGGTGTTCAAGGGCAGGTTGGATGGGGTTTGGAGCAACCTGATCCAGTGGGAGGTGTCCCTGCCCATGGCCAGGGGTTTGCAACTGGATTATTTTTAAAGTCCCTTCCAACGCAACCATTCTGCGATTCTATGATAAAAGGCACCAGCAAGCCAGGAGACACGGCATGTGTGTGCCTGTTCCCAGTCCTGCTCTTCGCCCTTCTGTGGGAGCACAGCCATGGGACGTGAGCAGAATGCCTCAGAGCATCACTCTCACTGACTACCTGAATTACATTCAAGCCTATTAAATCTGAATTATTATTCTTAATACTGTGGCAGAGCAAAACAATGCAGGCAGTGCTACAGTGGCAAGACTAACAGTGCTGGACCTCCCAGCCTCCAGTGGGATTTATTACAGCCATTTACTATGGTCATTTTGAGCCCAGCTCAAATTCTCCCCTTTCTGCAGCCGTACAAGCTGTACCTCCCCAGCACATGCAGAAATGCAATTTTGTAAGCAGCGAGTACACATAAGTCAAGCAATTCCAGCACTAGCAGCAGAAAAGGATTATCTAGCGATACAGAAAACAGTGTAATAGAAATTTAATTCTGCTGGTTTAAGTATTTGCAGAGATCATTTGTCCATGGAGAAAAATAACATCAGAGATTAAAAGCATGAACAACTGAGCACGATGGCTTATGCACGTCCCTCCCTTTTGATCTAACAGATGTGGTTTGGAAATTTCACACACCCTTCCCCCTACCTGCAGCTTTCTCCCGACTCCCAACAATGTCAGGCAGGTAAGCAAATGCAGAGGAAATAATGACAAGACAGAAAAGTAAATGAGGGATCCGCTTCCCATGTTATGTAACATTATATTTAGAGGATTAATTGGGACAGGCTGATAAGGATGAATTGAATGTGTGAGAGCTACAGTTGTTTTAATTGAGCAGCTTTTCACCAGGGAAGAAAGCTAAGTTTAAACCATCTGTCCAATTTCAGTATCATTTGCCAAGGAAATGATTAAATATTTTACAATTAAATCAAAATTCTAAGAATCAAGGCAGAAGTCTAGAAATAAATGGTTTGGGGGCTTGCTTTACATGCAGTAATTTGAAGTAGAAGGTTGGCAAATTTTAAATACTGTTTCTCCCTTCTGTGCGCACATACACACATGCACATTTATTCACAGCAGCTAAGTGAAAATTTGAGACATGAGGTACTTTGCAGCATCTGAGTGAGCCACAGGCCAGCATGCAGCAAGGGACCAGACAAAACCCCGGTGAGAAAGGCTGGGACACCAGCTGCTACGCAGGGAGTACCCAAAAATGGCACCTTGGGTGAAGGGTCCTTTCACAGATGCTTTAATTACAGCTGCAGTAGTAAAGTGAACATGGCAGCATGGATCCCACGAAGTCATTTTCTAGGATGCTAAGAGCATTCCTGAAGTCTAATAAAGCACCTGAATTAGAGCTACTAATCACAAAGCTATTTTTTTGAAAAAAAAATGCCACCAAAACTTGTTGCCCCGAGGGAACTGAGGAAATAAGAGATTTCAGATGGCTTGTACACAAAGCAGCTCTTTCACTGCCTCCATGTGTTGTACTTGCCCTGCAGTGTCCATCCACCCCACATGTCAAGCAATGAGGAGTTGACCAAGGCAAGGGGAAGGTGAGGGCACAGCAGAACAGAGTTACTGTGCCTGCAAGTCCCCTAGCAACTGCTGGGTAAGCAAGGTGGCCAGAGTTCGTGCTTCCCTGTCTGTTCGGGGCATAGCAGAATGATATTCCTTTTACCACCTTATATATGAAAAGCACCCTGTAGTCAGGACAGCAAGTCAGCACATTGAAAGGATTGTGCAGAGTGGAGAAAGGTTTGTCTAGAATGTCATTTAGCTACCCTGACAATACAGCACATTTCATTTAAACACAGCAGTCACACTGTGCACGTCACTGAGTGATGCTGGTAGGAGTTTGATTATAATCCAGTTTTAGGTTAAGAAGCCTACGTTTTAGATGTTTACATTTATGCTGAGTGTATAAACTTCCATCAAAGTCAGCACGGTTTTAGGAATCATTTTGGTTCTCTAATCAGAGTTGCTGAGTGTAGTCTGAGGGACCTGAGGGTGTCTGCAGAGGGCTGGTGGGTACACCTAGATATATGCAGAGACCTTTATTCTTCTAGAGACCCCTGGAACCTCCTAGGACTTCTGAAAAGGTGAAAACCACCTGTGTTTAGGACACTGCATCCCACTCCTAGCCAGTATAATCTACATGGCCTAAGGAGCAATTCAGCTGAGCAGCCAACTTACCCTTCTTTAGGGTGAGGAAGATCATTCTCCAGTCTTTGTTGACCTGATCTCCATTGACTACAACATGACTTTAGATACTAAGAATGCATGTAGGCATGTAAATTTAGAACTTGCTAGAGATCCTCCTTTTCAGCTTCAAAATACCTGCTGTGTGACTGAAAAATATAGCACTCTCATCCTAAATGCAGCTCCATAACATTGGCCACGAGGAAAGCAGCTGTGATATTCTGAGCAGTTTGAGAAAAGGGAAAGGAGCAGGAGGTTTTTCACAACTGTACAGACTTCCCTGCTCCTCCTCAGAATGCTGGAGCAGGGCTTAGCTGGGTTTGTTGCTCATCTCAGCAGATGATGCAGGCAGTGTCCCAGTGTCCTAACACCATCGCTGGCAGCAGGATGGCGGCCGGTAGTGTCATCTTTTCTGTAGAGGACTTCATCCTGCTCCTGAACCACTCCATCTTCCACATGTAAAGCCCTGTGTTCTCCCTTGTCACACCAGAATAGATATTAGAGCTGATAGAGACAGACTTTATCCATGCCTTGGGCACCCTTAGGACACGTTCACTGAGGGTGCACGGAGGATTGTGCATTATTACAACTTAGCTGGGGCCGTGTGACAGCTGAGATATTTCCACAAAGCCTCAAGTTGCTGCTACAAGTGTTCAAGGGAGAACTCTTGCTTTTATTTCTTGTTATTATAGAGGATGTTTCTATCCTTTCTATCTCTGGAAGAAACCTGGACAGTGTGATCAAAACAAATCAATGAAGCCAAAGTGAGCATCATTATTATTTTCCCCGAAAACGCTATGACTTTTAACCCAAATGCATAACAGACCTAAACCCCTTACTCCTAGCAATACTGTAGGAGAGGGATTAATCTCAGCTCTATCCAGCATTTGTCTAGCCTGTCACCGAGAGCTCCTTTCACTGACAATGAAGAGAAACAAGCACCTGAGGGAGACTAATCTCAAACTGATGTCTAAGGCATCATGTTCAGGGATATAAAACTTGACTGGCTCTGGGCCAAGAACAAATAATATCTCTGCCAATCACTGCTGCAAACTGATAATATTTTTTGGTTGTGTCATTTAATCAGGTTTTAAGACTTGAATGTTATTTAGGTATGGCGGCCAACTCCTTGACCTCATTAGTTACAGATGTTTTAAACATCTATGTTTATCTTCCCTCAGCTGCTTGCTGCATTTCCTAATGTCCAGATAATTGCTTCCATTAGCTTCCCTTCCACCCTTATCAAATATTGATTTGTTTACAGAAGTTTTCACACCACTTCTTAAGCGGAACTATTTTGTAACCAAACTGGCTTTTATCAATGAGCAAAGTACTGTTTTTCTTTGACTGTGAAAATAATATTCTCACATTATTATTATTTTTACTTCTTTGAAAAACAGCCACTCACCAACTACCCAGAATATGCAACCACATGCTGGACTTTCCTCCTGACTGAACAAAACTTGTCCAACTGCAGGACGATCATTTGTACCCAGGATAAAACTCAGTATTTCTTCAGTTGCAAGTTTCTCAACCCTTAAAACAACTCCATTATTGACCTTCTCTGCACAATAAATAAAAGGCTGACCTTTCCCTCTGGAGTGTGTATTTTTGACTTAGAAAAATAAACTGTAAAATTTTATAACATATTGCAATTTTCATGAC
The DNA here is from genome assembly GCA_033459285.1 of Clamator glandarius. Taxonomy (NCBI): domain Eukaryota; kingdom Metazoa; phylum Chordata; class Aves; order Cuculiformes; family Cuculidae; genus Clamator; species Clamator glandarius. The sequence continues at coordinate 1,281,502 of JAUNZM010000904.1, read as the reverse complement.
TGCCAAGGCTGTTTTATTACCAGCAGTATGAGTTTTTAAGCATCTTGACCAGAATGATGAGGTATGAGAGACTATAGTAGAGAGAACCAAATTCTTAGTATGGCAAATTTGGTGAAGGAAATACATCTGCAAATATAGAAATTTTTAAGACTATCTAATATTTTGCCTCTCTTATAAAAAAAAATAAAAGTAGGTATTATTTTGTATGCTGGAAAACATTCTTCCTGATAAAGAATTCCTTTAGCTGTTGCATTTTTCTTCACTTCTGACAGTATTTTTTTTTCTAGCCTGGACTTGAAATTTAATAAAGGCAACAAAGTCTGTATTTATTGCTGGTAAATTTAAAATAAATGAGATATGTTCTGATGAAAACAATCTTCATAGAATTATAGACGGTATTTTCTTCTGCCATTGCAAAATGCAATGAAAAAAACCAGTCTGAAATAACCCAGGCACAACCAGTCTGTGTGTCTAATTTGAAATGGGATTACTGGATATTCTTTCCTCTCTGCTGGTTTATACTTTTGACTCAAAACAGTAGCTTGCGCAGGCTAAGATTAAAATTTTGCTAGAGCTATTTCAGGGGAAAACTATAGAACAATAAGAAAGATATAGCTGAACTAGATCTTGCACTTCTTTTTTTTCCAGCAATTTCTTTTCTAACTTTAGAGACATTTAATGTTGGAAGACAATAAAGCAACAGAAACTCTATGTCTGTGGTGAGACACCTCCAAACTGTTGGTCACAGAGAGCACAGAAGCAAAACCAAAAATCCTGGTGCAGACAATAAGGACTGAGAAGATGACTGCAAGCTTTATATCAGAGTGCAGGATAGGAACGTGTCCTTGGTGGTGTGATCAAAGAGGAACAAGTACCTCTTCCCAGCACTTCCTTGGTAGATACAGCCTTTACTTTTTGTACCAGTTCTGCTTTAAATACTTACAGTCTGTTCCAGGCTGGACCGTTATTGATGCTGGACTTGGGTAGGAGGGTCTAGGAAGGCAACAGCAAGGGAAAATAAAAAGGAACTGAGCACTCACATCACACAACCTCCATGCTGACCACAAAAAAACTTCGTTTTACATAGTTGGCTGGATTGATTGTTTTAATTCACTTTTCCAGGTCCAATTGTAATAGCTTCAGGGCATAGTGGGTGGAAAACTTCTTGACCCAGCCAGGTCTCCCTGGGATGTTGTACTAGGCAGCCACACAAAGAAAACAGGGCTGTAGCTGGGGTTTGACAATACACCACCCATTGGCTGTGACGGGAGTGGTTGCCAAGAAAAATCTAAGGCCCTTTCCTTTCTCCATGGTAGAAGAGACACTTGTCCCCAGAAACAGAACTGGGAAGCACAGGCTCAGGGATCCAGCACGACAACAGCCCTGCACTAGAAGCCAACTTCCCTAGTCCTACAGCACAGGGATTTTATTGAAACAGCCTTTTTGGGTGACTAACAGCACTAACAATGGGAAGGAATAAAGTCACCTCCCAGCAGCATGAGAGAGCAGCTTCCCTGCCTTCTGCAGCAGCAGCTGGACACCACGTAGCTGAGGGACCTTCTGTGCAGCTACAGGCTGCAGACCCCAGGGCACGCTCCACCAGCAACTCCAAGAAAGGTTTGACCACAAGTTTACGGATGCAGCTTTCTGCTAAGCTCCCTCTCCTTGTTCTAACTCTCTGTTTACAAAAAGCCCATGTGTATCCTACAATATACTCTCATTGCTTTGTTGAGTTATGTCTTAGAAGATCACAGATTAATTAGTCCTGGTATGGAAGGACAACAGACAACACAGGCCACCTAAACAAAGCCAACGTTCTGCCTGCTTTCACCTCTGAAAGTAGGTTAACCATCTCTTCTCCCAAGGCAAGAAGGGATCATGACTATGAAATCTGTGATGTTGGTGATGTTACTGTCCCTTGTCATATGCTTGTGTGTCAAATAGAAAAAACTCCTCCAAGCTTATCCACCTGCAGTGCACATATATGGGTTTGTAATTCGTGCACATTGTGGTAGAATGCCATTTATACAACCACAGCAAACTTAGACTTAGGAGCTCTGAAACCATGCTGCAGAAGCACCTGCACCAGATGAGACACCTCACTGCATTCTGCGAGCTCACATCTCTGCTGGCACAAGCATGCAGAGATCACACTGCAGCTCACCAAAATACCTTCCCACATCCACCCTGCTGGTACATGCCTCTGCATCACTGAACTAAGGTTACTTTTGACCTGAGAATGCCATGCTCTATCCATTTCTATAAAACCCTTGTTCACTTCAACAGTTTTCAGGCAGGACTTGTACTCTTCTAGCTTGTTAAGTCCCAACTGAAAACTGTGAAAAGCTTTGCTAACCCAAGAAGTGGCAGGAGAAGGGATACAGAGAAGGGATATCAATTTTAGTACAGAGAAATTCTGCACAATTTCGATATAAAAAAAGTGTCCAGGGAAATACACAAGGCTGAAAGAGGCAATCAATGCAAATCTCAAAAGAAAAACAGAAATGGAGGCAAAAACTTAGCATGAGTTGGGGAAGTTGTAAGTCTGGGAATCAGCAACTGTGGCTGAACCTCAATGTCGACAGACACTGTTGCTGGAGAAACTGAGACAGAAATAGGTGCTGCAACTTAATTTCAGTGCCCCAGAAAGACGCAGAACCAGAAGTAAATCACCCTGGTCCCAATCCACTGCTTTTTACAGTGAGCTTGCTATTTGAAAGGTGAACCCTGCTTGTCCTATTCCTGGCCTGAAACAGAGAGGGATAAAACTGTCCTCATTGAAACCAGGAATATTTTATCACTAACTTCACTAGGGACCCAACTTCATTGCAAACACTGGCCTTGATGACAATAGGTTCCCGCTTAATCAGCTCATCATATCAAATTGCTGTTGAACATGTCATCAGAGGAGGACCCTCAAAATCCTTATGGTACAACCACTGGTGTCTGCTGCCTCCCTCAAGCAGTTGACACATCTGCTATGAGGGATGTTAGAAGGGAAGGAGGTCTTCCCCTCCAGGAAAGAAATATTATGGCTGAGGTGCCTTTCTAAAGGTAAAAACCACACTCAAGGTTGTACCCCAATGACAGCCTCATCCACATCTTCCAAAGATCTACAAATGAAGTTGCTTTCGAAGGGACCTGAAAATGATCCCTTCTTCCCGCAGTATTAGGGAGGAACATTTCTGCTGAGAACAACTTTTAGCGATCCTACTTTAAATAAAAGAGATCAGGTGAATGAAATGATAATGAAAAAATAATCAGCATAATGCTCCCCTTTATGAACTTATTTTTTGAGTGAAGTTTTATGTGATGGGTTAGAAATTAAATCTAGAGTGCATCTTTCATGCATTAGTCAGGCTAACTACAAGTTACCAAGACACTTGAAAGTCAGAAATGTAGGTGATGTTGATAACATCTTCGTATAGTGCAATAATAGTATTCAAGTCACTCAAGGTCTTTTATTTTTGGAACTGCCCCATATGAGTGTGACATTCATTAGTTCAAACCTGTATCGTGCTACAGAAGTTTGAAAAAAAAAAGTCACTAAGAAGAGTATTAAAAATTTCATGAAGGAGTCTTTCCTTTGGGCATTTCTTTTCAAGGTCAGAAAGCCTTGCTCTTGTTTTTTCTGCTGACATGAAAACATTCAGAGAGAGGACATGACATAAGGACCCACAACTAATCCAACTCTTCAATTTCAAAAAACCTTCATCTCCCCACAGTTTTCCAAATGTGACTTTGTTTGATCTCCGCGAAATTAAAAAAAAACACGTGCCACGCTCCCTGATATGCCTGCTGTAGGATGCATGCATAGAAAATGGCACAGAGATTGGCAGAGCCTCATGAATAAAAGCTACTCAAACCCGCCTTCACCTGAACCAGAAGAAAACACTTAGGACAGCTGAAGGCGTGACGAAGGTTGTGTCTCAGCCTTTCTCTTAGTGTCCTCTCTGCTTGTAGCAAAGCAAAATTCACTCAGTCTGCAGTGAGGGACCCTGTCCCTCCCAGAGGTTCCCATGCAGGATTAGATACCAGGGAACATTAACTGCCTGGAACAGACGCTCCACTCTCCATCCCAATTTCCCAGCCCCCGCTTCTCTCATCACCCAGCCCTTGGAGGTCCCAAACTAACATTTCACAGCATCTGTTCCTGAAAATCATTGATAACATCAAGAGGTGAAGCGTACCAGCTTGGGAATAGCCGTGCTTTATCCGACAAAGAATCCAATGTGCCACAAGACTTACAAAAGTCAAAACTTTCAATATTTTGTGAAAATACAGTTTACAGGGCTGTATAAGGACAATCACATCAGCATAAAAAAAAGTACTTGTCAATATTTCCTCTCACCTCCAGCCTTTTTTCAGAAAAAAACACCTTTCTTGTAGTTTAGATGCATTTTTTCACAAAATATCCAGTTATCTGATAACTGAGTTTATCAAAACTGAACTGAAATAAGGAATAAGATTTTGAAAGTATCAGTGTGATTTAGGCCCTTAAATCCTTTTCTATAATAATCACGAAGACTTTGCTCTCCCAGTTCAGTAAATCTAGTTTTAGTGCTCCTATACAAACACAAAAGTTCCATGAGTTGGGCACAAATTACTCCACAAGTTCCTCAAAAAAAATGTTTGAGAGCTTAATACCTGCAGCTGTTGAACTGGAATTGGTTACCACCTGACCAAACCACCCTAAGTTTAGACTGGGAGTGGCCTTCCCTGCAGCCAGCATGAAAACACCACGCTGATGTAGCCCCTGTGCTGTGTGGTTAGTTTGAGAGCATGATTGCATTCCCAGCACACTCTGCTGGGTGACCTGCAGTGCCCGGTGTCCTCTTACCCTGCCATCCCCACCTTCTTGTGTTTGTAGTTTGATCTTGGGTTGTACAGATTAAGTCTCCGCACAGTCATGTTGGAGTCAGGATCGTGGAAATAATCTGTGCTTTGCCAAAGAGAAAAGCTAAGGTCCTCCAAAAAGGAAAAAGAATATTTATTCTGGCCTATTAGAGTTGATGGCATAGCCCTATAAATAACCAGAGTAATAGGGAGAGAGAAGTAAATGACAGGAGTCCTGTTGGGAAAAAAATAAACAAATAGAAGTTATACATAGTTATGCAGTCTGAGCTTACTGAAAATCAGGAGCACCAGGTCTCCCCTCTGGGACTTCTGGCAGTTCCATCAGGTGCACACCCACCCTTCACTACCCCTCGCTGCTGCCTGTGCCCAGAGCTCCAGCTCTGCCAGCTCTTGCCCATGGGCTGCCCCCAGCACCCTGAGCTTAGCCACCATTCAGCACACGCTGTGGCTGGCATTGGGACTTATCTCATGTAGGGAAGAAAACAAAATAATAAAAATTAAAACAAATCAAACAAGCAAAACCCCCAAAATCAATGGAATTTTTTTCTGTACTATGGCAGGATCCCTTTATGTCTTAACAACGTGCAAGTTCAAACTGAAGCTTTCTGCAGGGTTGGAAAATTCATAAGCACACCTCCATGCATGGACTTTTGGGTACCTAATAAGGCTGAACTCTCAGTGCAGTCTCACTCCCATGGGAGCATATCAGAGTGATTCTCATATACCTACGCCTGTCAGGCCATTAAACCTTTGAGACCATTACTGCTTCATAAAATTTTGCTGGAACTGGCTTTTTGCATGCAAGCAGGACTGCTTCTCTTCAAGCAGGAAGACAAATGCCCCCACATGGATTGCAGCTTTAAGCTTCATTTCTACAGGAAGCCAGTCTAAAACCTTGTTCAGAACAGTCCAACCATGCACAGAAAGTAGATACACAGCCAGTTAGTGCAGTAGACGGTTGGGCAGCCAGGTTCAGTCCATGGAGCTCCTCTCTGTCTTCTCATAAAGTTCACGCAGGAGGGACCCTGACTGTTCAGAGCTCTTGATCAAATCACAGCTTCATCCAGGCTCAGCAAGGGTCATAAGCAAGACAAAAAAAAAGGCTCCTCTAAAGCGAGATGAACACATGCCCCAAGCTACTGCACAAACATCACATGGACCCTTGGCAGCTCAGAGATTGTGGGGACTTGTCCAAGTCCTCAATATGTGCTGCACACAAGGAAGAAGGAAATGTAGGGGTGGCAGACGAACAGCCCAACAGCACATGATGCCGTGCCCTGGGATAGCCTGGCACTGCTAAGACACAAGTCTCAGCTTTATTGTTTTTCTAAGTGCAGTCCAGCAAAACCGTTTACTCCCACGCTAGTGCTTTTTTTTTCACCCTCTGCTTTTACAAGAACTTTCTAACACAGATAGCCTCTCTACTGCGTATACAGAATGCGTCGATGTGACCTTTAAAGCTAATGGCTCTGTCTACTTTTGAGATGTTTGCACTTGTGCACATAAAGCCGGATCCTGGGCTAATAAGCACTGTGTACAAAACTGCCAGTGCTCCTAGAAGGCCAGCCAGAGCTCCAGAGTCATACTCTGCCATGGGGATGGATCCAACGGAGCCGCCCTGCCCTGAGATCAGGATGCTTCTCACGTTTTAGTTGCCACTGCTAGTTTTTGTGTGGCAGTGGCATCTTTCCAGGACCAAAGGATCTGCACTGGCTCAATGCTCACAGACATTTTAATTTCCTTCCTCATAACACCTAGGCAAGATGCTGATGTAAACAGCTCAGCTGCCCAAGCGATGCTTTCCTGTCAAGAATATATTTCAGCGAGGCAAAGCCTTCTTGGGATAAGGTACAGTAACACTGCAGTTGCCGTCATTGACGCTGTCAGCCTATCAGCGTCAGTTCATCATACCCTCTCAACCTCTTGTGTTTTCGTGTCCCCGCAGAGTCAAGAAGCACTGTGAGCACTGTCTACTGAACATAAGAAACTGGTGGTCCAGGGAACTTTCAACTAGAAAGAAATCACAACTGAGGAACATAACACTAAATCAGCCTGGTTTCCGAGCACAATGCTTAGCACCAAGTTATGATGAGAAGTTAATATTATCTGCTCATGCACAATGTAAAACAGCACAGTCTTATGAAAGCAAATGCATTTCTTCATAGCTGAAAAGTCTTACTAGTAAGATACTACCTGAAAGGAGGTTGTGGAGAGGAGGGAGCTAGGCTCTTCTCCCAAGTGACAGGGGACAGGACAAGAGGGAATGGTCTCAAGCTCCACCAGGGAAGGTTTAGGCTGGACATTAGGAAAAGGTTTTTCACGGAAAGGGTCATTGGGTGCTGGAACAGGCTGCCCAAGGAAATGGTTGAGTCACCTTCCCTGGAGATGTTTAAGGGACAGGTGGATGAGGTGCTGAGGGACACTGCTTAGTGTTGGATAGGAATGGTTGGACTCAAAGATCCAGAGGGTCTTTTCCAACCTGGTGATTCTATGATTCTATATATAAGCATTAATATCCTCTGCTAAAACAACACAACTTTGGGCATTAGTGACAATGTAGCTAAAGGTAAAAGGAAACCTTCATTACCTATAAAGAATGACACTAATGTCCCAGATGAAGAAATGTTTATTTTCAAGTACTGAAATGACAAAAGCAGAGTTTTGGCTTTACAATTAAGTATTTTTCACCAGACCTTAATCAGACAGAAGTCTTCATATAACATAAACCTGCATTACCGACCGGCAAAGAACAGAAAGCACTTTAAATCCGCACAAAGTCTTGGAAGCAATAAATACCAGGTCTAAGACCAGGGGGAAGGAATATATTTTCCCTCACCTCTGACTGGAAGAGCTAGGATCCCAAAAGCCATTTTCAAGTAATTTCATGGAAATTTTTGTTGCCTGCAGTGAAGCACCTGCAGACGGTGCAACCTGGAACAGACAATATGCACTTGTCTGTTACCTGCACCTAAGGAGTTACCTTCTATCAGTTGATGAGTAGACAGCAATTAAGAGTTCTTATTTTAGTGTCAACACGTGCCAGCAACTGGAAACAAAAACTAGCAAAGAGAAACAGGCCAGGGCTCAATAAAAACTGGTTCACTAACCACATCTCTCACACCAGCTTAGCCTCCAGGCTAACCATGATGCTGCATATAAACATAGCCATGGCAGTGATCGCAGAGATCTGTATCTCTGTCCCTCAAGGCGGGCTCAGGCCTCCCGAGAGATGGAACAGGGGCAGCTAAGCTGTGCTAAAGCAAAATTGCTAGTAAAGGTCCCTGGGAGCTGGGGCGGCGTCTTCGAGTATCCCTTACTCTGACAGACCAGGGCATCCTCCAAGACCAAAATACTGCACTGGCAGGCTGAGAAGACCCAATAACACAGTCCTAGTGAGGCATACAGGTCTGCTGTGAAGAAACAGTTGTTTCATGACTCTAAATCCATTGCAGGCTTAGTGCTGCAAGGAATTTATGCACCCAGCAGGAAACAAGTACCCAGCAGTGTCAGTCATAGTCAAGCCCCTACAAATAGATAACGGAGATCTTAAACACTGGATCATAATAGCACAGCTTTGGCTCCTCAACATGCTTGGCAAACATCCGTCCTTCTTCAGCTTCACAGCTCCCCATCAGAAGTGGGCAGGCCCTTAACTGGGTGTCTAGAGCAAATTTCCCTTGTGCAAAAGAAAGCTGAACATGGCACTGTGACATTCCAACTTTTCACTCAGCAGGCAGGCAATTATTCTTCTTGTTTAATTGTATCTGATGAGTGACACACACGGACACCATGCTATTTAAAATTTGACATATCTTTTTTATTTATTATAGCAGCTTCTACAGTTCTACAAAATGGATGACACACAATCCATTATCATTTTGCAAGCATTATTATTCATGCAAACATGTCCCAGAACCTTGGAGTGTTTTTTAATTCCTCTTTTTTTTTTCCACATGCCTTTTTACATTCAGATTGCAAATTCCCTATCTTGCCAATGAGATCTCCTCCTCCTCACCAACCCAAAATAAATTAGAGAACAAGCTGCTATCTCTAAAAGCTTTATAAATAAAACATTCAGCACAGAAACACACAAAGGCTACAATTTTAGAGTACTTTTGTATCCTGGATGGATTTAGAGATGTCATTGCAAATGCACAGATGCTGCCAGTCACAGAAGCTTAACAAGTGCTCTGCAGTTTGACATCGCATCAGTGTGGCCCTTGGTGGCAGCTGAGGCTTCCCAGTGCCGAAGGTAACAGACCAATTGCTTCTACCAAGGAGAGACAATAATGATAAACACACCAGCAGATTCACCAAGGGACAGAACTGAAATTACTCTTTCCTGGCTCAACTAAATAAAAATTATGACAGTTCAAACGAGTGCTAAAAGTTTTCTGGAAGTAGCTAAATCACACCATTCAAAATAGATAGTGAAAACATTCACTGTTTTTCTTTTCTTCAAAAAGGAAATATTTTCCTTAAAAAAAAACAAAAAAAAACCTCTTGGGTTTTACTTTATTTTCTTTGCTTTTCCAACAGAAACATGCAAAATATGAAGAGAGGACAAGAAAAAAAAGAAAGTAGCTCCAGAGCTAAGAAAGTCTGTTTTTTTGTACAAAGTTGTGCTGATTTTTAACTCAATTAGCACAAAGCTGCTGTTTAGGCATCGCATCTGTCAGACATGCTTGCAGGGGACAGCTCCTGGAGGTGGCCTGGCAGAGAAACGGGCTGCAGGCCAGGGTTCCTTCCCATAGCGACTAACAGAGCCCAAACTCAAAGTTTTGGCTTCCACCCCTCTGCACACTAAGGGGCTGAAAAGGTAGAAAAGATGAAGGAAAGAAAATTGGAGCAGGAGGAAAACACTCTATTCCCATGTGAATAGCCTGAAAATTTTCATGTTAACCTATGCTTTGAAAAATAAGATTTCATCCATCAAAAGCAGTCATGTATCCCCTCTACCACCAATATGCACAGTGGGTGAGTGAGAGGTCAACTCACTCCTCGCATGCCCAGGGATTGCGTTGATCAGTTGTAGAATGCTCTATCTAATCCTCAGTCTAATTTTGCACAGAGCAGGGTGGAAAGTGTGACGTTCCTCCAAACGACACTGAGCATCTCTAGGAAGGGAGGTCCCCATGCCCATCCCCCTGCACTCAGCCTGAGACAAGATGTCCAGAGCTGCAGAAACCTCTATCCATCCATCTAGCTTACAAAGTAAGTATCAAAATAGTTGTGCTGCATTGCTAAAGAGCTTAAAAGCATCCTGAAGGATCAAACAGCCAGATTCAATTGCCAAAACAGGCTCTGCAGGCCAGTTTCCATGACAAAAACTGTCATCCTGGGCCAGGTGGAAGAAGTGGTTCAGCTTCAGGTGCCATGGTGGCCACTAAAAAGCTCATACGAAAAGGATCCTTGGCGGAAATTTTAAAAGGAGTGATGAATTTTAAACGTTTTTGAGGTCAGGTTCACCCTGCAGTTCTCAATGGGCTTTGCACTCATGGAAAGCTATTGGAGTTTCACTTAACCAGGTAACACAGTCTAATGCATTAACCTGACTCACAGCAGAGAAGCAAATACAGAAACTCTGTGGGTCTCTATCCACCCAGTTCAGTCTCTGAGCCCCCACAGCAACTTGCCAAGGTGGGATGGGCTGCAAGGCTGTTTGGGAAGCTCCAGACCCTATTAACTCTCTGCAGAAGGGAGCATCTGGCCTCACTGACATTTCCTATGAGACAGGATGCACACAAACTTAGTATATCTTTGTCTGCCCTGAAACAGGGGATTTCATGGAATCATAGAATCACCAGGTTGGAAAAGACCCACCAGATCATCGAGTCCAACCATTCCTATCAAACACTAAACCATGCCCCTTAGCACCTCGTCCACCCATCCCTTAAACACCTCCAGGGAAGGTGAATCAACCCCCTCCCTGGGCAGCCTGTTCCAGTGCCCAATGATCCTTTCAATGAAAAATCTTTTACTAATGTCCAGCCTAAACCTCCCCTGGTGGAGCTTGAGGCCATTCCCTCTCATCCTGTCCCCTGTCCCTTGGGAGAAGAGCCCAGCACCCTCCTCTCTACAACCTCCTTTCAGGTAGTTGTAGAGAGCAATGAGGTCTCCCCTCAGCCTTCTCTTCTCCAGGCTAAACACCCCCAGCTCTCTCAGCCGCTCCTCATAAGGCCTGTTCTCCAGCCCCTTCACCAGCTTTGTTGCTCTTCTCTGGACTCGCTCCAGAGCCTCAACATCCTTCTTGTGGTGAGGGGCCAGAACTGAATACAGAATTTGAGGTGCCGTTTCACCAGTGCCGAGTACAGAGGGAGAAGAACCTCCTGGGACCTGCTGGCCACGCTGTTTCTGATCCAAGCCAGGATGCCATTGGCCTTCTTGGCCACCTGGGCCACTGCTGGCTCATGTTCAGTCGCTGTCAACCAACACCCCCAAGGACCGTCAAGTCCAGCTTCTGTCCCTCCACAGGGCAGCCCCAATGTTCACACTGTGTGGCTGAGGGCATTGGCCAAATGCTGATGGAACATCGTCAGGCTGGGCACTGTGACCACTTCCCCGGGGAGATGTTCCGGTGCTCCACCATCCTATAGGTGAAGAGCCTTCTCCTGATGTCCAATCTAACTTTCCCCTGGCCCATCTTCCCGCCATTCTCTTGGCTCCCACCACAGATCACTTAAGATTAAAGGCAATTTCCTTGTGATTTAATGTTCTTCCCACACATGTGGGCATGGATGACTCTGAGCTCCTGGCTCAGTGGAAGTCCACAGTAAACAGAGCTGACAAACACCTCCTTCTACTCCTGTTAGATTCATTGACCTCTGTTTTCACCGCATTTCCCCTGTTCTTGGGTTAGAAGGAAGCGTAAAGGATGGGAGGGGGCGGTCCTGGAGGCTACCGCAGGGGGTTTAAACGGCCCTTAGGGAGCACAGGCGAGGAGGAGCAGGCCAAAGGGGTGTGGGGCATGTTAAAGCAGGGCAGTTCGAGCGGGGAGGGTGCACAGGGAGGGGCTGGAGCACGGCCAGAAGGGACTGAGAACCATGGTGACTACCCGTCAGAAGATTAAGGCTGCATGATGGAAGCTGCCACGCAGACTGAGCCCCAGTGGGCACATGCAGCTACCCAGACCCTGAGCTGCAGGCAGTTCCCCCCTGCCGCACCAGCTCGTGCCTCTGTTACTGGTTCCACTTGTGAAAGCTGCACTCAAGTGGGGGAACTCCTTCGTATAGTGGAGGAATTAAGGGAGGAGGTAAAGAGGCTGAGGACCATCAGGGAGTGTGAGAGGGAGATAGACCAGTGGAGCAGTGCCCTCTCACTCACTCAGCAGCCTGCTGGAGCTGGTACTTCCAAACACCACCCACTTGCTAACTGCAAGGTTGGGGGAACAAGAGATGGGGAATGGAAGCAAGTTCCTGCCAGACGAAGGAAACCTGCTCTCTTCAACCAGACAACAAAACCTGAGATCCCCCTGGTGAACAAGGACCATGTGCTGCAGGTGGAATTCAGTCCTGAGAATGAGGATGATGGCTCCCACAGCCTAGAATCTTTCCCTAGGCCACACCATCCTCAGAAAAAGATAAAAACATTCTCCATTAAGAGGAAAAGGAGGGTGATTGTTGTAGGGGGCTCCCTCCTAAAAGGAATTGAGGGACCCATTTGCAGACTGGACTCGCTCCACGGAGAGGTCTGCTGCTTACCAGGGGCATCAGTCAAGGAGGTAGCTAGAAAACTTTCTTCACTTGTCCACGAGACAGACTACTATCCTCAGATAGTAGTCCAAACTGGTAATGATGATTTAGTAAACAGAAAGACCAAAGCCATCAAGAAAGACTTCAAGGCCATTGGGAAAATGATGGAGAGCTCTGGGGCTCAGATAGTATTCTGCTCCATCCTCAGGCTAAACAGAGAGGAGATGGAAGTCAGGAAGAATAACTCGATTAATGCCTGGCTCCGAGCCTGGTGTGAGGAAAGGGGCTTTGGCTTCTTTGATCATGGGGTGGCTCACGCACCCTCAAACTCTGCTGCTAAGGTTGGGACACGTGGGTCTCCTAGGGAGGCTAAAGCACTTCCTAAGAACTTAGCTAAGCTCATGAATTGAACTTTAAACTAGATGTGAAGGGGTTGGGGATTGAGACCAGGCAAGTCAGGAGCGAGCCTGGACGTGGGGCACTAGTGATTCGTAGAGGGTGTGCTGGTGAGGACCACCAGTATAGCACCACACAGAAAGTGGGGGAGAACACACCTGGGGGCGGTAAGGGAGATAGGGGCGCTCTAGTGATAGCTACTCCAGTTACCAGGCAACTGGGAATGAACTCTGTTCCCTCTAAGAGGGCTGATGGCTCAGCAGCTCAGCTGAAGTGCATTTACACCAATGCAGGCAGCATGGGGAATAAGAAGGAAGAGCTGGAAGCCGTTGTAGGGCAAGGAGTCTATGATGTCGTTGCCATCACGGAAACATGGTGGGATGACTCATAACTGGAGTACAGATATGGTGGGATACAAACTCTTCAGGAGGGATAGGAAGGGAAGGAGAGGAGGAGGGGTAGCCCTCTTTGTAAGGGAGAACTTGGATGCTGTTGAAATGGATTGTGGCGATGAGGAGATTGAGTGCCTACGGGTTAGAATCAGAGGAGCCCATAAGAAGGTAGATTTTGTGATGGGAGTCTGTTACAGGCCACCCAACCAAGGAGAAGCAGCTGATGAGCTCTTCTATAAACAGCTGGGGTTAATCTCTAGATGAGTGCCTCTCGCTCTTGTGGGAGACTTCAATCTTCCTGATATCTGCTGGAAGTACAATGGAGCAGAAAGGAAACAGTCTAGGAGGTTCCTGGAGTGTGTGGAAGACAAATTCCTTGCACAGCTGGTGAATAAACCGACAAGGGAAGGTGCCCTCCTGGACCTGCTGTTTGTGAACAGAGAAGGCCTTGTGGGGGATGTGACAGTAGGAGGACGCCTAGGACTAAATGATCATGAGATGATAGGGTTTTCTGTTCTAGGTGAAGCGAAGAGGGTGGTTAGAAGGACAGTAGCATTAAATTTCCAGAGGGCAGACTTTGAACTCTTCAGAAGGCTGGTTGGCAAAGTCTCATGGGAGACAGTGCTTAAGGGCAAGGGAGCCCATGAGGGCTGGGAGCTCTTCAGAAAGGAGATCCTAGCGGCTCAGGAGAAAGCCATCCCCATGTTCCGAAAAAAAAGCCAGCAGAGGAAAAAACCAGCTTGGTTGAACAGAGAGATCTTGAGTGATATCAACAAGAAGAGGAATGTTTATGAGCTCTGGAAGAGGGGACAGGCCTCTTGGGTGGACTACAGGAGGGAAGTGAGATTGTGTAGAGAAAAAAACAGAAGGGCTAAGGCTCAACTAGAAATCAGATTGGCAAAGTCAGTGAAAGATAACAAAAAATCTTTCTATAAATATATAAATAATAAAAGGAGGTCTAGGGAGACCATACAGTCCCTGTTGGAAGCAGAAGGAGCAGCAGTGACAGGGGATGAGGAAAAGGCTGAGATACTTAATGCCTTCTTTGCCTCACTCTTTAATTGTAAAGAAAGTTGTTCCCTTTCTGTACAAACTCAGGAGCTAGAGGAGCAAAATGAGGCTCCCATGGTCCAAGAGGAGGTGGTCAGAGACTTGCTAGCCCGACTAGACACCCACAAGTCTATGGGGCCTGATGGGATTCACCCAAGGGTATTGAAGGAGCTGGCAGATGTGCTGGCCAAACCCCTTTCCATCATCTTCCAACCGTCCTGGAAGACTGGGGAAGTTCCACTGGACTGGAGCCTGGCTGATGTCTTGCCCATCTACAAGAAGGGTGGCAGGGAGGATCCAGGGAACTACAGGCCTGTCAGTCTGACCTCACTGCCAGGGAAAGTCATGGAACAGGTGATCTTGAGTGCTGTCATGAAGCACATGCAAGAGAACCGGGTGATCAGGCCCAGTCAACACGAGTTCACAAAAGGCAGGTCTTGCCAAACTATCCTGATCGCCTTCGATGACAAAGTAACTCGGCTGCTGGATGAGGGAAAGGCTGTGGATGTATCTTCCTGGACCTCAGTAAAGCCTTTGACACAGTTTCTCACAGCATTCTGCTACGGAAACTGTCAGCCTCTGGCCTGAACAGGCGGACACTCTCCTGGGTGGAAAACTGGTTGGATGGCCGGGCCCAGAGAGTGGTGGGAAATGGGGTTAAATCCAGCTGGAGGCCAGTGACAAGTGGGATTCCCCAGGGCTCAGTGCTGGGTCCAGCCCTGTTCAATGTCTTTATCAACGACCTGGATGAAGGCATTGAGTGCTCCCTTAGCACGTTTGCAAACGACACTAAGTGTGGATGTGATGGAGGGTCGGGAGGCTCTGCAAAGGGATCTGAACAGACTGGACCACTGGGCTGAGTCCAATGGGATGAGGTTTAACATGGCCAAATGCCGGGTCCTGCACTTGGGGCACAACAACCCTATGCAGTGCTATAGACTAGAAGTCTGTCTAGAAATCTGCCTGGAGGAGAGCGACCTGGGGGTGTTGGTTGACAGGTGACTGAACATGAGCCAGCAGTGTGCCCAGGGGGCCAAGAAGGCCAATGGCATCCTAGCTTGGATCAGAAACAGCATGGCCAGCAGGTCCAGGGAGGTTATTCTCCCTCTGTACTCGGCACTGGTGTGACCGTACCTCGAATCCTGTGTTCAGTTCTGGGCCCCTCACCACGAGAAGGATGTTGAGGCTCTGGAGCGAGTCCAGAGAAGAGCAATGAAGCTGGTGAAAGGACTGGAGAACAGGCCTTATGAGGAGCAGCTGAGAGAGCTGGGGGTGTTTAGCCTGGAGAAGAGGAGGCTGAGAGGCGACCTCATTGCTCTCTACAACTACCTGAGGGGAGGTTGTAGAGAGGAGGGTGCTGGCCTCTTCTCCCAAGTGACAGGAGACAGGACAAGAGGGAACAGCCTCAGGCTCCACCAGGGGAGATTTAGGCTGGACATAAGGAAAAAATTTTTCACAGAAAGGGTCATTGAGCACTGGAACAGGCTGCCCAGGGAGGGGGTTGATTCACCTTCCCTGGAGATGTTTAAGGGATGGGTGGACGAGGTGCTAAGGGGCATGGTTTAGTGTTTGATAGGAGTGGTTGGACTCGATGATCCGGTGGGTCTCTTCCAACCTGGTTATTCTATGATCTAGCTCTGGTGCATGAGCTAAGCTCACACCCAAGCCCACCCTAACAGGCAGCACAGCACCATTGCTGAGCCCTCCTCCTTAAGCAAACCTCAGCATCCATCCAGGGCAGCCGCAAGGAGGGAAGAAATTGAGGTCGAAGGAGCAGCAAGATGAGGTCCCCATCTGGGACAGAGCACTTGTGCTGTCACTACCAGGTGGTTTAAGGAGCTGCCTCTTCAAAGCCACTTTTTCCTACCTGTTTTTTACTGCTGCTCAGCAGAGTCTCACCAGACACAGCCAGGGCTCCCACACACATGCAGACAGATAAAGCACTAAGGCTTAAAGCCAGAATCCAAGGGAAAGTGGCAGCAGGCGAAGGACAAAGGAGAAAAATCAAGCTGCTATTTCAAATGTGATTTCAGTGATTCAAAGGAGTTATTTTAGTCAGTCCACTGGATAATGAGTTAGCGGCACTGGCACAAGGTCAAAGCACAAATGGGTAAGAGCTTCTCTCCAATCCAATCACTTATTTCTTCATTTCCACTCCTCCATTTCAACCTGAAGAGCAGCACTAAAAAGGAGAGAGAAATTCTCTTTCCATCTTTATCAGAGAAAAAGACTTGTAAGAAACCACATATGCCAAGTATACCTCCTCTCCTTCCCTGTCTTTCTTCTTACCAGCCCAATTCCCTAGCCCGCTACAGCTGGCAGTCCTCTAATGGAGAAAAATATTTGTAATAGGCATTGCTGAATGTTATAGAAACACTGAAAAGCAACTGGAGATCAATTAAACAGCCTTATCCCTATGCAGCAACACATTGGCACTGGCCCAGGATGCCCAGAGAAGCCCCATCTCTAGAGGTGTTCAAGGCCAAGTTGGATGAGGCTTTGAGCAACCTGATCCAGTGGGAGGTGTCCCTGCCCATGGCAGGGGGGTGGAATTAGATGATCTTTAAGGTCCCTTCCACCTCAAATCATTCTATGATTCTATGAAATGCAGGAAAGGCAAATAATGACCAGCAATTGGTCAATGCAATGCACCTGTAAAAATAAATCCTGCTAAAGTACAGCTAGGATTTCATCTTATTTGCACGTGATCTTCAGCATCAGCTGGTGGTAACAAGATGACTAGATGAAGGCAACAGAAAAACATGATACTAATTATGTAAACTCCTCAGCTCTAGGTACTGAAGTACAGCAAAATCTTCACACCTTCAGAGTTCAGGAGACTTTCAGCTCATGTCCTCCCTCCCTTTCAGAGGATAGGAAGCTGCAACTGAAACAGGATTCTATGATCTGTCCTTCTGGTCCTCTGACCACACTGTCCTAGTGGGCTCATCCTTTGTTTTGAAATTGTCTTTAGCCATCTCTCTCCCTTCAGACATAATTTAGTTTATTAAAAAGACATAGCAGAGGGAGACTGAAATGACCATAAGACAGGAAGAAATTGTGGAGGAGAACAGATATTATTCTTAGCATTGACAAAGCTGTGGGGACATATCTAGGTGAGACTCTGAAGTAGACAAAGCAGCAGATGGTGATGGCAGCAGATGAGAGACTTGCTGTCATCGCTGCCCTCTTGACATTTAGAGGTGGCATTTAGTGAGCATCCATCCAAGTTATTTCTGCATGTCCTCTCAGATGTTTCTCTTAAACCTGAAGGCTAAACATCCCTAAGTATTCTGTGTGTTTTGCAATGACTGGGGCAGCTGCTTTCAAAAGCAAACAGGACTGAGACTGCATCCTTTTTAAAAAGCATCTCATTGATGCTATTACAGCCATTTACTGATCTTCACTCCACTAGAGGTTCCCTAAGAAGGGCTGGGAGCAGACATAGGACTACATCTGTAATGAGATGAGACAACACACTATATCCTGGCTTCTTTTGACCCCGAGGGGTGGGGAAGTACAGAAGGTAGAACAGAATTTCACAGGTTTACTATCCCACACAAACTTTTCCAGTTTCCAAGAGAAACTGTTCTCTTTCATGATGCCTTTTATTATAATTTTTTTGGCAAGATGAAATTGAAAAAACCTGAGTGACTGTATGACATGACAAGAAAATAAAAACCATTTCAGATGAGCACTTTTAATTTATGCTGCTCTATCTTATTGCACTAAGACTGTTGACCTTATTAAGAATCAGTTTAACAGCCCACTTCAGAATGATCTACATATGCACCTGAGTGTTAAACTGAGTGCTTGAAAGACATGTTAAATCAAATAAAGAATGACAGCTTGCTGTTTCTATCCTACCACGCAAACAGTGCTTACTTCAGCATCTACATGAGACACAGAAGACTGACAAGGGTATATTCTCATGGCCTTGTGTCTCTCCAAATCACACCTATCTTTACACAGATACCTTTGTTGCAGAGCTTTCTTGTTATTCTTTGCTTACAGAGCATCTAGCACAATGATTCTCTAGGTTATGACAGAGCTCCAAGGCACTGCAACAAAGAAAAAAATTACACCCTAATAGCCACACAAATGGCCTTTAACATGTATCAGGATTTTACTAACATCCATTAGTTGATTATTAGAAATGTTGAAATTTCTTCCTAGTTAAAGCCTGCGGGAATATGACTTATGTATTACCTACTGCAAGATAAAAGCAAACCTGGGCTTGAACTCAGTCCTTCCTATTTGGCAGAGCTTACAACACTCAAATCAGACCCACTACTTGATCTAGGAATGAAGGTTGATAGAGGAGTCAGGATCTAAGAGGCAGAAGCTCTGAACTAGGTGCTTCTTAAGGACAATCTGCATTTATTTTTCATAGTGTGTCCAGTCACACACCACTTAGAGGGTGTACATGGAATCACCCACAAATCCCTTTCGATCATGCCATCTGGTCTGCAACTCCACAGAAGTAAAAGGAACCTAAACTCCACTCTTCCACCTCCGTGCACCTCTGGTGAAGCAGGGGCAATGGCTTGGAGCAGGCTTTGCAAAGACAGACATGCATTTTTGCGGGAATGAAATGACAAGATGGACTCCAGATAGATGTAAAAGTGGAGACCTTTATTCTTGGAACTTATAGGTTTATATACCTTTGCTCATCTGTCCACACGCTTCCCATAGCAACCTGATTGGCCCAGGCCTATTGTCCATGAGTTCGCAATCACCAGCAGCAACATTTGGTTGGTTGACCTCCAAAACCCCACAAGCTGCCCCCTAAATGCTGTCTCCACTCTGATTTGCATCTCTGATGTTCACCTCTTTGTTCAGCTTCCCGCTCTTGCAACCCAAGGTCAGTTCAAGGACCCCAGGTCAAAAGTATCCAACAGGTCTACCTTGCTATCACCGATTCCTACACATTTTACTGCATCAGTAGTCCAAAGATTGCCTCAGCATCAGCTCAGAGTTCCTCCTTAACATAGCTACATTGTGTGGGTAGGCACCACTACCATTTCTGATTCTCCTCAACATCCTAAGTAACAGAAATGAACTCAGGGCGACAAAAGGGTCACCTTGTTTGAGGTTGTCTTCCTGGATTTCTCATGACTCCTGATTACAGGAGGATAGAAGATATTTGTTACAGCTTGCTCTATCAGTGGCTGAATTAGTCACTGAGAAGGCCCTTAAAAAGATCACCTAAGTGATCCCACCAAGATAGAGAAGCAAATGATCCCAGTCCTTCCCTGGCACACATTCATATAACTTGTGTAGCTTATTCTTGAAAACAGTGATGATCGTTGTTTATAACCTTCCCAGGTGACCTAGCAGTGCTTTCCTCTCTTTCTATTTAAGATGCTTTTCCTTTATCCACTGTAAAAATTACCACCACCGGAGCTGAGGTTCTTACAGACAACACCTGAAGTAGCTGCTAAGGGAAGCAGTAGACTGGTTAACACTGGCTTTGGTAGTACTATCTTGCTCATGTTCACTCCAGAAATTTTCTGAATACCTTACTATGGCAGCCTCTTTCTCCATCTGGCATCTACCTGGTGGATCCTGTCTTCCAACACATTATTATCAAAAGCACAAATTATTTTTCTTCCTTTTTATAACCTCCTCTTTCCCTGTTCCACTTCTCCCATACTGCCTCTTTGACATGGATAGAGTTCCCAGTGATACTTTTAAGATCCTAAATTACTCTCTCCTTTAAAGTCTCTAGTATCCCAAGGCACAGGGATTGTCCTGGCAGGATCTGCAGCTGATGTTTATTAAATAGCATCACTGTTGCCTTGCACCCTTCTCTTGTTGCACAGACCTGCCATATCTCATCTTAAAGCAGGTATTAGGGTGCTGTGCTTAACAAGCCTCCTCTAGGCCCCAGCGATGGTCTCTGTGTGTACTCCAAACCTCTGGGACACATGAGGCAATAAGATTTGACTTGTGCCTCTGAACTAAGCCAAGTTAGTCCATGTTTGCCACAGCTAAAAGCAAGTACATGGACAGTCACTAGAGGACAAGGAGCAGTAATTTTTTTATGTAGTAGCCTCTTGAGTCCAAGCCCTTGATAATGGGCAAAAGAGGTCACAAGCTCCTTCTCCCACATTGATATATAGCACCTCATGAATGGGATCCAGCTCCCTCAAGGTAACTGCAATTAAATAGTTCTCCCAGAAAGAACAGATTTCCTCTGACAAAGTATTTCAATGTTCCTCAATATTACCTTCTTATCCATGAATAAATGCAACAGGCTTATCCCTGCTGTCCTATGTTTGCTTTAATAACTAATAGGAAGCCTGTATTTATTGCCTGAATCCTGTATTTAAATCTCACTCCTAGATAAAGCAGTAACATGGGGAAAAAAAACTACCTCCAGCAGGCCCCAAAGGACCTGCTGCCATTCTGCCATCTAACATTAAGGGAAACATTCTGGGTTGTCCCAAGTTTCTGTCCTTCCTGAGAAATCAACGCAAAGATTGCAGCAACCTTCCAAAGCAGATGCACACGAGGCATGTCTACATTGAAAGAGTGGAAGAGACTGCAGTTCATACCCCAGAGATGGCAAAGCAGCATCTGAATACTCACCGAGAGAGACACTCAAAATTAACAGAGAGCAGTCTCACAGTAAATATGCGACGCTGTCATTAAGAGAGGTGCTCAAGTTTGCATGTGCTCCGAATGTCTTAAGTAGAATAAAGAGTCCAATAATCACAGCAGAATACACTCAAGGCTCTCCTTTGCCAGAAAACTATTTGGCTCAGGGAGTTAAGCTCTCCCAGTGATGCTTCTGTGTTTTCTTCCAAACCCCAAGAAGAGCAGCAATGCTGTCTACAAACAACAGATATTTAGCTCAAGGAAAGACATAGAAAACTTGGTAAGGCAAGGAAGGAAAGCTTAAAAAGCAAAAAAAACCATAAAAAATGGAGAGAAGCAAGGAGTTTTTTCAACAGGTAGAGCCTCAGCTGGCTTTTAATGCAATTCACAGTTGTTCTCTCCTGGCTCTAATGGCCTTGGCAGCAGAGATTGCAGTTCCCAGCCGTTCACCAGATTACTTTTACTTCCTCAGCAAGCAGAACAGCCCAGAAGGTCAAAATCTGCCCCAGACAACAACCACCTGGTTATGTCAGATCAAGGGATGTGGCCAACTTCAGCAGTACCATACAGCTGCCAGAGCAGCAGATCTGTCCCAGTGCTCATTTCCATGCAGTCGTGTGTTACTGCAGCAGCAATGCTGGTGGCTGCAAGCCTCAAAGGACAGTAGATCCAGTCCACAGTCATGACTGGACCAAGGAGAGCATCAAACCAGGTCCTCAACACCTCTGTTGAATGTCACCCTCCACTCAGCACTTACTCCCTCTGAAGACGACTGCTGCCTCTCATCTGCTGTCGTAAGAGCTCATGTAATAAGTCCCTAAATTTGGTTTAATCAAATGATCTGGATTAACTTCAAAAATTGTTTCATCCCTGTTATTTTTTTTTCTGCTAACCCAGTTCATTTTGACCACCTGAAGCTGCTGGACTATCACACATGCAATGAGACAGGCAGGTCTGGGGCAGCGGGGAGAGATTTCTAGGAGAAATGTAGGGATGCAAAAAGAGACCAGTGACAGCTGGAAGCACTTCCCTCCCGTCCCTCCTCAGCAAGGCTCAGGGCCACAGGGGTCTCAGACGCAACACATTAAAGCAGTTATGTTGGAATCTGTTAATTAAACATAGCCTATTTTGACTTCCTTTGATTTACTCTAAAACAGATTTAAAGCCAGACTGGATTAAAGCTGTGGGATTGCACTTTGCAAGAGCTGTGTCATCTATGCCATTGGGTTTAATTACAAGCAACACCAAAGAAGCTCTTCTCCTCTATCAGTTTTCTCATCAGCACTACTTGGGTAAGAATATTTAATGAAAAACAACTGCATTATGAAAAAGAGCTTTTGTGGGCATGTTCATGCCAAATACTTGGATGCTTCTAGAAGCCCAGCTTGGTATCAATTATAAGAACTGGGCAGTGTGACCTACAGACAGCAAGTAAATGGCATCACCTACTTTGGGCTCCTGGGCAGTAGCTTGGTATGCTAAAGCTAGAGGACTAGGAATCTTCCTTTTTAAATAGGCCAGATTATCAGCTTTTAAGTAAATGCTTAGATGTTTCAACCTAGTTCATGCTGTATTAGGGAAAACCTAACAATTTTTGTGTAGGTGGTTCTGACAGAACTTGGCACATGCTGAATTCTCCAGATAAGGTGTTCTGTTGAATAAATGATGAAAACAAGTTTTAACAAGTGAAACCCCAGGACCTGCAAGTTTAGAACTCTGCAGAAATCAGGTCACTCTCTCTATGGACAGAAACTCGCAGTCTGTATTCTCCTACTAGCCACTGCCATATACTTTGTGCCAAGACTACAACAGGCACCATCTGAGAAAACAAAAACACAATCTCTCCCCTAAGGAAACCTAAAACCCAGCAGATGACATGTTCTGAAATCCTTTTAGGTGTTCAGCTTTGTGCATTATCAGAGTCATTACTGTTCACAAGAAATAAACTAAAGTATTTGAAAAGGAGAAGAAGTAAAAGCTTTGATCTCTTGGATAATTTTGATTATTATTATTAAATCTTCAAACCAGGAGTTGTTGTACAGAAAATTCCTGCAGGCTGTGGAGGCATCCAGATTCTGCTCCATGCTCCCAAGATCCTGTGAGAGAGCTATCACGTGCCTTCAAGCAGAGTGCGCCCATGGATGTTACACATCACATCTAATGCATAACACTTTTTAGATTTTAAGTGAGAACTAGTGGTTCCTAATTATGATCCAAGCACCATGACCACAAAGGACAAATATGCTGTAGAATTTAGATAAGTCATTTAATTTCACTATTACTTTCATCCCTATTGAACACAGTCAGACTTTTCATGAAGGATAAAAAACACTGGAGTTCATTTATTCGGCTAACTTCACCTTACCTATGAGCCCTTCCTTCATACTGAAGTCATTTGCAAATTCAATTAGGAGAGCTTGCAAAATTGGCCTCTGTGCTTGTTAGCATCCAGCACTGGGCAGCTATGTTTTGGCTGCCTATTGACTGAACAATCGAAAAGCAATTCCTGCATTCAGCCAGGGAAACGTCTGAAGAGCTGTACAGCTCAGGAATGAGGGGAGCCTCCAAATAAAATTGCCCTGGAGAGGCTTGATCAACAAGATCATTACAAGGTTCCAAGTTTGCCAACAAAATTTCAGCATCTACTTTTAAGAAATCTTTCGTACGTGACATTCCTGTTTGCCTGCCTCTAACAATAAACAATTTAACTATCAATTTTTGCTGCTCTCACAGCTGTAGACTCTGCAGATCAGGAACAAGCATCTATAATTGTGCCTAAGTAAAAAGATCCTGATACAAATAATCTACACCAAAATGTCCAGGGGAGGCCTCAGAAGCACCCCACAAAAGTGATTGAAAAACCTCATGAACTTACATATACCTCTGGTCCTCTGCTCCCCAAACCATCAGATCTTTCACCAAAACTTCCTCACTTTATCAAGGAGGGCTCTAATAATCAAAGGCTTTTCTAGAGGGGGATTTTTTAGAGTGTCTAAGAGAAGTGGATGAACCTGAAGGCATGTGCTTTGTTCTGCCTCCCCACTCTCTGCAGCTAGTGTTTAAGCTAAATCTGATTTTTAGATTGCTTGAAGTTGGATACTTTCATTCCAAGTAACCAGGATGTGTCACAAGTCCTAAATGACTTAATGTAAGCCCTAGGAGAATCTTGAAATAGACCTAATGAAGAAGGGAACCTTTTGGTTAGTCAAGCAGCAGAATATAGAATAAGACTGTTAAATTTTTCCCCTCAGAGCTCCAACACAATTCCCTGGCTGAGAGCAATCACAGGAGCAGTTATCGGGCATTTCCAGACCTGATCCAGACAAGATTCACCAAAGAGATTTGATATTTACAGTCCTTCTTTACACCAGCCTTCCCACCTATTAGACTGAGGCTTTTATCAGAGTCACTAAGATCTGACACAGCTCAAACGCACAAGTTTGCAGTAAGTCTTGGTGCCACATTGCCAGATGACTTCAAAACATGAATAAGTATTGAAATTATCCCAAACCAGTTTGTGACTATTGGGAAGGGGGTTACAAGGAGAGGAGTACAAAGTACAAGGCAGAAGACTGAAGTAGCTAGAAACTTCCTCCAAGTCTTCTAGGCTCAGGTTTTGCTGCTTCCAGCCCTCAGTTTCTTTGGATGTAGGAGCTAGCAAATCAAAACTTAAGCCATTATAAAAATTTGCATCACATCATAAGCATTTGGTACTCTGAGAATGATGTGGCATCACAGGCCAGCACAGTTTGACAGCCAGCACTAAGTGACGGCAGCAATTTCCAGTGGGACCACTGAGTCTGGAGACAGCATAAGATTTGGCCGCCAAATTTAAAGTTTCCCTAGCACTTGCAAGGGATAATCAGAGCAGGAGAAGCAATCAGACTGAACAGGCAGTGTCCAACCACTGCAACTAATACGTTATAGCTGCACTTTGAACTAACACTGCATGGCTACTTTCATTAGAAAATTAAAGGATTTAAATGTTTAGGAAGTCTTTAAGCTTGCGAATAATTAAGCAGTCATCACTGGTTTCACCTTCTGCAACAGAGAACTGAGGAAGGATTCTGAGTCACTGAGGGGCTGGATAAACAACAACACACACAAAAGTTCCAACACCACATCCACAGGAGAAAGTTCATCCTCCCCTGGGCTTCTGACTTTTCCAACAAAACCAAATAAAGAGCAGCTGCTCACACCCTCAACAGATAATGGAGTTATTTACTGACTAAACTACTCTGTGAACAATATTCAAGCACTTCTTTCTCCCCATCTGCTTTACTGTTTTTTTATCTACTGTGATGAACACGTGAAGTTTCTCCCGTATTTTTTTGTTCATCTCCTTCTCATAATTAACCGTACCAGTTTTTTCAGCATCATGAGAAGAACCCCATTCCTAATTGAAACTGTCAGTAGATTCAACAACAAAAATCACCAAATCCTGCTGGAATTATACAAGCTCTAGAGAGATGATCTGGATTAAATATCTTTCTTTGATAACCTCTATTACAGATTAACATTTTGGGAGGGGTTGAAGATACAAAATGAAAATATACAGCATCTGTTTTCACCTTCCATCCATTAAAAAAAAAAGAGAAAGAAGACAATCAGCAAGCACAAAGTACTTCTCTGTGGGTCGATAGTTGGTAAAACAATCTGTGAAGAGTCCCTGACCTCAATTAAACGACCACTGAAACAATGCACGATCCTAAGATCTGTCACTTGACCAGGCACACAGCTGAAATCGCACCCACCCCTCAAAAAGCCATCACTAGCAATTGCAACCAGAATTGGATTTTAACTCAGAGGTAAGGAACTAGACTTTATCGATCTTCTTATCTGGAATTCAATGACTCAGTGGGGAGCCCAGAAACCTGAAATTGTGAGCCGACTATGACATTCTCCTCTCCTGTAATCTTCCGGCACCATCCATTACAAAAAGCTACCCTACTACTTTTAATTTGGTGTCTGGCTCTGCAGCTTTATTTAGAAATTTTCACATGAATGATTAACTGGTAAATATACTATTAAATTTGAATCTTTACTGTTCCATTATTGAAATAACCTGTGCTTGTTAGACTTGCTTATTTACTCATGCTTATTAATGGTCTCTAAATGTCAAGTAAAAAGCATCTTTGTGCGTATATTCATCCTACTGTCCAAAATTATTCACTAAGCAAAGGTCAGGAATTTACTGAATTACGAATGCAATTGTTTAGAGAAACTTAGTACAACTTAGTAAAAGCTGCACTCAATTTCTTCAGCCCAGCATCCTGGAAGTTCCCACAGAAAAATATTGTGCCAGACATATTAAGTGTAAAATGCATTATAAATTCATTTATAATTAAAACTGCCATTTCTGTGCCTCCTGCCAAATCCTACACTCTGCTGAACAGACACTTGCTGTTTCTATATTGGTTTTAATCTTCATAACCATTAAGCCTCCCCACAGCCCTGAGAAACGCACAAGCTCAAGAAACCGAGGCAAGAGTTAACCAGCATTTCTATGACCCAGAAATGATCAGGGGAGCTACCACCTCTTCATCCACTGCATCTCTCCTCTTCCCTGAGGCTGCGCTAAGTACACTGGCCTCAAAAGCAAACATGGGGTGGCTCTGCAGGCTCAGAAGACACTGCCTGTGTCATTCCAGTGATGATACAGGAGGGATTTGGTCCCCTCTGTTAAATGTCTACAGACACTGAAGAAGGGGCAACCAAGGCCACCCAGCTCCATCCACTGCTCTATATCCATCTTTTTCTGTGTTTCTGCTGCTGTCTCCTCTTACAAGAGATATCTATACCTGCCTTAGTGCCCTCACGGAAACAACGAGGCAGAAGTCAACATGATTTCATCTCCATAAACCCTGCAGCAGACTGAATGCTCCCCCTCACCATGCTAGCAGTGGCTCTGCAGACCGCTAGCGAGCTGTGCAGAGTGGGCACCAGCGTATGGGCTGTACCTTTCACTGTACAGACACATTTATATGGCAAACAGCTCATTATGGGCTGTGGTAGCCCAGATCATCACATCAATATGTAAATCATTTGAAAAAAACTAAAGAGTACCTACCAGGGGAGTGAAGCAGGAAAGTATGGTGTGCGCTATAAACTGCTGCATCCCCAGGATGGTACCTCTGATGCTGAGCTCAGCTCCATAATGGAACAGGTGTTTATCACCACAGAAACTCCATCATGGACCCAGGAGCCTGCAGATCCTCCCTCCAGCATGATACACAGCCCAAGGTTGATCTGTCTGCTTTAGGCATCCCCTTAACTTATCCCCCGCATCCCAGCGGTATTTATGGCACACATCCCATGGGACAGTACAGGTCCCAGTAGCACCTCACCTGGGATCTTGCCAGGCCAGCACACAAGTATAAGTTTTCCTTGTGAATTTTCAGTGTAAAGCAAGGTTATGGTACCCTTGGTTAAAAGGGCAGTAGAAGTGCAACTTAATTACCCAGTATTACAACACAGCTATTCTGAGAAGCTGCAGCAGGGAACTGGCACGATTCTGATGGAATATTCCATGTAGTTATCACCAATTTCATGCAGCCTCAGAGAGGAGAGGCAGTTATTTAGATTTGTTGAAAGGTAAGAGTGACACGGAGTGTTACTCTTTCCTTAAAGTATAACCATATATTTTCAGACTACGTAGCTTATTTTTTTAGATAAGAAGAAAGAAAAACAAGGAAAATAAAAACCTAAACTCAAGCTGAAAACAAATTAGTTGCAATTCAAAAGAACACTGGAAAAATACAGGATGAGGAGGAGACAGTAAAGCAACAACTCAATAGAAATGTTTCAAGACATGATCATGAATCACAAGTCAGCAGTGTCCCACAAGCGTTGTGTGAATCTGCATGACAGAGAATGAACAAACAAGTAAACACATGGGAGTGCTGGAGGTAAGTACCAACCAGGAATTGCCTTCTCTTCTTGGCTTTAAGATCTCAGCTGGAAAACCAAGCATAGCCTTGGACCTGTGTTTCAAGTGTGTATGAACTGAAGAGAACCTCTCCAAGAGACCAACAGGTATCATCAGTCTTGGAGGAAAGGCTGGATTAAGGGGTTATTAGGCAGGTAGAGGGGGAAGAAGGAGGAGGAGAGTCATGGTAATTCCCTTAAAAGATATAAATGTAGCCACCAAGCAGAAGAGACCAGTCATCCTCTCCAGCAGCAAAACCAAACTGTTTAAATCAGCAGGAGACTTAGGGTAGACAAGAGGAGGGACTGGAGCAGGTTGCCTGGGTAAGGTGTGAAGTCTTTGGAGAATGTAAGTAAAGTTAAGGTACTTCAGACAAGGGATGGTCTCTGACTTCTGCAGGTCTCTCTGGAGGCCTGGCCTCTGTGGCTGCCATCAGGCCTGGAGGAAAATAAACCCACACTTTGAATCACCCTCTCTGTTAGTGCATCCAAAGACCAAGGGGCTCTCGTCAAACTCTGAAACGTACTCAGGACCACATAAGGATGGGCTTTTCCCTGCTGACCAGGACTCCGAGATAGGCATTTGGGAAGGAACTTCCAAGGAACTTGGAAGAGACGCTCCTTTTGCCTGTTGGGCTGCAGGTTGATAGGAGAAGTCACTGGCCAGTTTCTCACCAGCAGTGACCAAACAAACCTGACCTCACCAGCATACTCACTCATTTCTTTATTCATTGGAAAGAAATTAAACAACGTGCACAAATAGTATGAGCAGAAAAAAGCCAACAGCACTGGAAGAGAAGCTCTGTTTGGCTTAAGTGTCATCACAGAAGCACATGAAGGGCTGCAGAGGTCCTGGAAGGTGAGCTGTAGAAGTCTCCATGAGAAATCCCAGCTACTTGCACTATGCTTGGTCCACAAACCCTTTTACATTTTGTTGGGCACTAAAAAAAGTCTCCAACCTCCATCTAATAGCTCCTGACAATATTATTTCTCCCCCAAGTGGCTTGTTATTCACAGCAAGATAACTAACGCAACACTCACTACTTTAATTAGTGAGGGAGACAAAAAGTACAACCAGAGACTACAAAACAGTCACTCTCATTTTATTTGAAATGCTTACTATGGGCCTAAGCCAAAAACACCCTACTTCTGCCCATAAAATTCATAAGCGCTCTTCTGTGAATGTTCAATTTCTTTTCTGCTGAGGACTTGCACCAAAGCAGAAAACGCACTTCTAGGACAGATATACTCAGAAATAATGGCACAATGAAACTGAAGGTCTTACTAAAGCAAGTAATACATATATAACGTCTCCAAAGAGATCAAGAACCAGAAAGCTCATCAGTTCTTCAGCACTCTACTGTAGAATTAGCTTATGCCTAGACTTCAATTCAAAATTATGGTTTAGCATCAAGAAAACATGCTTTCCTGGGCTTCTCTTTACAATCAGTCATTCAACATCCCCTTGCCGGTGATGAAAATCCATTACATGTTTAACCTCTTTCCTTGACAAGTCTGTCTCCAGAAGGAAAGCAGGAGGTAGATGTGGTGGATTACACCCTGGCAACTGTGAAAGCTTGGGAGGACGCCTGTCTGTGCAAGATTCTGCCACAGCAGTGAAAGACCCAGTTACACTCGTCATTTTTTAATTAGGATGTGGTGTGTGCCTTAGTGTTATGTGGTATTTGAACAGTCAGGAGTGACATTTCAGAATGGCATTAGAGTTTCTTTTTCTTCCCCTGCCCCCCTGCAAGTCATTCAGACAAGCAAAAGTCCTTTGTCTGGGTTTTAATCCAAACTAGTGGAGTTGTGTATGCGTTCTTTTCTCTTTTTTTCACCTTTTTTCCCCTTCTTTTTAATAAGGAGACAGTTTCTCCCCTGCAGCCAGCAACGACAACTGTGAATGTACCTGTCTGAATTGTAGCGTAAGTAATCAGGATCTTCCTTTTATTCTTCAAGACAAATTCGGTTCACAAAGCCTAGAAGAAGAGGATGATATACTCACTAGTCCAGCCACATCAGAGATCTTGTCTGCCTGAGGGATTGTGGCTGGCATGGACCCAGCTTCCTCCACCAACAGCACAATCCTGCAACCTGCTCCTCAGCCACATCCACCACTCACTGCTGATTAGAGCCACATCCAACATACAAGGTCCCAGAGTGATGGGGTGGTTTGGATGGCATCAGTGCACAGTGTATGAGCAAAAAACCCTTCCAAATAAATTGTGTGGAAAGAGCTTCACCTTCAGCACACAAAGCTTGATGAGTCTGAAGAAAAGGAAGCTTTGCTCACATTGCCTACTGCTGCAGAAACGACAGCACTTCACTTACACAGTTTACAGACAGATATCTGACCACTTGGTATGGCCCCTGACCAGAGCTGCAACAAAGAGAGGTACCTAGTCTCCTGATAAGGCTTTTAATTTAAGTCATTATCAACCACAAAAAAAACCAGGAAGAAGGTCATGACATCTTTAGAAACTCACTCTCCAGATACCCAACTGGGCTATGGAGGATCTACGGTTGCATGGTGCAACTCATCCCAGGGGCAGCTCAGAGGACTGTGGAGTGCATGCTCAGCACTGGTGGTGGGTGCTGCAAAAACAGCCTGACAACTAAAGCTATGAAATGCTAACTGGCTGTTTGGGGCATGGCTGTGTTCTGACTCTTCATACAGAGCTGTTACTACAAAAGTAAATCTCGCCCATGCAATTGAGCGCTAACCGTAACACAGGCTTTGCAGAAGAAACATCTGCTCACGGGAACACAGGAGTACAAAGATTTTAAGGAAGACAGTGAGAAAGAGCAATAGTAGCCACCAAAACCATAGGCGAAAACATCACTAGCGAGAACAGCACAGTCTCAAAAACAAGAGGACCGAAAGATTAATACCACCCTTACTTGCTGGCATACCGTGTTTTGGACTGAGAGGCACGAGTCAAAGCATGACTTTAAATAGATAGTGGAGACATTTCTCTTATCAGCAAAGTCATAAGCAGATAGAACCAGTCTAGGAATCCAGGGAGACATTCCAGCTGCACCACATCATTACACACAAAAAACGAGCTGTCTGAACAGGCTAGCTAGAGCTTGGCCACTGGTTTCAGCTGGAAAGCAATCACTTTCTCCAGCACCTCACCTCCGTGTGAAGAGGGAAGTATAACCTAAGAGCAATGTGTAGGCACAAACCACGCTACTGTGATCCTTGATCAAGTGCAACCTGAGGAACTCTGGACCACCACAAAGCCTCAACGAATTTAACAAGCCTTGGAGTGTTACACAGAGAAGTGAACACCTGAAGAGAGAGTCACCAACAATGCATCTACTGGAATTAAAAGCAATCGTTAAAAGGCAGTTGCCAAAATTGAAATTACATTGCTAGAAACTGTATTTCAACATATTTCATCAAATATATATTTAAATAAAAGCACTTCTTACTATTAAGGCTTTCTCAAACCATTCAAACTTGAAATAATCGTTAAAGCTTACACATTTAAAACCAGAATTTTTTTCTATCTACATCTTTCCAAAATGACCAAAATATTAAGGTTTCTTCACCTTGGGATTTAACCTTACCCCAATGAAGATGACTTGGATAATCTGAATTAAATTACCCCTACTATTCAACTAAAAAATACTGACTGTGGACTACAAGTGCTTAAACATCATTAAATGATTATACAGTATTAAATCACACCATCCTGGAACCCGCAGCTTGCGGGCTCAGACTCCAAATCAAGCCCATACACAACTTCAATCTTGCCTCTCCTTATACTGAATAAAAAATGACCCGTGTTTGTTTATAGGCTGAATATTTCATTCACTGTAGGTCTTCCATGCAAACCTCAAAGGCAAATTCAGTAAAATATAGAGGAAGATCATGGGATATCTGCCTTCCAGGCTGTCTTGCCTTTCATCTTTTTTAATTAATTTCACTGTTAATCTCATTTACCAAAGCACTCAGTGTTTTTAGTTACTTTTTTTTTTTTTAATACTTCTCCTAATTCCAGGTGCTCCTGCTCATTTCAACAACCACAACAGAATTGGTACAGTCTTATAATTAATTCAGCTTTTGTTTTCTCTCTCACTGTGGTATCATACGGGCTTTGAAAGGGAGAAACCTGCTGGGTGAGGAGGAAGCAGGACAAGCAGCAAGACTCAGCTACAAGAGAGCTAGGTAGATATGCTGTAATCTGAAATATTATCTGAGCATGGTTTTACAAAGATAATGCCATTAGTGGTACAACAAAGCATGGATTGAACACACATTAAACACTCCAAATAAGACAAACACCCAGCAAGAGGACAAATACCTTAAAGATTCCCATTTTCCTAGCCAGATCTGAGGAAAGAAGAGCCTTCTATACAGCAGTGGTCAGAAGATTCCTCAGGAACAGAAGAGAGTCTGGTTCAACTCCTTCTGCTGCTTTAGAGACTTGAGCTAGCATCTGAATTTGGTTGCTTAAATTAACCCCAAGCTCTGAGATCATTCAGGGCTGAGCTAACTCAGTCTTTTCCTTGCTCCAGTCACACATTTCCCAGGTGGGAATGCACAGCCCCATCAGACTCTTAACAACTCACAGGTGGTTTCCCTCACCCTAAAAATCTTCTGCTTCCAGGTGGCCAAACCACAAAATACACATCACCTGCCTTAGAAAGACAAAGAGCAGGGATGAGCCCACCAAGTACCCATTATTGAACCTAAGAGTGAACCAGTTTGACATGCAGAGGACCTAGGGAGCATATCTCCTGCATCCCATGATGAGAGCAGGAAGATGCCTCTTGTGGGGCTCAGGAGAGCCAGGTACCAAATGTTGCAACCAGCCCAAGAGGAAATCTGGCACGCAAGAGGGATGGATACCCTGGAATTTTAGGCTCAGACTGAAGGCTGGCTCTAGCAGGGTTTAGTCTCTGGCTGAGTGAGCATCTGGGTGCTTTGTAGCAGATTGATAAAACATGGGTGGTGGAGAGTAATTTCTAGCCCCTTTTTGCTGATTGCAAAGAGCTGTTTCAGACTGAACTAAGCAAGAGGTGTTTTCCCCTCTACCAGGACACTCTGATGTTGCCAAGCAGCTATAGCAGAGCATAGCCAGGCCAGCTTGGTCCTTTAATCTATGAGAGAAGCATTTAATTTTGCAAGACAGAAAAGATGTGCTTGATTAGTTTTCTATCTCACACCCTAGGGAAGGATGTGCATCAGCAGCCTATTTCTTCACAGATCTAATCACCTGCTTCATCTCTTCACCCTGCAAAAGGTTGTAGCAAGGAACAACTTGGTAATAAATTTGCTATATCTATCATTTTAGATCTTGTCGCATCCCACTCCTGACCTGGTCTGCAAAAACCAGCAAACACTCTGCTGCCAACTTGGTAAATGAGACAAAGAAAAACTCTTTGAATGCTCTGAAGGGAACTGCGTGCAGCCCAGGGCTGAGCACAACAGGAGCCCAGAGTACTTGAGACAACAATAACTTTATTAAGAGTTCACAAGGCACCACTAGCAAACAAAAGCCCAACAAAGGAAACTTAACTGGGTTCAGAGCCACAGGCAATGTGGTATCACTGTTAGAGACCAGCAGAGATTGAACTTCACACCATGCAGAACTGAATCATGGAGAACAGTGCGAAAGAGAAAAGAGAAGGAAAGAAGCAAAAGAGAGAGTTAGAAAAGAATAGGAAAGGTAAGATTTTTTTTTTTTTACCTCCCCTGGAGCCCTTGAAGTCTTGATCCACAGATACACACATCCAAGGTTAGTGGTCATGCCTGAAGCCATCTGCCAGTCTGTCTTCTATATCTTCCTCAGTTCCACACTTGGGCAGCGACTGACAAGCAACCCTGCAAATGCACTGTGAGTTTTTCTGGAAAGTTCACTTTAGTGCATGCACTCTTGTTGCTCTGGGCAAGGTAGCATCTGGAATGGGTCGGTGGTCCCACACATGCTCAGTCTCCACTTTGTGCCTACAGGAGCTTCACTCATCCACGTCTGCACATGCCCCTTTAGCCACTCAGCTTGTGCTTTTCACTGACTCCCCACCCTTCACCGATCAGGAGTTGTCATCAGGAGACACCAGACTGCAGTATTTTCTCAGGCACATGATGCCATCATAGAATCACCAGG
This sequence comes from Clamator glandarius, assembly GCA_033459285.1. Taxonomy (NCBI): domain Eukaryota; kingdom Metazoa; phylum Chordata; class Aves; order Cuculiformes; family Cuculidae; genus Clamator; species Clamator glandarius. The sequence continues at coordinate 1,247,467 of JAUNZM010000904.1, read as the reverse complement.
TTGGAAAAGACCCACCGGATCATCAAGTCCAACCATTCCTATCAAACACTAAACCATGCCCCTCAGCACCTCATCCACCTGTCCCTTAAACACCTCCAGGGAAGGTGAATCAACCCCCTCCCTGGGCAGCCTCTGCCAGTGCCCAATGACCCTTTCCGTGAAATTTTTTTTCCTGATGTCCAGCCTAAATCTCCCCTGGCACAGCTTGAGACCATTCCCTCTTGTCCTGTCCCCTGTCACTTGGAAGAAGAGGCCAGCACCCTCCTCTCTACAACCTCCCCTCAGGTAGTTGTAGAGAGCAATGAGGTCTCCCCTCAGCCTCCTCTTCTCCAAATCAAGCACAGTTTCCCACCACTCCACTCAGCAACCAACAACTCTCACCACTGCGATTGCCACAGATAAAAGTCCCAGCTGGAGCAGGCTCTGACAGATCCTCAACACTGTCAGCCAGTTGCTGCTCCTTCCACACGTTAGGCTGCACAGAACCTTTCCCAAACAGGAAACAAGAGGTTGTTTCTCCACCTGCACCACTGCTTGGAAGATGCTGTCCCACAGCTCCAGGCAAGCCTGCACATCTCTGCAAACGCAGAGCTTGCTAATGAAGGGATCCCAGTTGTCTCAGGTCTAACCCTACAGGGAGGTGCAGCAGAAAGGAAGCCCAGTTTTGGAAGAGGGTGCATCTCTGAGCAGCAGATGGGATCAGAGTAGGCAGTCTTTGTCTTCATCACTGGTACTATCAGCAAAAGATAAAAAATACCACAAGTTTCTTTTCTCCAAGGATCTGTCAAATACATTAGCAGCCAAGAAAGAGGAAATCCTGTGTTTGAGGTCTTGTCACAGAAGTGAGTGAAAAATAAAAATGCAACAAAAGCCAAAAATGATGCGATGCAGTGCAGGAAAACACAGAAAACACATTTTATTGTAAGCAGCAGCCCTCTGTTAGACTGCAGGAGCATTTATTACAAAGGTTCTAATCAGAGTCTTCAGAAAGGTTTAATAATGATCAAAAAATACATAAACATCTATGTACATTAATAAATACATAAGCTAACATGTAAACAAATGGGTTTTGTCCATCCATAATACCTACTACTTTCATCTGATTTTATTATTCCATGCGTCTCACTTCCATGACACATTTTGAAGGTCCATTCAACAAGTTAATCTTTGATACAGATTAAGCATGACCTAAATTTTGGTCTGCCTCTCTCTAAGGCTGTTGCAGGACAAAGGTTTTGTTTGGAGAGCTAGCTATGTGTTCCAAAAGGTGGTCTCTGAGACCAAATGGGCTGCAGCACAGCCTGGGTACCAGCCTTCATGGATGCAGACACAGCCTGAGGATCCGTTCCTTGCAAGCTCACGACTACCTGCATGAACCTGGGCAGGGATGTTCCAACATTCCTTTCTTCTTTCAGCCACATTTTGCAGACGCAAACATGAAGTGGAAAAAAACTACATGAACACCACATTGCTTGCACTTTTCATTTCAGCTGCCTTGACACCACATCAAGAATACCAGGTGGGAGAGAACAAGCACAGAGGAGAGATGTAGGGAAAACAGGTCACAAAAGAGGAAATGAAAACACAAACCAATGAGATCGGTAACAAAAGAGGCAGCTTCAGGAGACAGGCACTCATGAACTTGGCAGGTGAAGCAATGCAAGGAGCTTGTATATGCTTGTGGGTTTCAATAGATATTGTGATGCTCTCATTCCTACCCAAACATCTTTCGGATGAATGCCTTCTCTATTCCTCTTTATTTACCATTGCTGAAATCAGGCTGTGGCAGGTTGCAGCCCAGGACAACAGGCAGCTTTTCAGAAGTCAATGATAGCTTGCAAGCGTATGGAGAGCAGCTCTGGTAGATGGGCAGAGCTGGATTCAGCCGCAGGGGCTTGCACCATTCCTGCCTGCTGCTCATAACCCAGAGTATTAGTGTTACGCTTTCCTCCTTGGTTTCACCATTCATTAGCAATCACATAACCCCAGGGATCAAGCAGCAGAATGCCCACTCAGCAAAGGCCTGGAAAAGGTTTTGTGGGGCACAAAATGCGGAATCAGAGGTGGACAGGCTGGACCCCAGCACAATGTGAGGTATCAGCAGCAGGACAGCATTGAGAATCCCTTTTACAAAGCCTGCAAAGCTTCAGATGCATCAGGAAGATGGTGTGATTCCAGCTCTGTAAAGCTGGGATTCATATGAGCAGATGTAAATGCCAAAACAGGAGTTAATCACCAATATTGTCTGTACTATCCATCAATATAAATGAGCACTGACTGGTGTCTGACACTGGTCAGATGAGTTGTCCCTTCCGTTTCCTCAGCTCTAATGGGAGTCTGGCATTACCAGCCCAGATACAAGTTTCTCTGCCACAGGCACAGCAACTCAGATAAACCCAGTCCCAGGAAAACTCACATGTGACACCCTCTTGTCATACTGCCACGTGCTAGCTCCATGCCAGCATCTCTTTTCCCAAGATGAATATATATTTAAAAATACATAACTTCTGTACATGTCAATGGAGACTGAGGGCAGTGGCTCTATGTGATAATTAACAGCTGTTTAGGGAAATCCTTCATTAAATTTTAAGGGCAACGTTATTTGTCATGTATTTGTCCTAATTAAGATCAACACCCAGAAAATGTGGGAAATTACTCTTCTTGCAGACAGTACAGCAAGACTCTTGGAAAGCGAAGACTTAGCAACAAGTGCCTAATTTTGAGATAAGGTCTAGAAGGTCTAGAAGAGGTTTGCCCCTCTACTCTGCCCTTGTGAGAGCTCATCTGCAGTCCTGCAGCCAGTTCTGGAGTTCCCAGCACAGGAAGGACGTGGATCTGTTGGAAAGAGTCCAAAGGAGGCCATGTGGATGATCCAAGGGCTCCAGTACCTCCCCTGTGAGGAGAGGCTGAGGGAGTTGGGGTCATTCATGTTAGAGAAGAGAAGGCTTCAGTGAGACAGAGCAGCTTCCCAGTACTTAAAGGGCCTACAGGAAGGCTGGGGATGGGCTCTTTCTTGGGGAGCGCAGGGATAGGATGAGGGGTAGCAGTTTTAAGCTGAAAGAGGAGAGATTTAGACTAGACATTAGGAAGATTTTTTTTTCCTGTGAGGGTGGTGAGGAACCAGAAGAGATTGCCCAGAGAAGTGGTGGCTGCCTCATCCCTGAAGGTGTTCAAGATCAGGTTGAATGAGGATTGGAGCAACCTGACCTAGTGGAAGGTGTCCCTGCCCATGGCGAGGGGTTTAGAACTGGATGAGCTTTAAGGTCCTTTCCAACCCAAATCACTCTATGATTCTAAGATACCAGGGGGCTGAAGGAGGGGTGCTTCTTCTGAGCTTCCAAGGAAAAACAATCCACTGTTTCAGCAATCTATACCCAGATTTGATTGGATAGGAATGGTTGATTGATAGGAATGGTTGATTGATAGGAATGGTTGATTGATAGGAATGGTTGATTGATAGGAATGGTTGATTGATAGGAATGGTTGATTGATAGGAATGGTTGGACTCGCTGATCCAGTGGGTCTTTTCCAACCTAGTGATTCTACGATTCTAAAGCATCACGTAGAGAGGCAGTACCCACACTGAAACCACCCATAAGGTCACATACCATCGTGCTTCAGTGCCGACCTGCTGCTTCCACACCTCAAGTCCTGTTTCCAAGGCATCAGCACCACAGGCAGAGCTAACGATAAAAACAAGCATTAGCAACCTCCAGCTCTGTGGAGGGAGCCACAGAACTATAATGCAAGATGAGGCTAATAATATCTTTTGGACACATGGATCTGGTTAACACAAATGACACGATGGTGACTCAGTTTAATTATAAGCTTCCTGTTAGAAATATCAAGGTTGCTCTGATGGCACTGGCAATTGTTCTTCTGACTCATCCAGCTGTTGCCGTAACTAGGCAAAACAAAACCTTCTTTGATCCTTAAGGTATAAATAATTAAAGAAACCATTATTTTGAAAGAGTACCTGGCATTTCCTAGTTACTGAAACACTATCAAAATAAACAGCAACATACAGAGAGAAATACAGCACTCTGCTTAGGTATGGTGGCTTTATTACAGACTGCTCCCTGAAGACAGTGGTAAAGCATCCATCCATTCCTCACAAGGAAGAGGCACGTTAACTCCCCACCTATACATGCTTCCAGCAAGCTTATCCTACATACCTGGATAGATCATCACTAGTCAAGTGTGACTCAGAAGTCCATGTCCTCCAGGCCACTCTTGGAGTCGGTGTTAGAAAGTGTTCCAGGAAAACTTCAGGACCAAGAGGCCTCCTGCAGCACACAAGAGAGCATCACCCCAGGCTCCTTGGAAACATTAGGGCAGCTGTTAATTAATTAAGGTAGAGCTTATAGGAGGCTCACAGCCTGCTCTCACCCTCTTTACAGACAATAGAGTTGTGCCATTCACTTCAGCAAAGACAGGGTCAAGTCAGTTGTGGTTCACAGTGGCTCACTTGTTCCTCTTGATGAGTGTCTTGTCTCTCTTTGGCAGGAATAACTTGAAAAGCCCATGAAGAAGTTCCCCAAGTCCTACGCAAAGGCAAGGCATCCTTTCCACTCTCCCTTCAGTGAACTCTACCATGAAGCTTGGGGCATAACAGCCCCTGTAGTAGCACCCTTGCTAGTATGACTTCAAGGTCTATTTTTTCCATCACTCTATGTTAAGAACTTAATTTTAGGAGGCACAAAAGGCCTGATCTGCAAAGTTACTGTGATTAAATTGGGGGAGGGGGAAACACAGATGTATAGCTCTTCTGAAAAAATCACATCTCACACTGTGAAACCAAAGACTGAAAAATTACCAGTGAGAGCTCTATTTTTAGCTATCCTATGTCATAATATTAGCCGTCTCTGGGCAAACTTTCTGGCAAATATTTAGAACAAGATTTATACCCCATGCTTTGTCAACAAAGTACAGTGATTACCTAGGGCAGCTGTGGGCGCAGCACCTGCAGCACTGCAGACTGGATTGCTTCAGCTTGTTACCATGGCACTTTTAGTTGGATTTTGCCTATTTGCACATGTCAGATGCAAGATAAACCTTCTAAGTTTTTAATATGTGATGAGCAGGGCACAACTGACCCCAAATAAAATGTTTTAAAGGGCTCAGCTAAGGCAGGGGAAACTTAATTTTCACAGCCAGGCATTCATGGCAGCTCTGAACCACATCTGCTGCTTGCTGGAGAGCTTTTCCTGGATGGGTTTAGTCACAAGCCACATTCAGAGGCAGACTCTGCTGTGCCCAGATGTGGGGTGGCTGCAGCAGGAAGGGCAGAGGGTGGGCACCGTGCTGCAGCTGGCTCCATCCCTTGCTAGCAGCCACATCTCCAGTATCACCACATGTCAGCATCCACAGGAACACAGGCTTGGTTCTCTAAGCCACAGAGCAACCACACTGCAGGGAATCCCCCACAGTTATTCAGAAGATGCAACGTCTCCATTTATAGCACAGTGCATTCTGAATTACCAGCACAAGAATACACAGTTTTCTCAGCAAGTGAAATGCACCCTTCAGGTGAAGCCACTGGGAACACAAACCACCTTCCACCTGAGTTCAGTATCACCTAATGCTTCATTCAGCCACAGAGGGAGAGCATACACCAATGTTCAGAACTACTAAACTCACATTTAACCCTCACTCTGTGCTTGCATCTGACAAATTATTCCTGGATTGACAATATTCTCAGTTGAGCACCGACTCTCATTAGAGGGTCTGCAGGACAATACAAAGAGCCTCTCCTTGCTTTCTTATCACGCTCTCCCAACCACCCCATTAAATCTACCTTTCTACTTGGATTGGTTTTACCTGCTGCAGGCTGGAAGGGGAGATGTAACTCTGATTCCCAAAAGAAGAAGTCAATACTAACAAACATTAGGGTCCCTCTCTGCTGAGGGCATTGCTGGTTGCATCCCGAGAAGTTTTTCTCTACAGGAGTTAAACTAATTTTGCTACAGCCCCAACATCCTGAAAAAGAACTCAGCACAGTCTAGAAAGGGCATTCAGAGCAGTGGGTGTAGGAGAGCACTAATGGGGTTCTAATATTCATTAAAACACATGACACATCAACTAGAAAACTATTCCCATCCTCAGCTGTCGTACTGCACTGTGAAATTAAGAATGTGTGATGAACTTCCACGCTGAAAACCAAGACCCATGCTGCAGAACAGGCAGCTCCCCTACAGCATGAGCCAGCAGTGGCCTAGGTGACCAAAAAGACCAATGGCATCATGGCTTGGATGAGAAACAGCTTGACCAGCAGTTCCAGGGAGGTTATTCTCCCTCTGTACTCGGCACTGGTGAGACCGCACCTCGAATCTTGTGTTCAGTTCTGGGCCCCTCACTACAAGAAGGATGTTGAGGCTCTGGAGTGAGTCCAGAGAAGAGCAACAAAACTGAGGAAGAGGCTGGAGAACAAGAGAAGCAGCTGAGAGAGCTGGGGGTGTTTAGCCTGGAGAAGAGGAGGCTGAGGGGAGACCTCATTGCTCTCTACAACTACCTGAAGGGAGGTTGTGGAGAGGAGGGTGCTGGCCTCTTCTCCCAAGTGACAGGGGACAGGACAAGAGGGAATGGCCTCAAGCTCTGCCAGGGGAGGTTTAGGCTGGACATTAGGAAAAAATCTTTCGCAGGAAGGGTCATTGGGCACTGGCAGAGGCTGCCCAGGTAGGTGGTTGAGGCACCTTCCCTGGAGGTGTTTAAGGTGGACTAGGTGCTAAGGGGCATGGTTTAGTGTTTGATAGGAATGGCTGGAGTCAATGATCCAGTGGGTCACTTCCAATCTGGTGATTCTGTGATTCTAAATCTCAGCAGCTCTGTAACACATTCAAAGAGAAAGTCTGCTACAAAACCTTGGGCAGAGCAGGATTTGCACATGTAATCTCTAGCCGTGCACTCATTAAACGAATATGGACCATACCTACATGGGGCAGGAAAGCCCCAGCAGCCCAGCTTTCCCCCATATATGACAGTCACCTGGCACTTCATAAGCAGTCACTGTTACCTGAATTGTAATAGTGTGTTGTAAAAGCAGCATCGTTACCTGAATTACTGAAGCAGCTGTTGCTTTCTTTACCAAGGAGCCCCCCTGGTGACAGCCAGATGTAATGCTTGCAACAGGTAACATGGGATCCAGCAAAAATTAATCCAAAGCAACATTTTAGATTAACTGTTGTGGCAGGGGTTTAACCTGAAGAGAAATGACATTTGAGTTAGCAGAGAAATTTTGTGCATGCAGGCAAGAGGAGAGGATGGAGCACCCATCTGATGGAGACATCAGGAACCAGATGTAACACCCCAAGGGGCACAGCATCACCCTGTCATCCAGCCCCTGCCTGCTCAGCTCAGTGCAATAACCAGGACCAGTTGCATGATGATCATCTTTGGAAAGCCCGTTCCCAAATGGCTCCTTCAGGCAAAACTACTCCATCACGAACAACTTTGCCTAAGCTGCACAAAAATCCCTCCCCCCTGGGGAGCCTGGAGAACTACGCTTGAGCGTATAGGCATATTTAAATATCTCAATCTGGTTTTGCATGTGTTGTTTGGGGATATAAGTGGTGAAATCACATCTGCTCCTTGAGTATCTACACAGCAATATTTAACATCTTATTTGAAACAATTTTGTTTTAATTAATTTTAACGCAACCCAGCCATTCTATTATCTCATATATAATCCCAGGGATTTAGTAGTGGAAGTGCAGCATCACAGTTAAAAAATGGAAAGGAGGCAAGATTAAAAACTTACCATAAAATTAGCCTACTGAGCATGGTACATAGCTTTGCACTGTGACAAGGGATAATCATTTCACGGAAATCTGTATTAAAAAATAATTCTGTTAAGTTGCTCAGTCTTAGATCACGCACAGCAATAAACCCAAATTGGTGCAACTTTTCCAAAGTCTATATATCTATACATATTTGCAGTATTATCAAGAGCAACTGTAATTGTTCTATCAATAGAATAAGACACAATTTTCAGGAGAAGTAATTGAAACAGCAAAGTTATTGCTAAGCTTTTGATAAACCTACAGTGCATTCCGCTTAAAGTTACTATGGAATCCAATAGACAATTAATATTTCTATTCCTTTTAGGAGTGAATTACATTGTAGCCCTCTTTATGGCTAAGATTGCATTTAAGTTGACATTTTACAGCCAGAACAGACACTGAATGCTTGACTCAGCTAACATTTGTCTGTTTTAAAATGGTCTGTTCTAATGCACTCCCTGCTTCATAGAATAACCAGGTTGGAAGAGACCCACCGGATCATTGAGACCAACCATTCCTATCAAACACTAAACCATGTCCCTCAGCACCTCGTCCACCTGTCCCTTAAACACCTCCAGGGAAGGTGACTCAACCACCTCCCTGGGCAGCCTCTGCCAGTGCCCAATGACCCTTTGTGAAAAATTTTTTCCTAATGTTCAGCCTAAACCTGCCCTGGCAGAGCTTGAGGCCATTCCCTCTTTCCTGTCGCTTGGGAGAAGAGGCCAGCACCCTCCTCTCTAGAACCTCCCCTCAGGTAGTTACAGAGAGCAATGAGGTCTCCTCTCAGCCTCCTCTTCTCCAGGCTGAACACCCCCAGCTCTCCCAGTCGCTCCTCATAAGGCCTGTTCTCCAGCCCCTTCACCAGCTTTGTTGCTCTTCTCTGGACTCGCTCCAGAGCCTCAACATCCTTCTTGTGGTGAGGGGCCCAGAACTGAACACAGGACTCGAGGTGCGGTCTCACCAGTGCCGAGTACAGGGGGAGAATAACCTCCCTGGACCTGCTGGTCACGCCGTTTCTGATACAAGCCAGGATGCCATTGGCCTTCTTGGCCACCTGGGCCACTGCTGGCTCATGTTCAGTTGCTGTCAACCAACACCCCCAGGTCCTTCTCCTCCAGGCAGCTTTCTAGACAGACTTCTCCTAGCTTCAAAACTCTGCTTCTCACGTTTGTATAACGACAGCTCATTTCTCCACAGCTCCCTCACCAAGTCACTGCTTACTGCTGAATGTTGACTTTTAAAACAGAGAAATGCAGGGTTTGTTTTTTCCTTTTGAGGAGGTCATGTTAGCATCACCCTGAAAATAAATTCGTAGAAGAAATAAGTTACAATGAATACCAAGGAGACACAGAGGTGTACAGAAATCCAGCTCTTAGCATATTCTCTGCCACTTATAGAACAAAGGTAAAACTAAAGCAAGTGGCACCTCCAGGTTGCTATTTGTATCCTGAATTGGAGAAACACATTGTAACATCTCCCAGAGCAGAGATCCAGGCTGGGAGGACAGAGGTCCATCCACTCACACACACTGAAGCACCCTGGATCACATCAAAACAAAATCATTACAGTAAGGAGCACAAACGAAACAGTAAAGTCGCCACAAGCAACACAGCAGAAGGCAAATGCTTCCTCTTGATTTTGAATCACATGAAGATTTTGCCATATAAGTATTTCAGAGACAAATTCTGACAATATATTTTCATTTTAATGAAGGGGCATCTTCCAAAAGGAAGCAGGAAAGCTTTGTCCAGTGCCAGGCACGAGGCAGACTCACTGCCATAAAACACTGCTCAAGGCTGAAGAAGGATGCTGAGCGACAAAAGCAAAGCAGGGTTTGGAGTTCGCTGTTTCCTGACCTAGAGCTACAGGAGCTTGCAAAACTGTCTTTGAACTAGATCATTGGGGTAACAGCTTGGAGAACGACTAGGATCTAAAAGGGCAAGCAAGGTGGGCAGCTGCCACATAGAAGAATGACAGGAAACACTGGCAATGTGGCTAAAGCTGTCAGAGAAGCCAGCAAAACATGAAATAAAGCGCTGTGTAAGTGGTCAAAGACGCAGGTGAGCGTCATGTGGGACTTTGAAATGAACAGAAGAGTCACTCCACTGTCCTCCCTGGCACTCTAGCCCAAGCTGCACCTGTGGAGCCAGGGATCTTGGAGGTACATATTTTCTGGGAACAAATCCAGGACACACTTCTGCAAAGAACTGGTTTGCTTAATTACTGCTCTCTTTGCAAAAAATACCTGCAAGCACCTTCTTCCAAGGCCAAACAACTCATTTTTTAAATGACTGATTTATCAGACAGTCTTATTTACCCCACAGTTCTTTTAGATGATACGAGCTGTCTTAGTTTTCAGACAAATCATTTGCTAGATCGTTGTTAAAAGGAGAAACTAGCAAAAATAAAGTCTAACTCACTGCTAGGTCTGACCCAAGGGGGAGCAAAGACCATGCAAGCCATCCTGGATTATATCAGCAGCACTTGCTAATAGGTGAGGCTGTAACAGGAGCAGCAGCACCCTCTAACCCAAAATACAAGGAAAAACACACAGCTCAAGACCTTTTTCTGGAGGCTCAGCACTACCAGGCTTTGAACATCTAAGAACTGCAGGCTTCTCATTACTTCAAACTAAATCCTACAACACCTGGAAATAAATTACTGCCAATAATTCTGATAGAAACTGGCCTGGGACACTCTTTTTCTCTCCAGTCTGTGTTTCAGAAGAACCACTGCATATCCAGCACTGGAGTCTTCACCCTTAGGCCAGAAAGAAAAGCCTCGACTCAAGTGCTCACATCACGCAAGTGCTCCCAAGTGCTGCATAGCTTAAGCATCTCCTAGTAATTCACTGTAATCTTCACCTGATGAACAAAGCAGCATTGCCTGTGGCACAGACCACGCACTATATTACAACCGAGGAAAAAGCAGAAAAGGGATTTGGGTATCAGAAAGAATTGCAAAACCATTCCACTTCAGTATTTTTCTCTATATTTTTGAAGTTTAAAAAAATTAATAGCAGGAGGGGAAAGAAAAGGTATTAATTTTAACTTCCTTTACCCTAGCACATCTCGGGATTTTTACTTGCAGAAAGAGGATAAGAATCCACAGCAGAGGGGGCTTCACCACAACCCATTCTTCTGGAGCATGAAGCTCTTGCCTTCAAAGTCTTTTATCCAGCAGATTCAGAAACCTAGTGTGCTGTGGGAGAAATCTAAAGCTAAAAGGCAAAGCCACAGCTCTGTTGGCCAGTCAGTGCCCTGGGATTTGCCATTTGCTTGACTTAATCCTCTGGATCATGATGCCATCCCAGGTTTCTTAGCTGATACCCAGCAGTGCACCAGTAAGGCCCAGACGTGGGAATGAAAATTTGTGTTCCTTCTTCATCCTACCCACTGTCCCACAGCTACATGTAACAGCAGATGCCCAAACAATACCATTTATCTGCTGATCGATGATGTCAGTAAAATCTCATTGAGGTCCATGATACACTCTAAAGGGATTAAGTATTTCTCTGCAGGCTCAGAAAGCTGCAATAATATTATCAAATGGGCATAACTTTTAGAAGCAAAACCGCCACCTGACATCTCAGATATTTTCTGTCAACTTAATCTTTCAGCCATTCTTCATGTAAAGGCTGTTTCACCACAGGAACCAAACAACTATCTGTGTTGTGCAGATTGTTGAATCTCAGTAATTTTCCCAAGATATGAATTCCTAACAAAAAAACCCAAAAAAAATAGCTGTCCAACAGCAAACAGGACACAAGACTTAGCTCTCAGTAACTCTCAGATTCCTGATGAAAGCATTTACTTCCCATAATTCACTATGTACAAAAAGAGAGGCCAAAGCACCAAGAGGTAATCAACAGCTTAAAATAAAACAAGACATGGCCAACTGTGAAAAGCAGGTTTCGAACAAGCACAACTCTCTTCACTTACTGCTGTCTGCTAGGCCAAGTTTCCTGTTATTGACTGGTATGTAAGAAACTGTTACCCTTCAGGGATGACACCAGACTGTTAATGTGCCTTCAGATTTGCAGGCTGGCTGTGCCATGCTGCCGGCGTGAGCAGCTGCAACTGTGCTGACCTCTTCTGGGCTCAAATTGCTGTAATCACTCCAGGAAATTTGAGAAATCTGGGGATTTTCTTTTTGTCATTACACTAACATTGCAGTTGCTTCCTGAGGACAAGGCTGACATTAGGTTGCTGCTCTTGCTCCTCCACATTGCCTAAGGCTTTCAACATCTGACAAAAAACTTGAAGTGAAAATGTGTCGATTAAGAGTTATGGGAGCTTTCTTAGTAGACCTCATACAACTGTTTTAAAGAAACTACTGTAGGAAATAAATATAACAAGAGAAACTATGCCTGAGGTTAGTGTTCTTGCATTTTACATTTTGCTATTAAAAGCTGTTAAAATTAACAGCAATAAAAAATGAGAGATAGCTAGGGATCAGTTCTGCATAAATTAACAACAGACATCTGAGTATTGCACCACCAAATATATCCGGTTTTACTTATCCCTCAGCATTCTTTTCCTCCGCTAGCCTAATCGCTTTTCACTTGCGGCAATTACTGTGCCAGAACCCCTACCAGACAGCTGTTCTGATTCATCCATGGATAAAAAAATCAGCATTTACATCAATTTACTTCAAGTCTCTCCTGGTTCTCCAAACTCCACTCCAAAACATATTACAAAGGGTCAGTTAAATGTTTACTGAAACTTCTTTTTCAGAGCATTAGTTTATGTTTTGGAAAGAAAGAAAAGATTGTTATCTCCTCAATGCTTAAGAGGATCAAGTGTCAAAACAACTGGCATCTCAGTTGAATTGGAAAGTAATCCATTTTCAGTAAACAAGTAATTTATCAAGGCTTGGACGTGGTCTGTGCAAAGTAAGCAACAAGAAGACATTTAAATCTCTGTGAGAACTGAGAATTAAAACAGGCAGGACCCAATGAGAGTTTTTTTCTTCAGCCTATACATTAAAAACTGGTTTGCATAATAGCAAGTACATAAACCAAAACTAAGCAGGCATTTAAACATTAGTGATACCAGAATAAGATTAATACCAGGCACGGAAAGTCTCATTCTCTTGTTGAATCACTTCTAATTCCTACCTAATCTATCTCTAATGCGTCCATGTCTGCCATATCTATTACCCTGTAAGAGCAATGCTTGGCTAATGAATATTCTTCCTCCTACCTGCCATTACAGTTGGATTCCTCGGATATCAAACATCCATTCCAAGCACTCCTTGTATATTATGTTGAAAATACTGTTGCAGTTGTTCTCTCCCAGAACTGAGGATAACAAATTAAAGCTTTCCACCCTAATAATTTCCACATATTGATCCTTGGCACATACTTAGAATCAAGTGCGAAGTCACAGCTACAATATAGTGACACCCCTCTCATGGGTTAAAGAATTCTTGCCCTTTTTCTACATACTAAAGCATATAGATTAACAGATCAGAATATAAACTGAATGCTACGAAATCATAATTAAATCAAAATTATCTCAGTACATTATTACTGTCTCATTTATGTTCTAAACAACATAGCCCTATGCCATGATCACAGATTCAACTACTAAAAGAAGCCAAGAACAAGCCTAGTTTGCTGCGAACAAAATGCTGATATTTATCCAGAAAGCTGCCTAACTGAAAGCAAGCTGGAAGTTTCAGGGCTTCAAAATTATGTCTGGCTATCCAACTTAATATGTCCCCAACTCTAGTTCCTAACAGAATTTTCTCAAACCACTGCAATAACCAGTGTGTTACCAGCATCCATGCTGCAGGGGCACTAGAAGAAGCCATCTGTTAACAGTCTTGTATCTTCTACTTTGAATTCCAGCCTTTAGGGCTTAGGATTTTTTTAATTATTTATGTTTTTTCTTCCTAAGATAGGCTTCAAAACATGCACATCCTGCTAGCATCACAAACCCAGGGGAAGAACAGTCACACATCATCACCTTCAGTGAAACCAAGGTCAAAGGAGCAAAGACCAGCAAGTAGTTAATTCTACACCAAGGCAGCCTCTCTCAAAGAAGTCCCACGTATGTGTGCAGCAGATGAAGCAAATTCCAGCATTCTTCCCTTTCAAGGAAATGCTTCAGGTTCTGTAGTTTATTTTCCATATCACAGAATCATTGAGGTTGGAAAATACCTTTAAGATCGTTGATTCCAACCCTTAACACTGCCAAGTCCACCACTAAACCATGTACATCCCTAAGCACCACATCTACACGTCATTTAAATATCTCCAGGGATGGCAACTTAACCACTTCCCTGAGCCGCCAGTTCCAGTGCTTCCCCAGCCTTTTGGTGAAGTAATATCTACTACTGTCTAGCCTAAACTTTCCCTCGTGCAACTTGAAGCCATTTCCTCTCATCCTATCACTTGTTACTTGGGAGAGGAGACCAGCACCCACCTCCCTGCGATCTCCTTTCAGGTAGCTGTAGAAAGCCACATGGTCTCCCCCACAACCTCTTTTTCTGCAAACAAAACAATCCCAGTTCCATCAGCCATTCCTCCTAAGGCTTGAGTTCCAGACCCTTCAGTAGCTTTGTTGCCCCTCTCTGGACACACGCCAGAACGTCAGCGTCCTCCTTTTATCGAGGGGCCCTAATCTGAACACAAGATTTAAAGTTTGGCATTACCAGCGCCAAGTACAGGGCCACAATCATTCCCCTTGTCCTGCTGGCCAAACCATTTCCGATCCAAGCCAGGACACTGTTAAGTCTTCTTGGCCACCTGGGCCACTGCTGGCTTATGTTCACACACCTGTTGACCAGCACCCTCAGGTTCCTTCCCACCAGGCAGTATTCCAGCCTCTCTTCTCCAGCCCTGCAGCATCACATGGGGCTGCTGGACCCCAAGCACAGAACCTGGCATTTGGCCTTCACAGAATCACAGAATAACCAGGTTGGAAGAGACCCACTGGATCGTCAAGTCCAACCATTCCCACCAATCCCGAAATCATGCTCCTAAGTACCTCATCCACCCTAACCTTAAACACCTCCAGGGATGGTGAATCAACCACCTACCTGGGCAGACTGTTCCAATGCCTAACCACCCTTTCCGTGAAGAACTTTTTCCTAATCTCAAGCCTAAATCTCCCCTGGCAGAGCTTGAGGCCATTCCCTCTCGTCCTGTCCCCTGTCACTTGGGAGAAGAGGCCAGCACCCTCCTCTCTACAACCTCTCTTCAGGTAGTTGTAGAGAGTAATAAGGTCTCCCCTCAGCCTCCTCTTCTCCAGGCTAAACACCCCCAGCTCTCTCAGTTGTTCCTCATAAGGCCTGTTCTCCAGCTCCGTCACCAGCTTTGTTGCTCTTCTCTGGACTCGCTCCAGAGCCACAACATCCCTCTTGTGGTGAGGGGCCCAGAACTGAACACAGCACTCGAGGTGCGGTCTCACCAGTGCCGAGTACAGAGGGACAATAACCTCCCTGGACCTGCTGGTCACGCCATTTCTGATATAGGCCAAAATGCCATTGGCCTTGTTAAATCTCATACAACTGGCCTCAGCCCATTAATCCAGTCTGTCCAGATCACACTTCAGAGTCTTTCTACCCTCAAACAGATTAACACTCCAGCACAATTTTGTGTCATCTGCAAACTTACTGAGGGTGCGCTCCATCCCCTCCATCCAGATCTTTGATAAAAACATTGAACAGAACCAGCTCCAGCATTGAGCCCTGGGATTTAACTCCATTCAACACCTCTGGGCCTGGCCCTTCAGCCAATTCTTTACCTAGCAAATAAGACCTGTCCAAGCCATTTTTGCCAGAATGCTGTGGGAAACCGCATCAGAAGTTCTAGAGAAGTTTAAGTAGGCTATAGTTGAGGAAGACCATCACACTCACAGGACAGACCCTGACAGGCAGGTGTTAGATTTTTGAACTTCTTATACATCAAGGCAGTCACTAGTTTCAGTCTATCCCATTGTTATTTAATCTCACTGCAGATTGTTTGCAGGAACTCTGAGACCATAGGGAACTCTTTCACACACAACATGCCCTCAAAGTTGTATTAAGCATACTCATTCCTCTTGCTACATGTTTAGTGTGGAATAACCGTGTTGTAGCAGTTCTTTGCTGTTATGTATTAAAACCAAAGCTGAATTCCTTGATGCAGAAGCTAAGAATACTGCTCCAGCCTGAATTACATGAGTTTACCCTAAAACATCATCACGGTCAATCTGAAAGTCAGAGCTAAGCATCAAAATTTCACTTTTTCACTTGATATCTACCAAAAAACATGACTAAGCAGCCATTTCCTGCAAATTTCCTTGCAAATTTTTGAATTCAGAAGGAAATTAACAGATTTGCCCATTGCAGCTCTGAAGCCATTACAACATTGAATCCAATCAGGTCTTTAGTACTGTCATAGAGAATTCTGTTCCCTGATATTAAAGAAAAGGCAGTTAAGTCCAGAAGCCAGTTATTTTCCAGTACCAAGAATATCCAACTTAAGTTCTTTACCTTCCATAACAAGTTTCTTCCTTGTTCTTCAAAAGATTTCAAAAATCAATATAGGTTGATTTCACAGCACCATTTTTAAGTTACATACCCATAAAGAAACACAAGTCATGAAAGATTAGGTTCCAGAAGTCTATTTAGACTTGTATTTTACAACTGTTGAGTATGACAAGACATTTATTTTAAACATTAAAGTGCCAGGTTTATATACAAACTATTAAAACAATAATAAAAAAGACAAACTTAAAAAACCTGCTAAGAAAGCAGTCAGGTCATGTAGCTGCCTCCAGAGTTTCCTGTAGAGTATTCAGTTAATTTAAAATTAGAATTTCTCGACTGCTCCTTTGCTTATGTTGAGAACAGAAGCTAGTGGTCTCTGCCCATAACCTCCCATCTTCCTGGAAATGCTCTTATCTTTTGCAAAATGGAGTAGGCTATGCTGTAACAGATTCATCTAAACATCCTATGAAGACCACTGGCAAAGTCTAATAAAAAGGGCTTTTCCTACTGGAGCTACACTAGCCTGCTAAAAAGTACCAATATCGCCACATATTTCAAGAGTGGGATTTTAGTACAGGCATCGAGTCACGCTGTGACTCAATAGATTTAACGTTACCCTGTAAACAGGGGAGCATGCATACTAACTCATACAGTCCCAGTCCATTTAAAATTCCGCATCCAGGGTGAAAGAGTTGTCTGCTGGCTTCGACATTACTCCCATCCTCTGATATTCACCTACTCGCTTCTCAAAGAAATTGGTCTTGCCTTCCAGAGAGATGTTTTCCATGAAGTCAAAAGGATTCTCTGCTTTGTAGATCTGAAACACAAACGTGATTCAATAGTCACTACACATCCTCACATCCTGAATGCTTAGAGTTTTAGATGACAGCTGGAAGGAGTCTCATGACAACATCAGCAGGCTAACTATGTAGTCAACAAAACACTCTGCCCCAAGCCTTCCCTGCTGTATTTGTTCCTGGCCTTTTACCTGCAGAAGAAAAGCACAGCAGCTCTTATATAGCTGCTTTTCATTAACGTCCTTTTGCTTTTCCTTCTGTGGGTCTCCAAACAAGATCTAGCTGTGGGATTGCTAACAGGATTTACAAGTTATGCCAATATTGCTGCAGCCCTTTTAGGATTGGGTTTCTGGAGGAGATTAAACTTAATATTATCTTTTTCCAAGAAAGAGTTAGTGTATTAGAGCCTTACCTTGTTAAATCCCAGTTCCAACATAAGCCGGTCTGCTACAAACTCTATGTACTGTTTCATTAAAGTGCAGTTCATGCCAATCAGCTTTACAGGCAACGCTTCCGTCAAGAATTCCTGCAGATAACAGAAAGTGGTATTCACTTCATATCATCTAGGTTTCTTTTACACCAAACAGCTCCCCAGCTTTCTGCTTAATTGTGATCGAGTTGCTATACAAGGTGCACACACTTACCTGTTCTATGATAACAGCATTCATGATGATTTCCTTTACCCTCTCCTCTGATGGTTTGTGTATCAAGTGCTTGAACATGAGGCAGGCAAAATCACAATGCAAGCCCTGGAAAGACGTTTCAGAAAATTGTTTCAGCAATACTGATTTAGAAGAGCCACTCGATTCAGTAGCACAGACTAAATAGCCCAGTATCTAGGCACTATTTTCACAATTGCCACATTATTTAGTTTAACCCACAGATAAACCTTCTGCCTAACCAGGAGGCATGAGCAAGTTCCATCAGTACCAGCTGCACATGCTCCAAAAGGCAAGGTACACTGAGTGCAAGAGTTGGTGATAACCCTTTAACTACTTTAGGGAAAGTAAGATACTAAGTTCATTCATTCTCTGCTGCAAGATCCACGATGACACATGTTTACACACTTTAGTGAGCTTTACAGACCGCCTGTTTCTAAACATACTTCTGTTTCAAAATATAGGCTCCAACTGAATATCATTTACTTTGAGCTGCTGTGGCACATTACCATCATAACTGCTAGAATTTGATTCATACCTCATCCCTGCTGATGAGTTCATTAGAAAATGTGAGTCCAGGCATTAGTCCTCTTTTCTTCAGCCAAAAAATTGATGCAAAAGAGCCAGAAAAGAAGATTCCTTCCACTGCTGCAAAAGCTACTACACGTTCTCCTGTTAAGAAAAAATTGACAGTGATATCACACAGAAAACTTAACAGGATTAATACTTAGAAGTTGTTAATAAGCCAGTGAATCGTGTCCTCCAAGGAGGAGGAAAAGGGTTTCTTTTTGAGTATGCCATAGCCTGTCCTTAAGAACTGTTACAGTAAAGGCTTCTGGTCATTTTGTGAAACGTGAGAGGAAGTAAAAACTAATTAGAGTAGCTACCAAGTAGTTGAAGCCAAGGCTCCTTCCTGCAGGTTAACCATAAATACCTTCCTTTTTCTAAGACTGCACACTGAAAAAGAGCAGTCATCTTAGCAGCTGTTATAATATATATATATATATAATATATATCAGTGTCTGCTTATCCTTAAATAAGGAACTTTGGCCATGGAGAATGCTTTCATACTAGTGAAATAATTATCAGTACCATCTTATCTCACATTTGAAGCAAGACACCCAGTATCACTAAGGCAGAGGAGCTACAGCTCTACTTGTCTCCTGGAGATAAACGGCCAGTACAGTTCTGGACTCATGACAGCAATTTACAATTTGATCATATAGCCACACATGAAGATTGCCACATGAGCCACCTATTATTCAAAATGCCAGCAACTTTACAAAGATTTATGTCAGCAGCTCATTTGCAAAATGAAAATTTTCATCTTCAAAAATTTATACCAGTATTTTCTACCGGAGAACACATACTCTCCACCTGACAATAACCTCTATGTACTGTTAAGCTGGGAGAAATGTTGGTAGCCTCATCTGTTTTAGGAAATTCCTTATTTCCTACATTGTAGGATGTACTCACCGTATGTTGCTTTCTTGTCCCCAATCCACCGCAAGGCCCAGTCAGCCTTCTTTTTAACACACGGTAGCGTTTCAATGGCATTGAAAAGAAATTCCCTGATAAGGATAAAAGTCATTAGGATCTGACATTAGCAGAACTAGTACAATAAGAACTCACTGCTATAAACTGGTTTTGTTTACAAGTGCTTTGCACCTTCACCCTGATAATTAAGTATCCTTGTTCATCTTATTTTGCACCGATGAACTACCTTTTCATCGTCTACCCATCACATTAACACAAGTTCATATGAATTCCCATGACAACATCAAGAGTACTGTTTCGTCGAGTGTTGAACATGACTGTAAAAGCCAGACTGTTTTCCAGTCACAGCACACCAGGGCTGTCATATAAGCAGCTCTTCCTTATGTATTTACTGGAACCGAGCATTTTAGAGTTACATGGACAGCTCTCCACAAAACAGCAGTAATTAAATACACCTAGACTGCAAACAGCATTGCGATACCACAAGACATTTTGCTCAACAGCCTGTTGGTCTGACAAGGTAACACCAGAATAACTCAGTCGGGTTTGCTCAAAGCCCTGCATTTAGTTATAAGGCACCACTCTTGAATCAATTCATCTTGCTATATAAGTTTTTCACTTTTTTTTTCAATCGAGACCCAAAACCACTTTTTAGCAAATGCAATGTGTTTCCCCACACACGCACCACAAGCAAAATGGTTAAATGAGTAGATAGCCCACAGTACGTTAAAGCATTCACTGTTAACTAAATGCACTGGGTTCAAGATATTTGAATAGAAGTGATTTCCTTCTCAGAGAAATTTTCCCAAAGGGGTCCTTCATATGAGCACTTAGTGTAATTTAATATAATCCCCTTATTTGACTGCTCCATCTTTTATATAGTTTCACTTATTTCAGCATTAAATGGTTTCAGTTTTCACTCTTCATCTAAGCAAGTTCTTGCTCACATGCTTCAGAGAAAGGTATTCTGAAATAAAGCTACTCCTAAGCTGCAATGTTATTTTCTATAAACCCTGTTTAAACCCTAAAACTAGCCTTAAAATCAGAGAGTGACTGACGGGCATTTTTTTTCAATCTCAGCACTTAAAGAGTTTTGAACCTTTCATCATCAAGCAACACAAACCTCTCTTTAGAGTCTTTGATGTAGGTGTCAATGAGAAGACTGTACATTTCTGAATGTATATTTTCCATGGCAATCTGGAAGCCATAGAAACAACGGGCTTCAGTGATCTGTACTTCTTGACTGAACCGCTCCACCTAGAGGAAATAAAGGCACGTTTGCAAGAGCATTTGTAACTGAGCTGCAGTTTAGAGGCATTGATGCTGTCTAACAGCTCTTACTCAGCCCACAGAATACAGATTAATTCCAGACACGTGAACTACATGGAGAGCAGTAGCCCCTCACAGCTTCAAGTCATTTGTTCTTTGGACACAAGAGAAATGGGAAATCTTTTCAGTTTTACTTCATCCTGATAATGGAGAGGAGCACAGCGAGGGCCAAAGCAGGATAAGGGCTCTGAGCCAGCGCAGTGTCACTGTAAGGCAACACCCAGTGCCCCTTGGGGAGTGGGCAAACTTGTGGATTACAAAAGCAACCCCAATTTGCTAATTAGCCTAAGACAGCATAATGCTGTAACAAGAGAAGATCTAGCAAACTAGATCAGCCAGCAAGCGTGTCAAATGTGAAGTTAATCTGGTTCTCTTCATAAAGGAATGTTTCTAGCAGGACTGTTTCTACACACTTACCAAGTTCTCATTGACAATGCCATCACTGGCAGCAAAGAAAGCAAGGACATGTGAAATGAAGTACTTCTCCTCAGGTTTTAGGGACTCCCAGTGCTGGATGTCCTTGGAAAGGTCCACCTAAAACATAAACAAGGAGACAAAGGGATCAGTTAGGAGGCCAGACGGGTGCCCCGGGCTGCCCTGCAGCAGGGTCTGGGTTCCTGGGCAGAACCCAAGGGCTGTGAGCGGGCACAGCCAGCAGGAAGAGCTGAAACCCAGCCACCCCCCACCTCCTCTGCCGTCCAGAAGGAAGCCTCGGCTTTCTTATACATCTGCCAGATATCGTGGTATTGGATCGGGAAGATGACAAAGCGGCGGGGGTTCTCCTGCAGCAGTGGCTCCTCCTCCACGCCCCGCGGTGCCTGGAATAAAGGAGAAGGAAGGGTCCGGCTGAGAGGACAGCGGCGTTTGGCAGGAAGCAGGGGGGGCAAGGAGATCCCCACGAGGGAAACGGACGTGGGGGCAGCATCGGTGGGGACCGATGGCTCCCACTTTGTTACAAGTAGTTACTACTACAGAAAGTGGAATATTTTTGATTTAAGTTAAAGCAGGGTAGTTTCATCTAAGTAACTGTAGTTTTAGAAAGTTGCACAAAACATCCCTCTGATCGTACGTTTCTTTCAGACAGAGCTTTTCCAGACCCTGTTCATTCTATTGAGACAACAATGCCTTGTGCTGTGACATCTGTACTGAGCAGATGTGGCTTCTGCGACCCCCTCTGCTTGCAGCCTTTCCCCATCTCAAATGCAGGAACAGGCAGAGCTGGCTCTAAAGCCCCTAATTAGCAAGAGATTTAACCCTTGTGAGGCTCATAATAGCAATAAACTAGACCTTGGGAAGTAATACAGTATGCACAAGATTTCTGACAGACTTATAGGCACGTAAGTGAGAAGTATATTCTGTAAGCAGCTCTGGCCTGGCTGCACACGATGGATGAAGATCACTCCTCGCATTTCCCAGCCCCGATAAAGGACGCTCGCTTTCCAAAACCCCAAAACAAGCCCTAGGGAGCCGATTTGCGGCCCCACCGGGGGGAAGGGGAGCGGGGGGGGCAGCGCCCTCGCTTTCCACACTCACCGGCTTCCCATCGCTCTCCTGGAAGATCTTTCGGGCCGCTTTGCTGGCGAGGACGCGGGCGCTGCTGAGCGCGGGGGGCTGCGGGGAGAAAGGGGCACGGTCAGGGCACGGTCAGAGCGCGGCGGGGGCGGGGGAGGCGGGGAGGGCGCTCACCGTGTTCTCCTTGTCGCTCAGCGCCAGGTGTTTCATGGGCGACAGGCTCTTGGCGGGCGCCACGCCGGGCTGGTCGTGGCGGGCGGCGAGCGGAGTGCGGGCGGAGAGCATGATGGCGGCAGCGGAGGAAGCAGCAGTAAGAGCCCGAGTCCCCCGCCTCCCCCTTTATATCATCTTCGAACTTGGCGCCAAAACCCACGGCCGGCCAATCACAGACAGGGCTGCGCCCGCCCCCGCGCTCCTATTGGTTGTCTCTCCCTACCGCCTCCCTCCCCCCTGCTCCCATTGGCTGTGCGCCCCTACATCCCTCCATGCTCCTATAGGCTGCCGCGCCCCTATTGGCTGCCTAGCGCCCAGCCCCCGCTCTTCCATTGGCTGGCACCTCCCACGCCCGCGCTCCCATTGGCTGGAGCCCTGCCCACTGGCCACCGGCCCGCCTCCCATTGTGGCGGCGGCGGCGGGAGAGCAAGTCCCACCCTTAGGTTTTGGCGCCAGCAGAGCGCGGGAAAAGGCGGGAGAGCGCGGAGGCTCCGCCCCTTCCGCCCCACATTGTGCTGAATTGGGGGGGGCGGCGGAACTGAGAGTGGGGTACACCGGGGGAAGGTTGTAGTCCTAGAAGGCTTTGGAGTGGAAGGGACCTCAAAGGCCATGCAGTTCCAGCCCCTCTGCCATGGGTAGGGACACCTCCCACTGGATCAGGTGCTCCAGGCTCCATCCAACCTGGCCTTGAGCACCTCCAGGGATGGGGCAGCCACAGCTTCTCTGGGCAACATCAACCAGTGCCTCACCACCCTCATCGTGAAGAATTTATTCCTATTGTCTAGTCTGAATCTTCTCCCTAACAATTAAGCCGTTCCCCCTAGTCCTGTTGTTCCATGCTGCTGTAGAAAGCCCCTCCCCTGCTCTCCTGGAGCCCCATTAAGCACTGGAAGGTTGCTGGAAGGTCTCCCCACAGCCTCTGCTTCTCCAGGCTGAAGAGCCCCAACTCTCTCAGCCTGTCCTCATAAGCAGAGGTTCTCCAGCCCTTGGATCATCTCTGTGGCCTCCTCTGGACCCATTCCAACAGCTCCATATCTTACACTGAAGATTCTGGAACTGGACACAACACTCCAGATGAGGTCTCACAGGAGAGGAATAGAGGGGCAGAATCCTCTCCCTCACCCTGCTGGCCACACTTGCTTTGATGCAGCCCAGGACACGATTGGCCTTTTGAGGCTGCAAGCGCAC
This sequence comes from Clamator glandarius, assembly GCA_033459285.1. Taxonomy (NCBI): domain Eukaryota; kingdom Metazoa; phylum Chordata; class Aves; order Cuculiformes; family Cuculidae; genus Clamator; species Clamator glandarius. Next base: position 1,224,013 of record JAUNZM010000904.1, on the reverse strand, counting down.
ATTGCTGGCTCATATCAAGCTTCTTATCAATCAGCACTCTAAGTCCTTTCCACAGGGCTGCTTTCAATTGTGTCATCCTGTATCGAATGCACAAATTGCCCTAACCCAGGTGTAGGACCTTGTACTTGCCCTTGTTGGACCTCATGGCAGAGCTCTGGAAATGCCATGTTGGCCCCATCCCTGTCTTGCTCCTCTGCCTCTCTTTTCTAGTCCCTCCTACCTATCAATTCCTGTTGATTTTCACCAGCAATTACTGCATTTGGAGACAGAAATTGTCTTCCCAGAGAAACTGACTCCATGTGCCACCTATTTCCAGATGTTTTGAAATAAGTAGCACAAGAAAGTATGAACACACGTATGGAGAAGAGGAGGTATGAAGAGTAACAGGATTCATCTTCTTTAAAAAGTCAGCCTTTAATTTACTTGCCATACATTGCCTTTCTTTGAACAACATCTCTCTCCTGACCTAGCTGCACTAAAGATCTGTGCCCTTAAACCAAAATGGTTTCCCTGAAGCGGCCGTAATGAAAGCAGGAGCTTAGTGAGACTTGGAGGGGATGCATAATGTCCTTGAATGACACCAAGCAGTCACTGTCATCTGAGCAGGAACTGGAACAAAGAGTTACAAGCCCCAGCTCTGCACTCTACTTTGCTGAAGAGGAGCAAGTAGGGCAGGAGAACATCAGAAAATTGACTCCTCAGGGCAGGCAACACAGTCCTTTCAACTATATAATGATACTGTGTTAAATTTCCTATGAGAAATGACCAACAGAGAGTTTAGACTTGTGGTATTTATTTGTCCTATTTAGGACATCGGACTGATGCAGACAACCACCCTGGACGTGTTCTGTGGGAGCTTCTACAATAAATGTCCATCACAATATGCAAATCTAAATATACATCATCCCAGGAGAGCGAACGTTGCAAAGCCACAGCCTAGGCAGGCACGGACACGTTCCTGCTCTGTACCAGGAAAGTGGGTTAGTGGCAGGCAACTCCCAAAAGGCTCGCCAGCACCCACATAGTGCCCTGCTATCTCCTGCCACCCCTACAGCTGCTGGGGGGTTGTCAGAAAGCGAACCCGCCCCACCCCAGCCTAGCTTACTTACCCTCCCACCCCCATAAAGGACTGCAAAGCCACCAGACCATAAGCCCTAAGCTGCTGCCAGGAACTGTCATGATGCAATGAGCGATGCAACGGGAATGCTATCAGTGCAGCTCAGCCGCTCTTCACAGAAGCCTATGACAGGGGATCAAAGCCCTGTCCGAGGGCTCTGCAGGGAGAAGAAAGGCGGAAGAGAGCACATTGAGGTCCTGTGAGGAAACACATTGCACCACTGCACTGCTGTAGCTGCAGCAAAAGGGTATTTGGGAATGAGTGTCCACATAAGTTTTCTTATTACAACTGTTCAAGCGAGTTACAATTATTCCTTGAGGTACTTCCCGAGCGTTTACACGCTTTGCACAGTACTCAGTACCTCCTAGTGTTGTCGTGGAGGAAGGCAAGCATGAGGAGCCTTCACCCCTTCACGTACATCCTCCTCCATGACAGAACGGCATTTGGGGACAGGCATCTTCAAGCCAGCTCCTTTGCCAGAGCTGGCTTCAAGGCAGCAGCCTCCTGCCCTGCTTTGAGGTGCCAGCACTCTGCGTCACACCAGGGTATGTCAGCTGGCTCGTGCCCTCTCTTTGGTTGTGTGAAAGGATGCTCTGCTCTTCTGACTTTGGGCCTGGAGCAGAGTACTGTGTTTAAAACCAAACCAAACCACAAACACCCCAAAATCTGCATTAGTTTCATGCTTTCTTTGATTACAGGAATTCAGACACTTGGGTGGTAGTAAGAGCAGCCCCAGGCAGCTGGGTGAGGCGGGTGTGTTGTGTAACCGTGCTGTTTGCACAGATCTCTCACCAGACTGCCCACCCTGAGGTTCTAGCCAGAGGAGCGACCCCAGCACCCACCTCCACCCAGGCCCTGGTATGTCACATCAGCTGCAGGTGGAGCTCAGCAAGCATGTCCCCTCCAATGCTGCTGTGGTATCCTCAGTGCCAGTATGGCAAAGCCCCTTCCCACCAGGCACAGCTTACAGCACCCAAACCACACATTCTCCTCATGCCAAATCCTGAAATCCTCACCTGTTGCTCAGTCTGGCGGGGCTGATGGTGGGGTTTGGGTTTGAAGTTTTGAGTTGGAAGGGACCTTTAAATGCCACCTAATGTCCATCTCCCCTGCAGTAAGCAGGGACATCTTTGACAAGATCAGGTTGCTCAGAGCCCTCTCCAACCCGACCTTGAATATTTCCAAGGATGGGGCTTCTACAGCCTTTCTAGGCAAACTGTTCCAGTGTTTCATGACTTTCCTTGTAAAAAAATTGTTCCTTATATCTAGTCTGAATCAACCCTCTTTTAGTTTAAAACCATATCCCCTTGCCCTATTACAACAGGCACTGCTAAAAAGTTTGTCCCCATCTTATAGGCCCCTTTTAAGTATTGAAAGTCTACAACAAGGTCTCCCCAGAGCCTTCTACTTTCCAGGCTGAACAACCCCAATTCTCTCAGCTTTTCTTCGTATGAGAGAGGTTCCAGCCCTCTGACAATCTTCATTTTCTTCCTGTGGAGTGGCTTCAATAGGTCAGTATCTTTCCTGCACCGAAGGCTCCAGATCTGGACGCAGTATTCCTGGTAGGATCACTGGAGCAGAATAGGGGGGCAAAATCACTCCCTCGGCCTGATGACTGTGCTTCTTTTGATACTGCCTCAGACATGGTTGGTCTTCTGGGCTGCAGGTGCATGTTGTCAGCTCACATCCAGCTTTTCATCCACCGGTATCCCCAGTTCCTTCTCTGCAGGGCTGTTGCTCAAAGCCTGAATGCCATACGCAGCTACAGGAAATCTAAATGCTTTAAATACAAGCTGAGATGGGACATGAGCAGGAGGAGGCCATCAGCTAATACTGCCAAAGTGACAAGCAGTGGCCTCAATGTCCCCCACTTTTGCCAACAGACTTTGAGGTAGCCCTCAGCATCTCCTCACATGCTTACCCAGCTGTGCTGAGCAGAAGGATGTTCCACATCTCCCCAGAACTGATCCAAGCTGTAAGGACTTAGACCAAACAATCTGCAGTCTGAACAGAATACTCCCCCAAATAATTTACATCCACTCACTGCAGAGTTTGTAACTTGAGGGAGGACTCTGCAAAGCCTGAGCTGCAGGACTGTGCTTGTTAAGCTAAGGAACTTTTAACAAATTGTTTCGCTGAGAAATCTAGAGCAGAACAAACCAAGTGTTTATTAGTGTGATTCTAGCTGGATATCACATTTGCTGTCACAGTCCATTAATTTGCCAGTCTGAGAGCACTGTCATTTGCCGGCTGCTTACCCGGTGACCAGCCTCTCTGGAGGCAATGAGCACTCACATGCTCAGCATCCCCACTGTCTTTATTTTCTTAAAACCATGTTTCTTGCCTTTTCAAGGTCCTTACCCACCATTTACAACTCTCAGGACAAAGTCTGCAGGTAATGCATGACCACATATGAGGTTATCCTGGTGTAACTGAACATCTTGTTTCTTTGCTGATCATGAAGCTGGGCGCAGTGCTGCGGAAACAGTTCCACAAGTCCCAGGTAGAGGAGTCAACATTAAAGATTTTCAGGAGCTGGAAGAATCAAGCTTTCCAATCAAATCTCTTGCTGGTCATCAGCGGTCAATAAAAAGCAAGAGCACTGCTGATTTTGTTGCTTTACTCAGGATCTATAAGCACATTGTGGAGTAGGAGTAGTGAGACCTGGCATTGCATTCAAATGTGTGTTCAAGAAGATTGTCACTTTTCCTTTCTGGTAGCACCACCTTGTTTCCTTCAGTAGAAGGCGGCAGTAGCACCAACAGAACAATTTTGGCTCACCGGTGACTTGCCTCAAGCAGTATTTAGACTCAGTTCCCGTGCCCTGATCACAGAGAATATGGCTGATCTCTTGCCACATGTGGAAAATTACAGGTCATTCCTGCTCTAGCAGCCTGTCAGTTACCGTGAACAGATAGTGAACTTTCCTCAGGGTTACATTCCTCAGCACTTACTCATCTGGAACTACATATTGGAGGAAGGCAGCCCCGGGGTCCCTAGTTTCTGGGCAGGCTTATGTTGTTTATGTTGAGCAGGGCTCTTGCTCAGCGGTGTTTCTGATGCATCTCACCCATTGCTACCACACACACCAAGTGGTCTGAGCTACCCTTTCCTTCTTGCTCCAGAAAACAAATTTTCCACATTGGAAAAGCATCCAGGAGCCCCGCTGTACTTGTGAATGGTTTCAAAGAAAACCAGCCTCAAAACATGAAAGTCAATAACTGAGGAGATAAAGGCAGGACTGCAAATCATTTTTATTAACAAGGTTAGTGGTAGACAGCTTGGTTAGCACCAAAACTTTAATGATCTGCGGGAAGTCCTGGGTCCTAGGTGCACCATGTCCCTGCTCTACTTGCTCTCAATGAGCATTTCTCCTGGAAAAAAATAGTTTTTCCCTTGGAAGATGTAGATTATCTTCAACAAAGTGAACACATCCTATCACCAGATTTTCAGGTGCATTCTGCCATTTCTACCCCAAGAAATCACCTAGTTAAATTCACCATGAAAGGACTGAGAAAGGATCCTGCCTCCTGGATTTGGGATAGTACAACATTTCGGTCCTGTTCTGTTCTAGATGCCCCTGACACCTGCACTCTTCCAGCAGGACAGAGAAAACAAAAACACTTATTATTGCACATTTTTGCTGGTGGCATCTGCCACCTGCTTCCCTCCAGGGCCTGAGAAGGTTCAGTATTTGTCAGGGTTCAATTGCAATTATGCCAAAAAGGGACTGGGAAAAGCAGCCTCCTTCCATAATATATCCTGTTGCTCTGCCAGGGCAAATTTCATTGTGGGGTCTAACAGCGATCCCCTGGATATAGGACAAGGTGCAGGGGAGTGTTTACCTGGTCAGTCCCTCTACACAAATAGGCAGCAGTAGGAAAGATCCTGAGTTTGACCCTAGGAATTGTGACTGGGGAAAGAAAGAGGAAAAAACAGAAATTAGAAAGATAGAGGCAAGTGCCCGCAGCACTCAGGGAACCATGAAAACATAGAAAAACGGTTTTATATTGCACTTGCATTCAAACGCATTACCACAGGTGGATAAATTGATGCAGGTCTGATATTAAATGACAGAGAGGCCTGTGTGGGGACACAGGAGACAGAAAAAGATTGATATCCATTATCCTTTTGGCAGTACAGTCACGCTGATCAAACAAAATCCCTCACTTTATAAAGGCACATTTGATTTACTGCTTTGTGACACTGAGAGTATTAAAACTGGTTAACTGATAGACCTTAGAGAGTCATCGTAGGGGCATACCAGAGGCAGCTCAGTGTCTGCACAGATTGTCTGCAAAGATTTCATGTGGTAGGTGTTGTGGGTGGTGAATAATGAGTGAAATATCAGCCTGTCTCACTCTCTCCTTGGTGTTAATGAACCTAAATGCAAGATCACGCACTAGAGAAGAAAAATGAAGATCATGCTTATGAAATGCTGGGCTGCTGCTGCTGCAGAGAGGGGCTCCTGGGTGGTGATATCTAGCAGCTCCTTCAGCAGCCTCCCAGGCTAACTCGTGGTTGGGGGTTAACCAAGTCCATCACTGTGTAGGCAGATGGATCACAGCTGGAGGCAGCACTACCTCCCTCCTGTATTGCATGGGAGAGTGTCCGTGGGCGCTCAGTTCAAGATTGAGCCAGCCAAGGGCAGGTTTCTACCCATGGGTGGGGTGCGTAGGCACTAAGGGTACCTGAGACATCCTAAAGCATCGTTGTCTGCCCTCACTGATCCCTAAAGGTCTTTCATACCTCCCATATCACCCCTACCCATATCTCAGCCCCACTGGAGCCTCTCGAATGGCACCAATGTCCATATTTAGGCAACCAAATCAAGCTGTCCAATATGAGAGAGACAGACTTGCATCTGGATGACTAAATGCATTGTCATTATCTAAATGGGAACCCACTCACAGTGCCTGGTCCCAGCAGCAAAATGTTAAAAGGGTGTTGACAAAGTGGGAGCAGTTCAGAAGACAGCCCAGAGCAGACTGGAGGCTTCAAAAGTCTGCCCTGGAGCAAGCTGCTGAGGAAAGCTGACCTATTAAGTGCTTCTGAGAGAAAGCTCAGAAGAAACTTGATAACCACTCTGACCAAGGGCTGCTGTAGTCACCCCATGGGGGGAAAAAAAGGCATAAAGTCTTACAGCTTTGAGCAGTAACCAAAAAGTGGGTTTCAGAAAGGAAATGTTTCTCATCAGTGGTAATTGCGCACTGTAATAGCTTTCCCGAGGACACTGTAGATTTGTCAGTTCCCAGTCATGATTTCATGACCTCGCATGACAGTTTTATTCAGTCACATTATGATTTGCTCAGCAGTTACTGACAAGTTTCGACAAGGGTAAAAGGAGTAGGATAGATTATTTTATCAGTCCTGTTGTCTGGCATCCATCAAGATGCTCTTTCATTGCACAGCAAGTTGAAGGGCACACCAGGAGCTAATTTCCCCCAAGCTGTGCCTGCTGATACATTCAGCTAAAGAAAGGGGGAGGGGAAATCTTCAAGATAAAGTTTTAACAGGGAAAACATCCATAAATCAATCACTGACATTTTGTTGCAGCAGAATAATCTAGTCTCATGTAACTGCAGTAGAGAAAACTGTAGAACAGGAGAAAACGCTGTACCTGCTCCAACACATATTGCCAAATCTCCCATCTGGGGGCTCAGTGACCTCTAGCATTTTCTGTGAAGCCAAGACAGAAAGAATTTCTTTAAAGAATGTGGCATGTCCCATTCCTCCTTCCTTCTGAAAATCCTTAAAAAAAAAAAATCTACTCTCTCCTCCTTCCCCATGCCAGGCCTTGGGGAAGAAGAGAAATTATTTTGGGTTTGGTTTTTTTTTTAACAGATATATTTCTGGAGCTGAATTACTACTGATATTTCCTTCCTAGCATGAGTTGGAAAAGCTTCCACTATGTAAGCATCCTAGTTCAGTCACACATGGATACAGCAAGGCGTTATATGACCATTTATCGCGTACACTGCATTAGAGAATTGCATCTCCTCTACGGTTTCCTGTAATGCAATAGTTGCCTTACCTGTGGCTGTCCCCATCTCTTCTCCAGCTTTTTTCCTCATATTTCTCAGTATTTGTTTTAAATTCCCTTCTATTTCCTTTTCTCCAGTGCTGCCACATCAATTCCTCAAGACAAGGCAACTTGCAGTCTCTTTCCCCTGGGATCCTGGCCCCTGGGTTTCATATCTGAGCTCATTCTGCTGAGCACCAGGCTCCCTCAGCTGATTCCAGCCTTGTTTTTCCCTAAGTTGCTCCAATCCAGAGCCCAGTGCCTCAGCTCCTGCCCCACCATAGGCCCCAGCTCAAAAGCAGCTTTGAAAAGCCCCTGGTAATACAGAGGATTAAAAAGGGAATAAAAAAGGGATAAAAACATCCCTTCCCTGGCAATATCCCTGACATTCCTGGAGGACAGCAGAAGAGACCAGGGTATGGGGATCAAACACCTTGCCAGGAGGCAGCAAGGACAGGCAGCAGGCACAGCCCTGGGTCTCAGCTCAGGTCTCTGAGAAGTCCGGGTTATTTCTTGGGGGATGCATGGATGAAGGTGTTTTTGTCTTCCAGGTCCCAGACACCACATGCAGTAACCGCACTTTTAGCAAGCAAACCAACCCAGAAATGTTTCTGCTGGTTTAGATCAATTTTTTAAACTCAGCCACCTGAACCTGATATAAGAAAATGGAAATGGAAGAGCAGCAGAGCACTGGAACCCCTCTCCTATGAGGAAAGGCTGAGAGTTGTGGTTGTTCAGCCTGGAGAAGAGAAAGCTCTGGGGAGACCTAAGAGCAGCCTTCCTATACTTAAAGGGGGCTTCTAAGAAATATGGAGAGAGGCTTTTTACCAGCAAGTGAAGGGACAGAATAAGAAGCAATAGTTTTAATCTGAAAGAGCATGGGTCTAGACTGGACATTAGGAAGAAGTTTTTTATGATGAAGATGGTGAAACGCTGGAACTGATTGCCCAGAGAAGCTGTGGATACCCCATCCCTGGAAGTGTTCAAGGCCAGGTAGGATGAGGCTTTGAGCAACCTCATCTCGTGGAAGGTGTCCGTCCCCATGGAAGGGGGTTGGAACTGGATGATCTTTAAGGTCCCTTCCTACCCAAGCTATTCTGTGATGTGACAGAGACAAGTGTTCCCCAGGATGTTTCCAGTGCTCCTGCAGGGACATGTGAATGGGAAAAGTGTTTCCCCCATGTCTGTCCTCAGAGTGAAGACCCCCTGGGCAGGGACAGGAGAGGGAGCTCGCAGGCCTCCAGCTGCCTCCACCACAGGGAAGGCACTCAGGGAGGCTGTCACCCCACATCCCTCCACAGCTCCCCTTGCAAGCCATTCCGAGGCAGCACTCAGCCCAGAAAGCTCTCCAGAGCTCAGTGTCAGTGGCTTTGCAGGCTTCTTGTAGCTACCTTGGACCACCACTGGTGGATAGACACACACGTTCATGCACACAGACAGCTCTGGTGAAGATTCATGCAGCCTGTGGCAGGGGTTTGTAAGGTCTGTGTCCAGTTACATAGCACAGAGAAGAAGAAAAAGCAAATAATTAAAAATCCTTCATCCTATAGGACAAAAAAAAAAAAAAAAAAGAAAAGAAGAAAGAAAAAAAGACATTTGGTCCAGGGTTATAAAAGTTCCTCTTCTCTCTTCTGATCTCCCTGAAATTCTGAAATTCATACACCCTGCTGCTGCCTTTTAAAAAAAATAATACTAAAATAATCCAAACTCCTGCCAGCATCTGCCCTGGCCCTGGGCAGAACACACCCTCCCCATCCCGTGCTGGCAATTATCAAAACACTTTTCGAAGGAAATACCAGAGGTGGAGATAAGCACTTGGTAAAATTCACACACCCCTGCACTCAGGTCTCCATTCCCTAGATCACCGCCTCCCCTTTCCCCAGCCAAGGGGGTGCAAGCTGCTTCCTCAGCTGGTTCCTTTGCAGGTAACATCCTTTGCACTTACTGGAGGAGAAGGAATTACTTCAGATCACAGTAATGCACTGAACAGAAGTCTCTGCCGGCAGCTCTGACTTTGCTCCTGCAAGATCAGTCTCTCTTATGTCTTCACAGAGCACCACTGCTAGGGTTTGGCTCTTTCTGACCATGTTTTAAGAGAATTTTCTTGCAGTCCTAACCCTTACTTTCCTCAACAAAAACATGGCCTGCAATACTGCAGAGGAGCGCTTGCCAGGGCACCTAGGAGAGCATCTGCCAGCAGGTTCTGGAAGATGCGACAGGACAGGGTGACGTCGGAGCAGTAGTTTTGTTCACAAGCAATTCCATGTTAATGCAATTATTGATATGTGGGGGATAAGAAAACAGTGAAGGAAAGCAGGGAACTGCTAAGCAACGCATCAGTAATACAGCTAAAATATCCCAGGAGACAGAGCTCAGCCAGTTCCTCATGGGGGAGAAGGGGCCTGCATCAGCGAGGCTGGAGAGAGCACAGGGACACACACCCTTCACACCTCCTGAAGGTCAGACACAGGGTATTGGACTGTTGAGGGTGAGGATCCCTCCATCCCAGCACCACCCTGGGCCTGCCATGATGTTATTTCTCAGCTCAAGCTCTCACCACCCACCCTGAGCCTGGTCATATCTTGTATATTCAATTCCATTCACGTGGCTTGTGGAGAGCAAGGCATTGGTCATGCCAAATGTGTCCATCAGACTGCTTCTACAACTTGCCTCTTGATACCCTGTAAAGAAGTGATAGGAATACTCCTAAAGCCCTGGGAAAGATGTGCCACAGGAAGAAAGCAGAAGAAATTAAGGACATCACCATGTCACTATGTCCCTGGATCACAGGAAATTAGATAACCACCAAATGAATATGTATTTATCCAGGCATTTAAATTCCAAGAGGAATGGTCCTTGTTGTCTCACACAGTAATACTAGTGATTAGGGAAAATATATATTAACTTCTGGCTGAGCATTTCCTCCTCCCACTGCTTCTGGGAGAAAACTGTGCCTTTTCCTAATGTGCTCCTGCTACTATCATAGCAAAGCGCTGACAAAACCACAGTGTCAGTCCAGTGTGTCCTTTCCTGCAGTCTTAGAAGACAATCAGGTTGTCTCATTCAGATATTTGGCAACTCAGAGGTCTCTGCTCTGCTCCTGGAAGCAGAGCTTGGGGTTGTGGCTCCTGGAAGCAGAATTTGGTGTTGTGCCAGTGGCAGCAGCTCTCTGACAATACACATCTGCACCACAGCACGCACTGGTGGGCTTTGGGAGGTGGCTGACATCAGCTGGCAAGCCTCTGCTGCTGAGTCTCTTCTCAGCCCCTACTTGTGAATTGGCTCAAAATTAAAAAAAGACATGTTCAATTTGCACCACCCAAAACCACACCAAAACGGCGTCTTCTCCAGTGCTTTACCTCCAGGGGAAGTCAGGGATCATGACGAATAGTCCATAATTTTGGAGAGCCCACAACTACTTCACTTTTCAATTCAGTCCAACTGACTTCAGCCACAACGATGCAAAGATTTGTTAAATTGGGGAGAAACCTGTAAGGAGCTTGCCTGTTAAATGCAGGAGAAGCAACCGCGATGCAGGAGAAGTTTATTAACTTAGTGGTGCTAAGCTGGCCCTGCTCCCATTTACCACAGAGAGAAGTGAGCAGCTATTGTCTGCTCTGATGAAGCAGAACAGAAATATAGCAGACCCAGACATATGTAGCAGCCAGGCAGTTATACGAGTATCTGACAATGCAAAAGGTAACCACCGTCCTGCTGTCACACCAAAAAAGGCATTTGGCTGCCTGCCTTGACTGTGGTCCAGGCCCTGAAGAGCACAGTGCAACCATTGACACCTCCCTCCGCCAACTACTACTCAACCTCCAGAGTCAGCTGGGGCTTTTGTTCCTCATTTTGTGAGATGAGCCCAGATTTCAGCAGGCAACTTGTGGTCCCCCAGCAAGCTACAGCTCAGCCAGTTGGGGTGAGAGCTGGGAACAAAGCATTGCCGGCTTCCACAGATGAGGTGAATGTGGTCGTCCTTAAAAAGTGCTGCAGAGCATTTTCATGGCTCTTTGGAAAGCCCCCCACAATAGCAAAACCTCAAACCAACAGGGTAAAAACCCAAATCTTGGCACAGCGTGGTATCTGAGGGCAAGAGAGCAAAGAATCCTCTCCTATCAGGTATCCTAGAGATAGTTTTTACTTTCTGTGCTCTTTTCCCTCTGCAAAGTGGCAGGAGTGGGATAAACCCACCAAGACCTTAGCTGTCAACATCACTGTTACATCCAGTACAGGGAGATGCGGATGAGAGTCTGGAAAACCAGCATCTAAGCAGGTATCTCAGTCCCTTATCCTCATCTTCATGCATCATTAAACCTCCTGCTGACTCACCTATGTACTTGCCGAGTCATGAGGGACATTGCGCCCCTGAAAAGCCAAGCAGCACCAGTGCAAGCACCCAGCCACCAGCACCATGCTTGGTTTCATGGAGGTTCTGAGACTGCCAGACTCCGCAACCTGCTTGCAACCCCCTGGAAAACCTTCCACAGCCGTCATGAGGTGTGAGTACATCAAGTCCCTGGCCATTAGTAAGTCCAAACCGGTTAGATTTAGGGGAGAGATTAAAGCCAGCCCTGGATGTTGCTGCTGCGGCAGGTGGAGGCACATCCCTCCTGCGCTGTGTGTACAGTTATGCTCTGCTTGCACTCTGTGTGTACGCAATCCCTGCACTTGGAGCAGCCAGCGGGCAGCAGACCTCGGAGCTACTTCTGCAAGTCTCAGGCTGTGGCATGTCCCACAAGAAGGGGATTTTGTACCCAGCACAGAGGTGGTGGCCATATCCTCTGGGGCTCTGGAACAGCCCTCCAGTAGGCAGGACTGGTGAGGGACCTTGCAAGATGAAAGCCTGATAATGCATCTCCTGCCGCTTCCCAGGCTGCAGCCACAGCATCCTCACGGGCTTACAAGAAGCACAAGGAGTGACAGCCTCCACAACTGTGTGGCCAGAGCCAAACCACCCAAGAAGAGCAGTCGCTGGTGGTGTTAACTTCCAGGGCAGGCCAGAGTCATGCAAATGGAGGTGCTGCTGAGCTGAGCATCCCTCCCCACCTCTTCTCTTGAGCTCCTGGGTTTGATCTGGGCTCTGTGTCAGGGTCAGTGCAGGGCAACAGCCAGCCTGGGTACCACCAGACACATCCTGGTGGTAAATCTGGGGTTTGCCAGACCTGCACAACTGTTACAGTCAGGTTTTCACCCTCCTCTAGTGCCTGGTGTTAGCAGAAACATTAGCCAATTTCCACATACATCTGTGTTTCACGCTGTGTGGTGTCAGAGATGAAAGCACTGAGGGCTGCACCCCTGGGGTCTACTTCAGATAGTCAGTGTTTGAGAGGTACTTATAAAAATCACCATGTACCAAGGTGACAGAAAACAGCAACTTCTTTCACCAAATTGGACAAAAGTTTTCCTGTTCATTTTCACAGGCTTCCAGTGGTGACATTTTATGAGCATATTTTTAGACAGCTTCTTCTCACTGCCTGCTCCAGCCTGTTCAATCTGTTATAACATTGTACAAGTAATTATGGCTGATTTACATTTAACATTGTAAAAAAAAAAAAAAAAAAAAAAAAAACAAACCCAAAACCAACTCCTGACAATTTGGGTTTAGACAGAGAAAAAACAAGGTGAAGTTTCAGAGGTTTGTTGGGTTTTTTGTACCTGAAACTAAATTAGACTCTAGGCAGTGAGCTAGAAAAAAAAAAAGTTTATAACCCAGGAAAGCTCACTAGTTAAATTAAATGGCTGTGTTTTCTTCATTGAGTGAGGGTAGAGGGTCTTCCACTTCCAGTCCTTTCAAGATGATTACTGTGCTACTTAAAATGCTCTCAAAAGTCTGCTTCTCAGTCTAATTTGTGTTAAACAAGAGCTGGGGGAAAGTTTTGTCTGGTTAGCTGACAGAAGCTTCATTTAAAAATTAAATAACCTCTTTATGGGAAGTTCTGAAACCAGTGTAAAAACATATCTGAAAAAAAAAAAAAAGAAAAAAGCAAACCACAAGCCCCTGCCCACAAAACAAACAAAAAAACAAGAAAGAGAAGAAGAAATCATCCTCCTCCTTTCCAAAGCAAGCCTCTCCTGCCACAATTGCTGTTTGTACTGTGAAGAGTCCTTCTTTGTAATCCCCCTTACTCACAGCATGTGCAAATCCCAAGCCTACGTGCATTTCTAGGAGACTCAGATCTGTAAGGGTTAGAAGGCTTACTTATGATAACATGAAAATTAAGTACATTTAGACTTGAAGAGAGCAAGAATTTTCTTACAGGTGCCCGTACCCAATATTCAATACTAACAGGAATAAGCAATCATACACCTGTTGTAATAGACAAGACTTTTCCTTTTGTTTTCCCATTTTTTAAATAGTGCTAGATCATAGAATCACAGAATGGTTTGTGTTGGAAGGGACCTTAAAGATCATCCAGTTCCAATACCCCTGCCATGGGCCGGGACATCTTCTACTACATGAGGCCACTCAAAGCCTCAACCAACCTGGTCCTGAACACCTCCACGTTTGGGGTGGCCACGACTTCCCTGGGCAACCTGTTCCCTCACAGTAAAATATTTTTCCTAGTGTCTATTCTAAATTTCCCTTCTTTCAGCTTAAAACTCTTACCCCAGGTCCTATCACTGCGCTCTTTGATAAAGAGCCTCCCTCTTCCCAGTTTTCCTGTAAGCACGTAGATGAAAACCAATAGAAATTCTCAGTAAGACACCTGTCCACACCAGCCTGTGTTTGTAGCACAAGGTAGGTTCCTATGACATTGTTTCAGTGTGATTAAAAATGCTTAAAATAAAGACTACTAAATAGTCATGTCTGAAATGCATACAGAAATCGGAATACTAAAAAAAAAAAAAAGCTAAAGAGAACAATGTAGTTAAGTGATAAATCAAAGCGTTAAGTGCCTGAAAGGGACAGTTTAAGGATAGACTTGTACGAGCAGCACACTCTAAAAGTAACGCATCATCCTTAGAGCTAATAAAATCAAGGTAACTTTGGTACAATATCAAAGCAGTCAGTGTTAATGGATTACAGGGTTTGTAAGCAATCCTGCTGCAGAGGAATCCAAAGCACTGCAGGAATGTGGTGATGTTAACCAGAATGGACGTGCGGTCTCAGTCTAGGATTCTCCATTATCGAGGTGGTAGATCATTCAGATTGTGGCCTCAGTTAGTTTGCTTTTGCAATAGAGAACTAGAAACCTTGCAAAAAGCAGGCAGAGATGGTGGCTGAGGCTATAAGCGTATCTCTCATCCCAAGCATCCACCTGTCATGCTGGGCAGGGTACTCCACGCTCGTCACAACACGCAATAACCCAGGGATGAGAAAGGTACCCCTGGATAGATGGAGGATGCATCACCACTTGGACATGTAAAAATGGACACAAGCACGCAGCAGGACCCAGTGCTTTGCACAGTCCAGTGGTACTTTGGGCAGCGTGATCTAGCACATGAGCATCTCCACACGTCAGCGTCAGAGTGTGGACATTTCTCAGATCGCTGCATGACCAAGAGCTGCATGGCTCAAACCACATCTTCATCCTGCTGGGTGCTGTTGATGCACATACCTGAAAGAAAGATAAATTTGGTTATAGAGCAGATCTAGAGCAGAATGAAGACTAAAACACAATCTTATCACCCTAAGGACAGAGACCCACCACCAGCATCTTTTGCTGCATGTTTTCCATAGGCCCCAAGAGTCTTTGTATTATTTCAATAGGTCTTCAAAAGTCAACTAAACCAACTGCCACTGCAGGCTGAGGCTTGCACCTCTAAGATAAACATTCTTTGGTGACCCCTCAGATCAAAAGGGAGCGTGAAGATGTGCTGCATTGAAAAAAGCAGCTTCTGAAATGCTGCCAACTGTTGAGCAAAGGCTTTTGCAGATGTCATGACTCAGCTAGAAGCAGCACGGCATTAGGCTGCCTTGTGGGAAATGCGCCACCGTCAGCACAAAGCGAGTCCACACACAATATTTTATAGCACACAATTTATTATTTGCATCCTTATTACACCAAGGTGTCAAAACAAGATGCTGAAGATGAAACAGTGACAGTTAGCATGCTAATAGGTGTACTCATTTTCAGACCCGCACCCTACTCCACAGCATACAAACCACTCAGCCTTGGAAAAAATTGCAGCCTGCTTCAGCGTTAGCACTTTGCAATTAAATCCTCACCTCTCCATCTCTTGCTTGTAGCACTGTGTTGCTAGAAATAGTGCAGCCCTGCCCTAGCTGCCCACTTTTCTCACATATTTACTCTTCCAGCAGACTGACATCATTTGGTTTGTGAGGGTAGTGGTTAATAGATCGTTGCCTTGCTCTATGGGAAACCACATCATGATAGCACAAAAAGCATATTGGCTCTGCTCTCTTACATGCAGGCTTTGAAAGCTTCACAGTTAAATCCATTAATGATGTGCATTTAGAGGAGACACAATTACTCTGCCTGCAACTACACCTGCGTGAGCGATCCTGCGGAAAAACTGTGGATATTCACTAACATCCAGCACCTCAAATCAATGTAAAGTGAGAACTTGCCATCCAGTCACTAAGTTGTGCAGCACATTGCCAAGGGAATTGAAGGTAGCTTCTTCTACGCTTTTGTAACTGCAATTTTAAAGGGAAATAAAAAAAGCTAAACTTTTAATTAAATAAGCC
Organism: Clamator glandarius; assembly: GCA_033459285.1. Lineage (NCBI taxonomy): Eukaryota > Metazoa > Chordata > Aves > Cuculiformes > Cuculidae > Clamator > Clamator glandarius. The sequence goes on along the minus strand of JAUNZM010000904.1, from coordinate 1,208,218 downwards.
TATGCTTACTTCGAAATCAAAACCTACCCACATCACCAGGAGATTTAGCGCTGAGTTCTTCTGAGGATGTGGGAAGCATTTATACCAGCCAGTGAACCATCTCTATGCTCTCTGAGCCCTTTGCAGAGCAGAGGTGACCACATCCACCGCAACAGGGGCAGGGAAGCTTAATTAACTGATAGTTACACAACGCTTTCACAGGGAAACCATGTGTTTACAGTTTCATTTTGTAATAATTAGTGTCACATACTACTGCGATGTCTCTAGAACTTTAATACTCAATCTGTGGAAGAGGCATTTCACAAAGGTCAGCAAAAAAAATCCATGTTATTAAGCAATCTGTTATTTCCACCTAAGTATGCCCTGCTCTTACAGATGCCCTGACATGTCTCAGAAGAAGCAGGTAGTAGGCAAAAATTTTACTTGCTTATGACTCAGTGACATGAAATCAACTTGCTTCAATTATTTGTGATGTAGTGAGTGCTATTTACTCCACTATTAAGAAAAAAAAAAAAAGAAAAAATTATGTTCTACCTTCATGGAAAACATGCCTTATTCAGATGCCTATCTGAACACAGGAGTGGAGGAAAGATAAATGCTTTGGTGCCTTCTTGGCTGAAACAAATAAATTTTTCAGATCTGGTCAACAGAGATGTCAAAAACCATGTTGTTCCTTGTAAGACCTGAGTGATAACTGCAATTTCCTTTCAGTGCAATGCTTCACTGACACAAGATTTAGGCATTTGTCTCTCTTGGGCTCAAGGCAAGTGATCAAAAGAGCAGATGTGACAATGAGCTTCCATGTGGTCTGCTAATGAAGATCACTAAAGGCCTTCAGCAGATATGTCTTTTGATATATCAAAGGTGTCCCTGTCCATGGCAGGGGAGTTGGAATCTTTAAGGTCCCTCCTAACCCAAACCATTCTATGATTTTATGATATCTCCTGGACAAAACCATGTTTCCTTTTGATCATTGTCAGATGTCATTTGAGTGCTACTCCCTAGCAATGCCTAAGGCACTTGACCTCCTTCTTCTGTGAGCCTTCCCTCGTGCTTTGGGAACACAGATTTGACTGCATGCACTACTGAAGTGTTGCTGACATTTCATACCATCCTGGAGCTGGCTAAACAGCAACAAGAGCCCTAGAGGAAGAAAAGGAAGGATTTATGCAGAGATGATGTCCATGTGGTATCAGCACACAGATTAAAAATGAGGGCATAGAGGGTCACCTAAGGTCATGCCTGACGTCATGGTAAAACCCAGTTCATGACTGTAGAAAAGCAGAGTAATGTTAGAAGAAAATCACATGAGACTAAGGATAATGAGTCCATAATGTGTCTGATCCCATAGTTTTGTTTGAAATTACTTTTCTATGTGGAGCATCTTTGCTTCCTGGGGTCTGCCCCCATCTGGTACCTCCTGATTCTTCTGCTCAGCTTTTCAATCTTCAGCCACACATAGGTGACAAATCCACTAAGACCAAAATTTACACTTATCTATATCTACCTTGACCTTTCCAATGGCTACAGAGAAGGCTCAAATGGTCCCTCTGTGCTGGTAAATAAAGATAAACAAGATTTGTCCATGACCAGATGCCACCTGACATGGGCTGGTCACCTCTCTACAGCTCCAGTCTCTTCATACTTCACCTCTCCAGGCTGAGAAATGTGGGTGTAAAGCTGACCTTCCCAATGCTGGTGGAGGCCAAGGTAAGGATGGAGCTACAGGCCTGATCCGAGGACTGGGGGAGGCACAGATGGGATAAGGAAGAGTGGGCTGAATGGATGGATTCAGAGGAAACATTTCCAAGATTTTTCCGAAGTTCTGAGCGCACAGCTGCCTCTGCAGCTCAACACCAGTGACTCATGTTTTGCCTGGACTCGACAGCCACTGGTGAAGGGGACGGACAGGTACAATGTCCAGCACCCCCTTCCCCACTTTGTTCCCGTGCTGAGACAGGCACAGGCTCCCAAGAAGCAGCTGGGCTGTGGCAGAATGACCTGAAGGACCCTTTCCGCAAAGCCTCCTCAACCCCTTGCCCATGCTGATGGACTGTGTGGGGCTGGTCCAGGCCATGGGTGAGCACTTTGGAGGCCAGGGATGCACAGAAGTTCCTTCCTCCCAGCAGGAAGGTCTTTGCCACCGTGATCTGTCAGCTTTGTGTCCTCCAGCTGACACAACACCCTGGAAAACCTGCTACACAGGAAAATGTAGGTGGAAAAGCCTTGTGGTGATTGTCTTCTCCAAGCCCACAGTTACCACTGTGGAGGAAATCAGGATTTGATGCTCTCCTCCTGCTGCCCTCCCACTCCAGTTATTTATTTGCCACCCTGACTTACTTGCCCAGTCTTAGAGCAGCTCAGACATCCCAGAGGGCAGCCTGGGGGTGGTATGTGCTCCTCAGGTACACGCTGTCCCAGACGGCTTCAGGGCTGGGGGTCATAACTTGCCCCTTGCCCTTCTTCAGCAACATTGCTAGGTCACGGCTTCCATGTGTGCATGAACAGGTCACATGGATGTTTTGAGAGAACTAATAACTGGTGGTCACGCAAATGAGTATCAGGAATAATTCTGAGCAAAGAACCTGAGGGTTTCAGTAGCCCATTTGTGGGAAAGATGAAAAAAGCAAGCTTTATCACTTAGTTACATTTTTCTTTCCACAGGTCAGAAGCTGTTCCCCGTCTCCCCCTCCCATGCAGGCAGGCTGAGAGCACATTAGCAAAAATAAACCCTCTTCCCCCAAGATGGATTTTGATTGCCCAAACACAGGCTGGTGTCAGTGCTCTACAACATCCACAACTCTTCTCAGCAGATCTCAGCAACAGGATGAGAGGCAACAGCCGCACACTTGAACAAGGTAAATGAAGTTTTGCTGTGTAGGTGATCTGGAAAATGTTTCCCAGGATGGGATGCGCAGTCTCCATCTTTGGAAGTAATCAGAACTTAGACAAGACCCCGAGCAGCCTGATCTAGCTGGCCCTGTATTGAGCAGAGGGTTGGACTAGAGACCCTTCCAGATGGAACACCTTGAGGGCATCTAAAATGGTTCTAAGTTCCTATGTGGAGATTCAGTTGAACTGTAGTTTCTGCTGCTCTGTGAACTGGAAAAGCAAAAATCTCCCTCGCCAGCTGTACTGATTTTCCCCATCTCTGTTCCCAGTCAACCTAGCCTGTGTTTCCAGATTTGCCTTTCAGAGATGTAGTCACTGAGTTTACAAGAACCAAACCCTTGGATCTGTGACCAGTATTTTTGGGGGAGATCACGAGAGCAATCCTGGCTCTCCTCCTTTCCTTTTGTAACTTCTTAGCAGCACAGAGGTGAAGGCAATGCCAATCCTTGTGCTCCCAAACCTTCTGGAATAGCAGAACTTGATATCATTAACTACATGCTGAAAGGTATACTTTACATTAGCTGCATGCTGTATGGGTTGACTTTCTTATAGGGCAAATGTTTTCAAAGTCTTCCCTGCCATTAGTCTCTTCCAATGTGAAATACCAAAAATTGTACGAGTTCTTTCAACTAGAGGAATGCAAAGGTTTTCCCTTGAGGTAAAAGCACATGATTTTGCACTTTAAAGCCAAGGTAGATGAAAGGAAGGTCTCTTCACCACCGTTACTGCCAGCACAAGTGATCTGATCTGATCCCATTCCTGTTGCCCTTTGCAGATAAAGCCCTGGAAACTCCTGCCCTGCCTCTCCCTCAGGCCACCTGGTTTGCAGGTCCCCCTTTTGCCCCACCCAGGAGAAGGGTACGTTCCATCATAAGCCAGCTTCAGAGCTCTTTGTTACAACCCTGCCTCATCTCTGGGGCTCACAGAAGACACCTAGCACCAGGATAGGTCATGCATACCATGAAGGAACCAGGCATGATCCTGTTACAGCCACTCAGCAAGTTATTACAGTTCATCTGTGAGACATGGCTTTGGCTTGAGCCTGAAGCAGGCTAAGGGCACAGAGAGATAGCACAGACCTGCTGTCAAGGGGTAACCCTCTCAGCTCTCTGAGCTCAGACGTGTGTCTGGATACCAGGTCAGTTTATTGCTTGCTGTTAAGGCATTAACCTCAGGTATTTTTTTCCTCCATGCATGTTAAACCAGTTCAATTGCATCTATATTTGGTGGTCTCTCTCTATCAGGCTTCTCTGCACAAACAAGACTTGGCCCTGGCTCCATAGAGCTGAAGAGCAGAGTATTTACTTAATTAAAAGAGTCCAGTTTGGTGGTGATAAAGGGCACAGGACTCAAGGACAACGAACCTAACAATGTGTCAAGAAACAGCAGTTTACATTTGCCCTCCATCCCCATCACCTCATTTGCAGGGCTCCAGGCTGGTAGGCTGGAAAACAAAGCAGAGGACGAGATGTAAGGGAAGAGATGTGCCTGGTCAGAGATATTTGCAATAGCTCAGCTTGGTGAAGGGAGTCAACAGCAATCGCTGCTGTCACCACTGCCTTTTGCTCTCCGGACAAAGCATCACCAGCCCGCAGCACATCTGCACCGAGCAGGCAGCCGTGGAAGCACTCCTGCAGCCCCTTGCCTCCTCCCAGGCCAGGACAGGGCAAAAGCCACAGGAGAACTGGGGGCTGCCCACGCAGGAAAGTGGCTTCTGCTGTAGGAAGCCAGGCCTGGTGTCACTTATACCCTTGCCTAGTGTCACCCCAGGCTTGTGCAAGTCTGCGGAGATCCAAGGCCAGCAACCCTACAGCACATTTGACTCTGCTGAAGTGTCAGACACAATTCTGTGCTTAGCTGAAATCCCGTCGTCTGCCAGATACTGGGGATGCTTGGCTTTCTGAGGTCAACCAGTCTTCACAGACTTTTAACTTGTTCACACTGAGGATGAGAAACGATCTCACAAAACTGGAACAAGAATGATGTTTCTGCTGGGAAGAGGAGGTTCATCTCTTGTGGATTAGCTTCATACACCAAGAAGATCTCTGCAGAGCTCTTCTGCTGCCCTATGCCCTTGAGTTTACCCAACAGTGTTGGGTGAAGGCTGCCCACAAAGTCCTACCTCGCCTACCAGGACAAATATGGAGAAGGATATGACTGGGAAGCCACAGCAGAAAGCCCAGCAGGGCTCTGCAGAAGTGCAGCTCACATGAGTTGGTACAAGGTTGCGAGGTCTACAAGGCATCCCTGTTTGGAGAGACAGCAGGGTCAGGAGTCATGCTGGGAAGGGCCATGGGAAGCCAGGCTTGAAACCAGGAAGCTGGGCCAAACTCAAAGGAGCAAAGTGGGGCCAAAGGAGGGTATCAGAAACAGCATGGCCAGCAGGTCCAGGGAGGTTATTCTCCCTCTGTACTTGGCACTGGTGAGGCTGCTCCTTGAATCCTGTATTCAGTTCTGGGCACCTCACCACATGTTGAGGCTCTGGAGCAAATCCAGAGAAGAGCAACGAAGCTGGTGAAGGGGCTGGAGAACAGGCCTTATGAGGAACGGCTGAGAGAGCTGGGGGTGTTTAGCCTGGAGAAGAGGAGACTGAGGGGAGACCTCGTTGCTCTCTACAACTACCTGAAAGGAGATTGTGGAGAGGAGGGAGCTGGCCTCTTCTCCCAAGTGACAGGGGACAGACAAGAGGGAATGGCCTCAAGCTCCACCAGGGGAGGTTTAGGCTGGACATTAGGAAAAAAATTTTCACAGAAAGGGTCATTGGGCACTGGAACAGGCTACCCAGGGAGGTGGTTGAGTCACCTTCCCTGGAGGTGTTTAAGGGACAGGTGGACGAGGTTCTGAGGGACATGGTTTAATATTTGGTAGGAATGGTTGGACTCGATGATCTGGTGGGTCTTTTCCAACCTGGTGATTCTATGAGTCTATGATTCAATGAGGCATAAGCACCAACACAAACAACTTGATCCATCTCCCCATCCTAGTAACTACATCCATACTGTGGTCACGTCACAGCTGGGAACACAGCACTACCAGGTGGACACAAACTCATCTGTTGTGCCTCACCTGCAGGATGACTGAGAATATCCCTCCCCTGCCCCAGATAGATTCTGGCCTCTTTCCTCATCTGCTATAGTTTGAGCCTCACCCAGGGACTCCACAGAAAGGGTTTGTCTTGACAGCGTGCAAGCTGCTTGCACAGGACATACTGTTATTCTCCAGCTGTGTCACAGCTGCCTCTCCAGCGAGCAGAGATGCTCGGGCAGGAGTCGGCTGCAGCTGCGGCTGGCGGAAGCGCTCCTACAGTGTGAGCCCTCCACATTCCCAAAGGAAAGACCTCAGAAAAACACGTGGTGAGACATGAGAAATGTAACTCATCGCTTGGCTGGGTCTTGGTTTTTGCGTTTTTGAACAAAGCAATGCCCTTCCCTTAAAATGTGGGAAGCAGGGAGAAAAACGTATTTACTGACAATGCTTAGGGTATAGTAAAATCCAAGATTTGTTTCAAGGGCACTCCTAAAAAGGTGGTTTTATATTTAAATATGTGTTCTCAGCAATTTTTTTGCTAATTACGTGTGTCAAATTCTGGCCCTGGGCAAAAACTCAGCTCCACTAATTATAGAAAGGTAAGCTCCATCTCTCCTCTAGCTGTGGTTTCCCCACCACATCCTGGCCACCTGCTGCTGTAGGATGACCCTTCAACAAAGGAACCTCCTGCAAAGCACTCACCTTTCCAGCTCAGCTGGTGAAAGGGATGCTCAGCACACAGCAAGATCTTGAGTAGTAACAGAGATGGAGCAGGATTAGAAATATTAACTACTAAGCATCACCTTCCAACTCAGTCTCTTGGACCTTTCCTCGCTGTGTCTGACTGACCTCCCTCTTGCTGTTATTTTTCTCCAGGCAGCTTGTGGCAGCAAAGCGAATTCCCTCCTCTTGCTCCCCCTTTGGGTCCCCAAGCAGACAACGCTGGCTCTGGGCTCTGTTCTCAAGCCCAGATTTTTCCATGCACTGTATCTCACAGCACGTCAGGACGCCGCTCAGACTCACAGGACATGAGTTCTCCACATCAAAGCAAAGGTCTGAAGAACTGTCAAAATCAGAAAAATTTTGCAGAAGGTTTTGGGTGAGAAATGTAGAAAAACCCAAGTGAAAATGGTGTCTGGGAAAAGGTTTGGATAGCCAGGTGACAGGCTGGCTCTGCTTCGAGCAATGTACAAACACAAGTTAATGCTAGAAAGGCAGATTAATAAATAAACCTGGTCACTGAAGGGTAACACCAGTCTAGCAGTTTGCAGTGGGAAAGATGTAGGTTTTCCTGCTTGCTCCATGGAGAACAAATCTTATTATTTTCTTCTTAGAACATGGTGAAAACCGCCTAAGTTGGTCTGAAATCTCAACAGATTTATAATGGACATTCACTGGGCTGCTTCTAACAAATTCACGGTAAAGATCTTTACCAAGATCTCCAGGCTCATGTCCTGATGGCACAAGGCAGGAGTGTCCAGGTCCCAGCAATAGTGGGTCAGCATCCGTGCTGTGGTGAGGGAAAGCTAGGGAGATGCAGCATCTCTCCATGCCGCGTCCCAGGGAAGTGAGTACCCCATGAGGGGGCCTCAGAATGTCTGTACAGCACAGGAGAAACCACCCTTTTAGTCAGTGAGCAAGAAGGAGAGATTCATTCTGACACGATATATTTTAACTTTGAATTTAATCCTTTTTGAGATTAATATAGATGGCCATAAAATCCCCCATAGCTTTCCAGAGCTCTTATGTCTTATATCTATTGCTACTGAAGAGTAGCTGAAAATAGAGCAAGCATTGGGAAAGAAGAAAAACCTAACCACATGTGGTGTGATATTTATTGTTCCAAGATCAGCTCCTTCAATGAACTAACTCTAAAAGCCTAGAAAATTTCTGGTGGGAACAAAAACCTGAAAAAGCAAAGCTCCCCAGGCTCTGTTTTGGTTATTATAGTGGGGGGAGCCTGTTGTTTTACCCAGCAAGGAAACTCCTTGTATGTTTACTCTCTGGTGCTCCCGTAACAACTACTGGTAGTGCCACAGCTGCCCATCATCACTTGCCAGGTTGAACGGCAGTAGCTGCAAGAGTGAACAACACAGCCACAACACCCCCTCCCAAATGCTCATGCTGGGACCCTTCTGGAGCCTATCAGGGGAAACCATCCATGAGGCAAAGTGTATTCTGGTATCTGTCTTCCATCTTCCGCATCCACTCCTCACACTAATGCTACTGAGTGTGAGGGGTGGGCTGTGCTGGTCCTTGCACTGGCTAAAGCCATGAAGATCTGTCCTGTGTCCAGGGA